>JALGPY010000006.1:7545176-8273926 GCA_023055425.1 Linanthus parryae
AACTTTACTATTTCTTCCTTTATCTTGATGTTGTTCTCTGGACGAAAATTCCTCGCACTTTGCTTCACGGGCTTCAAGCCTGGAATGACGTCCATTCTATGCATGGTAATGGCCTGGTCTATCCCTGGAATTTTGTCGTAGTCCCATGCGAAAACATCTTTGTACTCCTTCAGCAGATTGAGCAGCTCTTGTTCCTCTCCTCCGCTAAGGTCTGTGCTTAAGAAGACTGGCCTCTTCTTTTCCTCCGTTGGGCACAGGAATACCTCCTTCAGTTCTTGCTTCTGGGGTTTTGGGCTATCTTCCATGCATTCGCGTGCCTCTTTTAATTCTTCCATCAGCGTCCCCCCTTTATCCTCGCCGAAAGTTTCTCCCAGCTCGTAGATTTGCTCGGGGACACCTTCGATGGGATGGGTCGACGATGACCCCCCGCACCTTCAGATGCGGTAACACTTCTTTCCATTATAATAGAAGCTTCCCACCTGTTTTCCCTAGCTGTCTTGCTTGATAACCCTCTTTAGGGTGTAGATGTTCTTCTTGCTGTAACTTACCCTGGGAGTTTCTTCCCGTACATGCTGCTTATCCTTCGATTCTTCGCGCATTACCATCACCCCATATGGTGAGTGGTCTTTGATGTCCTCCCATTTGGGCAAGGGAGTTGGTTGGAATGGAGCTGGAGTGGCCTCGTCTTCCATCTTTTTAAACCACACCGCTTCAGACAAGTGCGTATCCTCTAAGTTGAATGGATTCACCTAAGCAAGTATGGCAACCACTCTGTCTCTCCAAATTGCCTTCATCACCTGATGGGTCGTAGAAGGCACAACGTCAAAGCGGTAAATCCACGCTCGACCAATGATCATGTGATAAGTATTATTGGCATCAATGACATGGAATTTAGCAGAACACTTAATCTGCCCGATCTAGACTCCCAGGCGGATCCATCCCACGGTCATTCTGGAGTCACTTCCGAAGCCCATCAGTGGCGATGGATTCCTGACAATCTTGCTTTGCGGGACCCCAGATAACTCTAGGGTGCTGAGTGAAATCACATTCACCACGGCTCCTCTGTCAACCAAAGCTCGCTTGAACTCAACATCATTTATGACGGCCGTCACATACAGTGGCCTCTGGTGACTTGCATCTACCCTTTTGTCTGATTCGTCAAATGTCATGACTAGGCCATTTGATCGCGCGACCCTGACAACCTTGCCATTCGAGGTAACCAGCTCCTCTCCATAGTCCTCTGCCGCCCTTAAGATGGCCTTTATCATTTCGTGCCTGCAGCCGCTTGAGAAATTCATTTCATCAAAAAAATTCCCAAACTTGTTGGAGCTCTTCATGCGTTCGGCGCGCGAATCCTCCGTGTCTACGCCATAATCTTCATCTTCGCAGATTTCGGCGACTACTGGGATTCCTGCATCCGAGACCTCTTCAAGGTCCATGATCGAGATCATAGCTACCTCCTTTCCTTTGGGTTCTTTGTGTGCATGAGTCGGCAAAGGATTGCTTCGCACATCTTTAGCTGGCTCATCGACAACCAACTGTCCTTCCTTGATTTTTCTGTCCACCAGCCATCGGAGCTTTTTGCACTCCCTTGTTGGGTGCGTGACCTGCCTGTGGCACTCTTACCACCTCATGTCCCATAGCCGATCTCCAGAGGGTCTGTGCTCCAGCGCTGGTAGGATTCCATCTTTCCGCCATCTCTTGCAAAGGTCTATTGCGTCCTCAATCGAACAAGGCAAGGGTGGTGCTTCTCAAGGAGCGGGCCGCTGTTGCTTGTGGGGTGATGATACTACATGTACATCAACTTCACGCCTACACCTGTAGTTGAACCTCCCAATTTTGAAGCCAGAGCCTGTTGGCGTGCGCTCGCTGATATACTTCTTCTTCATCTTGTCCACCAGTGGCTCAATATTCCTGGTGCAGTCAATATATTTTGAAAATGTAGGCATATTCAAATTGATCAACATACCTTTATACTCATCACGCATGCTTGAAGGCATATTTCCACCAGACGACTTTCCAAGACGTCGTCAACGTATTCCAAGGACTTGGCCCTGAATCTCTTGATGAAGGCGACCCCTTCTTCGTCATGCCTCTGATGCATGCAGGAGAGATAGATGGCGGTGACCTTTTCCTCCACTTGAAAGAACTTGGTGTAGAATTTCTTCACCATGTCCTCCCAAGACTTGACAGACCCTGCCTCAAGGGTCCTGTACCATTTGTATGCGACGACTCCCAGGGATTGGGGGAATTCGCGCATCAGTAGCCTAGTGTCCAAAGCAAGTGCGCATTCCCACCAGCTTCGTCAAACTTTTCCCATTTAGGCGGCTTGTACCCAGCAAGGTTAGGCATCATGTATATGTCCCGCAGAATGGGAGGTGTATTGTCGACCTTCGGGATGACAGTATCTGTGAAACTTTGGTTCGCGATGATGCTGTCTAGCCGTTGTTCCATGGCTGCGACATTGGCAGGTGTACTTACCCATGGGGTCGATGACGGTGTCGCAGCAAAACCCGGAATGTATGGCATATTTGGATCATAGGGAGGTGGAGGTGGGAGTGCATAATTCCCCAGGGCTCCATTCGTGTATGAAGGCAACGCGGGGTATGGAATGGGATTCTCAGCAGGTATCAGGGACGGGCCTGATTGGAGTCTTGGTTCCCGGGGTGTAGGACCATTAGGGAGAGAGGATTGTAAATTCAATGGGCCAGACGTGTGTACAACAGAGGTGGTGGCTACCCCTGTTGAAGGTGGCAGTTGAGCTGCTGGGGGCGAGGATAATGTCCCCTAAGTGGCGTTCTGAGCATACCCCCCCCCCCCCAAGATTGCCATGATCTGGGCGATTTGGACACATTCGGCCTGCATAACCTTGGCCTGGTTTTGAATCATGAATTGTAGTGCCTCCAGAGAAGGACTGCTTCCCGGCAACCGTCAAAGTGTTGGTGTTGGTATTGGGAGTCTCGTCTCTCTGAATTTCTTCTCTCAAAGGAGATTGGTCACCGTCACGGAGGTTACCTTCAAGAGACATAGCTAAGTTAACTGATTAAGATTTGAAGGTAGGGTTCACGGTGGGTTCACCAAATTGTGTACAAGGAAATCCTTAAGAGAGAACCAAGTGTACACCTCAAGTAGGGGATTTGAGAGTATGAACACAGAGAAGTGTAGGGTGTGAGTAGGGATAGAGTAAGCAAAGGCAACTGCTCTTGAAAGTCAGACAGTAGACTAGCAAAGATCTGAGAGAGATTAGGGTGTCCAAGAGAATCAGAAGAATTATCCTGGAGGGTTAACGATCCTATATATGGTGGGGAAGTGACCGTTGTAAGGGGGGGTTAATGCACCACAAATGGCGGCTTAATGATAGCCCCTGTAACGGCACGTTCAACCGCATATATAGGGACCGTTACGCACCTGCCCGCATATATCGGAGACCGTTATGAGATCGTCCGCATTTATGGGATACACGAGCCTTAAACCTCTCAGTCAGTTACTAGAGGTCGCGCGCGACGGGCCTCCCTCTAGCCTCCAAACCACTAATTCCCTACAAGTCCCGTGTGGTTGGTACGCGAGGGCCCTGTCTCGCAGCCCCCAGGTGGATAAGTACGGGTAGTTATCCGTTGTGTATGGAGCACAGCTAGGTGTGCTGGATGGCTGCCTTGTGGCTGTGATCTATCTGTCTGGAATGCACCATCTACAATAACATGTTGTAGTTCGACACTGCGATTTTTTATTGAACTTGGTTAAAATGGTCAAGAAGTTAGTTTTTCTAGTAAAATTAAGTGTATCTTGGTGTATCTTGGGTTGAGGATATGGTATGTAGGAATAAGGCTTATGCAGGGATATGAGCAAGGATATGAATGCTGTCAGATAAGCCCTGATAAGATATGCTGGTTGTCTGTGTTTCGGTGCTGTCGGATATGATGCAGGATATGAAGCAGGATATGTGCCAAAATAACTGTAATACCCTCAGCGCTGTTAGTTCGTATAAAAGATTATATGTTTCAAATTGATGAGAAATAATGTAAACAAAATGTATGAGTATCCATGTTTTTATATTTTTCATACACTTTTTTCTACACAATAGTGATGTTGTAACAATGTATACAAAATGTATATTAATACGCGAAATAAACTTGTAGTATATGCAAACATAACAAATAATCATGGATACAACATGGCCATAGCTTAATATGGAGTATAAATTACTAATACTTATTGGCATGGTGTTACAAAACTTACTATAAAAAAGTTAAATTAAACGAACAAAATTTCAGCAAGCACGGTAAAAAATGTCTTCATATTTATCTCAACCATACATACTCAAATAAAGTTATGCAATTCCAAAATACTAGTTATCAAACCAATGAAGACCTCCTCCAAAATAAAAAATGTTGAGCTAGTTCACATAGTTATGCAATCCCAAATTAAAGTTACCAACGTAAGGAATCATAGTTCACATAGTTTGTGGGGGTATTTTTGTCAACCTACTAGCATCCTAAGAGCATCTCCATCGGAGATCTCATTTCTAATGCTAAATTTAGGACATGAATAGTGAATTTGGGCATTTATAACATTTCATGATTTAATGTATATGTGATATGCAACTCTATTTCAAATGCTATTTCAAATAAAAAACTATTTTTTTATTCTAAACTATCAATTATATGCTCCATCAACTACCATAATAACCAAACCTCTCTTACAATGTAATCAAATTCTATGCTTACGTTAATAACTATCGCGACATAAAGTTGATATGAATTAAAACTATTTTTTTATTCTAAATTATTAATTATATTTCCATCAACTACCATAATAACCAAACATCTTTTACAATGTAATCAAATTTTATACCAACGTTAATAATTATCGCGACATAAAATTAATATGATGGTTCAATGTGGTCAAAATGGCAAATATGTAAATAAAAATCAAGATATCAATAGATAGAATACTTGTTCTATCTTTAGCACAATCATATACTTGGTTTCAAATTTGAAACCAAGTATAGCACAATGCTATATTTTTTAGAATTGCCACAACTTTTAACACCCCATTGGAGCAGTCCAATGCTATAATTATAGAATTAGAACAACTTTTAGCACTCCATTGGAGATGCTCTAATATGCTATATTTTCTTATCCAAGCTTATACCTTCATGTTGGTGGTATAAAATTTTCCCATTAAAAGCTCCATCATTATTCCATCATTATAAGGCAACATAACTTATCCCCTCTCTTATCCGGCACCCAAACACTTGACAAAAAAAGAGAGGGTATAAGTTATCTTATGCTCCCTCCTTATCCTCTACCCAAACGAGGGTCATAGTAAATAAAAAATCATTATAACATTTTGGGGCACAAATTAAATTTATTGAAGCATAAGGACCAAGTTGGAAGTCGAAGAGAAAAATAATAATAAAAAAGTTAGAGTGTGAGAAAAGAGGAAATAGGTGAGTGAAAAACATATCACTCTGATACTTCTCTTCCCCATCAATTTGATTTTTTGACTCGTATCTGGACCACTTTGACCGAGTTATTTGGATCGCAAAACAATACGATTTTTTGATAATATTTTCACTGTGTTATAGAACAACTTTTACTCTACAATACCATGAAAAAGCCATCGAAAAGTTGCATCATTTAGTTATACAAATCACCGGGTCAAAGTGACCCCAAATAATACAAAAAGTCAAATTAATGGGAAAGAGAAGAATCACAGTGGTACCACATGAAGGCCAGTTGCGGGAAAATGGTGTGTGATTGTCCAAGAAAGTGTAGGCTTTTATAAACATGTAGAAAGGGCATAAGAGTCATAATATTCTATGGCTCAAGTTTTTATTTGAAGGCTCTGAAGGTTAGAAGGGATAAACAGCCCTTTGAAGGGTATAAGGGGCATGAAAAAGTACACATGCATGTGGACCTCATTTCCCATACAACCCCATGGAAGAGTATCAACTATAAATATTTGGGTAAAAGACACTGACCACCCCTGAGTTTAGGGAAAATTCCACCCCGCTACCCTGGGTTTTGGATAAAGACACTCCGCACTCAAATAACGGCATATTCCGTGGACACTTAGCACCTTCTGTTATGTTCCGTTAGAAAAGTGGTTGATTAAATTTTTTCGGACCATATTGCCCCTGCGTATTTTTCTGAATTTTTTCCCATATTTATCATCAATAACACCAAGAACATCAAGCAACATCAAGAACACCAAGAATATCTCAATAATTCATAGTACTAAATTCAGCTTTTACCATGAATTTATTACTTCAATCAACACTTTCTTGCAGAAAAGGAACCTTTTTTTTTGTCTAACGAAAAGGAAGCTTTTCATTAACGAAAAAAACAAGAATCAGAACATAATTATGTCCAAAATACAAACTAATTAAAAATCCACATCGGATCTAGCACACAAATGTGCTGAAACATTGAAATGTCTTGAAATAACAATAAAAGAGCAAAAATCAAACATTGTTGCCAGTTACTTACAGTTTGCATAAGCTAAATCAGAACAAATTGTGATCTTTTTGCGATGCATAAACCAATTTTAGACTTCGCATAAAACTGGGTATGTCTGATTCTCAGAGCTTCTAGCAGTAGAGGGTCAAAAATTCCAGCAAGTACCTAGAGAAAAGATCAAAATTGATGTTGTTTACATCTGAAGCTGCAATACCAATCCCTCCAATGCCTTTAGCTATGTTTACTGCAGCATCAGTACACAACATTACACACCTCCAGCACTTTCCTCCTCCTCCTCAAAGAGAACAACACAACAGACCCAGGTTTGATACAATCCAGTGCCCCAAGTTTGAATCCCTTCAATCACACAATTTCTCTGAAAATGACCAGTTGTTGCCGCTGATAGATAGAAAGCCCTAAAATCCGATCGACTGTGAGGATTTGATCTTGTTAGGGCACACCAAGGTAGAAGAAGAAGGAATCGACCAGGGGGAATCAAACACCGCAGCCGCTAATAGCAACCCCCAAGGGAAATTTCGGCGACGGAGACCTGATTTAACCATACATCTGCCGCATCGGGACACGTCTCTGGTCGCGCCGCTCCGAGTTCGGCGCCTTCATCGTCGTCTTCTTCCGGATCGGGTCACTTCCCTCCTTCCGGTGCCAGACCGCCGATCAATTTCTCTCAGCTAGAGTGGATGAACGAATCGGGAGCGGCAGTGGCGGTACCGTCTACAGGTGCTCCACCGTATTCTAGGCCTTGAAGGTGATTTACGGAATCCACGACGACTCCATTGGTCGGGAGATTGAGGGAGGGAAGGTGAGGGAGGAGGCGTGAAGAAGAGATCGAGATTTGAAGAAGGGGAGGAGGTTCTCGGTATCTGTGTTTCACACGGGAAGAGAGAAAGGAAAGAAGATAGAGGGAGAGAGGACTAGGGTTAGAAAGGAAGGGAAGAGGGGTTAGGAAAATATATAGGGTGTGATTTTATACAGCTTCAGGGGTAAAATGGTCTTTTTGGCGTACTGTTAGTCAACCGTTACCTTCCATCCAAAAAAAGGTGCAGACTGTCTTTATCCAAAACTCAGGGTAACGGGGTGGAATTTACCCTAAACTCAGGGGTGGTCAGTGTCTTTTACCCTAAATATTTTGACCAAAAATATAGATTTCTCATGTCAATTCGTGAAC
Organism: Linanthus parryae; assembly: GCA_023055425.1. Taxonomy (NCBI): domain Eukaryota; kingdom Viridiplantae; phylum Streptophyta; class Magnoliopsida; order Ericales; family Polemoniaceae; genus Linanthus; species Linanthus parryae. Next base: position 7,552,824 of record JALGPY010000006.1, read on the forward strand.
AGTGAGAGTAGTCTCTGTATTTACCAAAACACAAGAGTACAAACTGAATACTATCCCATTTAGAAGTCGTATACAATCATGTAGGGTTGGTGTTGGATTCTTGCCTTAAACTTGTAAACGAGTGCCCATTTTTTCCTTAAAAAAAGGAGTCCAATTTTTTATCTTCTTAATAGAAGTTGTAAACACGTTGTAATAATATTCTTTTCTTGGTACAATAGTATACTACCTACATTTCTTCCCTTTCACCTTAAGTTGACATTTTTATCCGCAATTGTGTCACTTTGACTAGGTGATTTGTATAGCAAAATAATATAACTTTTTGACATTTTTTTCGTAGTATTGTAGAGTAAAATTTACTCTACAAGATCATGCAAAAATTATCAAATTTGTATACTTTTTTGCTAACCAAATTACCGTGTCAAAGTGTCCCAGTGAATAGTTCCAAAAGTGAAGTAAGTTGAAAGAGAAGAAACAGATGTAGTACTTGTTAATACTTCCTCCGTCTTGTTTTGTGTCTTATTATTTTATTTTATTTTGCCAACATGACAAAATCATTTTGAGGAGCTCATTTGATTAGTCGAACGATGTTAGAACTTATAACTTTTTTTTTAATAACATTGTAATTTTTCAATTGGTTAATCAAATAACCTCCTCAAAATGCTTCGTCTTGTTCGCCAAAGAAACATGACACATAAAACAAACAGTGATAATACACTGTTAATTTATTGAACGCTAACTTAATAAAAAGGAAATTACTGAACATTAAAATGTATTAAAAGAAACGTCTTTCACCGTATTCTTTAAATTATCACACTATTCCTTGTTGTAATTTTCAAAGAAATAAACAAACAAACAAACAAAAAACACTGTATTTACAGAGCAGGTTTAATAAACGATGTCCTAGAAGACTTGAGAAGTGTATCGAGCTCTTCCTCGAACCTTTTCATTGCGGGGTGGGGCATGCATAATGGCACAACGAGTCCACGTTCACCTTTAGCGTTGGTAAGAGGAAGGTAAAATGATCCCCACGTAACATATTCCACGACAGGGCCTCCATAAGCTGCTTTGCCCCATCCAAAATCCACATCTTCAAACCCGATCCGGCTCAAATCAGAAAAGTTCAACGTTCTCATTACTGAAAAGGTCGGCCTACCTTTGGTAACCAAGAAATCTGCCAGTGATCTCACGTGCTCCTCAGTGATGTCATCCTTGGCATTCATAACTAATTCCAGAGCGTATTCAAGTGGACTCTGGCAGAGCTTTCCGGCAGAGGAGATAGCGGCGGCGATTGCAGTCGCGTTGCCATAATAGCCGGCAGGGAGAGGTGTTGATTGGAGCTTCCCACGGACGTTAACGACTAAGTGGATTTGGACTTCTTCTTCAGCGTCGGGCCTGATGGCAACATTGTGGCAGCGCCAGAGGTAAGCGGTGAGGATCTCAATGGTGGAGGGCTTGCGGCGGCCTCTGTGGTGGGGAGGCAAGGAAGTCCGGATGGCAGCGATCTCGTCGGGGCCGAAGAAAAAGGAACGACGGACCATGTTGTTGGTGCCATTTTTGTTAGTATTAGTGTCCAAAACCTCGTTGTACATGTCGTGCCTACAAGTCACATGTGGTGGGTCCCTCGCACTGAGAAGTTCCCTCCGCCAAATAGGTGTGACTGACAGCGATGTCTCTCCGCGTGCCATCTCGGCGACGGCCTTCAAGACCTGTACCAATCCGAATCCATCGCACATTGTGTGATTCATACGGATAGCAAAAATAAAACCCCCACACTTTAAACGAGTCACCTGTGTACATTACAAAGGAAAAAAAAAAAGGAAAATCATTTCATTCCGCCCTATAGAAGAAAACAAAAAAGGCTTGGCCAAGTAACCTGAACGATTGTATTATATAGCTAATTAAATCACCGGATCATAGCGTGAGACAAGGAAAAAGAGAAGAAACAGACCAAGTAAGTATACCTGAATGAGTAGAAGGGGGCAATTAAGGACTCCGTCAGAGCCAGGGACATTATAACTGAGCTCCTCCAAACAAGGAAAAGGAGGCTGTATAATGTCCCCAAACTCTTCAATCCTAACATCAGCATCAGCCTCAATGAACATCACACCCTCACCAGTGCAATCCACCCCAAGCTTCCTCCCCGGGCCTTCCCTCAACCGCCCTGCAAGCGGATAGTAAAACACCAGCGTCTTCGCTATTGCCTCTCGGATGACCTCCACGGGGTCCTTTGCGGACCCCAACATAGATTCCTTGCGGCGGTAGAAGTGTATGACGCGTATGTGAAACCGAAGACCTTCTTGGTCGTCGATGTCAGACAAGAGTTTGTACTCTCGAGGTGTCTGCTTCGCTGGGGCAATCAGCTCTGGTGCTCTCCTTGTCACTTTGAAGGTCAATGACGAAGTGGTTGGTGTTGGTGGTGCCATGAAACTGAATCACAAATGGTCCTCGACAGGATCGGAGGGGGGAAATGTAGCTAGTTTCTTTTTGTGCTTTCAATGGGTTAGACTTAGAAGTTTAATCAATTTATGAAGGTTGAAGATGCCCTGGTGGTTGGTATTTTATTCTCTGTTGGAATAACATAGCAAATGGGGTGGGATATGGCAATAAGTTCTCTATTCGCTACTTAAACACCGGATATGGAAAGGTTCTAAGAGCCTGTTTGGTATCCCTTTAAAAGCATGATAAAACCATGAAAAACACATGCATGCTGAAAAAACACAGTTATAAAACTGTTTAGTCTGTACTGAAAAATAGTGTTTAAAATAAAAAACGCATTTAGCAACATTGCTAAATTTCAATGTTAGTTTGCATGAATATCATTTTTTACGTACAATATTGACATATATTTGTTATTTTATGCTTCTGATCAAAGTTGAAATGTCTAAACACCAATAGTATGAAAAAAAAAAAAAACCAAAAAAACATAGTTGATTTTTCTTTTAACAGTTTTTTTTTTCAGCTTGCTTTTATTTAAAAGAAAACGGCGCTGCCAAATGTGTTTCTTGGAAAACAGTAACTCTAAACAATCTAGATTAAAAACAAGAAAACCAAACATGCACTAATCGGAGATCGCAACAGTGCTCAAATCTGGTCAAACCAAACCCGGTTTTAGCGCATCTCTTATCAATCCTGATCCGTAAAACAGGGGAAAGATTGTATAGTGTGACAGTAAGATCAAAGATGATCGATGGTACTTGTAAGTATATTTTAATGTTTTTATTACCACTTGCTTACAACTTCTATCAAGATATTTTAGTGTTTTTCCTTAAAAAAAAAGAAGGTACCGTAGTGTTTTCTGCGATGGAGGAGGCTCTGCGACTAGCCTCCAGATGTGCTATGAGATGCTGAAATTGAGGGTGATGCAGTTACTAAAATATATTTGGTCGGTTTCTTTTATTTCTTCTAATTTTGACTTTTTTATCCGTAACCATGTCACTTTGACCCGGTGATTTGGACACCAAAATGGTGTATTTTTTAGTAATTTTTTATGGTATTGTAGAGTGAAGTTTACTGCACAACACTATGATTTTTTTTCAAAAAATAGCATCGTTTAGCTATTCAAATCATCGGATGAAAGCGACCCGATGAATAGTGGTAAAAGTCAAAAGTTGAGAAAGAGAAGAAACAGAGGAAGTAAACATTTAAACAAATTGTTAGTGACTGACAGACACTCATTGGTTGTAGAGCACCACGTGGTGCTCTTTTGGAGCACTAAAAAATTGTTCTACTGCAAGACGGTAGATTCGGTAAATGTATTGCACATGAGGCAGTAAGAATAGTGTCTTGAAGTAGAAGAAACTCAAAGGAGCGCAAAGAAGTGAAGTCCAGGATGTCTTCACAAGAAGACATCCCATAAGAAGTCAGCAAGCTAATTCTCCTCGTGAAACAGTGTGCTATCGCAAAGTGAGAAGTACTTCGCATGAAGAGCTGGTTCCCTTCGCACGAAGAGAAACCAGGAGGCGGCAACTAAGAAAGGAATTACTAGTATGTCATAAGGACTTTTAGGCGGTTTTAGAGCGTATAAAAGGATCATTTGGGGTCCTATGAATGTAAGCAAACATCGTGTATCGTTCCTACTCAGTGAATATATGTCTTTCTTGCCCGTGGATGTAGTAAGCATAATTTGTGCTAACGAACCACGTTCAAACCTGTGTTTTGCATCGTTTGATTATCATTTGTGAGGTGAGAGCAATCGTGAGAGTTATGATTAATGGGTATCAGACTTGTGTCGAGATTACTCCACCAAGAAGGATGTCACGATCGATGTTGAAGATCGACATGTTCACAGGAGGGAACAACTTCAGTCTGTGGAAGACAAAGATTGAGGCTTTGCTTAAATCGCATGACTTATGGGCACCTTTGACCGCGGACAAAGGAGACATGGATGTTAATACATCGGAGTTCAAGGCGATGGACGAGAAGTCTCTACATGGCGATGTTGTGCTAATCGGATGACGTGATCATCGAGGTCGCAGATCAGAAGCAAGCAACGGGGCTTTAGCTCAAGTAGGAGAGTCTCTACATGACGAAGAGTCTCACTAGCAAATTGATGTTAAAGTAAGGGCTCTTCACTTTGCGGATGCTCGAAGGTACGGTTCTCAAAGACCATCTTGATCTATTGAATACAATTCTTCTAGATTTGCGTGATATTGGCGAGAAGGTGGGTGATGAGGATGCCACACTTTTGTTATTGATCTCGTTACCTCCATCGTATGAGAACTTTGTTCAGTCCTTAATTGTGAATAATGACGACTTACCCCTAGAGGAGGTCAGATCGGCGCTCCATGATAGGGAACTGCTCCAAAAGGGTGTTGGCACAGGTACAGAGGACCATGCTTCCGCTTTGATGGCAACCGGTGGAAGCAAGAAGGGAAAGATGAACACGAAGAAGCAATTTCTAGTTCTAAGTTACCCAAGGATGTATGTGCTTGGTGCAAGGAAAATGGGCACTGGAAGAGGAATTTCCCTAAACAAGGTTAACAGGGACAAAATGGCTCTGCAGCCGTGGTAAAGAAGGGGAATTCGTTTGAGGATGATTCCGTTCTTCTGGCGGATGATGTCGCGTATCAACCGGGTGCGTGGTTTCTTGACTATGGGGCTTCTTATCATATATGTTCTTACATGGAATTGTTTTCAAGCTACAACCGTGGAGATGGATGATTTGTTCTTATGGGAAACGAAGCTGCTTGCAAGGTCATAGGAAAAATTTCAGTTCGATTCAAGACGTTTGATGGGAAGACATGCACTCAGGATGCTAGATATGTACCACTTGTCACAAAGAATCTTATTTCTTTGAGTGTACGCGACAGCAAGGGATTTAGCTTCAAAGGTGAAGCTGGAGGAGTACGCGTCTAGAAGGAATCAAATGTGCTACTCAACGGGGTCAAGGATGGGAATTTGTATGTACTACAGGGTTCAGCTATCACAAGGTCTGTCATAGTTGTCTCGGTTGAGATTAAAGAAGCTGATCAAACCAATCTATGGCATATGAGGCTCAGTCATATGAGTGAACGTGGAATGCAGGAATTACATAAGAAAGGCTATATTACTGGGCATGCGCCCAAGAGCATAGGGTTTTGTGAACACTGCGTGTAAGGGATGCTACAGCGTCGCAAGTTCCCTAAGGCGGTTCATAGAACGAAATGTACCCTTAATTATATCCATTCGAATTGCTTGGTTCCATCTCGAGTTGAGGCGATAGGCAGGTACAAGTATTTTCTGAGCATCATAGACGACTACTCGAGGATGACTTGGATATTCGTAGTGAAGCACAAGAGTGAAGCCTTCACAAGATTCAAGGAGTAGAAGATACTAGTAGAGAATCAAGTGGGAAAGAAGGTGAAGAGGCTGCGAACGGACAACGACTTGGAGTTTTATTCATCAGAGTAATGGATTCTGCAAGGATCATGGAATAGCTCGCTATCACACCGTTCGACACACACCACAGCAGAATGATGTAGCCGAGAGAATGAATCATATACTTTTGGAAAAATCAAGGTGTACGCTTTCAAATGCAGGTCTTTCTAGAGGTTTATGGGGAAAAGCAGTTTTCGTGGCATGCTATCTCGTGAATCGGAGCCCGCACACAGGTATAGGATGCAAGATTTCTATGGGAAATCTGGTCCGATGGAGTAGTGGATTACTCATATTTGAGAGTATTTGGTTGCATTGACTGTTATCACATTGATGATGGCAAACTTGAACCAAGAGCTAAAAAGGGAGTATTCATGGGTTTCGGTACAGGCGTGAAGGGATACAAGATATGGGCAGATAACAAGATTATACTTAGTAGAAGTGTGGTCTTTTATGAGAGTCCTATGTTGAAGAATTCCATAGAGATAGAGGTTAGAGATGCAGAGAATAAGGTGGAGAAAGAGTCGGATCCTACTGATCCTAAGGATTCTGAATTCTCTACACTACCGCCAGAAGCCGAAGAGGAAGAAGCAGAGTCTGATAGTGAGGATGCGTCTCTATCAGAGGAACCGGATGTAGGTTTTTGATGCAGGTTTGGCAGCGAAAATACAAAATTTTCTGCTCAAAACCCTCCATGAATCGCAGGGGAAGCATAATAACATGATGAAAGAGAAAGGTTACCTTAGTCATACTGACTGGTGACAATCACATACGCGGATCAAAAGAACAGCGTCTCTACAGTATCCACATGAATAGAACTCAACTGTAATTATTCTCCAATGGCACTAAGAAGGAGGATCTTGTCATACAAGATGATGAACTTGGACGGGCACGGCAACTGGATCACATCCAACCCGTGGCAAGGAAAGAGGGACAACATCGCCATGTCGTGTGCAGCAGAGAGGGACGACCACCTGCAGAGAGGGGCCGACAACCATGGTCGTGGCTGATGACGATTCACCGCAAGTGTACGGTTATCGTTCTAGTAATAATGTGATAAAGAGGGTTGTCGAATCCCAGAGGACTTGTCGTGAACTAATTAGTATGATTAACTTTGTGTGGGCTAGCAATTGATTTTGTTTAGTTAACTAAGAATGTAAATAACAACTAATAATTAAAATTGAGATTAATATGAGGGACAAGTATCAGGATTTCTCTAGAATCACTAGGTGAAAACCGTTAACGAATTACGTTTTGAAACACAGATGATGATTTAGTGCCAAACAAGCAATAATGCTAACCGAGTTACCAAACTAGCTTTCTATGCCTAGGTCAAATTACAACCGAGTTAACAAGTTCTAATTAGCCCTAAAACATATAATGACGTATAATTCTACTCAAAGTTCACAGTCGGTGGTTGATTTCTCTAACCTGTGACTACGTGCTTAATTCACTTATCCGGGTAATTCGTTGCTTTCACTAACATATTACCTATAATCTTTATATTGGTGGCCAAACGATACAAAGATGGATTAAGAACGAGAATTAAACATAGCAAAAACATTCATCATCTATTAAGTTCAATCAAACATGAATCAAATCCATAATCCGCCAAATCGGCTTCAAACCCTAGCTACCGTTTGAGAAATCCCGATATAAAGTGTTTTGCTACTATGATTCATGATTACAAAGGCAATGTTTTTCATAATCGTAGACAAAAATAAAGAGAGGAGGAGAAAAGGAATTCAAACGATGAATCTCCGCACTCCAAACAGTGCTCTGAGCTCCAAACAGAACAGTGCTCCTGTTCTCTTCCCGTTCGTCTAACGTGAATGAATAGCGTGATCAATGTTCAGCCCCGTTGCTTTTTTTAATTGTCAAAATCATTATTTGCTTTTTAGCCCCTCCAAGATTGTTGGAACTTCACCTCAGCCCTAGGGTTCAAATAAAACCCACGCCAAAATAACCGCCTGGAAACTCTCCTCTTCGCACGAAGACTGTAACCCTTCGTACGAAGATGTTCGTAGATGGATACTGCAGCTATTTTCACGAAGAGACTTTGAAAAATTTTGAGATTGGCTAAGTATTGGTGTTCGCACGAAGAGATTACTCTTCGCACGAACACCCCTGGAATCGCTGCTCTGATTTCTTCCTCTTCTTCTCTTCTGAAACTTGTCGTTGCTCCCTGTCTTGATCGCTGGTTGCAGAGAAGGCCATGGCTGATGTATTGGAGTGGTTCTGGTGATGGCTTAGGTCAGGTTTGTTCGGTGAAGGTAGCAGGAGGTAATGGAGGAGAACTGCTGGTGGGTTTTTAATGGAGATAACAGGTGGTTATGGTGATGAGCGAAGGTGGAGTATGGGTTAAATTGGAAAGGGTGATTTTCAGGTGGATGAATTAGCAGGGGTATTGATATGGAAGTTGCAGGTTCATTTTGGTTATGGAGGTTAAATGGTGGCTGAGTTCGATTTATAGGTGTGAAGTAAATTGGTTGCAGGTGGTAGTTATGTTGGTGTTTAGGTTGGGACTAATGGTTGAAGTTCATGGAGGTATAAGGCAGCTGATTAAAGGTCTGTTTTTGGTAGAGATGTTACAGTGGCTGTTATGGTGTAGGTAGTGGTATTCTGGTGGCTTAAAGGTTCGGTTATGGTCTGATGCAGTAGGTTATTTTAATGATGGTGAATGAGGGAAGTTTAGAGGCAAGGTTGTAGTGAATAGGTGGAGGGTGAAATGGTAGTATTAGGTTGATTAGGTAGGTTTATGGTGATTTAATTGTTGGCTGTTAGGGGGTCATTTGAATTGGGTGTTTGGAGGTTATTCAGGTTGTGAAGTAGTATAGGTAGGTGTAAATGAATTCAGGTTGTAGTTTGCTTACTGGTTGTGGAGGATGGTGTAATGAATTGTTGGTGATGGCTATTTGGTGACAGTGGTGATTAATGGTATAAAGGGTGTTGGTGAATATGGTGACAAGGAGGTAGCAGCTAGCCAGTTGGAGGTAGGTTTGTTTAGGAGAATTAGGTTACTGGTGATTTGTAAGTGAAGGAGGTGATGGCTTTATGGGGGATAGGTGCAGAAGTGGGTTTTTCATGGTTCTTTATTGAGGGAGATGGTAGTTAATGTGAAGGGGGTAAGGCTGGTGCTGATGGTGTAGGTTAGTTGAATGGGAGGTCAGAGATGTTTAGGAGGTTAAGGTCAGTAGGTAGTTAGAAGGTGAAGATGTTTTGGAGGAGGAGGTCAGTAGGTAGTTGCAGGTTCTAGTTTTTTCGAGAAATTAGGCTGTGGTGGCATGTTTGCAAGGAGGCTGTTGGATTGAAATGGTGGTCTGATGGTGGTTGTAGGCAAGGATGATAGTAATTCATGGTGTAGGGCGTGGGAATAGTTTGGTAGCAAAAAGGATGCTCGGGAGATGATTCAGGATATTTCAGGATAAAATCAGGATTTTCAGGATATTTTAAGATCGCGGAAAAGCAAATAAGGACCCAGATTTTGATCCCGAACTCCGATGACCGCGATTCTTGCACCTTTGGATTCCTTTTGCGACGTAGACTTCGTCCATGTAGAGAAATTCCCGTTTCCGGGCCATTTTCTCGTTTTTCTCAATCATTGCCCAATTTTGACTAAAAACATCCAAAACGCCAAAATTCGTCTTTTTCTTCAATTCCGAAGCTCGTTTCTTCTATCCAATTGATTCCCGCATACGTAATTCCTGTCAAACAACAACACGAACACTACCACGAAGATCAAATGTGATAAATTATCAAAATCATACTCAAAACCATTAAGAAACGCCCGGATTGTGCTTTAAAGCTCAAAAACATCCAAAAGTGCATTTTATTCATATTTTGGCTCAAATCTCGTCACTTTTGCACCGAAACGCATACAAATGACAATGTGAAACGTACATAGGATAACTCTTATTAAGGAGTTATCAGTGGCCTCCTTGGAGGGGGCGGCTCTTTGCTTGGCCGAACTCTAAAGGGAATACAACTCTTTTATTCTCTTCATCTTTTCTCTCTAGTGTACTGTGTGGAGTATGAATGAATCCAGACTGAATTTCCATAGTCTAAAAATCTTATTTATAGCTAGAGAAATTCATCCTTTCCCTTAAATCTAAAAATTTGAATTAGTTTGTATTCTAGTCCACAATTGCTCTTTAGTCCAACTAATGAGCACAGTTTATACTTTAGCCCAATCAATTCATTATTGCTAATTAGTCCAACTAATTAGCATAATTCCAGTTTGATCTGTTCTTGTGTGTTACCCTGTAGGTTCCTAATTACGTTGGCAGTAATAAAAATTATTACAAACATTGAGAGGCATCTAGCAATACATCAATACTCCCAAGTAATAGGAATGTCAGTGATCTTACTAACCTCTAGGACCAATGTTACCGTGTCGTAGAATTCATTTGCCTCATCTATCCAGATTGGACACAGGACATGGAGTGTCACACTTGTATATCCAATCTTTAGTTTCTCCACTCTAATTTCATCCACTCTAATTTAATCAATCTCAACTTTCCTTGATTCACTACTCCCACTAACCTCGCCAATCTCCAAGAACTTGGCATTTCAGTTTCAACAATTCTCAAACTATGATTAGGACAGTAAAATCTATACCCTTTTGACTTTAATGGATAAAAAATAAAGTATCCATAAACCGTTCTTGAATCTAACTTTATTTCATATGTATTGTAGATTCGAGCCTCAGTTGGACAATCCCAAACATGCATATGCCTTAAACTAGGTTTCCTTCCAGTCCACAACTCGTAAGGAGTAGTTGGAACAACTTTACTAGGAACCCGATTTAAGATATACATAGCACTTTTTAAGGCTTCACTCCACAGTGAAATGGGTACAGATGAGTTACTTAACATGCTCCTAACCATATCCATAAGATTTCGGTTACGCCTTTCAGCAACACCATTTTGCTGAGGCGTACCTGGCATTGTGTATTGAGCACAAATGCCCCGCTTCTTTAGAAATTTACCAAATGGGCCGGAATTTTGTCCGACTCATCGTATCTTCCATAATATTCACCGCCTCTATCTGATCTAACAACTTTAACTTTCATATCCAATTGTCTTTCAACTTTTGTAATGTACACCTCAAGGATGTCAGCAGGATAGAAGAACTTTCATTTGAAAAACTGCGTTTCACACCACGATCCGAATCCATAATTAATAATGATTGTTCAAACTCAAGATTCAAAGAAATTCTATATAAACCATCACATAAAATTCCAGAACGAACAATATTAGATTTAAACATTAAACTGAGTTTTTGACAATCAAATAAAGCAGAATATCGAAACAAATATAGCTTAGACAAAGATACTAAATTCCTAAAAATCGAAGGTACATAAAAAGTGTTATAAAGATGTAACTTACGACCTGTCTCTAAGATCAAACGATAAGTTCCAATGAGAACAACATTAGCCTTGAGACGGTTCCCCATATAAATGATCTTTTCACTTTCCTCCGATTTCTGGGTTGTAAGGAATCCCTGCATGGAATTCGTGATGTGAGTTGTGGCACCAGAATCTAACCACCAAGAATTTGAAGGAACTTCAGCAAGATTTGATTCGTAACATACAAAAGAAAGTTTCATACCTTTAGTTTTGAACCAAGCCTTACGCTTGTCACAGTCCTTCTTCACATGTTCATTCTTGTTACAAAAATAACACTTGACATTGTGATTGTTTCCATTATCCTGGATACTTACTCCATGTCCTTTTCCTTTCTTTGGTGCTGGTCCATTACCTTTCTTCACACTATTTTCTTTTATTTTCTTACTTTCCCGAGTGACAGCCAAGACAACATTGTGTCATTCCTGCCTTAATCTCATCTCCTCCTGAATGCACATACTAGTCAGCTCATTCAAATTTCACTTATTCTTCTGTGCGTTATAAGTGATTTTGAATGGGTCATAATTTGGAGGGAGTTAGTTCATCACAAAAGTCACGAGGAAGGGCTCATCAATTTTCATGCCTAGTGATGCCAGTTTTGCAGCCTTATCAGCCATATTCAGAATGTGATCCTGATTCCCTTTATCGCCAACATATTTCATGCTGGTTAATTCAGTCATGAGTGTTCCTGCTAGAGACTTATCAGCCGCTTTAAAGCGATCCTATAAACCTCCAGCAACTCTTTGGCACTGTCAACCTGGGGAAGAGAAGTCTTGATGTTATTCGCCACAGTTATGCCAATAAACATCATACTCAGCCTGTTTGACATTTTCCTGGCTTTCATAAGGCTAGCTTCATCATCAGTGCTAGCATATGTAATTTCCGCAGGTTTGTCTATAAGCAATGCCACGTTAAGATCCATGACACCCAAGGTAAATTGAACTTGTTCATACCATTCAGAGAAATTAGACTCATGAAATTGCGGGATACCAGTAGCTTGTGAGTATAGTGAAACCGGAACATTAACTGTAATAAAATGCAACAATTCTAAATAAGATATCATAATATACAATGCTCATAATAAGACCAGGAGTCATGATAAGATGAAACAACGACATCACTACGAATTCTCCTTTGGACGAAAATATAGCATGTCTAGTATTCACTCGCATATAGGTGTAGCTGTTATACCTACGTAGGTCTAACATAATTTAAATTACTTAAACAACCAGTCATGTCACCTTTGGGAATCCAATCCTAATTTCCAAGAAACAAATTATATTACCCTACTCAGTTCATGACTATTTGACCGTGACTATCATTTGGGCTAGTCGCAATCTCCTAATCATGACTGCCATCGAGAATACCGTTTTCCGTTATGTCGCCTCAAACGACAAATTTATGTAATTCCGTATTCATAAAACTAACTAGTCTCGGTCACTTTGATGACTACAATACTAATTAACCTCATGAATACAAAAATAACAAAAAATATTCTCTAACTTTTATTTGAGTTTTAAACTTTATTTTCAAAACAAACAATGTCAATTAATTTAATTACAAGACTTTATATAATTAAATAACTGCTTATGGACATCAAATTTGAAAAAACCTAACAATACAAAGATTCTGTAATGGCTTAGAACAAAATACTCGATATAGCCAAACATGAGCATCAAGTTACACAAATAAACAGCAGAACATGTGCATGGAGTATATCACAAACCATTATGTGAACACAATTTTACCCATCATTCTTGATATCAAATGTCCTCATAAATAACCAAGAAAAATCACAAAATAGCCGTGTATCCATGTGATAACATGCATGAGTAATAGAACATGCTCAAAATAATTATGAACCCATAAACTACACTGTAGGACACCCCACACTACAGCAGGTGTCCAATGACCAATAAATCAAAATCTAACAGAGGCAGGACAAATTCCACCGAAACTATATTGGTTTCACCCAACAGATGAACTTTATGAACGTTACGAAACGTTATTAAACAAGTAGTGTAGCGATGTTCACCCAAATACGCATTGAATCCAAAGGACATCAAAACATGTACTGTATATCTATTACCGATTAACAGTTCTAATAAGACGAATAAATTTTAGAAACCAGTAGGCTCTGATTAACAGTTCTAATAAATTTCAGTTCTATTACCGATTAACAGTTCTAATAAAACATTTAATTTGCTGTAATACGGAAAACTCTAATGCCCGAAACTTGAAATCAATTCGCCTTAAGAAAACGTATGACTATAAAACTGAAATTGCGTACCGTTCGCCATGGATTATTGACAATGATTTCTGAACCATGATTGCTCCTGATTTGATCGCAAACGCAGTACCTCCTCTTGATTGAAACCTTGATCGACGGGCTCACCTTCTTCTGTCTGTCTCCTTCAATAATCCACGGCTAATTTCCTTTCGTGATGAAAAAGATGCTATTATCGACAAACCTTGAGGAGCAGCCGTTGGTATTTTATAGATGAGAGAAGAGGGCCACATTCAATGGGGCAACGACTATCAGTTAATGCCAACCATCATGGCCTTTAAAACTGATAGTGGGGGTTACACCATTTAAAATATTAAAACTTTCATAATGAATTTTGATTATCTGCCGTTACATAAGTTAGTGGAATCTAATTAAAAAGGTAGGTTAGTGGGCCACTTAATAAAACGTAGGTTTACAGTACAACCTACATGAAGGAAGAATCAACGGTGTATCTTTATCCACAACAACATTTGAAATATAAAAGTAATAAGCACTGTAATGGAAGCTGAGAGCGTGCTAAGCAATTACTCAATGAAACCTTATAATTCAAACCAAAAAATTGAACCATAAATTTACTACAATCAGCTAAAATCAGTAACGTGAGATTTCAATGTATACCTGCATTATAAAGGGAGACGAATCCAAAAGCGCAGTATCCTGGTTAACTTTTAGTTGTGTCTTAAAATTTATTATTGCTCCCAACATTAAGAAGGTTTTAGCATATATTTATTTTGATAAATACAAAAATACGTTTTATTAGTTTTGGGAATGTCTAAACATATTATGGAGAGTTTTTCATCAATTTGAACAGAAGATGTGAGGGATAACAGACAACATGTTTGCAACTAAAAGTCAAAGGAAACTCCAATCCTTGAGATGGATGGTGGTTACTTGATTTACAAATACTACGAATATCGTATCAACCATTCAAAACCTCAAGTACTAAAAGAGAACGGTGTTTTCCGCCGAAACGAGAGCATTTTTATCGTTGATTTTCTCAACTTTCAACCTCGACCACTCTTTGTCTCTACATATTTTATAAACAACTACGTTTTTAAATATGATTACAAGTATACCACTCTTACATTTCATGCGAACCAGATCCCTAACGCTAGTAGCATCTAGAAGCCCTAGATTCAGCAGGTCCTCTACAGTTTCAAAATCAACCAAATCAGAAAATTAAAAGAAACGGACCAGACCTGAAGACAGAGCGAGAGGGGATTTAGGGTTTTTTACCTTGTGGGAGAGCCATTGTGGCGGTTGGTAAGGCAGAAGAAGAAGAAGAAGACGGTGGGAGTGGTGGTGGTGGCGTTGTCGCCGTTGAAGTTAAACGGAAAACGACAAGTCCAATGCTTATTTACAGTTTCTTTAGTACCGAGTTTTCATCTTCCGGCTTTATCATTGGGATTGGTAGGGGTGTAAACGGTTCGGTTCTGTTTGCACCAAAATCCGAACCGAATCTAAATTCTCGTTTTGGGAAAAACCCGAACCATTTATAAACGGTTTGGTTCCGTTTCGGTTCGCCTATATACGGTTCAGTTCCGGTTCGAACCACGGTTAACCTAATAACATTATCTATAATGGAAATTTAGTTGTGAAAACATCACAACGAGGAAAGTCAACCCAACGAATGAATATAATCTAACAGAAATGTAAGCAGAACGTCACAACATCTGAATTTTAGATTGGGTAGTATGAACTTCATCAAATTAAAGAGAACATATAATGTCACGAAAAGAGAACTAAGTATATATAAATTACATATAATTATCATTCATTAATATAAACGGTTTGTAAAACACAAAAACCTAAATCGAACCATTTAATTTCGATTTGAAAATTTTAAGAACCTACGCCAAACCTTTTTAACGAGTCTAAACCGAACCAATTAGCACGATTCGGCTTGCGTTTTGGGCACAAATTTGCCTCGACTTCTAAAGCAAGTTCTTGGAAAAATCACAAACTCGTAGATCGTTGTTACCAAAATTGATCGGAGTCGGCACCGTTGATTGGGGCGGTTGCTACTGAGCGAGGCCCAATTCAACGTATTCGGTACTTGAACTCATTCAACGGCCTGAACTCAGAAAAACCCACAAGCACAGGACCGGCCAATTTACAATGGCGGAACAAGAAGAAGAAGAAGCGATGTTGGAGCTAGAGGCATTGCAAGCTGTGTACGGAGACGATTGTGTAGTGATTGAGTCATACCCTCCCAGTTTTCATCTCCACATCAAGCCCCGCACCGCCGATGTCTCCTCCCAACAGGTCCTCACCATCACCCACCTCCTTTCTCTTCCAATGTTTGATCTTTTTACAATTCCACCTATAAATTTGATGGGTTTTGTTAGTTTTGATGGAATCGTTCGTGGGTTTGTCTATTTTTGTACCAAAGAATTGATTTTTTGTATTGGGTATCTGCTCATGAGCTCACAAAGGGTTTTATTCTTTCAGAAATTGATGGGTTTTGTGTATTTTGATGGAATTGTTCATGGGTTTGTCAATTTTTGTACCAAGTCTTGATTTTTTTGTACTGGGTCATGAGCCCCAAAGGGTTAGGGTTTTAGCATGGTTCTGAAAACTGATCTTGCATTTAAAGTTGGGAACTTTGATTTGATGGCTTAATTGTGACTTTTTTGCCTTTAGGTAGGGTTTTAGCATGTATGATATTTTTTTACAATTCCACCGATTTCTTTCTTTTAGAAATTTGATGGGTTTTGTTAGTTTTGATGGAATCATTAGTGGGGTTTGCCAATTTTTGTAAAAGTATTGGTTTTTTGTATTGGGTATCTGTTCATGATCTCACCAAAGGGTTTTAGAAAGTGTGAATTACGGTGATAGAGTTGGTAGGGTTTTAGCATGGTTCTGAAAACTGGACTTGCATTTAAAGTTGGGAACTTTGATTTGATGGCATAATTGTGAGTTTTTTTTTTTTTTTTTTTTTTTTTTTTTTGTCTTTAGGAAGGGCGTTCTCTAGGTTTTTGGGTGTCCTAAGCAAAAATCAAGCTACATTCCCCTTGTATATAAATATAGTTTTGAAATCCAGAACTCACATGTTTGTTTGTTTGTTTGTTTGTTTGTTTGTTTGTTTTTTTTTTATTTATTTTTTTTTTCAGCCTGATCGATCATGTGTTCGAACAAAACTAGATCAAACAAGATAAGTTCAATCCAGTAAAATTACAACTATTTTGCAAAACTGAACTCCGACCCTAGAATCTAAGTAGAATGATTGATGAAAATGGAGATTTAATACACTGAAAAACACGCTGTACCTGAGAAGTCCCAATTTTTACATACCTGGGCAAAATTGGTCAAGCCTAATGTTATTCTAAAGTATTGAAGAGACTTCGGTTTAGGTTTTTTCAAACATGAATCTTAGTGATTTGTTGTGCGGGCAAACAAAGATCTTAAATATTATTTGGGGTTACCACACATTATAAATCTTGGAGAATTGAGATGATTCGGAAAACTTTGATGGGATGGAGAGTTATTTTTTCGTAGAAATCTTACCTTGAGAGAAGGTATTCAAAATCAGTATCATGGCAACGTTGCAATGGAGTTATGGAGAATAGTAGTTGCTAGAGAAGTGGGAACGTTTTTGACATTTAAGGAGAAAAATCAGTATCAGTCCCAGCTCTTCCCCACCAATTTGACTTTTACCACTATTCACTGGGTCACTTTGACTCGGTGATTTGGATAGCAAAGTAATGTAATTTTTTGATAATTTTTTCATGGTGTTGTAGAGTATAAGTTGCTCTATAACACGGTGAAAAAATTATCGAAAATCGCATCATTTTGCTATCGAAATCACCCGGTCAAAGTGACCCATATACGAGTCAAATATTCAGGATGGTGGGCAAGAGCTGGGACTGAGTGGTAGATAGAGAGATGAGGATTAGAATTATGAAATTTTGTACGGCTACGTGATAGTAGACTACAAAGATTTTTTTCCCCCCTTCTATTAATTTAGATATTGTTGATATTAACCGTAGTAAAATTACTAATATACCCAAATATTTTCAAAAAATGGTGCCCCTGCGGCCATAAGGAATAGTTTAAACGGCTACTGTTGAATCCGGTCTTCTCCTTGGGCCAGGCACCATTTATGTTATGCGATTAAAAACCTAAAATGCCTACTCCCGTGTTGCTTTTCATTGAATCAGAACAGATTGAATATATATTGTCTAAGTACACTTGTGCTGATTAAACTTGTACCTGCAGTTTGTTGAAGCAATTATCGGCATACGAGCTGGTTCCAAGGTAATCAACTTCTCCTTAATTCTTGAAGATGTTCTCCCAATTTGTTGTAATTATTTTCTTTGGACTGTGTGTGACTGTGTGGTAAATGTGTTGAGGTGTTGACTGTTATACATAGTATTTGAATGCTTTTGTACGTAGGGCAGACAAATTGCTTATGATCTAGTCGCTTGCCAATGTCTACTCTGTGTAATAAATTGTAATTATTGTAAAGAAAAGTATCTGTATATTTAGTGTGTTAATTTAAAGAGCAAAGTCCCGTGCATGTAGTTGAAGGTGGTCAATCTTATTCCGGTTTGAAAGAATTGCATTGTCTAAATCGCATTTGCAGGATAGAATAAGAAATGGATTAGTAACCCACGAACACCTTATATTTGAGCACTGTTATATTACTTTCCTGAAGCTGGATGCATACTTGTGGTTTGCCTGATAAGAAGAGCTTTTAGCTACCATGTAAAAAGTTAAATCAGCACTGTAATATTTATTTTCCCCCCAGTGGACGAATCTCCTTTGCTATAGGAAATTATGGCATTCGCTTGATGAGAATATCACATTATATAGATTATACCTCTTAGATTGTGGTTTATGCTTAGGCTTAAGTTGGAGATATATACTGATGAAGGCACATACCAGAAGGGAACGACATTTGGAGTTCTGATACTAATTCGTCTATACGTCGAATTCCTAATCTAGGCCCAATCGTTACTAGGACACGTGGAATACCCGTGTGAGTTTTCACTATGTTTAAGCAAAATGTCTATACCACAATTCTAGGTTTAAACAAAATGTTACCACAATTCTAGGAGGTGGCTGTGGTTGTTTTCACCTAATTTACAAATTTGACATTTTTTAACTTCTAATGTAAGAAGAAGTGGGGATCAATTTCGGAATGGATAAAAGGCTTCACCAAAATTTGGGCTGGCTTTATATACAAAGGACCCTCAATAGGCGAAATGTTGCTGAAAATCTTGTTTAGAAAATAGCTACACAAACAGAAACACATAGCATCATGGTCTTTCATTTCAAGCTTCTGTTTCAATTTCAAGTAATGAGCGCACAGGTAGTTCATTGGGTGCCACAAGTCATGGGAGTGGGACTATCACTACTTCCATAATCAAAGGTCTTGTTTGGATGAGATAGATTATTGAATGAGTTGTTATGGTGATGTGTATTTGTCTCTCATTGCTCACCTCAACCACACATTCAATAATCTATCCAATAATATATCTCTCCCAAACAAGGCCAAAGCTACAGGAACCATCTCAAACTCATGTCATATCATCTAGATCGTGGATTTTGATTTTGTCTATCCATTGTGACTTCTGTTGATTTAGGTGGGGAAAGGGAAGAGCAGTTTTCTCGTACGGAGAATTATTTTGGTGGTTCCTATAGGAGGCCGTGTCACTGATACAGGCATTTGGAGAGGATTATATCCCTGGTTTAACCATTACTGAAACTGCTGGCTTGCCTAATAAATATAAAAAGCAGCTAGTGGTAGGGGAAGTCTGTAATATCTGTGCAACAATGCTTATTATTCTCTGTAAAGCTATTAATGTCTAGATATATGTCTGTTACAATTAAGGTAAAAACGCACCAGTGGTAACCCAATTTTTTACTTTTGTTACAGTTTGAAACCCATCTTTTCAATTTCATCACTGGCGGAACCAATATTTTATTTGTTGCAACGGTCGTACCCAGTGACCATTTTACCCAAATTCTCTTTCACTGTTGCCCATAATTTTTATTTATTATGTTGTCCCTAAATTTTGTATTTAATTTACACTACACCCACTTCATACACCCAAACAGCTCCACCATCCTCACTACCACACCACCTCTGTCAACAACCATCTTCACTACCTCTGTTTTCTCCTCCACCACCACCACCAACACATTCCCACAGAAAACGATTACTTGAGGTTTCTAAACCTCAAACCTGCTAAATAAGAATCGATGAGTACAGGACTCCGATCCCGCTTCACAGCATCTAATGTCATCTTTGACGATTAATGAACTCAACTGACCTAAAGCCATAGTTTTTCAGGCTATCTGATTAAATTACCTGGTTCGACGGTTTCTCCGGTACCGTAGCATTTCTGATCGATGTTAAGACTTTGATAGGTCGTGATTCTGGTTCAGCCATTCATCGGTTGAACCAGCCAGTTTGGTATGGTTTTAATTGCAGCCCCATCACCTTCTAGATTAAGTACTTGTCTGAAGCTTATGGGTAAAATAAAGACGCTATAAAAGGTAAAAGCACCGTAATCTACATGCATGCTTTTACGTAGGAACTCCTCCTAACTGAATTTGGCTATCAATAGACACTGGTATCCTATATTGACCCAGAAGCCATAGGTCTTGCTGATGCTGTAGTATAAAGTGAGTTGTAGCGTTAGCTTCGTATCTCTATGTCTATGGCTCTATGCTTGTTGAGTTGATAGCTTTATATCATGAAGTTCCTTTCCGGTTGCATACTAATGGGTGAATTAGTTCGATCTCGTGTTTCGGCATTTGTTGCTTCAGCACGTGGAAGAGCGGCTTCGGAATACGAACTGTTCTCTGTAGGGGTTGGATGAAATGAGTAGGGGGGCTAGAAGTCTAGAACCTAAAATTTTAGCTATGATTTTCGGTTGCACAAATCTTGTAGCCATATAGTTAAAGAGCCAAAGCCACATGCGGTCTCTATGTGTTAAAAATCTTATAAAGGAACCAATTTGATTAAGGTCGGGACTGAAGGAAAAAGCCTCTGGTTAAATTTTTTCGTAGGCCAGAACTCAGAAGAAACGACAATGATGCTCTGACATTCAAGTTGACTTGGTTAACATTTTGTTAAAAGTCTGTATAAATCTACAGATCCCTACATTTTCTCCTCTAATTATCATCACGATCTCTTTTACTCAAGTTGGTTTGCACTGGATAACATTTTGTAATATTATTGCCTCTCATCCTGTTTACTTATCACGAAAGCCTCTGGTTTGGATTGGAGTGGATAACATTTTGTAATATTATGACCTATTTGTTGTGCAGTATCCTGAGGAACCGCCTCATATTCACATTGTGGAGTCCAAAGGTCTTGACGAACTGAGACAAAAGGATCTTTTATCTAGCATGCAGGACAAAGCCTCCGAGCTCTCTTCATGCTCTATGCTTGTAGCACTTTGCGAGGTAATTATTGCATTGCTGTTATGCTTGTGCTGGCTGATAAGTTTGGGTCTGTCAGTTAGTTGGAAGTTCACTTTGAAAA
Source organism: Linanthus parryae (assembly GCA_023055425.1). NCBI lineage: Eukaryota > Viridiplantae > Streptophyta > Magnoliopsida > Ericales > Polemoniaceae > Linanthus > Linanthus parryae. The sequence goes on from JALGPY010000006.1 coordinate 7,573,866, forward strand.
TAGCCCTTCAGCGAGATACTTCTCTTTTAGTAGTTAAATGACTCAATGAGATGCTTATTTATCAGAGCATATTGGTTATCATATTTTTATACACGCTTAATGATGGTTCTGTTTTATGCTTGGGTGCTAAGTGCTTTTATCTGACAGTTTAATACTGTTTAGTAGTGTGAACTTTGATTACAGCAACCTGCTGATGAAGTTATTTGGACCTGAAAGTAGACAAATCTATAAGTCTTGTTACCAGTAAGGGTAATTGTTTGGAAAGTAATTGCTATAGAAGTTTCTTGCACTATAATTTTTTCGGCATGGACTTTGTACCTTAGGCCTCACTTGGGTAAGGTATAAGAAAGATGGGGATGTGATATATTCTGGGATATAAGGTAGGCTGTGATTGGATAGAATATGAAAATTTGTTATCTAGGCCTCTTTTGGGTAAGGTATAAAAAGAGGGGGATAATGACATGTTATACCTGTGGTTTCAGATCCTGTGTTTGGGTTGGGGATGAGACAGGTATAGCATATCCCCCCTTGTCCCTCTCAAATGTTTGCCTAAAATCTTATACAAGGATAAGAGTTTGATGGATATGAGTGGATGTTGGAATAACTTCAATCTCCTTGCACAATTAAGAAAAGTCCATGGTAATAATAAAATGTATTATTTTACACCTTATATATTTCTATGTATAAATGTGGCTTCTTTTGGGTAAGGTATATGGGGGGGGGGGATAACGATATGTTATACCCGTGGTTTCAGAATTCAGATCCTGTGTTTGGGTTGGGGATATTGAGACAGCAATATCATATCCTCCTTATCCCTCTCGTTAATGTTTGCCTAAAATCTTACACAAGGATAAGAGTTTGAGGGATATGGGTGGATGTTGAAATATCTTTATTCTCTTTATACAATTAAGAAAAGACTATCGTAACAAAAATATATTATTTTATACACATTATATGTAAATATGGCCTCTTTTGGGTAAGGTATTAGAGGGGGGATAAGGATATGTTACATCTTTGGTTTCAGATCCTGTGTTTGGGTTGGGGTGGGGATATGAGACTGGTATAATATATCCCCCTAATCCGTCTCACCAGTGTTCGCCTAAAATCATATATGGGTGGATGTTGTAATAACTTTTTTCTCATACAATTAAGAAAAGACTATTGTTACAAAAAATGCATTATTTTATACATATTTTATGTATAAATATGTATCATATCCCGGCTCGTATCCTGCCTTAACCAAACGTAGGAAAACAAAATTTTATGTAGCTTACCCCATCCTCCATCAATCATATCCCACATTTCCCGGTGTCTGTCATATGCTATGATATCTTATCCCCAACCCAAACAAGGCCCCAATGTTTGGTTAGGGCAGGATATGATGCAGGATATGTTACGGCTACTAGTAACCGCCCACAGATTGATGGACGCACGTCCCAAGTTTTACAGGCTTGCGAGGATGGAACACTATTTTTTATTGTTTTCTCTATACTGCGTAGAGCCGTCCAACTAGGTGAGGACAACTATCTATTACACAACAGTCCTGATGAAACCACTTTACATAATCAAGCGCTTCCTAGGTTGGGACAATGGTTTGAAATTCAAGGTAGTTAAGCTTTTGAAGCATTAAGCGCAAGTTTAACTGACAAAAATTATAAATCGATAAACAGGAAGAAGGAATCAATCCATTATAATAATCAAAGAAGTTTCATCATGCAATCACCCAACAAAGCACCTACTGGCTACTTATGAACAGTATATTAACAAAGAAAGAAGAGGGGGAGACGAGCAATTAAACAGTAATTCTGGCTTGTCGAGTCTTTGATGCCGCTGTCCTTGCCGCTGGACCACCTTAGCCTCCTTGTGCCGCCCCTCTCTTTCGGAAAATGACTTTTCTTTCAAGGTGAACGAGAGAATTTTTGCATACTTTCTTTCTTCACATCTCTCACACTTTGCAAATGAAGGAGTGTCTCCCTTATATAGGCAGCCAAAATCCGTATGTGATATGCTGAAATTCGGAGTGGAAGTAGTGGAGAGTGAAAACAGAGTGGGGGAAACTGACCCTCCATTTCCTGTGTCGCGACATGGAAGGTCTTTTCGTGTTTTGTGCCATAAGTGCTGCAAGTTGTCTGAAATCGCATTCTGAAATAAAGACCGGAACCACCAATGTGCAAAAATTGAAGTAAAATTACAGTAAATACCCAATATTTTCACACATGTTTCAAACACATGCTAAAACCACTTCATGAATGAAAATTGGTTTTTAATTTAATAAAAAAAAAGTTTTACTCGAAGGCTAACTAAAACACGTAGTAATCAAGGCAAAAAACATCATATATTTGAGCGTCACCACTTACACCCGGAGGTCGTACAAGTTTTTGGGCAAAATGCGACGAGTGATAAGGGATGATAACTGGTAACCGTCTCTTATACCTTCCCCATACACGGGATTTGAAACCACAGGTATAAGTATATAACATATCCTTATATTCCCTCTTCATATATCCTACATTCTTACCCATACAAGGCCTAAGTGCCTGGTTTTCCTGTTACATTTTCGTTTAAAAAATTGGATGAAGTTGTAAGATTTGGTGAGATAAAACTAGTTATTTCTATCTTTGCATGACCACATAGAGCATTGTCAATGTCTTGCCACATATTCTATTTTCGGCATCTACGAGTTGAAAATCAATGGTTTTATGGGTTCTGCTTGTAGTGGGAAAGTATATTTTGCTTTTGATATTGGTATTACTGTAATGATGATATATCATTGTTCAAAATGGCCTGCTGTCAGAAACATATTTACATCCTGAAATTGTCTATGTCAAACAAACATTTTTCTTCATTTAGGTTGTAATTTGCATTTATGTTGGACCGCGATGTTATATCTCTATGAATGTAGCTATCCATATGGAATTATATTTGTTCAATCTAAAATAGATATTCAGAACATTGCAAACATATTGATGATTTCATGTATATCACTAGGAAGCAGTGGAAAGGCTCTCCAGTATGAATCATCCGGATGGAGATTGTCCGCTGTGCTTGGATCCATTGGTGGAAGATGATGCAAGCAATAAGCGACTGCCGTTTATGAAGTTAATGTCATGTTATCACTGCTTTCACCGGTGAAGTCTTCATCTTTGCCCTTTTAAGCATTTTCTATGAACAGAACTATTTCCTAAAGTTAACTTGCTTTCTTCAAATTATTATACCAGTGAGTGCATTATTAGGTGGTGGAATTGGCTACAGTCACAAGAAGAAAACCAAAAGAATCCATCAGGTGCATCCAGTCGTGCTCTCAGGCATGTGGAAAAAGTTCAAGGTACGCTGAAGTACGGCGATGGAATACATTTTTTACGTGTGCACAAGAATGAGCTGAACTTTGAAGAGGACGATTATTTTTCTTTGTTCAATTTTTCTGTCATTTCATTCATATTTTTATTATTTCTTCCTTTTCAAGAATAATATATAACTTTTTGACGCATCTCCGATTTAAATCATTTTAGTGTAGAAAAAGTTTTGAACTGTCTGCTATTTAAAATAAGTTTATTTTCCTTGTCACCATATTTGTCACTTATTTTCAAAATAAGTTTATTTTCCTTGTCACCATATTTGTCACTTATTTTCAAAGTATATTTGGTTTTTATTTGGAGTTGTTTTCTTGTTAATAGGCAGAAATGAAGCTTTGCAAGAGAGCACAGGCAGCTGCCCTGTTTGTCGAAAGATTGTCCATGCCAAGGATATTGAACACGTGCTTGACTTGGTTGAGGCTCATTCAGAGACGGTACGCCATAATGACCTATCTAAGCTTCTTTCATCATGACCTATGCTTATGGAATTTTCATTATATGAGAAGAAAAGAGAGGAAAAAGAGAAGCTACGCGTCGTTCCTTCCTTTTCTTTTTCACTTCAACATATTTTGCTGGTTTAAATCTCTCCTGGTAGACCAAGAGGGTGTTTGGGTAAATAGATTGGTTTTTGTTCTTTTTGGGAATGATTCATGAGTAGAACTCATTCCTTATTCCCAAAAAGAACAGAAACAAAAAATCCATTTACTCAAAACAACCCATAAGTCATGAAATGAAGAGTCATAAAATCTTGACTTGTGTCACAATTGTTTGGGTAGGAGATTATGGAATTAATAAAGGGTAAATTTCACTCACACTCCCTCAGTTTAGGAAAATTTCACATTCACCCTTGTTTGGAAATCTTCACATACACCCCTTCTAACTAACTGAGACTAACGGAGGTGATGCTTGGACCATTATACCCTCAATGTTGTAACAAAATTACAATTCTAGTCCTCTTTCTCCACCCCCATATAATCTTCTTCCCCAAATCATCTTCTTTCTCTTCTTCAACAAATCTGGGCTCGTCTCTCAGACCAGAAACCCAAAATCAATTCCAAAACGAGCTGTCCTTGAGAAGTTCAGAACTTGCTCATGAGTGATTTGGGTAAGTTCCTACTCTTTGGCAGAGTTATGGTCGTGTATTTGGTCTTGCTTGGTATGTGGTCGTAATTTCGGACTAGTTCGTTGGTTGAATTCTGGTTTGTGTGAAGGCTTCTGGTTGCCGTGTCCAGGGTCAGCTACACAGGTATTTTTTTGCTTGAAGTCAGTGTGGGAGTGATTACTCGGTCTCTTGCTGTTTCTGGCTTGAGGTAGTGGTTCAGGTGAAGCCGATTTTATTGGGCATAGGCTCCTAAAATCTGCTCATCTGCTAGTTTTTCTTGATCAAAACCCAACTTTTCCACTTGGTTTGGGCTCTCTTCGGAGTGAAAGTGGGTTTGTACACTTCGTTTGACCTGAGTTGGCCATCGATGGTGTAACTTGATTGGTTCCTAAAACCAACTCAAAGATCTGAGTTTTGAAGGTTTGAAGCCATACCCAGGCACAAGCTAGCCTGGATCCTCATGTCATTTCCCTTAACATATACTTTCAACTCAATAGTATATAATCGACTTTATTTCAAACATCAACAAGTTTCAACTTTCAGGTCTCTAAATATATAAACTGTAATTTGTAATAACATAAATATTTATAATTAATTATCCAACGAGCCGACTCAAGAGTTTACGAGCCAAACACCCCAATACACCCGCTGATTTTTAACGAGCTCAAATTTAAAGCTCAGGCTTGGCTCATTTAGTGCACGAACCAGTCTTTGACCGAGCTTTGACTAAACCGGATCTCAAGCGGCTCGGCTCATTTGCTGCGCTAGACGAAGGATTACGTTCATATGGAGCCCAGAGGTAATCAACCTTTCCTTGTTAGTTGCCTGGGCTCATTGGCTTATCGTGACCACTGCAACTAGTAAGGTAACTGAACCTGGATTTGTATCCTACATATATATATATATATATATATATATATATATATATATATATTATCACCCATGACCCAACACTTTGTTCCATAAAACTTGCCCTTCAACCCAGCTGGGATCCTACGCTCACAACCAACATGCACTCCTGCACTTTGTAGTTTGTAACATAAAAGAGTAACACAATTTAATAGTACTAACTCGCATTTTTAATTTTCCATAGTTATAAAATAATATAGCAAATTAATTAAAAGAAAATGCAAAAATAATGATAGTGAAAAACTCAAGCGACTTGTTTCACTGTGATTGTCAGAATGCCGTCGGTGATGAAGTTAACACTGCTGAGGACGTTCTTCAGTCGGATTCAGAGAAATTCCGGAAACAAAAATTCGAAGCTATTTTGAAGCTGCAGCAAGAGAACAGTGGCTTGATTGAACCCAAAAAGAGCGAAGTATTGTTGCCGGGCATGTTCCTCCCGCCGCGGCCTATCTCAGAACCCACTACTACTTCATCAGCCGAAGAGACCACCGCTCCTCCTCCACAACAAGACCACGCTACCCCAGGTGCAGCAAAACCTAGTAGCTCTTCGAGCAAATCTCGTACCAGTAAAAACAAGAATCCTAGTACCAGTGAGAACAAGAACCCTCCCAGTACCAGGAAGCCTCACAGAGGGAGGAATTCAAGAAACCAACCTAGACAATGGGTGAGGAAAGAGAACGGTAATGCAGAGTAAACCCATCAAAAGAGATGAGGCTGTTTCTGTCATCGGTGATACTACCTCCGTTAGATCTTTCCAGTTGACTTTAGGAGCACACGAAAATGTGTTATATCTTTTCATAATATATTGTGATCTTTCCTAACACTACATAATATTATGAAAAAAATAGCAATTTTCCGTAAATTAGTCGGTCAAAGTGACCCTTAAAGTCAACTGAGAAGATTCTGCAAAACATATCAAGGAAGGTACGTAAAACTGTTCATTTTTTGGGTTGATTGCATTTAGTCGCGGTCCTGATGAAAGCAGGCATGTAGTCGAATGTGTATAACATGTGATCATTCCGGAATTCTGCAATAAGGTGATGAAGTTGTAACTTTTTAATCGGGTTGTTGCCAGTGAATGTGTTTGAAGATGGTTTTTTCGACATCAGATGATATTTTGGTTGAATTGAAAGCGTGCTGGTGCGGTTTCGTGTCTCCGTAAGAACCAGTGATTTTGTCTAAATTGGGGACCCTAAGATTGCTCAGGTCATATATCATGCTTTTTGGTTGATGAAGACCTCTTTTAAGTGCTAGGGACACAGTTAACTGTCTACATCTAGTACTTTGCAATGATTTGGTTTCTGTACTTAGGAATGAGGCTTTTTTTGGGTAAAAGATACTAAAATAATCATTCCCCACCAGGTATGATTTCAATATAGGCTCTTTTAAAAATCGCTAGCAGGTGTAGATGTCTCCAGGCTTAAAACCCCTCTTGGCTTTTGCTACTAGAGGTTTTTAGCTTCCAACAAAATAACAAAAACTAACATTCATACTATCGGTTCTTAAAAGCCGGTCATAATGTTTTCAGCTTCCAGCAAAAAAATGACAAAAAATCGGTTGTTTTGCTGGAAGCTAAAAACCTCTAGTAGGAGTAGCAGTTTCGAGAAATCTCTACTCCTGTTAGCGATATCTAAAAGAGCTTATATTGGTATTATCTTCCATTATGTTGGTGTTTTTCAGTCAAAGAGACTCGTTCTGGTGAGAACGCATTTTTGTACTGCCTTATGATCACAACCTTACCATATTTCGGGCTTTGCCTGCCATCAACATGACGGTGTGAGAGCGGAGTAGCGTCCGCCACCGGTTGAGTATTTTTAACAATGTGTTATAACTTGTTATACTATGTTTGTCACTCAAGTTAACTATGAGTGTAATTATGGAAATGTAATTTAGGGTAAAACCATTCCTTGATCTGGAGCCCATTCGAACAAGCTCACGTAATGTTCCTGTGAAATGCCATGTTTCGCGTATACTTTTTCGTTAAGCGCATAACAGCGCCACTTTTTTGTTAAGCGCATAGCAGCGACGCCAGATTTTGATAACTTAGATAAATCCAGTACCATGTCATGTGACATTTCAAGTTCTCATTTTCGTTCAATTTATAACAGCGACAACGGATCCTGACAACTTAGACATAATCCGATGGTTCTAAGCATTATGCTATCACATTTAATATTTATGTTGTAATATGCCAAAACATAGCATTTACTTCATCTCTTGAGGGAGGATCTACCGGAGAAGGCATACCTATATGAATGCATGAGCCCAACTCTAAGGGTCGCTCACTCCTGTCAATTGACAATACCAATTCACCAACAGAACAAATGTATTATTTCCGTATTATTTTGTGTCTATGCTCTCCTGAATGATTGGACTTCGTAGTTGCTTATCATAAACCAAATTTTTGTGTATATGCTCTCCTGAATGAATGTAGTAGTACTTCGTATTTGCTTTTTTACACCAAATTGAATGCAGGTGTTATACTTGTTATAATATGTTGGTCACTCAACTCACTTGAGTGTAATTCAGAATAAAACCATCCCTTGTCCAAAGAAGCTCACCCTAATGTTCCAGGTGCACTGTCATGTTTCACGAAAAAACGTCTACTTTCAGTTCAACATATAATAGTGACGCCCAATCATTGATAATTCAGATAAAACCCGGTGTCATGTCACATGAAGTTACATGTCCTCGTTTTGTTCCAGTGCATAACAGCGACAACAGATCTTGGTAACTTAGATGAAATCTGATGGTTCAAAACATCATGCAATCACATTTAATATTTATGTCGTAATACGCCAAAACAATGCATTTCCTTCATCTACTGACTACTGAGGGAGGATTTATTGGGGAGGGCATACATATGTTAATGTATGAACCACAACTCTGAAGGTCCCTCACTTCTGTCAAACCTATACCAGAAAGCGAGAATAGACATGCATAGTGTTATTAATAATTGACAATACCAATTCACCAACGAAGGCATTATTTTGGTATTATTTTATGTATATGCTCTCCTGAATGATTGGACTTCGTATTTGCTTATCATACACCAAATTATATGCAGGTGTATAGTTCTTTGATTTGACTTGTTATTTGTTGTTTTCGTCATGAAAAGAGAAAATCAATAGAGAGATTTACATACGTGAATGTCAAAAGATTGATAGATCTAATTAATGCAGTTCCAAATATGCAAATTTAACTTGGATAATCTAAATCTCTCTATCGTCTACCATTTTTATCCTTACTCATTGTCAACCAATCAGTGTCGCACAACTGTTGTGACCTAGGCAATGATGAAGAATACTACCTTACCGCCCAAGCTTATAATGATTGGGGGAGGAAAGCATGTAATAATATTGTCAACATATGATGTACCACTCCGTCCCAGCTCTTTCTATCCAAATTGATTTTTTGACTCGTATCTCGGTCACTTTGACCGTGTGATTAGATAGCAAAATAATATGATTTTTTGATATTTTTTTCACCGTATTATAGAGAAACTTTTACTCTACAATATCATGAAAAAATTATCGAAAAATTGCATCGCTTTGCTATTCAAATCAACGGGTCAAAGTGACAAAGTGAATAGTGACAAAAGTCAGTTTGGGTAGAAAGAACTGGGACGGAGTGGTATAGTCTTTTTGAAAGCATAACAATAATTTTTGGACTTCTCACTAAAAAAGTATGACAATATAAATGAAACTAAATGGGTGTCACACACGTTCAACAAGATTGTTAACGAAACTCTCTAGTAGCATAGTGAGAGTCTTGTGGTGGTTGAATATGGATGGTGGTCACTAGAATAGTGCGCTGAATAATGGACGAAACTTTGCATCACATTCGTAATCGTAATTGTCGATGGCAGTTCTATATTCCATCCGCTCAATTAGGGACGTACACAGAAAATATTTGTAGGGGGAACCAAGAGATGTAACACTAATTTTACTTTAAAATGATAGATGTCATTTTTTTTAGGGAAAAAAAATGATAGATGTCATTAATTAATAAAACTGTATAATTCCAATAGATAATAATTAAATCGTGAAGAAAAGAAAAAAAAAAAACTTAATTCCTTGGATGGTATGATGAACTTTTACTATGCCTGATTCACACAAATTAATGTCTAATCTTGTTGATAAAACATTGCATAGCTATGGTCACAACTCACAAGTATAATTTTATCCTTAGCCCTCTGTTCTTATATCTAACCCAAACAAGGCCTAAGGAAATTCTTTACATACATGCTAGGCTTATTGGAAACTTTTTACGTACTATCACAAAACATAAGGGGGGCCGTGGGCACCTCTAAGGGCATCTTCAAGAGATAATGCAAATTGATATTTTATGTAAAATTTAAAGGAGTTGGAGAAAAAATAGACTCCAATAGAAGAGGCATATGAAAATGCAAAATACAAAACATGCAAATCCATCGCCAAACCTGGCGTGGATGGTAGGCACGGCAAAATAAATTAAATCATGTTTCCTATTTTTTCTCAACTTCTTTTCCTAATTTTCTTACATGTTGATACCACTTTTCCTAAATTTTCTCATTCTCTCTCATCCACAATAATCATATAAACAACAAATAAAGATAATTTTTTTTACTTTTGCATTCCACTATTAGAAAAGACCTATAAAATTATCATTATACAACATGCAAATGAGCATTTTTATTTAAAATTTGCATTAAAATTGCATGTCACTTTTGGAGATGCCCTAATAGTAGTAGGTATTTTTTGCATGTTTTAGATTTTGCATGACATGCATTTGTAGTTTTGTTTCAGCAGTAAAATATTGTAGTTAGAGCATCTCCAGCAGTAGTATGTATTTCTAATGCAAATTATACATAATAATGTTGTTTTGCATTTTGTAAAAGGTGTCCTACTCCAACAATGATTTGTAAAAGTTATGCAAAGTATGTTTTTCTATTTAATCTTCATTCACAACACGTGCAAATGATAAATTGTTGATGAGAAAGAAAACTAAATTGTAGGAACACATATATCATTATGTAGTAATTGTAGGAACATGGGTTGAGAAAAAATAGGAAACATGTTCAAAATATTTTGCAGAACCAATTAACCTCGCCAAGTTTGGCGAGGGTTTTACATGTTCTGCATTTTGCCTCTCAAGATGCATGTACTTCTGGAGTCCTATTTTTTACAAAATCCTTTATATTTTGCATAAAATGTTGATTTGCATGATCTGTTGGAGATGCTCTTGAGAAGTTAAAATATACATATTAAGGATGCATGAGAGGAGAGAGATAGACACACAATTTTGCATGCCTACTTGCTTGCTAGCTAAGCATCTCCAACAGGCAATGCAAATTGATTTATTATGCAAAATATATAAAAAACTTGGGTGAAAAATGCGATCTAGCAGAACATGCATCCCCTCATGCAAAATGCATGTCATGCATCTTGATCACCAAGTTTGACGATAATCATCCCTCGCCATCTTATTTATTTTCCTATTTCGTAGGTGTATTCCTATTTTTTTTTTATTTTTTTTTGTTTTGTTCATACTTTTTAGTAGACTTTTCCTAATATAATAATAATAATAATAATAATAATAATAATAATAATAATAATAATAATAATAAATAATAATTTTACAAAACTAATATGCCTATCTTTTAGCTTGCATTGCTGGAGTTGGTAATAAAATTTGTGGACATGCAAAATGCAAAAATGTGATTTTATGTATAATTTGCATTTCTTTGACATAACATTGCTGGAAATGTATGGAGAGGAAGATGCATGTTCTGCAAAATGCATGTCAATTTGCATCGTCTATTGGAGCTTATTTTTTTCTCATTTTCTTTATATTTTGCATAAAAGAGACTTTTGCATGAGCTATTGGAGATGGTCTAACAATGATAATGTATAACTATAGGTGCTAGTAGGCAAAAATCTCGGGGGGGGGGGGGGGGGGGGGGGAATTGTTTTGGGAGATATATTGAGAGGGATAATTGACTTGTATGTATGGTTTTTCTATAGATCTATTAGCACGAAAATTTGTAGTGGAATTTATTAATTTGAGTGGAGAAAATGCTCTACAACAACATTGAAACTTCTATAGGCCCGTGCCCATTTCTGCAATGGACCCAGTAATAGCCTGGAAATTGACCCAATTGATGTGCCTTTATGTGATTTTTCATTTTCAGAGATTGGCTGGTGTTGTCCATTCGGGCTGGGGGCTGGTCCTCAGTGATCTGGATCCTCTATTTCGCAAGCTTTAATGTGTAATAACAGTTCGCATAGGTTAAATTGGGTTTATCAAATTCTTGATCATGAGAAGATATTGAATATCACGGAGATATGTATGATGTGGTATCTCAAGTCATTTTAATTGGTTGATCATATTAATTCTATCATTTTCATTATATCAATGTACGAAAATAATCACATAATCAATCAGTTAAAGTGTCCCGTAATACCACATCACCCATATGGCGGGGCAAGAAACTGGAATTTCGATTCGATCAAGTATCTGTTTCTCCAATGGTTTCTTTATCAGATTGAAATCGTGGTGTTTGATCCCAGCTTAACTGAAAATCAGCCTCTTTGGAGCCCCTCGGCTAATGGAGTTTGTTTTTTTCTTCTGTTAAATCAGTATGTCTTTTGCAAAATTATAACTTCTCCTCACCAATTTTTCAGCTACTAAAGTCGGTTGTCCGCTTTCTCCTCACCCCTGGAAGAAGCTTTGGACTGCTAGACTTCCCCTCACAATCAAACTTCTGATTTGGCAAGTTTTAAATGATGCTTTACCTTCATCACGGAATCTCCTCTATTGCTCCTTCTTGTCGTGTTGGTTCTCATCCTATTGAATATGCTACCACTCTTGTTCGCTCTCTTTTATCTTCAAATTGAGTTTTATCACTATTCACTGGAGTCACCTTGACCCCGTGATTTGGATAGTACAATAAAGCATTTTTTTTATAATAAAAAAATTGCATCTTTTTGCGATCTAAATTACTCGGTCAAGGTGACCTAGATACGAGTCAAAAAGTCAGAATGGGAAGAAAGAGAGAGAACATAGTGGTAATCATTTTTTCACTCAGTGCCCAAGAACCAGTCTTCTATGGAGCAACTTACCGTTATCAAATTGTCCTTCATCTAATATTTCTATTCAAAACTGGATCAAAGGTTGGTTGAGGTCAGCAAAAGAAGCATATGAGTTTCGATTGGTAATGAAAAGTAGGAATGCTAAGGTTTTTCGAACAAGGATATTTCGCCGGAGCAAATGTCTCATGCGTGATGCAAGAGCTTTAGCGCCGGAGCAAATGTCACATGATGCAAGAGCTTTAGCTCTTACTCTGTGGAAAATGTCAGTGGCAACACCTTTGGTGCTTACAACTGCTCGCTAAATTTGCTTCTGCAGTTTCTGTTTCACTAATGGGAGTTTTATCTATAACTAGAGTATTGCCCGTGTCCGAGGGCATTATCCCTAAGTTGGATAGTTTTTGAATTTAGAGGTCCTTTTTTTAAAATGAATTTAGAGGTGTTATCCAAAAATTATATTTACAAATGTGGTGAAAAAAAAAAGAAAAAAATAACAACTTCCAAGTATGGGATGAACATTATAATGGACTTGAGAATCACTCACAACCTATCTCCTATTAGTTAGGGATGTAGTTGAGAAAAACCTCTCTCCCATTAATTAGGAATGTCCAAGCACAGTTGGTAGTTAGGGATATCCAATGAGAGTGGGTAATTAGAGATGTAATAAGTAGGTGAGATCTAATGGTGGGGATGGGGTTGATTTAATCTAACGATGTAAAAATCATAAGTTAGTTAAACCATGCTATTTTATAATATAGATTGATTTGGGCAGTTGTAAAACGTTGGTTTTCTTTTATCTATGAATGATGTTCTTTGTTTGGAGCAAAAAAAAACTAGTAATTATAATGGGAGACGATAAATAGAAATCAGCAATCATCATGCGCTCATCAAGTTGCATATCGGACTGGATAATCGGCCACAAGTTAAAGAGTAAGAAAAACGAAGCCTACAATACCCGAAAACCAATCAACTTCCCGACGTATAACTCATCCATTGGTAGGTGATTTCTCACTAAAAACACCGTGTTCTTATGCCTAAGGCTTTTTAGATAATTACCAAATTCGATGGATTGTGCAGGTTAACTGTGTATGTTATTTCCATTTGGATATGTTGGACAGAATTAACTAGTTATAGAACTTGGTTAGCTCATAACTGTACTAACTATGAACTCGATTAACTCTGCTTATCATGTTAAGTGAAATAACATCTTCTTTTGTCTGCTGAAACAACTTGAAATATTATGCAGCAGCTATGAGAGATTTATTAAGTATTCTTACACTATTTTACAGAAAAGGACAACAGAGTTAGAGAAAGATCAATCGAACATTCTATTCCAGCAACAAAGTGTGCTCCGATCAAATCCGACATTGTGTTGTTGATATGGATTTTATATTAGACGATATGAAGCTTGTATGTGAATGTTGTTTTCACTCGATAGCGACTACCACCACTACATGCATATATGTAGTTAAATATCATACGTACACGAAAAAGTAATATATATTTTCGTTTAAAAAGATCCATAAAATGGAAGTGGTTTGAAGTGGAAGGATGATCACATAATCACCTTAAGGAAATAATTTGAAGAAAGGACAATGGAAATTAAGCCCACCAAAGAGTTCAAATAAATGATCCAATGAAGCACTTTGTTTTTCCAAGTTGTGGTTTCCAAAAATACTAGGTTTCCAATGACTCATTTTTTATGTTCTTTCGTCAGAAGATCTTCTTTTGCAGTTAAGTGCAAGCACAGTAAGATTGACTTAACTTGCCAATGGGTTATCTATCTGCCGATGTCAAACCCTAGTTTTCTTTAAAGCATATATATACTTCTTCATTTTTTATTTTCGGACAAATAAGTTTGATAATATTGTGGCGTTTAGAAAAAAACTGATGTGTGTAAAGTGCTACGAGCTTCAACGAGAGTCTACACAAAGTGTTTATGATAAACTCTACATATAACATGATGTGTGAAAGCACCTTTATTTTCTGTTTGGTAATCAGTGTTTTAGAGTTGCTGTTAGTATGATAAATGCTAGTATCGAAATGACAATGTTGTACATGATATAATAAATGCTATAATAAATATTGTGAATACACTAAATAATTATTTCTATCTGTTAATGGATAATAATGTCATCAAATAATAAAAGGGTGAAAAACAACTTCCACCCCTCTATTATGAGTTATATATAATTACCCCTGCACCATGGTTAAATAAAGATACTCTATGTCACTGGATGGAGGTGGACTAATACCACCCTTTGGTTACAATTAGTAGTGGGCGGTGCAATTTGACTCTTTTGTGACCATTCTTTCTTTGGAAGGGTGGAATCACAAAATTTTCATTCCATGCACCTTTTTTGCCTATTGTTCTTGGTGTTCTTCTTCACCACCATCACCACCACCACTGAACCCTCACAACGAACACAAAAACAACAAAACAAACAATCAACAACAACAACGAAACAAAATTAAACAAGAGGCACAGAGCAATAATTAAAAATTGGCAAATAAGATTGCACTTTCCATCGCTGCAAAAATAATTTTCCCGCCAGAAAAGTAATAATTTCTCAGCAAATGAATTCAATTTATCGAATCCATCATCGTCCAACAGAGGGGGCAAATCAAGATACAAACAAATCAAAGCCACACAAGTAGACCCCGGATGGTCTCTCTTAATCTCTCCTGAAACTCCATCCCCGGCGGGAGCATGTAGTTCGGACCGTCTCTAACTCTACTCGACTTTACCGGCAACCGGGTCTCCGATTTCTCTCTCCTCTCCTCTTCCCCCTCTGATTGCCAGAAGGTGGAATTGATGAATTTCTCTGGCAACAAGCTGAGTGGCGACGTGTGTTTCAATCTCTCTCCTTGCAAGAGCCTCCAGACATTCGACCTCTCCGGAAACAACCACACAGAAACTACCATACCTTCGAATTCGTAAGCTGCCGGATCTCTTTGTACTCAACTTGTACAACAATCGACTCTCCGGCTCGGTCGCCTGGCTTCGGTCTGGTGGATGGGCTTCCCGGAATGCGACAAGGAGAGAGAGGAGGAGCGGAGAGAGAGAGAGAGTGAAGGAGAGCCAAGGATAAGGTTAGCGAGGATGATACGTACCAGTATCGTACCAGTAACTTGAGAGGCTACGAATCTCTACCAATAGCTTGAGAGGTTACGGAACGAAACTAAAACAATTAAACTGAATTAAACAATTCTTATTCTCTGCTTGAAAATACTGACCAAGTTACAATATAAATAGTACACTAAACCCTAACCTAACTATTACAGGCCAAAGCCCAGTTTACTACTAATCAAATAAACGACGAATTAACTAAAGAAATAAATATACTAACTACTAACAATAATTAATTAAATAAATAAACGATACTAATAACGATAGTAGCACGAATGACCGTATGATACGGCTGACCCGTATCAGAGGAGGTCCCATAGTTTTTCTTTTCACTTTCCAGTTGTTTTGGACGAAAAAATAATTTTCCATTTCCTTAATAACAATTTTCTTTCACTTTTACTTCATTTTCTTTTCTTGATATAAGTCACCCTACAAACACATTAAGGAAAATATAAGGAATATAAATTTTCTTTTCCTTTCACTTTTCAAACACATATTCAATCATTGTATCAAATGTCCAAAAATTCAGTTTTCTATGAAGCTTTATATTTTATTGCTCACCTGCCACAATCACCTTATTTTGATGTTCTTGTTGAACCGCTGGTCCAGGCGAACTGGTGCACATCTACACTAGTTCAAATTTTGGTCCCATTCTTAAAAACTTTTTGTGTTCTACAAATGTGACATAATTGGATTGGTACTTGGTAGTTTGTGTTCAAGTGATAGTTCTTGGCTTCGCAACTCAAAAACGACTTTTATTCATTTGGCTTTCACCTCCAAACTTTCCAAATTTGTGTTGTGAAACGCAGCCGCAATGCACCGTAAATGACTACTTTCTCCTCACGATTATATTCTAAAATCATTTATGTTTCACGACACAAATGTCACATACTCAACTACTATTGGTCACGTAGAATTAATTAAGGACCACTGGCCGGTGATGCTATGAACTATGAAGTATGAAATCATTAATAGTAATTGACACTTTACCTTCTACTACTCTTCCTAATTTATTTACATCCTTTTGTCATACCTGTACAGTTGAGTGTGAAGTCACAGGTGACTATTATAAGAAAGTTTCTAAACACAACTAGTCTTGTTCATCATTCTCCGGGCAGTCTCTCTAAAAGGACACGTCGAACTCTTGAAGCTGTTCACTAGGTCTAGATATGTTTTCAGATCATGACACGCAGCCACATTGCTTAGAGACGGCGAGCCCTGGCTGCTGAGCCGGAGCTCACACCCGATATCCGCGTATGCCAATTGAGCGTCCTCTACGCTCCTATGTATCCAGCTAGGCAGAAATGTCGCGTTGGCCGCCACGTCATCGTCGTCGATCACGAAACCTGGTACTTTCGTGATTAAGTCATCGGAGTTTACTATTCGTAGCACTTTGGTCCCTTGCTTCTCGAGCTTTCCGCGGAAACTTCGGTTGCCCACTCTCGGCCCACCGAACGAGACGACGGTCACCATCGGCGAGTCTTTGAAAGTGGTCTTGATATCGTACGCCGCGATTTTAGCGAGCGCGGCGCCGAGGCTGTGACCGGTGATGGTGAGACTCAGCGGCTCATCGCCGTACGATTGGAGAAGCCTCTTTATCTCTTCTCTAACCAGATTTTGTAGACTCGGCACGTTATTGGTTCCTGAGGTGTACAAGCTCAAGAAGCCACTCTCCACCATGACCTCCCCTTCACCGCCGCCGCCGGCGTAGTCCTCGCCGGCATTGGGTATTCCGGTGAGGGTGGCTCGGAGATTCTCCAGCCACTCAAGACACGTGGCGGTCCCACGGAAGGCGATCACCACGTCTCGGCGTCCCAACCTTGCGATCTCGTCCTTGTCATTGCAAACTGCCACGTAGCCGATCCAGCTGGACTGCGTCCCCATCCAGCTCGGCGCCTTCTCCGTCCACCGTGGCAGTTGAATCCCTGACGTGGCACGGAGATGTTTTGTTGTCCGGTACCCCGTGTTCGCGTAACCGGCTTCCTCGAGCAATGTGTTCTTTCCGTATTTACACGTGGCGTAGTCGGAAGACGTGGGGTCGAACTCGAAGCCCTTGTAAGCGGCGTCGACGAAATGTCCATAACGTATGATCTCGCCACGTAGGTGATCGTCGAGTGGGTCGAGCATACCTTCCCAGTTTGCGATTCCTTGGTATTCCTTCCATCTGTCGCTCAGACTGTCTGCGTTTGAGAACGCAGATTGGTCGAGCGATAACGGGCTGATCTGGCCCGTTTTGTAGTCGCCGCTGGATTTGAGGAACAACCTTTCGAGATTCCTCAAATGCTGCGGCGTGTCCATCCTTAAACTCCGGGGTTCTGCAATGGTGCAGCACGTGGGTGGCGCGTGCTTTGTGGGTGTGACATTGCATGGGTTTAAGGGTTTTAAGGAGAGCCTCATTGTGAAACCAAAACTCAAAAGATAACTTGAAGAAAGGAGTGAAGAAAATGAACTCAAGAGAGAGAATTAACTCTCTTACTCTCTCTTTCTCTATGAACTATGAAGTGTGTGGAAATGAATGGGAGGTTTGCATTTTGGTGGAAGTTTGGAGGGTTTTTATAGGGTACCGAAAAGTACGAGAAGGTTGGGTGAGAAAGGTGGTGGGGGCAAAAGAGTTATTAACTGAAAGAACTGCACTTACAGCGGGACCCGCTATGATAATGATGAATACCACTCCGTCCCTGTTCTTTCTTTCTCATTTGACTTTTTGATTCGTATCTGAGTCACTTTGACTGGGTGATTTGGATAGCAAAATGATACAGTTTTTTAATAATTTTTCGCCATGTTACAGAGCAGCTTGTAATCTACAACACAATGAAAAAAATATCAAAAAACAATATTATTTTGCTATCCAAATTAGTTAGTCAAAGTGAACAAGTGAATAGTAATAAAAATAAAATTGAGACGAAAGAGGAGGGACAGAGTGGTAGAAGGTTGGAATGGAATGGTTTGTGGGACATTTCTGATGATGAAGGACATTTTTGATGTTGAGAGGGAAATAACGGGGTCGTTTTCCAATTAAAGGAAAGTTGAGTGATACACTCACTTACAGTGTTCAAAGTTCAAACTATTCATGGCACGGGGCTAGCTGGGTACAAAACCAAGTAGCCAAACCATGTACTGGGATTTCGCTAACAGTTACGATGACACATTGTGCATTCTTAAATAAAAACATCACGAGTTCAATGTTGCTCGTGCACGTTTGCAAATTGCAATAAAATGATCGAGCATGTGTAGTGTTGTGTTGTGCTTGTTTTGGCGTTCTTTTGCAATTTCTCTGCAGTATCACAAGAATTCGTATAACAGTTCCCGAGCCAAATTAAGGATGGAATACTATGTTTTTGTTGATTGATGTTGTCGAACACTTGACAAGCTTTTAGACTTTGTGACTAGTTGAGCGTTGGAAACTGAATTTACAGCTCTCAAACTGGAGTTTCATTAGTCTTCTGACAATATTTTCTAAGTTATTTATCTATAATCTGATTGTTCACATATCATTTTCCTAGTTGATGACTTAGTCGATTTTTTTTTATTTTTTTTTTTCATTGTGAGTTTGCATTAGTTTTGTGAGGTAGGTTCACTTTGGCCCTCCTCTCATCCAATTCCACTTGAATGGAAGAAAATGACCAAATGAAACTGGGTTTAGTAGCTAGCTGAGTCAATATGAAATATTGTCAAATAGAGGGTGTAAATTAGATTCAAGCCAAATACTACGGGGTAAAAGGTGTTTTTGGTATTTTCATACTCAATTACCCTTTATGTCCCTCAAATAACTTGTTTTAAACATTTTGACCACAAACACACCTTTCCTTATTTGGTTTGTTCTAGTTTGACACTTCAAATTTGTTCACATTTGTAACTAAATAGTACTTCCTATCTAGGTTTTAATTAGAAAAATGTCTAATTTATTTCTGTTGCAGTATTAAATATTTGTGGGGTGTTATTCAAAAAAAAATATATTTGTGGGGTGTTATATGGGAAATATGAGGCCATTCTTTAATCCATAGCTGTTAATAAGCTACCTACATATGCTACTTCTAGTAGCCTCATATTTAGTTTTATTTTCACACTAATATAGTCTCAGGGATGCAATTAATTACACCATTCGATTTTTCAAAGTGCTTGATGTTAACCACCGCATATATACAATCTTTTGTACTACCTACCAAGAATTATTATAATTGATTGACACCTACTTTGACTAGATAACCGTCAATCTCTTTTTGGCTACATATTCTGTCTCTAAGTGGTTCATACATTTCTATAATCAGACGTCACATCGACACATGTTTAGCTTACAGTAAACCGCGTATATAAAAACTAACAATTTTTATTTTTACATCCAAAGTTCAACAAAAACTCAAATTTAGAATGAAATAATAATAGATCGTTTTAGCAACAAATTATAGTCGTGATGTGGGAATCGTATATACGCAAAAATAACATGAATGTCTCTACGATTCCACTTGGAGTTTTCTTGTACTTCTAAATGTGTGTACATCACTTATTTCATAGTCGGTCATATTTTGTGGTGGTTGGCATAAACATTCATTTAAGGGCATGAATGATTGGAGGGTTCCCATTGGAGGAGTCCCACAAATGGAGGGGGTCGTTTGATAATTAATAGTAGTAATTGTTTCTATTCTCAATAACAAATCCAACCCTCCAAGAGATCATGTCCCCCAAAAATGGCAAGTAAACTGTTACAATGAAGTGACAGTTGAGTTTGCATGAGAGAGAGAGATTTTTCCAAACATATAGTCATGCTTGTGAAAGCCAACAATTGCAGGATTCATGAAAGCATCGATCCCTCAGTAATGAACAGAGAAAGAGATAAAGAGGCATTCGACAATGAGCAAAGCTGTTTAACTCATATAAACCCTCATCACATGGTGAGATTGTGTAAAGTGTTACATGCTCACTTCAAAGAGCATTTGATAAAGGTGCATGTGTAGGAACAAATTTAGAATAAGTGAGGATATTTTATGGGTGATAAATATCGTTTCTCTGATAACTTATGTAGTAACGCGTTCGTTAATTACTTTGTTCCACAACAGAAACAAGACAGTAATCAGTTCCCGAAATAGGTCTATCTAGAATTGGGACTGCAATTTGATAGTTTCGACATACTGATATTGTAGTTAGTAATTAATTAGCCTGAAATCTATTATAGTATGACTGTGAGCAGTGTACTTGACGAACTTATATAATTTATCATCAAATACTGAGTTTGGACTAAAATTGTCAAGTTTGTTTCTTAGCTTACAAGTAACAGAGTAAAATGCATACTACCAAGGAAAGTAAAGAAGGTTAGATACAACAGTTAACTCGATATAGACAATCTATTTGTTTTGAGCAAACTCAAAGAATTGGTAGAATTGGTCTGCATATAGTTTGTTTTTTTGTGTGAAAATGATTTTACGATAATTAGAATAGACCATGGGTGTCATTTTGAGCGGAGCTCCAAACAGTACCCACCCCAGTATCGTATTAGAAACATTGCAGCAAACATTACTTTTTTTTTACGTCTATAAGTTATCCAGAAGGTCAGACGAGCACAAACATATTTTTTTTAGAAATTGTTTTGTCGTCAACCGAGTTTGAACACGGAATCTCTTGCAGGAGCTTCTAATGATCTACCACTCGAACTACCACCCTAGTTGTGAGCACAAACAGACTCGGAGTGTCCTGTAGTTCATAGCTGTTCAGTTTTTATTTTTTTAGCATGTTGTTGTTCTTTGTTTTTTTGTTAGTCTGCTTTCCGAGTCTCATGTTTCTTTCCAGGATTGTTTTTGCTGTGTTTTTTAAGGTTTCATGTTCCTAAACTTGTTGTTCATTTCTCTTTTAATCTATGAAGTTCTATGTATTGACAAAGTAATGATATTAATGAAGGGAAAGATCTTGATCTAATCATACATACTGTTACCTGGTGGTAACTCTGGATACTCACGACAGAGTGAGAGTGCGGCAGATAGAAGAAAAAGAGAGTTTAGGGTTCGAAAATTTTCTATTATGCTGAGAAAATTTTACATCCCCACTTTTATACGGTTCTGACCTAGTCCTAACCCGAGCAAAAGAACCGCTAGAAAATTCCGGGTATAGCTAACTTACTACGATACCAGTTCCAAAAAATAACAAAACAAGACCCCGAAAATTAACCAAGTTATAAAACAACCCAAATAAGCAACTACTAGAAACTAAATAACTACTTCTTGACTTTAGGTTGCACATAATCATCCAAGTAGGATGGCGGACGAACAACCCGCTTACTTCTTTCGGCTTGTACCGCATCATCCTCCATGCCCACACCATCCGTCACGCTTTCGTCTTCCAAAGAGGTCACAGGTCCCGTATCAACTCCCCCGGTCTCGGAAAGCAGCTTGTCCTCAAGCTGTAAGGTAGGATGAGCTCGCAGAATGTCCTCAGCCGGTTCCCACGAGGGATCGGCCCCGTCAGACCATTGCACCAACCACTGACGTTGAGGCAGACCTGCCACAAAAACTGTCCGTTCCTGAGAAGCGGTGATGGGCGTAGCAACCGGGCGGCCTTTGAAGAAGTCGGACGGTAACAAAGCCGGTGTAATGGTGGAACTGTCTGGAACAAAGGGACGCAAGAGAGAAACGTGAAATACATCATGCAAGCGACAACCGTCGGGGAGACCTAAACGATACGCAACAGCCCCAATCCAAGCGAGCACCGGAAACGGCCCATAGTAACGGCGAGCCAACTTGGCTAAAAGCGGTCGTGCCAAGGAACGCTGACGATAAGGACGGAGACGTAACAAGACCAAGTCACCCACCTCAAACGAAACATCGCGACGATGTTTATTGGCCTGTGTACGCATCTGCTGCTGAGCCTGGAACAAATTGCGCTTGAGATCAGTCAATATCTCATGACGTTCTGTCAACAACTCATCCACCGAAGGAGATTTCCCATCACCGGGCAGAGAAGGGAACAACGATGGAGGGTCACGGCCATACAAAGCCCGGTAAGGGGACATACGAATCCCCTCATGGTGGCTGCAGTTCATGGACAACTCCGCCCAAGGCAAGAACGTCACCCAACGCTTCGGCTGCTCAGAAGTAAATGCCCGTAAATACTGTTCCAGCCCTCGATTCATGACTTCCGTCTGGCCGTCGGTCTGAGGATGATAAGTCGTACTGAACTTGAGAGTCGTCCCGCTCAGACGCATCAATTCCTTCCAAAAAGTACTCATGAACACAGAATCACGGTCCGAAACAATAGACTCCGGAAAGCCATGATGCTTGAAAACAACGTCCACGAACAAACGCGCCACCCGAGGAGCATCAAACTCGGTCGGCAGTGATCCAAAATGCACATACTTAGTTAGCCGATCCACCACCACCATAATCGCGGTAAAACCCTGAGAAGAAGGCAAACCCGTGATGAAATCCATAGACGCCAAAGACCAAACACGATCAGGGATAGGCAAAGGCTGTAAGAGACCTCCGGGCTTCTGGGGGGAGTACTTAGTGGTCTGACACACTAAGCATGCAGTAACGAAACGACGGACATCAGCAAACATATCTGGCCAGTAGAAAACCGCAGACAAACGACAATAAGTACGACCGATCCCCGGGTGTCCAGCAGTTGGAGCACTATGAAATTCATGAAGAAGTAGGGTACGAACCTCGGGCTGGCGACGGACGCAAATACGTGTATGGTAATACAGGATACCGTCGGAGAGGGTAAAATGAGCAGGCTTGGCCGCGGACTGGACAGCCGTCACAAGAGCCTGAAGATCCGGTAATGTCTGCGTTTCGTGCCGAATGGTCTCCATTATCGACGGCAGAGGCCGGACAGCCGACGTCAACAGTGTAGCCGGGTCATCCTCAGTGTCACGACGAGACAGAGCATCAGCAACGCGATTCGCAGTCTCAGGTTTATACTCGATACGAAATTGGAATCCCATAAGCTTACGAATGTAGAACTGATGATCAGGAGTCTGAATCACCTGTGTTAAAAGCTCTTTCAAGCTGTGCTGGTCGCTACGGATAACAAACTCTCTCCCCAACAGATATTGCCGCCACTTCTGTACGGCTTCAACCACTGCATAGAGCTCCTTGTGATACGTGGAAGCTGAACGAAGACGGGGTCCCAACTTCTTGCTGAAGAAGGCGATGGGGTGACCTTTTTGTAACAAAACCGCTCCGACTCCCCTATCAGAGGCGTCAGTCTCTAGATAAAATGTCTGCGAAAAATCTGGTAACCGCAATATAGGTGCGGACGTCATCGTCTGTTTCAGCGCCTCAAAACTGTGAGCCGCAGTGTCTGTCCAAGCGAAGGCCTCCTTTTTAAGGAGATCAGTGAGAGGCGAAGCGATAGTAGCATAATCCCGGATAAACCGCCTGTAGTAACCTGTCAAACCCAGAAATCCCCGCAACTATTTGATGGACGTGGGAACTGGCCAGGTTGTCATCGCCACGATTTTCCGGGGGTCTGCCTGCACCTGCCCATTGGTAATGACGTGGCCGAGATAATCCACCCTGGTCTGACTGAAGGAACATTTAGATAATTTAACGTAAAAACAATGTTCGGAAAGAAGGCGAAGAACCTGACCCAAGTGCTGTGCGTGAAGCTCCAGGGACGTACTATAGATCAATATATCATCGAAGAAAACAATGACGAACTCGCGCAGAAAAGGGCGAAAAATCCGGTTCATGGCTGCCTGAAATGTGGAAGGGGCGTTAGTCAGACCGAACGGCATGACCAAGAACTCAAAATGGCCATCATGAGTGCGAAAAGCCGTCTTCTCAATGTCGTCTGTGTGCATCCGAATCTGGTGATATCCCGAACGCAAATCAAGCTTGGTAAAATATCGGGCAGCCCCCAACTCATCAAAAAGCTCATCCGTAGTCGGGATCGGAAAATGGTCCGGAACGGTCGCGGCATTCAAGGCCCTATAATCCACGCAGAAGCGAAAAGTGCCATCCTTCTTGCGTACTAGCAAGACCGGAGAGGAAAAAGCACTGTGACTAGGCTGTATGAAACCCTGATCGAGCATCTCCCGAACCTGACGCTCTATCTCGGCCTTCTGGAAGTAAGGGTAACGATAAGGGCGGACATTCACAGGTTTAGAGTCGGGCTGGAGATGAATACGATGGTCCCACTGCCGAGTGGGTGGCAAACTCGACGGAACAGATAACACGATCTGATGCTGAGTGAGAACCTGCTGAATGGCCGGTGGAAGATCTGGCGGGAACCCGTCCGATGACTGTGTCGTGGAATCGGGCGGAACGACGAGGATCTCATAGAAATCAGCTTGCGGCTGCACTGCGCACTGGGCGGCAAAGGAATTATAAGAGATTGAACGTGGAGGCTGATCAACACCTGTAAAAGTGAGCTGCTTCCCCTGCCATAGAAATTTCATCGTCATTTTGCGGTAATCGTGCCCGACCTCACCCAATGTTTCCAACCACTGAACGCCCAAAACTGCGTCCATACCATGAACTGCCAAGACATAGAGGTCCACCTCGAACGTAGTACCCTGAATAGTGAGAGGCGTCTTGGGACAAAAATAATTACAACAGAGCGATTCTCCATTGCCCACATAGACTCGAAACGGCGAAACGGGGTGTAATAGTAAGGATAGATGTTCAGCCATACCGGGATGGATGAAATTATGTGTACTGCCGCCGTCGACTAAAACCTGTACGCAAACGCCTCCAATAGTGCCAGTCAACTTTAAAGAACGAGGAGGGGGGTTACCTGAAAGGGAGTTAAGATGCGAGAGATTATCCAGGATAATTCCCGGATCATCCTCATCCAAAGAAACGGGTGGCTCAGAGTCGGGTTCCTCATCAGTGCAAAATAACACAAACAAGTGCTGGCATTTGTGTCCACGGACATACTTCTCATCGCAGTTGTAACAAAGTCCTTGTCTGCGACGTTCCGCGTGCTCAGCAGCGGATATGTTCCGAACTAGTGGTGTCGGTTTGGGGAGAGGGGAACCTGTGGGTGGCTGAACGGGAGCCGCGGGTGTGCCGGCGGTCACAACAGCTTGCCTTGGCGTCCAAGGTCGTCGTGGGAGATACGACTGCAGGAGCTCTTCCTGACCAGCATAAAGCTCACGTGCTAACGCAAAGGTTTCCTGAAGCGTTTGGGGGTTACGCAAGTTGAGCTCGCGGCGTAGGGACGGTTTCAACCCCGCGCGAAACAGGGAGATGAGCACCCGATCCTCAACACCAGAAATTTTATGTAAAACCCGCTCAAACTCAGTCTGAAAGGCCATAACTGTCGACGTTTGCTTGAGATTGGACAACGTGCCCAAATAATCTTCGTAGTGACCTGGGTCGAATCGCAGTTTGATTGCAGCTAAAAAATCCATCCACGATACGTTTGGGTTGTTAGACTGATAATAACGGTACCAATCTGAGGCTGGAGCGTCGATGAGAATCCCGACCAATTGTAAGCGGTCCGCATCCGCTGCACGATAGTAATCAAAGTATTTCTGGACGAGATAAATCCACCCGATTGGGTCATCCCCGTTAAATCGCGGTGAATCAATCCGCATACGCGGTGTAGTGTCTTTGTTGGCGGCGGAAGAGCCGGGGCGGGATGGCGGTGGCTGCCAGGAAGTGGGTTGGCTTGTAGTGCAGACCGAACGGACCGGCGGTGGAAGCGGGGCCAATGTTGGAGGAGGTTTCTGGCGGTTGAGGAGTTGACGGACGGAATCACGGAGTTCCGCGAGTTCCGATTCCCAGCGGGAGTCACGCGTATGGATCGCGACCTGAAGGTTGGTAATCGCGTTCATGGTGATAGAGTCGGACTCGGCGGTCTGAGCCGGCTGCTTGCCATTCGGGTCGTCCTTGGAGGACATGGCGGGAGGGTGGTTGTGCGCCGCGGAAGAGAAACCGGCCGGCGACGTGGATGAAAGCACCAGTTTGTTACCTGGTGGTAACTCTGGATACTCACGACAGAGTGAGAGTGCGGCAGAGAGAAGAAAAAGGAGAGTTTAGGGTTCGAAAATTTTCTATTATGCTGAGAAAATTTTACATCCCCACTTTTATACGGTTCTGACCTAGTCCTAACCCGAGCAAAAGAACCGCTAGAAAATCCCGGGTATAGCTAACTTACTACGATACCAGTTCCAAAAAATAACAAAACAAGACCCCGAAAATTAACCAAGTTATAAAACAACCCAAATAAGCAACTACTAGAAACTAAATAACTACTTCTTGACTTTAGGTTGCACATAATCATCCAAGTAGGATGGCGGACGAACAACCCGCTTACTTCTTTCGGCTTGTACCGCATCATCCTCCATGCCCACACCATCCGTCACGCTTTCGTCTTCCAAAGAGGTCACAGGTCCCGTATCACATACATCTACACGCGAAACTAAAGCGGAAGATTCTCACGTTTGTCTCTTTTTCGTAGCTCCTTGCAGCGGATGATGATCGTTCTTGTTGCTTGTTTTCACGCGCCGCCTTGATCCCAGGAGTCTAGTGCGAATCTCTTGGACAAACACTGTGGTTCACACCACGTTCCACCTTGGATGCAAGTTAGCAGAGAGATGTTAGGGTTCCTACAAGCTGTCTCTATAACTGTTATGATCAGCACTGTTATGATCAGCTTATTCAGCTGCTAATTTAGTAGGAAGCTGTCTCTATTTATGGACATACTTTCAGCTTATTTCAACTGACCCCCTTAGAGTTTGTGACTAATAAAATAAGTACTCGACTGGGCGCTAAACGTAATTTGCTAACAATCTAGTACAATGTAATGAGGTTGAGTGACAATCACTAAAATCCGTATTTGAGATATTATAACTACTAAAGTCACAAGATATTTTATTAGTTAAAGAGACGCAGTTAGCTGACCTAACTCAAATAAAATTTCGTATGTACGTATGCAGTATGATAGTTAACGGTCCGACAGTTTTCAAAACCAAAAACAAAAAGGTATCATCAGGATTATAATTGTAAGATATAACTTAGTATTGGTTGTTGAGGCCTCAAATATCAGAAAGCATTAACATGCTACAAGAAAAGGGTATGAGAATTCCATTTCTAGCAGCCTCAAAAAACAGAGGGCATTGGTTTCTCCATGTTGCAACCCTAAAACTAGGGCTCTTCACGTTTATAATATCTATCAAATATTGATTTTTTTGCTTAATATCTACTCCATAAGATAAACAACCACTTCACTTCCATGTGTGCTTATAAGTGCACAAAACAGTCTCTTTATATTTCTCCATGTGTACTTATAAGTGCATGGAATAGTGAACATGCCCTTAACAAGGACGAAATTGCCCAAGTGGTCCTAAAAGAGTAAAAAGACAACACCACAAAACTTATATGTATGCAACATATGAGCCTAAGCTAAGTTTGGCTGACACAAGCCGAGCTAATCTCGGAAGGCATGTTTGGCCACAACCACGACACCCTAAGAGGAGTTTGTGTCACCTCCTAATTTTAAGTTGACGCAACATATTACAATGTTTGTTTGATTTTTCCATATACTTTTAACGAAACCGACTGGTTTGAAAGGGGATATGAGTTGGGATATGATTGCACGTGTAAATCTCCGAATGTACTTTCACCATCAATTTTATTCTGAATCTCCGAATTTATCGATACTTTTACGAATCAAGTTGTAAGTGGATATGGAGTAGGATATAATTGTACGGGGATAATGAGGTAGAATATGATTGTACGAGTATAAAGTAGGATAAGAAATTTTTTATTTTGATATTTGTTAAAGCAGGATATGAGAGAGGATAAACTGTATGGACTATAAATATATACTTTCATGTTTGGGTAGTGCATGATAATATGTGGGATTTGTGTGTAAATAAACACGGTGCTCTGCATGTATAGATTCACTTTTTATCATTCTTCTATGCAATAGTTTTTGTCGTCAACCGAGTCTGAACCTGTGACCTCATGCAGGGACTTCCGACGCTCTACCACTTGAGCTACCATCCTAGCTGCTTCTATGCAGTAGTTGATGTCAGTTCATTTTTGTTTTAAATTTATATTTTCTTAGTTTGTTATGTCCATTTCATTTCATCAAAAGAATAACACTGTATTTAATAATTTTTTCATTAATCTAATACAACTTGTGCCCCAACATTTTGGTCTTCATTTTAAATAACACTTGTAATATATTCACTTTTACCCCCATACAAGTTAAGACTTATACGAAATACTCAAATTATATAAGAGAAAAAAACACAATCAGATTATCATTCCTCTCGCGTCTTTTGTTAGCTACTTTCCTAGTATAATTTGTGTCCCCCCCCCCAATTATAGGCCAGCAACAATATTTTGTTATTTTATTATTTTCATTATTAAAAAATTATGTTACTATATCTAATAATTACCATACTTTATTAATTTAATATCAAATTGATTATACAATTCAAGCGAGTTGAAGGTAAATTTTAAATCTTTTTGTGTTTTTCACTTTAATTGTTGATAAATATTTATAAATTGTATAAGTTTACTGTTGCTATGGTGAAAATGAATGTTGGAAGAGCACTAGAGGATTCAGAGGAAGATCAGAGGCTCACGAGCAATAAATTAATTTTTTTTTAAATGTTGCACCAGCTTCAAATTGTCCTATGTACGAGGTTATAAGAACAAATAGTATTGGTATAAGAAAAAGTGATTTGTACCTACTCCTTATTCTGCAACTAAATACGAGATAAGGAACATGAAAAACGAACTTATCTTTATGGCCGTCTTTTATCCCTTACCCAAAGCCATGTCATATAGTACTCATTGTGTGTTACTGCTAGCATTTTCGACTCTCCGACATTTTGTTTTCTCGGTACCTGTTGGAAATTAAGGTGCCTTGAATGTACTTGGACTTGGCGACGAAGCGGGGCAAGAAATGGATCAAATGGAGGAGCACGAGACGATGAAAGCAAGCTGCGGGCATCAGACTGTTCGTGCGAAGAGCACAGGCCTTCGTGCAAAGACTATTTTTCTTCGTGCGAAAAGAATCCAGAAGGCGGCCAATTAGTTGTTTCCTTGTTCGATAGCTCCGTTTTGGTATTTCTTTGGATAGAAGTTGTATCGTAGGCCTATATAAAGGCTATAGGTCGTGCTCTACCCCGTGTGGTGTGTATTCGTGGTGTTTCTCTCTAATAAACAGAGTTTTTCGGGTCGTGGAGGTAGCTAGCATCGTGCTAGTGAACCACGTTATATCGGTGTGTTCTTTTTCATCATTTTCATCGTTCTCTAAGCTCTGCCTAGATCATAACAAACTAGTATCAGAGCTTAGGTTGCGGCATTCCAAGAATAAAGTGGAGCTATATGGCTAGGGTTTCAGAAATTCATAATTATGGTTTTGTGATCAAGGTGGAGCACGCATTCGGGGGGTTAGAGATCTGGAAAAGGAGATGCAGAGAAGATGACCGGAGGGATGACCAAGATCGCCAATTTCACGGGGAGAAACAACTTCAGTCTTTGGCAGATCAAGGTACGTGCTTTGTTGAAGGGCAATGCATGTGGTTGTCAGTGGCGGAAGATAAAGAGGGGGCTTCTACAACCACCAAGGAGTTTAAGACGATGGAGGAAAGTGCAAACTCTAAAATCATGTTGTTCTTGGCGAACAACGTGATCACAGAGGTTGCAGATCAAGAGACAGCTAAGAAACTATGAAGCAAGTTGGAGAGCATTTTCAAGAAGAAGTCGCCCACCAACAAGTTGATGTTGAAGCAGCAACTCAGTTGTCTACGCATGGGGGAAGGTACGGATCTAAGAGATCACTTGGATCGTCTTAATACTATTTTGCATGAGTTGCGAAACCTTAATGAGAAGATAAATGATGAAGATGTTGCACTGATTTTGTTGGTGTCACTACCACCGTCTTATGAGGGGTTTGTGCAGTCTGCTTTTTCTTGCAAGGATACTCTCACGTTTGAGGAGGTGAGATAAGCTCTTCACATAAGGGAGATGCGGCAGAGGACCGCATATGGGGGTTCAGACGGTCTGGGGTCGGGTGCATTCGTGGCGTTCAATGGGGGTTATGGAAAAAGGAGGAACAATGTTTCTAAGTTTCCAAACGACGTCTGAACATTGTTTAAAGAGAAGGGTCACTGTAAGAGAGAGTGTCCGAAGGGGAAGGCGTTTGCAGACATGGCTCCAGGCACGACGAATGACTTCGTTCTCTAGGCCCCGTTGGGGGGCAAGGGGAAATCTGTGCTCTTGACGAGGAGGTGGATTGTGACACCCCCATACTTCGTCGTGGGAGAAATACGGGAATGCCACTCCGCACCTGGGATCGCTCCCGGGTGCAAGGAACAATGGTAATCAAAAACAAACACCAACATAGTTATTTATTACAAACCATAATGTCTTCAACAGTGAAATAATACATACTATCAACATGATGAGATATTATTTAGGTGTTCTATTTATTTAGCATTAGCTCAACTAGGTGAGTCCGCGTTTCCCCTTAAGCCGAGCTCCCTTCGCCTAGACCTGCGGGGGAAAGAAACAAAGACCGCAGTTTTTCCAAAGTCAGCACAAAAATTGCTGAGTAAGTAAACACCCCAACGTGTAAATCGGAAAGAGGCATATTTTTATTTTAAGAAATAAGGATGATAGGTAAGCAATAAACCAATATGTTCTCGTGTGAGAAAAGAAATATATTTTCCAATTCTTAATTCCTTGTTTCCCGAAACGTGTTCTCAAATCACCACAGTATGAATAGACATTTATCCAAACGAAACATTCCAATTCATAATATTTGTCCCAATTAGGGAATTCCCAATATCCAATAATCAAAATCCATAATCCATCATCCACATCTCAAAAATTCGTATTTTTATTTAGTTGTAGCGGGGAACGAACCAATAATATAGAACCAACCATCTCGCAAGCATCCAAGACCTTAAGTGCCGGCACCCCTCTAAGACTCTAGCGGCCAGAGAGGTGAGTACATGGAGCAGCCCGGGGCAATTGCAACCGAGCAAAATATAATAACCACAATAAATAATAATCCGCATATGGTTCCGCCGCACAACTGTTTCCACTTTACATTATTACGTATTATTAATTTCCATGTGATAGTTTCCAAATGAATCGATAAACAAGTAATTGAAATTCCAAGTCAAGCACGTATTTCAAAATTCACATTTGAGACGTATAAATCACGAAAATAGTTGGACGCATAATTGATATATCAAGTTAAACACGTAAATCACAAATCGCATTTGAGACGTAAAAGTCATAAAAATATTTGGACACGAAGGAGGACGGGCACACTAGGTTAGGCATATTTACCCACCTCAAGTAGCAAAGCAATTAGCGCGATAAGCTTCTACGGATATTCGTAACCCTTGCTTACGATCTTGTCACCTACAATTTATAATTCCTAAATTATTTACAAGCTCAATTGTGCAAGTATTCTATGCCAAATGCTTTAACTCCCAATTTCTCATTTGAAATTATCCCCCTTAACCCCGTTAATTAATATAATAAAACAATTATTTAATTAACACTTATATTTTTCTCATAAAAATACTATAAGTTATACAAATACAAGCTCATAAAATTGTTGAGTAATAAATCCAATATTAAGCTTATACAATCTCTTTATTTAGGAAATAATAATTTAATAAACCAACTATTTATTCATAAGTAACTATAAAAGTTAATTCAAAC
Organism: Linanthus parryae; assembly: GCA_023055425.1. Taxonomy (NCBI): domain Eukaryota; kingdom Viridiplantae; phylum Streptophyta; class Magnoliopsida; order Ericales; family Polemoniaceae; genus Linanthus; species Linanthus parryae. The sequence goes on from JALGPY010000006.1 coordinate 7,606,067, forward strand.
AAATTCAATTATAGCTATTTATTTATTAGAAAATATATATACTATATAATAATTAAATACTCAAATAAAATTCAAAAAAATGCTTATTTCAATAAAACAAGTCATATATAATTTTAAACTTATGTTAAATAAATAATTTCTACTTTCTAGAAAAATAATCAAGTAATAGCAAATAATAGAAATAGGGATTTTATTTAAAAGTCTACTTTATATTTATTTCACAAATTAACTTCCAACTTATTTACTTTATCAATTTTCTCAAAATAATCTATTTTACTCAAAAATGCTAATTTACAAGTAATTTAATTATTTAGTTAATCAACCCAAAATTATATAATTAAACCAAATCACACATTTTTATCTCGCTTATAAAACAACAATATTTCATATAAATATAACTCTATATAATTTTTAACAACTTATTTACTTTTATTTAGTCAAAATAATATGTATAATTATTAGCTTATATCATAAATCCAAAAATAACACTTTAAAGTTTATATAAATATGCAGTTTGATAATATACACACATCACCCCCAATCTTTGAGAAACTAAACATGCAGTTAACATTTTGCCCTCAACTTTTCGGAAATTACATAAACTACCCCCCTTCAAGAACATATGCATAAAATTTCAACCCAACATACCCAAATCGATTTTAAGCTATCAAGCTCAGATTTTGATGATTAAAAATGAACTAGAGGGTGATTTAGAGTTTACCCATGCGAAAAATCGCGAGAAACGGTCAAGAGACGAAGCGGGTTACGTCCTCGAAGGTGGCGGTCGGCGGTGATGAACACCGGCGACGAATCCGCCATTATGGGCTCTGTTTGAGGTTGCCAATGGACTCCTCGGACCTCCAGGAGTTGAATGGTACCAAAATCGAAGAGAGGGTCGCTCCGGTTAGCTCCGTGGAGCTTCTCGCCGGAAAATATGGTGGCGGCGGCGATGGTGGCGGCTCGGGGCGTTCTGCAGCGTGTTGCTGCTGTTAAAGCCTCTCTTTGTGACGAAACAGAGTGGGTAGGTGTTTCAGGAGGTCAAAACGAGTGAGGGAGAGAGAAGGCAGAGGTGGTGGCGGCTGTATCGCCGTTGGGTTGTTCGCCGGAGGTGGGTGGCGGCCTTCTCGGCGGCGCTGCTGCTGTTCTTCTCTTCCTTGAGTTGTTGCAGAGGGAGGAGGAGGCTCAGGAGCTCATCACAGTGAGGTAGAGAGAGGGGCTGAGATGGCGGGGTTTGATTCCCGTCGGGTGGGTCGCCGGAGGTGGCTGGTGGCGGCTCCTCGTCGGGGGAAAGCAGTTGCTGCTGCTGGTGGTGTGAGGCAGCGAGGGAGAGGAGAGGGGGAGAGAGAAGAGAAGAGGTGGTTGTGGTGTGGTTCGGGTGGTGGTGGGTTGTGCGGTGGTGGTGGTGGTGGGTGTACCCGTGGGTGTTGTTTTGGAAGAGAGAGAGAGGTTTGTTTCTGATGTTGTTTTTGGAGTGAGGAAAACAAAAGAGAGAAAAATGTATTAAATAAAGAATTTGTTACTTGGAGAGGTTGGTTTCCTCCAACCGCCCCAACCTTTTTTTTTTTTTTTTTTTTGTCTTCTAGTTAGCTTTGCTAGAATGTTTTGGGAGTATCAAATGGGTGTGTCATCTAGTGGGTTGGGTACACACTTGGGTAGATTCAAATAAATCGCATAAAATGCTAAATAAAACACGCAATTAATATACCGTTTTCTCTAAAACTATTATATGAAATTCCCGAGTATATTACCAACCCAAAAATAATCTAACTCACCACTTGTAATAAAAATTAAATTTTATATTTCCCAATTTACCCTTCACAAATAGACGGGGTATTACATGGATGGTGGAATAGGGGAGTCTACGACGAGATACACAACACGTTAAGGGGACACGTATTGGGGGTTTTTGTTGGGATCGGTGGGAGTCGGAGCAACAAACGATTTTGTTTTAGGAACTCAGTGGGAGTTGGAACAACAAAGATGAGATTCGATTGCAAGAACTTGGCCGCAATTGGAGCATTGACAGGGTTCGATTACAGGAACTTGACGAGAGTTTGATCATCGTTGGGGGCACACATTGTAGGAACCTGGCAAAGTTGGAGCAACTTGTGATATTGGGGCTATTGGAGAGAACCGGCTAATTCAAGAGCAAGTGGACGAGAGGATTCAGGGCAAGGTGGAGATTTGTTGGGAATCAAGGTGCCTTGAATGTACTTGGACTTGGCGAGGAGTTGGCGACGAAGCGGGGCAAGAAACGGACCAAACAGAGGAGCACGAAACGAAGAAAGCAAGCTGTTGGCATCAGACTGTTCGTACGAAGACTGTTTGTCTTCGTGCGAAGAGAATCCAAAAGGCAATCAATTAGTTATTTCCTTGTTCGTTAGCTCGGTTTTGGTATTTCTTTGTACACAAGCTGTATAGTAGGCCTATATAACAGCTATAGGTCGTGCTCTACATTGTGTGGGTTGTATTCAAGATGTTTCGCTCTAATAAACAAGAATTTTCGGATCGTGAAGGTAACTAGCATATATCGTACTTGTAAACCACGTTATATCGGTGTGTTCTTATTCATCGTTTTCATCGTTCTTTAACTTTGTCCAGATCATAACAGTACCGATAAAAAAATTACAACTGACATTCATCTACACGATTCGTTACACTTGCTTTGTCACACGTAATATTGAGTTGTAAGATGACAAAACATACCATCTCCTTCATCTACCGAGGGAGGGCACAACTATACTTGAATGTGAGACTACGGCCTCGTTTGGGTAAGGTACAAGAAGAGGGGATAGGGATAAAACTGTAATTCCTGCTTCTTGTCCTGTGATTGGGCGCAGGATAAGGAGCAGGTACAAAATTGATTCCCTTATCCCATAGGTACAATTCTCAACTTTTTTGCCTTCAACCTTGTACCACCCCCTATGTAGTATAAGGTATGATAAGGGGAGAAGGGTATAAAGAAGGTGTTCTGAAATGACAAAATTACCCCCATATAAATATGTGTGTGTGTCTATACACACACACACACACACACACACACACACACATATATATGTACATAAAAACATAAATATATATATATGTATATCTATATGTGTATATATATGTAATATATGTATATGTATATACATAATAAATATAATGTATATATATACACACACACATATATACATATATATGTACATAAATACATAAATATATATGTATATCTATATGTGTATATATATGTAATATATGTATATGTATATACATAATAAATATATAATTATATATATGTATATATGTATATCTGTATATATGATATGTATACAATATGTGTGTATAAATATACATATATATATATGTATAGATATGTGTATATATAAGATATATGTATACACACACAGCGTGTGTGTATGTATATATATATATACACACACACATATATTGTATGCATATCATATGTATGTATATACACATTTATATTATGTATGTATTTATACACACACACATGTATGTATATACATATTTATATGTATATGTGTGTGTATATTTATATATATACACACACGCATATATATATATTGTATACATATCATATGTATATTTATACATACATATACATTTATATTATGTATAAATATATATATACACATATACACGTTATATATATATATATATTCATATGATACACACACACATAAGTATACATGTATGTATACACACACATATAGATATATACATATATACACATACACATATAGATATATACATATTTGTGTGTGTGTGTGTGTGTATATATATATGTAATGTGTGTGTAATTGGCATTTACACTATTGGTGCAAGGACTAATTGACTTACATCACGATACATTGAGTTTAGATTTATAATTATCTCTACTATAATATTGTCACATTTAACATGTCAAAATGTGTGTAATATTTTTTTATTTGTTTGCTGTATAGAGTGGAGAGCAAAATAATTTTAAAAGGCAAGTTCAAACAAGTGGGGCAATGTTGTCATTTTACACACATATCCCTGCAGCTTATCCTATCTTATATCCTGCTCTAACCAATTACTCGGAACCTGTACAATCATATCCTGCTTTACACCAGTACAATCATATCCTACCTTTTTGTACCAGTACAACTTTTATCCCCATCATTATTGTACCTTACCCAAACGAGGCCTACAAGGACACACAACTGTTGATGGCAACCGACAGTATCAATTCCCTGACACGTGTATGGTTTCATGTATCTGCTCTTGTGAATGATTGAACTCCGTTCTCTGATTTGATTCATATACACTTTTGAATGATGGGACTCCGTAACGTAAATGCAGGTGTCCCATTCATTTTTTTTTTCAAACTTCATACGGTTTTGTGGTTTCCTTTTGAGGAAAAAATGGTGAGAATAAATCACTAGTAGCTACTTTAATTGTAGAATGCGACTCTCACTATGGTCTATCGTTAACCTCCTTTGTCAACTTAGCTCGATCATGTATCACATGTTTTAACAACGTTGTTGATGAAGTTCTCTAGGAATGTAGTGTGAGTTTCTGGGTTGAATGCGAATGGCGTTTACTAAAATAGTGGGCTGAGATGGACAAAATTTTGTTTCACATCAATTGTTGTTAATGGCGGACCATTGACATTTTATAATTGTTCTGCTCAGTTTTATGTATGTCTATTGTTTTTCAAGAATATCAAAAGAATGATTTAGCTATAAACATCCACAATTTTAACTATTTTTCCTATCATCTTTCTAAGAATGAAAGTTTGAGTCGATAACTCGAGAAATTGCTCAAAAAATGATTAATTTCCCATTAATTAACAAGAAAATGAGAGCTGTTAGAACATAGATGATTATAGGTAAAAGACACTTTCAACTCCATGAAAAACAAATTTGCAAAAAAAAAAAAAAAAAAAAAAAACTCCATGAAAACAAAAAGTCACATTTGTCCCTTCTAATTTGGGAAACGACACTTTCACTCCCATTTTGTGCGAACTTTGGGACACTTACATCAATTTTTGGTGTCATTTCATACTCTAAGAAGGCCCCAAAACCAGTGGCGGACACAGAATTTATGTCGAGTAGGGCCGTACTTTAACAAATTAACCACGTAGTGATTTTTTTTTTTTTTTTTTTTTTGCATTTTTCTATGTATTTCATTATTCTTTAGGATGATATTGTGATAATTTATATTTTAAGATATTATGGAAAGAGTGCGATATTTATCGTCTTATCATAAGAATAATCAGTTCACATTGATTATAATTATATGGGTTTAGTTTAGATTTAAAATTTTGAAGGGGGGCATTTCTTAATACTTTAATGAAATTATGTGAAATTATAGGGTGTAATTATGAAATTTGGCAACCTTGTAGAGGCCGGGGTCCCGCCCGCCCCCTCCTAGGTCTGCCACTTCCCAAAATTACAATTAGGGCCGACCCTGCCCCTAGCCTAACACCGTCACTGTTAGGGTGTACGATTGTTATGAAATTTTGACACACTACATTGGCAGTGTCGGATGTTTATGAGGACTAGTGGGGCTATAGCCTCCACTCAAATTTTGAAATTTACAATTTCCACCCTCTATTTTATCTATTTAATTATATTAGTCCCCACTCAAGGTTTGATATTTACAATATTTATTCTACATTTCGTTAATATAATTACATTAGCCCCTACTCGTGTTAAACATCTGTCTTATCAATTTATTTAAGTCATTATTTTAATCCTTAAATGTTTTAAAATTTATCGAAAGATCCGTCATTAATTTTCAAACTTTTTCTAGCCCCCACAGGACCAGATTTTCTGGATCCGCCCCCTACATGAGTAGAAGTGTCTTTTTGTTAAAACCTACCCCTGCCCCTAGACTAAGGACGTCACAATTAGCTAGTATAAGTGTTCTGAAATTTTGACACACTTCAGAAGTTGAGGGGGTGAAAATGTCCTTTACCCAAAATTATATGGTGCAAAATTTCAACTAGCGAGGAAAATAATGGCTGTTGAAATGCAGATCAATAGGCCCATGGCTATTTCTGCAATGGACCCAATAATGGCCTGGAGATTGACCCAATTTATGTGTCCTTTTGCGAACTTTCATTCTCGGAGACTGGCTAGTTATTCCATGGCCTACTCAAAATGTCCGGAATTCCACTTGGAGCCAGCTAAATTAGAAAAACACGATAACATGATACCAATTATAAGTATGTAATAGATTCTTGATTATTCTGAATTGGTATTGTTGGGATTGATATTTAGGGTGCTGATTCTTACAAAGCGAATATTGATGCTTACAGACATTTATTAGTTTTATTATGGATAAGGGCATAGTGAGGAAAATCCGGTAATTTATTGGTGAACCCTCAGCTGACTAAGGCCCTGCGGCGATGATAGAACTTGGAGTGGTACTTCTGTGGAGAAGACCAACTTTTTTTCCTGGATCAAATGTTTTCCGATGAACAATTGATTCTCCATAAAATGGCACTTGTAAATGGAAATTGAGATTTGATCGTGGATCATCGAATGTTGTTTAATTTTCTACATGAAAAGGCACTTGTAGATGAAAACTAAGATTTGATTGTGGAAAATCATAGCCGGTATATTGATAACTGACCCCCCCCCCCCCCAATTAGTGATACATATACGGGTCTATATGCGGGTTTAACATGACTTTTTTTATAGTTTTATTTAGAAGAACTTTTTTTTGTAGTTTTTAACTACTTTGGATTTTAAATTTGTTTTGAACTTTGTTGACGGTTTTGGTATTGATTTTTGTGTCAGTTTTTGAATTTTAGATAATGACTTTGTAGTGTAAAAGCTGGATTTTGAAAAAAAAAAATGGTTTCACCAAGTTTTTGTCGGGGATCTTTTTCATCTTAGACAACAATATGACTAATATACCCGTACTAATTTAATATTTAAATATTACAACAGTTCATATGACCTATCATAATTTAGTTAATAAATATAAAAAGAGTAAGGTGGTAATTGAAAGAGAATTAGAGTTTCAGAAATGAAGAACATGAAAGAACAAACTGGAAAATAGCTATATTCATTGGAATTGATCAGGACGGTACATGAACCCTAATTGATTAATGAACCGATACAATCGATGTTAATAAATACATGTGTAATCGCAACGGTTGGATTGATATCCAACGGACGGATATGAACGGCTAGAAGGGAAGCTTCTAGACCACGCGGTTTCATCAGAAACCTAGCTGCATTGGGCTGAGATAGTTGGGCTTGGTCATTTGTGAAGGCGGCCCATCTAAGTGATGATAATCAGAGTAGCCCAAGATGAGAACTGTAAGCCCAAAGTGAAGCCCATAAATAATTATCTTCTAATAGCCTCCCGTAAACTCATGGTGGCTGAAGTTGCACCATGAGTTTAGTCTTGAGATCTTGGAATTGAACTGGTGGAAGACTCTTGGTAAACAGGTCAGCAATTTGATCTGTACTAGACACAAAATCAACAGTTAATTCGTTATTTATGACTTTTTCACGGACAAAGTGATAGTCAATTTCTACATGCGTCATTCTAGCGTGAAAAATTGGATTAGCAGTCATGCTTAAAGAAGATTTACTATCACTAAACAAGATTGGAGCAGAGGGTATAAAGAGATGTAAATCACAAAAGAGTTTGCGAAACCAAGAGATATCAGCTGCACCAGTGGCTAAAGCCCGATACTCAGCTTCAGCTGAAGAACGTGCAACAGTGGGCTGTTTTTTTGAAGCCCAATGGACTGGATTTGGGCCCAAAAATACTACAAGCCCACTTGTACTGCAGCGGTCGGTTGGGTTACCGGCCCAATCTGCATCAGTAAAAACATGTAAGGGTAAATGACCAGGAGTGTACATTAAACCATGTTGTTTTGTGCCTTGTAGATATCTCAGAATTCGTTTTGCACCCCCAAGATGTATTTCTATGGGTTGATGCATGAACTGACACAAATGGTTGACAGCAAAGGCTATGTCAGGACGACTAAATGTGAGATATTGCAGAGCCCCCAAAAGTTGACGAAAAACAGTTGGATTTGCAAGTGGTTTTCCTTCTAAAAGATGAAACTTGATACCAGGAGCTAAAGGAGTAGACCAGGGTTTGCAAAAACTCATGTTGAACTTTTGTAATAAATCAGAAATGTATTTAGCTTGGTGAATAAAAATTCCAGAATTTGTTCTTTGAATCTGTAAGCCCAAAAAATATGTGAGAGGTCCTAGATTTGTCATTTCAAACTCTTTGTTGAGTTTGGTGACAAGAGATGTGATAAATAATGTGTCACTGCCAGTCAGAATTATATCATCAACATAGAGTAGTAAAACAGTGATTTTGTTTGAGTGATGTCTAATAAACAAAGATGAATCAGCATAGGAGGCTTTGAAGCCAAGAGATAGTAAAAATTTTGTAAATCTGTCAAACCAGGTCCTAGGGGCCTGTTTTAACCCATAAATGGATTTGTGTAATAAGCAAACATGATTAGGAAATTTAGGGTTGGTAAACCCAGGTGGCTGAGCCATAAACACAGTTTCACGAAGGTGACCGTGAAGAAATGCGTTTTTAACATCTAACTGCTGCAAGGGCCAAGAGAAAGTAGCAGCAAGTACAAGAATGCATCTAACTGTAGCATGTTTGGCAACTGGGCTGAAGGTTTCATCATAATCCAAACCTGGTGTTTGATGAAACCCTTTAGCTACCAGACGTGCCTTATAGCGAGAAATGGTGCCATCAGGATGGTATTTTGTGCGAAACACCCACTTGTTGCCAATAATATTGGCTGTAGGAGGTGCAGCAACTAATGACCAAGTGTTTTGTTTTAAAAGACTGTTATATTCATCAGTCATTGCCTTACACCATTCTGGGTTTTTAGAGGCCTCAGAAAAGGTGGTAGGGTCAGAAGAAGAAGAAGAAGTAACAGTATGGAACCCAGTATGTGCAGACGCAGAAAATAAGAGTTTCTTTTTGACAATACCAGATTTGCTGCGTGTGGTCATGTGATGACCTGGTGGTGTGGGTGGATGTGTGGGCATCATTGGACTGGAGGGAGATGCCAAGCCAATACCAGAAGAAGAAGAAGATGCCTGACCTGTAACTGGAGTTACAGGGGAACCAAAATTTTCAACAGTTGGCTGCAGTCCTCCATTGTCCTCAGCAGAGGTGTTGTCATCATGGGGAGATGACATAGTAGTGGTGGGGGGAGGGACAGTGGAGGGGGGAGGGACTGATTGTGTAGTATCTGTTCCTGCAAAAGAAGAAAAGTCAGTAAATGGTTCAGAAGAAGTAGTAGCAGTTTTAGAGAAAGGAAAACAATATTCATCAAACAAGACATCCCTGCTAACATAGATTTTTTTGTCACTTTGATCAAAGCATAAGTATCCATTAAAACCATCTGCATAACCAAGAAAAACACATTTCTTTGTTTTTGGAGACAACTTAGATGTAATGTAAGGTGTTAACCTTGGATAACAAGCACAACCAAAGATTTTTAATTTAGAGTAGTCAGGTTTCTTTTTAAATAAAAGTTCAAATGGTGATTTATTTTGAGTATTAACACTAGGCATTCTGTTTATGAGATAAGTAGCAGTAGCAATAGCATGATACCAGAAATAAGATGGCAAACTTGCATTATGCATCAAAGTTACAGCAGTTTCTACAATATGTCTGTGTTTTCGTTCAGAGACTCCATTTTGTTGTGGTGTGTGTGGGCAAGACCTCTGATGTGTAATGCCATGTGAACTAAGAAAGGTTTGAAACAGATATGACATATATTCTCCTCCTCCATCAGATCTAAGCACAGTAATAGAACATTTAAGCAATTTTTCAACAAAGGCTTTAAGTTTTTCAAACACAGCAGGTACTTCAGATTTATTATGTAAAGGAAACAACCAGGTAAATCTAGAATAGCCATCAATAAATAAGACATAAAACTTGTAACCATGATAGGACCTTGTAGCAGCAGGACCCCAAACATCAGAGTGAAGAATTTCTAATGGTCTTTTCACAACAGTTTGAGATTTTTCATAAGGCAGTCTAGTAAATTTCCCAGCAAGACAAGATTCACAAACAGTATTGTTAGGATTTGATTTAACTGAAGAACACTTAACACATTTTGACAAAACAAAATTAGAAGGATGCCCTAAACGAGCATGCCATAAAGGAGACTTGACTTGTTGACCCAAGAAGGCTTGAGGAGAGGACTTGATAGGTATGGACTGAGACTGGATTGGGTAAAGACCATTTTTACTCAGACCCTGGTACAATATTTTGCCCGTAGCCATGTCCTGAATGCAGAATGAGGTTTTATCAAAAATAAATCTCACATTATTATCACAACACATTTTGTTAACAGACAGTAAATTTGCAGATAAAGCAGGAACATGTAGAGTATTAGCTAAATGAAATGAACAAGTTGAAGTTGAGAGAATAGCAGTACCAGAGTTCTGAATGGATAGAGAGGAGCCATTACCAATGGTGACTGTATCATTACCATTGTAAGGATCTGAGAGAGAGAGATTCTTTAGATCAGCAGTCATGTGTGTGGAGGCACCAGTATCAGTGAGCCAGAAGTTGGAGGGAGACACTTGTGAGTTTGTGCTAGCAGCCATTGCAGCAAGCTGTTCTGGTGGATTTTTGCCTTGATATGCAAAATCCATTATGTGATAGCAGTCTATAGCAGAGTGATAGTCGTTCCCACAGATTTGACAGTTGATAGGGGTCTTGGGTTTGGTGTAGTTGTTTGACCCAGAAGAGTTTTCACCACCAAATTGACCATAATAGGATCCTCGACCCCTTCCATAATTTTGACTGTAACCAGTCCTCTGTCCTCCTCGTTGGCCACTGGATCGACCTCTGTGGTAGTCAAAACGACCACGACCACCACGGCTAGATCCATGGTTACGATTACCCCCGGTAAAACGACCAGAACTGGACTGACCCTGACCTCTTGCTTGGTTGTTAGAGTAAGTAGTGTAAAAAGCAGTAGGAAGAGTGGAATCTTGAGAAAGATTTTGAGATTCAAGCATTTGCTCTTCTGCTTTGAGTAAAACATGAAGTTCTTGAAAAGAAAGAGGGGTTGAATGAGGCCTTAAAGCCGAACGAAAAGAATTATATTCGACTGGTAGACCATTAAGAGCATATAAAAGCATGTCTTCTTCATCGATTTTCACAGAACAAACAGAGAGTTTATCACGGATAGATTTGAGTTTTTGCATGTAAAGATCTATAGAGTCGGAGCGTTTCTTTGTATTTTGAAGATCAGACTTTAGTTGTAAAATATTTGCACGCGAAAGAGAGGCATAGCGAGATTCTAAAATCAACCAAGCAGATCTAGAGTCAGTAATACCTATCACCTGAGACAAAGCTTCTTGAGAAAGGGTGGCGTTAATCAAAGTGAGGAGCGCTTGATCTTGGATATGCCATGCAAGATACGCCGGATCTACAACATCGGTGACAGAACCATCATCACCAACCAGAAACTGAGCCGGACATGGTGAAGACCCATCGAGATACCCAAACAGCGATTGGGTTTTGAGAATAGATGTTAACTGATGCTTCCACAAGATAAAATTTGTGCCATCGAGTTTGTGAGGCATTAGATTGTGGATATTTGAGAGTAAAGCAAGGGGGTTTGATGGATTCGCCATTGGAGCGATTTGAGAGAGCATAACAGAGGTTGAAGGCTCTGATACCATGAAAGAGAATTAGAGTTTCAGAAATGAAGAACATGAAAGAACAAACTGGAAAATAGCTATATTCATTGGAATTGATCAGGACGGTACATGAACCCTAATTGATTAATGAACCGATACAATCGATGTTAATAAATACATGTGTAATCGCAACGGTTGGATTGATATCCAACGGACGGATATGAACGGCTAGAAGGGAAGCTTCTAGACCACGCGGTTTCATCAGAAACCTAGCTGCATTGGGCTGAGATAGTTGGGCTTGGTCATTTGTGAAGGCGGCCCATCTAAGTGATGATAATCAGAGTAGCCCAAGATGAGAACTGTAAGCCCAAAGTGAAGCCCATAAATAATTATCTTCTAATAGTAATTTTCACAAACCATAAAAAATGTGCTTCGCTAACTTTTTATTTTTAACAGCACAAGTTTTTACCGAACATCTACATCTTTCTTTTCACCAACTTATTTATAACAAACATTCATTTACAATAGTTAACAAGTCGAATTAAAAGTTCAAAAAGTCACAGATACCAAATCAACCCACAGTTTAATACCTCAAGAACAAATTGGGTGATCCTGAGGCACATTTAGTTTTATGGACAAGCCGGATTGGATTAGGCTGAATTATATTAGTCGCATAGAAGTGGATTGAATTAGTTGAATTATAATTAACGTTGTGTTTAGTTTCTGGGTATTAGTTCAGTATTGATGTACAAATAGTCAAACCTAGATAATTATCTCCTCAAGTAAAAGAGGACTAATTTTAAAACATTAAACACCATATTTTTGCTATGTGATAATAACATTAAATTAGTCCATAACAACAAAATACAATACAAACTACAAACTAATATCATAATTAAATTTAGTATAATCCCAACTATTGTTGCCAAATTCAGGAAAACCGAACATACCATAAGTGGACATGTGCTCGTCAAGTCGACCACATGCAACGTAGCTTGTCTCAAGAAAGTTTTATGATTATTCGATCTTAGTAATAACTAAGTAAGAAAGTTAAATCTTTTGGATGCGAATCAATTATATCATTATTGGTCGCATCAGCAAGGAATATTTTTTGCTAAGTCTATGAGGGACTCATAGAACTTACAAAACTGAAAACTTCAACCGTGGTTCTTTTACATCAATCTTTTCGGATTACTCTTCCATAATAATGCATTTCCGGCCATCCCAGATCTTATTGCAGGTCGCTGTCCAATATACCAATGGTTTGGAAGAATTTCACATTCAACATTCACACATGAGTGTTATTTGCTTTCTAAAATAAGTGTTATTTGCCAATAAACTTTCTTGAATTTACAGACCCATAGTTAGTTGTCATTTTGTTAAACATCGCCCATGGGAAAGCGGGCTGTGCGTGTGTTGAAGTTTGACACAAAACATAATGAGTGAAAGTGTCTTTTCTCAAATTGGAAGGGGTGAAAGTATTTTTGTGTCAAGCCTGTGGGGCCCTGGTGTCTTTTACCCTAATTGATTTCTCTATTTTATGATTTAAAACATCATATATTATCCTGACAGAAATATTTCTTGAGTACTACTCCGTTTCTTCTCTATCACACCGGTTTGACTTTTACCACTATTCACTGAGTCACTTTGACTTGGTGATTTGGATAGCAAAATGATGTAATTTTTTGATAATTTTTTCATGGTGTTGTAGAGTAAAAGTTGCTCTATACCACGGTGAAAAAATTATTACAAAATCGCATCGTTTTGCTATCCAAATCACCCGGTCAAAGTGACCCAGATACGAGTCAAAAAGTCAAACCGGTGCTATAGAGAAGAAACGGAGGTAGTACATTATAAAAGGTTTATAAACTATCCTTAGAACATTACAAATGGGCAATGAAGTTAGAGACGCTTAATTGTAGACGCTATTCCAGCTCGGCAGTGCATGGTTTGGATCAAATCCAACACTCGTATATATTATGCCGTAATGTTATTATTGATTTCACGTCAGAAGATGTGAGATTAACTTTTGGACTGATTAGAAGATGTGAGCTTGTGCATAAATGTTGGTTTCACTTCGATAATGACTTCCACGACGTCAACATACGTGTACTAAAATACCATACTTACACGTAAGTATAAGTTTGTAATGCAATATTCCATGAAATTAAAAGATTCTTCGTATGAATGAAAGTGATTTGATAACATCCACTAAGCGGAGGGATGACCACACAATTACCTCAATGAAAGAATTTGAAGAAATGACACTTGAAATCAAGCTCACCAATGAGTCCAAAATAAATGATCCAATGAAGCACTCTGTTATGCAAACTTATGGTTTCCAAATATAGTAGGGTTTGATGGAGCAAATCACTATGTGGTATTTGGAACTATTACCATTTTCAGCTATGGAAATTCATTATCAATCATGGCTTGGCATCCTCCTCTTCCTATATCTTCAATATCTTTTTTCTTTTGTTGCATGGAACAATCTTCATTTGCGATGTTTTCAAATGAACTCACCAATTAGGGGTTTGATGAAGTGCATGCAAACGTGTCGATTTGTGACTGGATTTCATGGAGAAAGAGATCACAACTCACAAGATTGACTTTTCACGAGCACTAAACATATTTACACCATTTTTGTCAAATGGGCTATTTATTTTTCGAGGTCAAAATCCAGTTTTCTTGAAAGCAAATTGTTCTTAGTTTCGCATTCGAAAGTACATTTTCCCGTTCAATAAAAAACTGTTCCCTTGTCTTTTTTCATTTTATATGCAGTGATTATGATGACTTTATTCCTAATTTACTAAAAGATCTAATGTTACAATATAAAATGTTGTTCTGTTATTGTGACTTTCCAAAATACTTATGTCTGAACATCTTAAGATACCTATGAACTTCTTTTGATAATGCAGCTACGCTTCAAGCTGTTTTGCAACTATTTCCTGGAACTGATTTCAGCAATGTGACCAAAATTCACAGAACTCGTGTGGCGTCCACGCATCTGCTGGCCAAATCAGTCTAGGAAAGAACTTTTATGTCCCGAGTCTAGGACAACAAAAATATATGTCCATACATTTATGTTTCAATGTTACTTTTTGTTGACGGTGGTAAAAAGTAATGCCTGAAAAAAGAGTTTGAAAACTATTAATGCCTTGACAAAAATTGTACAAAAATCAAACAAGAACGTTTTTTTACAGATCGGAGTAATAGTGAGCACAACTTTAACTTACGATTTGACACAGACTCCTGTTAGGTTGTCCTAGTCGTGTCCAAACATGCCTTCCAAGATCAGCTCGGCTTGTGTCAGCCAAACTTAGCTTAAGCTCACAAGTTGCACAAACACACACACACAAGTTTTGTGGTGAGGTATTTTTTCTCTTTTAGGGCCACTTGGGAAACTTAGTCCTTGTTAAGGGCATAGACACTATTCCATGCACTTATAAGCACACATGGAGATATATAGAGAGACTATTTTATGCACTTATAAGCACACATGGAAGTAGTTGTTCATCTTATAGATATTAAGCAAAAAAAGCAACAATTTGACAGATATTATAAACGTGAAGAGCCCTAGTTTTAGGGTTGCAACATGGAGACAACAATGGTCTCTCTTTGTTGAAGCTGCTAGAAATGGAATTTTCATGCCTTTTTCTTGTAGCATGTTAATGCTTTCTGATATTTGAGGCCTCAACAACCAATAGTAAGTTATATCTTACAATTATAATCCTAATAACATCTTTTTGTTTTCGATTACGAAAAATGTCGGACCGTTAACTATCATACTACGTACGTAAAAATAAATTTTATTGGAGTTAGGTCAACTAACTTCTTCTCTTTTACTGTATTATATTCTTTTAGTGCAAATAGAGATTAATGTGTCTCCAACAAATAAATATCTTCGGATATTAGTGGATTGAATCTTACATATATGATAAATATCTTTCGATTTAGTGGATTGAATCTTATTAGCTATTAATTAAGGATTCTATTTCGAGAACTACGTATAAAAACTAATTATTTTTATAATGATGTAATTAACGAACATACTACCACATAAGCTCTCTAAAAAAACACTACCACAGAAGCTGTTAGAAAAATAATTGTATGTCAGCTGTGGCGGTAGCTCAAGTGGTAGAGCATTCAAATCATTTGAACGATTTACAGAGTTCAAACTCAACTAGCAAGTTAATTTAATTTTTTGGATTTTGATCTTCTATGTACTATAACCCCCCCCCCCCCCCCCCTCCAAAAAAAAAACTGATAAAATATCCTTTGTTATTCTAAATTTGTTCCTACACATGCACTTTATCAAATGTTCTTTGAAGTTGAACGTGTAATAACACTTTACACAATCTCACCATGTGATTTGGGGGTTTATACGTATAAGTTAACAGCTTTGCTCATTGTCGAATGGCTCTTTATCTCTTTCTCTGTTCATTACTGAGGATCAATGTTGTTATGACTTGAATCCTGTAATTGTTGGCTTTAACCAGCATGAAAGCATATGTTTGGATCTCTCTCTCTCTCTCTCTTCATGCAAACTCTACTGTCTCTTCGTAATAACAGTTTATTTGCCATTTTGGGAGACATGATCTCTTGGAGGCTTGGATTTGTTACTGAGAATAGAAACAATTATTAATTATCAAAACGACCCCTCCATTTGTGGGACTCCTGCAGTGGTCACCCTAGCTCCCATCATTCATGCCCTTCATTGAAAGTTTATGCCAACCACCACAAAAAATACCCGACTACGAAATAATTGACATGTATGTCTATAAAAATACAAAAACGACAAGAAAATATCCAATTAGAATCATAGATATTTATGTTGTTTTGCTTATAATACGATCTCACATCGCGTCTGTTATATATATGTTTAATTTGCAGCAAAAATGGTCGATTGGTTAGCGTCTATCTTTCATTACATGTATGTCTATAGTTGAAATTTTGAGATTTTGTTGAACTTTGAATGTAAAATGAAAATGTTAGTTCTTGATATGCACAGTTTAATGTAAACTAAACACATATTAGACAGAGACATCTTACTGTAAAAACGTATGGACCACTGAGAGACAGTATATATAACCGGAAAAAGATTAAACGTACTTGCTATCTAGTCAAAGTAGGTGTCAATCAATTATATTAAATCTTGGTAGGTTGTACAAAAGATTGTATCTTTGCACTGGTTAACATCAAACACTTTGAAAATCAAATGGTGTTATTAATTGCATCCTTGAGACTATATTAGTGTGAAAAGAAAACTAAATATGAGGCTACTAGTAGCATATTAGCTTATTAACCTATGATTTAGGAAGGTCATCATCTTTTATTGCATTGCCCATATATAATACCCACGGATATTTAATACTACAACTAGAAATAATTCAGACATTTTTCTTACGGAATTAATTACTCTACCAGAAACCTAGCTATTTAGTTACAAATGTGAACAAATGCGATGGTATCAGACTAGCACAAACCAATTGATAGAAAATTGAATTTGTGGTCAAAATGTTCAAAACAAGCAATTTAAGGGACATAAGGTAGTTCATTTGCTTCAACTAATTGAGTTTGAAAATACCAAATACTCCTTCTACCCCCTATTGTTTGGTTTGTATGTAATTTACACCCTCCATTTGACAGTAATTAAATTTGCCTCATGCGGGTCTCTTTATACCATTTTCTTGGACTCTAAGGGCTAGTTTGGGAATGTTGTGGCGGTGCTAGAAAGTTACTGTGTTAAAACATTGTGTAAAAACTGCTTTGTATTTTTGATAAAATGTTGTTTGGTAAATATTACGTAAAAGTTGCTATAAATATTGATATAGTAATTTTGTGTTTGGTAAAATCAACTGTGAAAATATATGACACATGTCATTTCCGTAAAGATAACTATTGATATTTAAAATTTTGCAAGGTTAAAATCAGTTGTAGATAAATTAATCAAAATCACTTTCTGAAAAAGCATATCCTCCTTGCTTCTTGAAAACTGTTGCGGGACAGCAGAAACTGTCCGGAAAAACAAAAAAACATTTTTACCAAACACACTCTAAAACTGCTTCTGCTGTCAGAAAACAGTTGTGCTGGCAGCAGGAGCATTCCTAAACTCACCCTAAGTGAATTTGGATGAGGGAAGGGTCAAAGTGAACCTACCTGATAATATCTCTACCATAAACACTCAACTGAAGAAAGCTGGATAAGTTTTCGACTTATCACCAACCAGCAAAAGGACATTTGAACAATTATAATCATATTGAGATAAATAACAGAATATTTTGACATCCAGCATGAAAATTGACATTTAAATAATTGTTATTATACTGAGGTCAACAATCGTGAAATCCTTATCAATAGTTGAGTAACAACTCGGTAGGAGAGCTTCTAATTTGGCTTCCAAGGCACAAAGTTGGTCTAAAAGCTTGTCAAGTGTTCGACAACATCAATCAACACAAACATAGTATTCCATCCTTAATTTGGCTCCTGAACTGTTAAACGAATTCCTATGATTTCTAAAGTGCAGAGAAAGTGCAAAAGAACACCAAAACAAGCTCAACACAACACATGCTCGATCATTTTATTGCAATTTGTAAACGTGCACAAGCAACATGAGAAAACATTGAACTCGTGATGTTTTTATTTCATTTAAGAATGTATACTATATCATCGTAACTGTTAGCGGAATCCGAGGACATGGTTTGGCTACTTGGTTTTGTCCCCAACCAACCTCGTGCCACAACACTGTAAACTGTAAAGTGAGCGTACCACTCAACTTTCCCTTAATTGAAAAACGACCCCGCTATTTATCATAAACATCAAAACGGTCCACCATCAGCCGAAGCCGAGCCAACGTGTCACCCAAATATGGCTCCGTCGGAAAGTTGAGTCTCCGCCGCTATTCAAACTTCCGGCCAAATCACAACCCCACCGCTGGACCGCCGGTTTAGAAAGTGGGTCCCGCAAACCATCATAATCATAGTGGGTCCCTTTTTAAGTGCAGTTCTTTCAGTTAATAACTCTTTTGCCCCCACCACCTTTCTCACCCAACCTCCCCGTACTTTTCGGTACCCTATAAAAACTCCCCAAACTTCACCAAAATGCAAATTCTCCCATTCATTTAACACAACACTTCATAGAGAGAGAGAGAAAAAAAACAAAGTTCATTCTCTCTTCTAAGTTCATTTTCTCCTTTCCTTTTTCAAGTTATTTTCTCTTCATCTTTGGTTTCACAATGAGGCTCTCCTTAAAACCCTTAAACCCATGCAATGTCACACCCACAAAGCACGCGCCACCCACGTGCTGCACCCTTACAGAACCCCGAAGTTTGAGAATGGACACGCAGCAGAATTCGAGGAACCTCGAAAGCTTGTTCCTCAAATCTAGCGGCGACTACAGAACGGGCCAGATCGGCCCGTTGTCGCTCGACCAGTCTGCATTCTCAGCAGACAGGTTGAGCGACAGATGGATGGAGTACCAAGGGATCGCGAATTGGGAAGGTATGCTCGACCCACTCGACGATCACCTACGTGGCGAGATCATACGCTACGGGCATTTCGTGGAGGCCGCTTACAAGGGATTCGACTTCGACCCCACGTCTTCCAGCTATGCCACGTGTAAATACAGCAAAAACTCGTTGCTCGAGGAAGCCGGTTACGCGAACACCGGCTACCGGACAACAAAACATCTCCGTGCCACGTCAGGGATTCAGCTGCCACGGTGGACGGAGAAGGCGCCTAGCTGGATGGGGACGCAGTCCAGCTGGATCGGCTACGTGGCAGTCTGCAATGACAAGGACGAGATCGCTAGGTTGGGACGCCGTGACGTGGTGATCGCCTTCCGTGGGACCGCCACGTGTCTTGAGTGGCTGGAGAATCTCCGAGCCACTCTCACCGGAATCCCCAATGCCGCCGGGCATGACGCCGTCGGCGGCAGTGGCGGCGGCGAAGGTGAGCCCATGGTGGAGAGTGGCTTCTTGAGCTTGTACACTTCCGGAACCAATAACATGCCGAGTCTACAAAATCTGGTCAGAGAAGAGATAAAGAGGCTCCTCCAATCGTACGGAGACGAGCCACTGAGTCTCACCATCACCGGCCACAGCCTCGGCGCCGCCCTCGCTACCCTCGCGGCGTACGACATCAAGACCACTTTCAAAGACTCACCGATGGTGACCGTCGTCTCGTTCGGTGGGCCGAGAGTCGGGAACCGAAGCTTCCGACAAAAGCTCGAAAATCAAGGGACCAAAGTGCTACGAATAGTAAACTCCGATGACCTAATCACGAAAGTACCGGGTTTCGTGATCGACGACGATGACGTGGCGGCCAACGCGACGTTTCTGCCTAGCTGGATACATAGGAGCGTCGAGGACGCCCAGTTGGCGTACGCAGACGTCGGGTGCGAGCTCCGGCTCAGCAGCCGGAGCTCGCCGTCGACGCTGTCTCTAAGCAATGTCGCTGCGTGTCATGATCTTAAAACGTATCTAGACCTCGTGAATAGCTTCAAGAGTACGACGTGTCCTTTTAGAGAGACTGCGAGGAGAATGATGAACAAGACTAGCTGTGCTTAGAAAAAAAGGTTATGATTAGAAACCTGTGACGTCACACTCACTGTACAGATATGAGAAAAGGATGTAAATTAATTAGACATGTAGGAGGTGGAGTAGAAGGTAAAGTGTCAATTACTAGTGGTTAGTTTCTTAGTCTCACACCGGCCAGTGGTCCTTAATTCTACGTGACCAATATTAGATGATTATGGATTCTCAAAAAAGAAAAATAGTAGTTGATTATGTGACATTTTGAGTCGTGGAATATGATTCAATAATAGAGTGACATGAGAGAGTGGTCATATACGATACATTTCGTGCAAAGTCTTATATGAAAATATTCACATTATTGGCCAAACATTAAAGTATCTGCATACCCACGAATGACGAAGCTAGTTAATTGGGCAATTTGACACCGAATAATATACTGTGGATTTTTATTTTTATTTTTTTGAAACAAACAACTTCATATAATGTGGAGTTTTTGTGTCACAAATTGTGATTTTGTTTAAGTTTAGTGTCATGGAATAATTAAATTTATTTATTAAATTTAATTGGTTGAAAATTACAAAAAAAAAAACTCATCACCCCCTTAGCTCTTTCGGATGTCGATAGTGACTTTGGTTTAATTGTCATTGTTCGGCAAACAGCGGGGTTGTGAAGACAAATTAAACATATGTGAAAGTTTAGTGTCACACAAAACTTATTCACACAAATTATAATTATGGTGGTACACTATAACAGGTTGTTGATGAGGGTGATGCCATAGTGTCTGGGGCAAAGTTACTGTAGGATCACGAAGAGATGAGTAATTATGGGAATTTTAATTAACCAATGTATGCCACAGAGGAGAGAGACATCTTATTAGGCGTAGGATCGTAATGAATCCGGAGAAGGCCTCTACGAAGAGGATGACTTCCACTTATATACAGACACAGTAGTTACGTTTATAGGGGTTACGACGTAAATCACACCCCCGATTAATTGTCAGAGCGGAGATACTTACCGATAATATTGGAGCTGCATTCTTAGGAGTTTAACAAGTCTTCTCTATGATATGAATGAGTTATAGATGGGACATCAACCAATTGCGACGAGCGTTAGTCCAACCTCAAATCCACTTGATCCCCTAATTCCCTTGTGAACTTCAATCTACGAAAGGACCTTGTGTCGAGGTCCTTATAGGTTGACATGACATGATTCTGTGTGCATGGAGCATAGTAATGTCGCTAGTGATGTGCTGCTGATAAATCCACGTGACTGCGGAATTATTGTGAAAATGTTTTATATATATTTTTGTAAAAAAAAAAATGTTCGATAAATATTACGTAAAAGTTACGGTAAATGTTTGTATAGTGAATTTATGTTTTCTAAAATTAACCGTGAAGCTGATTCTAAGATTAAAACGACAAACATATATAGCACATATTTTGTAAGAAATAATACTTTTTAAAAATAACTTTCTTCTGTTGTAAACAAAAAATAGTAATGAACAAAACAGACCATATATGTGGTTGATTGATGCAAACCCTTAACCTTTTGACTATCCGTTGGACTTGAAACTGCAATAGTGTTGATCAGCAGACCACCGACCCGATCCGATAGTGAAAGGCCTCTCAGGTGAACCATTCACGTTTGTGGTCACAATCGGGTCAAGTATTTAACAATATAAGATAACCGACCATACCCAAAATCCGAAATGGGTCGGTTTCTCTCACAAAGTCCCAATGATCAATTGACCATTGCAAATTCTACAAAATAATAGCAACAATTGGTGCTCAAAACAAGCTTAGAACATGTTTATGTTTTACTAGGGGTTGTGTATGAATGTATAGAGTAAAAGATATGTATCAATAAAAACGTTTAAATCGATTTGGCTTCTTGTTACCCTCTGGGTAACTCACGGTACTGCAAGAGAACAGGGGACAAGACGCAGAGGAAAAAAAAGAGAGTGAGGGTAAATTTTCTTTTCTTATTCTTTTAGAAAATATTACACCTCTTTTATACCCCTAACCCTGTCGGTTCGACCTAGTCCTAATCCGAGTAAAGAACCGAAAAGAAATCCCGGATTTAATAAAAAAAACATCGCATAATTCATCACACTTAACAATCCGTAAATATACGAAAACACAAATAAAAATACTCAAAAGTAAAATTCAAGATTAACGTTTCAGCTTGGGCTGAACGTAATCTTTTAAATATAACGGTGGAACCGTCGTGCGCTTGACCCGAGTCGTAGTGTGCTCGCTTGCTCCAATAGTATCCTCGTTCAACGTACTCTCGTCACGAGAAGGCGTCACCAGCCCCGTATCAACTCCCCCGGTCTCGGAAAGCAGCTTGTCCTCAAGCTGAAGATCTGGATAGGCTGATTGAATATCGGACATCGGTTCCCAACTAGGCGTAGCACCATCAGACCAAGAAACATACCACTGTCGTTGTGGGATGCCAGCGACCAACACCGTACGTTCTGCAGAAGCCGAAATGGGAGCGACGACCGGACGACCTTTAAAAAACTGATCAGGTAAAGTAGGAAGAGGGATGAGCGAACTGTCGGGTACAAAGGCCCGTAGTAGGGACACATGGAAGACATCATGAATACGACAGCCATCGGGTAGCTGAAGACGATACGCAACCTGTCCAATGCGTTCAATCACCGGAAACGGACCATAATAACGTCGAGCCAATTTCGCAGAAAGTGGCCGGGCCAAAGACCGCTGACGATATGGGTGGAGCCGCAATAGCACCAAATCGCCTACCTGAAAGGACACATCTCGACGATGTCTGTTGGCGTGGTCACGCATGCTCTGCTGCATATGAATCAAATGACGCTTCAGATCAGCCAATAACTCAGAGCGTTCTGTCACCAGTTCGCTAACAGCATAGGAAGTCTCCGTAGTAGGCAACGTGGGAAACAAGGATGGGGGCTCTCGGCCATAGAGGGCACGGTAGGGGGACATATTAATGCCCTCATGGTGACTACAATTCATAGAGAGTTCGGCCCAGGGAAGGAAGGACGACCACCGCTTTGGCTGTTCGGACGTGAAGGCGCGGAGATACTGCTCTAATCCTCTATTCATGACTTCTGTCTGGCCGTCTATTTGGGGGTGATACGCAGTACTAAATTTGAGAGTTGTGCCACTAAGCTTCATTAAGTCCTTCCAAAACGTGCTCATGAAGATTGCATCGCGATCGGACACAATAGATTCGGGAAACCCATGATGCTTGACAACCACCTCAACAAATAGACGCGCAACCCGAGGAGCATCGAAATCAGTCGGAAGAGGCCCAAAGTGTACGTATTTGGTGAGCCGATCCACCACCACCATAATAGCCGTAAAGCCCTGGGACGACGGAAGACCAGTAATGAAATCCATGGAAGCGGCTGTCCAGACACGGTCAGGCACGGGAAGGGGCTGCAACAAGCCGCCAGGTTTCTGGGTGGAATACTTCGTCGTTTGACAGACGAGACAAGCAGATACGAACTGACGAACATCAGAACGCATATCGGGCCAGTAAAACACGACCGACAACCGGCGATATGTGCGATCAACACCCGGATGACCAGCCGTCGGGGAACTGTGAAACTCCTGTAACAATAAGGAACGAACCGCCGAGTCCTTACTGATGCAAATCCGTGTCTTGTAGTAAAGGATACCGTCGACATAAGAAAAGTGTGGAGGCTTGACCTCCGACTGAACCGCAACCACTAAGGCCTGAATGTCGGCTAAGGACTCCGTCTCGCGCCGAATAGCATCAAGAACCGATGGCAAAGGCTGCATACGGATTGTACATCAAAACCTAGAAAACGTCGCTCATCATATCTGGGACTCGTAGCGTCATATTTGTCAAAATCTGGTAATCTTTTAATTATGACCTTTGATTGTGAAAGAGGACGAGGCACTAACGTGGACGTACGACGTTGTGGGAAATGTTCTACCTAGGTTGTCCTCTAAGACACTCTAATCAATAATTATGTACTATATCCTAACAAGAAAAGAAATGGTGGTAATTAGGTGCACATAATAGAAAACAAGAGGCGATTATGTGGTCGTTATTATATGTGCGACGTGTTAATTAATCTCAACATGCGACAAAAACTTCATGCTGATTAATTATAATACAGTTAGAATTGAATCAACAACCACTACAATTGGCAACTGAAAAATTTCCCCTTCCTTGAACTATATTAATATATCCGTTTTAATTAATCTCAACACGCAACATAAATTCATACTGATTAATTATAATACAGTTGGAATTGAATCATCAACCTGTAAAATTGGCAACTTAAAACTTTCCCCTTTCTTAAACTACACACTATTATCTTCAACCGAAGAAGTTATATCAAGTATTCATCAATTAGAAGGAAAGATAAATTCCAACCATTCCAAAAAGGTGGGTAATGTTATACCTAATGGCCTTTCTAATGTCAAAAAAACACCTAAAGATGACAAATTATTTGGTCATGAATGAGATTAGTAGAGAAGCCAGGATTGCTTCCTGAAGAGAAGACAGCTTGCTGAATTGTGGCTTCAAAGTAAACAATTACTATAACACATCTTTCTAGAGAATAATATATACCAAACTCTGTTGGACTTCTCCCAACCTTTTAAGACGATATTGGCCCTGTTTGGATAACATTGTTGGACTTGTTTGATTAACAAAATCAGGTGGAAGTTTGGATTTGATGGTTTTGATTTTGAAGTTTTGACTTTTATGTGAGTAGAAAAATGAGTGGAATGTGGGTCCTATAAATTTTGGATTAAAGTTTTTGTTAACTTTTTGTGGAGGTTAACCAAACCAGTATATCCAAACAGGCCCATTCTCTAAAAAAAATGTTAGATTGCAACAGAAAATAGGTTGATTTTGACTCTAGGAATCTAAGAATGTTTGAACAAAGATTACTTGGTGATGATGCTTTCAATTTTTAGGGTGCAAAAATCAATTTGTGGGACCAACCAAAAGAGTCTAACCACAAACAAATTGGGTGTTTGGGTACCCAAATTTTATGTTTGTTCATGGTTTACAAATCTTTTTTTGGGGAATTTGGAAAATGGGGTCCAACCACCAAATATGACACAAAACTCATACTATTGTAAAACTCTCTTTATAGAAAACTAGTACAACCGTAAAAGCATGAAACTCAAACAGCCTCAAGAACTCATATTTTAGTGTAAAAATATGCCCTTTAAAAAGATTAGAGTCATGTTTTGATAATCTGACAATGTAAGAGGACATGTAATGACCGTACAATAATAAACTTTAGTGTGACATTTACTTTTTGCCTATATTTTTCCCCCTTCTTATTTATAAAGATTTTAGATTAAAAAAAATAAAAAATTACTCTAATATCTGGACGGAGGAAGCAAATAAAATGCGTTTACAAAAAGACAAAGATTTACTTTTTGCACCGAATAATTAGTAACTAACTAGAAAGCAAAGTGTGTACACATATCTTTGACTTGCAAGTGTTTTCCATAAAACGGCTGGAGTGTGTTCATAATCTTATGATGACGATGATTGTGTGTGACTTTCTGAAGATTTCGGTGGTCATTGGTCAAGGCTTTGGACTTCTTTCAAAGGGCCATTTCTGGAACTCAGATAGCCACGTTTCAAGGCTCTTGTATAAAAACGATTATATGTCCTAGGAGAGCCACGTGTTATGTATCTTACAAGGGAAATTTTCATTTAGACCCTTCCTTTTAGGTACAAATCCACTTACACCCGCTTTCGATTTGACAAAAGACATTGACAACTCGTATAACTGACAGACAGTAATACTACCGATTGTTAAAAAAAACAATTGCACCACCAAACAATGGTAAATTTTCACTCTTCTCCGTCTTCTTTTCTCTCAACACGCAGATCTAACACGGCTTTGCAGATTGCTGAGATTACAACAATGGTCAACGAGAAAGAAGTGCATGCTCTTTTAATTTAGTGAAGGTAGTGTAGGTTGGTAGAGATTGGGTGCTAAACTGGTAATGGTGTTGGATGAATTCGATTCAAGTAAAAAAGAAGAGAGATATCGATACGCATAAGAAAGAGGGATAGGTTTAGTGATGGTGGTGGTTGGCTATCTGACTGGCTGGTTGGTTGTTAAGTATAAAGACATATTTATTTGGGGGTAGAGTTGTACCACAACTCGAACAATTGGCAACATACAACTCTCATGGGGGTAGAGTATGTTCTTTGACATTGTAATACATGCATTATGAGAGTTAATAGATAATCACCACTAATTATTAATAGTATTGACTATTGACATTTTTTATTTTGCTGACATCGCACACTAACACTATGATAATGAGTGTTTTCTTTTTTAGGGTTGATGTCAGTTAAATCAATAATGTTCAACAGTTATTTCGACTTAGTAGCGCATGACTGTCAATAAA
This sequence comes from Linanthus parryae, assembly GCA_023055425.1. Classification (NCBI taxonomy): domain Eukaryota; kingdom Viridiplantae; phylum Streptophyta; class Magnoliopsida; order Ericales; family Polemoniaceae; genus Linanthus; species Linanthus parryae. Next base: position 7,632,643 of record JALGPY010000006.1, read on the forward strand.
TATATACCTCACTGGAGTTATATGTCAAAAGTTATATATATTCAAATCTGACTGAGCAGCTAAGGTGGTAGCTCAAGTGGTAGAGCGTTGGAAGCCCCTACATGCAATCCCGAATTCAAATACGTTTGACTACAAAACAATTTCTAAAAAAAAGAAAAAAAAAAAGAAAAAAAAAATCAGACTGATGAAGTGATTGTTCATATAAGGCCTGATTCATTTGGGCTGGGCTTTAGGCTCATTGATGATTATAGGCCTTCGGATGAAATTCGGGCAGCCGAACCTAAATAATTTATTCTGAAATAGATCGCATGAGAAGCAAACAGTAAAGCCCCTTGGAATGAAGGGCTAATTATGATTCGGATCTGAAAAGGAGTCCAGCTAAAATAAAACGACACTTTTTTTTACATTTTGATTTTACTTCTGAATGCTGTTGTGTTGAATCACCATTTTACCTTTGAAATATACAATATCAACGATTATTATTAAATCATAAAAATCCAAATTGCAATGGATCGGAAAAAGCACTAGATAGAAGCATAATATCACCATGCATAATTTGGCGAGTTCTGGCCGACCTACATTATAATCTTCTAATAAAATAAATTACAATCTACAATCTTCTGATAAAATATAATTTGGCCGGATAATTTGGCCAGGTCCGGCCGACCTACACAAGTCTAGGAACAACCAACATATCTTGTATATGACTTAATATTTTTTTTCTTGCAGTCTAACTGCTTAAGCAACTTGAAACTTGTACCAAAATGTTTCCAAAATAGATAATGAAACAACTAAACTACACTAGCCCGATCTTGGTCGTACGTCTGGACTTTATGGTCGTACGACCATCAGAAAGTTCCTGCTGCTGCTTGCTTTCTTTCTCCTCTTTGACTTGTTGCTTCGCATGATTTGTTGGTCGCTTTGAGTGATTAGAACAACTTATTTCCAAACTAACCCGAACAGTTCCATATAATACCAATATTACATCATATCCTTAAGAAATTCATTTAAGGGCATTTATGAGCAGGACTCCTTAGAGTATTGTAAATTGATCGGAAGAAAAGTAGAGGGAAAATTAAATTTGTTAGAGCATAATGAAAAGTACATAATTAAAGTAGTAAAAGTCAGAGGATCTATCTGCTAAATATTTCTAAGAGGAACTGTCAATTTAACAGAAAGACCTCCTCCTCTCTGGCTTCCTCGTCAGCCTACTCGGATATTGTCGTTGTTCAAATTAATTATTTTCAGTACCATGAAACATAGAACGCATGCAAAAATTGAGGGTTGCATGGTTCATGCACCTTTAGGCTGTTGCTTGGAAGTTGGCACTGTCTCTTAAAATATACTACCTGTGTGAATCTTTACATTTTGACTTTTTATTCCGTAATCGGAACATTTTGACCCGGTGATTTGGATAGTCAAACGATATATTTTTTTAATAATTTTTTGATGGTGTTGTAGAGTGAAGTTTACTCTAAAACATCGTGCAAATATTATCAAATTATTGCATCGTTTACTGATCAAATCACCAAATTAAAGTGATTCAGAAGAAGTACTGTTCGAGGTTCTGAAATGCCAGTATATTTAGACCAATTATATTAAGTTGAGCGACAAAACGAGTATTGAGTAGTTAAAGTAAATTATATTTTTTAAGCACATTGTACACTTCACAGTTCACCCTACACGGATATTCTGTTCAAAATAATAATGGAGCCATGGAACATAGAACACACACTGAAATTAAGGTTGTATAGTTCATGTACATTTTGCTTGCAAGTTGGCACTGTATCTAGAAGTATAATAAAGAAAGATGTTTACTGTTCAAGAATGCCCATGTATTTAGAGTAACAATATTTATTCGTGGAGTGAAACATTTTTTATTATATCACTACTGTAAATATTAACTTCTTCAATTACATTGTTCAAATAATAGCAACTGTTTGTGGAGCCATAGAACATAAAACACACCACAACTGAGGTTGCATGGTGTTATATGGTTCAGGAATGCCCATATATTTAGAGTACGTGGTTATATTCATATGTGGAGTGGCATTTTCTTTTTATTGTGTCACTGTCCTAAATGTTAACTTTTTCAAATACATTGTTACACGGATGCTGAAAAATTGTTCAAAGAATAATTATTTGTGGAGCCATGGAACACACCAAAACTGAGGTTGCATGTTCATGCACCTTCTTCTGATAAAAAAATGTGTTTTACGAAAAAGAATGCTCGTATGTTTAGAGTAGTTATACTTATACGTGGAGGACAAAAAGTTATTGTATTATTACGGTAGATGCTACCTTTTTCAAATACAGCCTACTCAGATATTGGAATATTGTTCAAATAAGAATTATTTGTGGATCAATGGAACACACATTAAAATTGAGCTTTCCACCGTTTCTCCTCTTAGGCCTCGTTTGGGTAGAGGATAAGGAGGGAGCATAAGATAACTTATATCCTCTCTCTTTTTATCAAGTGTTTGGGTACTGGATAAGAGAGGGGATAAATTATGTTGCCTTATGCTGATGGAGCTTTTAATGAACAAATTTTATACTTCCAACATGGAGGTATAAGGTCGGATAAGAAAATATAGCATATTACCATGCTAGTAGGTTGACAAAAATACCCCCACAAACTATCTAATTTCCTACCCTTGTCTCCAAACTCTATCATTTTTGGATTGATAACTATTATTTTTGAATTGATAACTATCATTTTGGAGGAGGTCCACATGAGTTTGATAACTATTATTTTGGGATTGCATAACTTTATTTGAGTATGTATAGTTGAGATAAATATAAAGATATTTTGCCGTGCTTGCTAAAATTTCGTTCGTTTGATTTAACTTATTTATTGTATGTTATGTAACACCATGCCAATATGCCAATAAGTACTACTAATTTATACTCCGTACTTTGCTATGGCCATGTTGTATCCATGAATATTTGTTATGTTTGCATGTTACTACAAATTTATTTTGCGTATTAATATACATTTTGTATACAATTTGACAAATTCATTATTGTGTAGAAAAAAGAGTATTAAAATATAAATATAAAAACTAATACATTTTGTATACATTTTCCTCGTCAATTTGAAATATACAATCTTTTATACAAATTAACAGCACTGAGGGTATTACAGTCATTTGGGAACATGTCCTGCTTCATATCCTGCATCATATCCGACATCACGCAAACACGGACAGCCAACATATCTTATTAGGGCTTATCAGACAACATTCATATCCTTGCTCATATCCCAGCATAAGCCTACATAGCATATCCTCTACCCAAACGAGGCCTTAAAGAAAGGAGTATATATAATGACTATTACATTTGCTCAAATTCCAAATTATGCATGTCGTGAATTCGATTTTGCCTTGAATAAAGAGCTGTATTGTTTCACAAACACGTCATATTAGAACAACGTTGCAATGGATCCAAAAACTCAGTGCATATTACGTACGCATGGTATGAAACTGAAGTACGTTTTGCGCATTGCAATGGAGTATGTAGGCAATGCTTTAAGGCCTCGTTTGGGTAGAGGATAAGGAGGGAGCATAAGATAATTTATACCCTCTCTTGTTTTATCAAGTGTTTGGGTGACGGATAAGAGAGAGGATAAGTTATGTTGCCTTATGTTGATAAAGCTTTTAATGAAGAAATTTTATGCCACCAACATGGAGGTATAAGCTTGGATAAGAAAATATAGCATATTAGGATGTTAGTAGGTTGACAAAAATATCCCCACAATCTATGTGAACTATGATTCCTTACATTGATAACTTTATTTTGGGATTGCATAACTATGTGAACTAGCTCAACGTTTTGGTACCTTTATTTTGGAGGAGGTCCTCATTGGTTTGATAACTACTATTTGGAATTGCATAACTTTATTTTAGTATGTATGGTTGAGATAAATATGAAGACACTTTACCGTGTTTGCTGGAATTTCGTTCGTTTAATTTAACTTGTTTATTGTAGGTTTTGTAACACCATGTCAATATGCCAATAAGTACTATTAATTAATACTCCATATTAAGCTATGACCATGTTGTATCCATGAATATTTGTTATGTTTGCATGTTACTACAAGTTTATTTTGCGTATTAATATTCATTTTGTATACATTTTGACAACATAACTATTGTGTAGAAAAAAGAGTATGAAAATATAAAAGTATAAATACTTATACATTTTGTATACATTTTTCCTCATCAATTTGAAATATACAACATTTTATACAAACTAAGAGCACCGAGGGTGTTACAGTCATTTTGGCACATATCATGCTTCATATCCTACATCATATCCGACAACACCCAAACACAAACAGCCAGCATATCTTATCAGGGCTTATCTGACAGTATTCATATCCTTGCTCATATCCCAGCATAAGCATTATCCCTGCATACCACATCCTGGACTGTAGTAATTATAGTATTATACTATAATTAAAAATCAAAAAATAAAGTTGGCATAAAAAACCTTATACCAAACATTATAAAAAATTCAATATAGATTAAATGCCTGAACTGGATTAAAAGCTAAAAAAATGTCAGTACCAAACTCATCATGTGTATCATAGTAGTAGTATGCCCTTAGTTGGGTTGGCTTCTCTATTGCACTCTGCCTCCTGATTATTCTTTTCTTTCTTTACTCTGCCATGAAAAGTTTACCGTATACCCTTTGGAAATGCACTAGGGAGCCTAGGTCATCTACAACCTTGTATTTTTATTTATGCACATTTTTCTCCTGCATTTCTTTTGTTGACTCCCTTCTGAGAATTTTCTTGGGACTCCGGCTCAGCATGTGACCTTTAATTGGATGGAAATAACCTAGAATCTTTAAGTCACATTGTTGAACTTTTGAGAAGGATACAGAAGTTTAATGATACGGATGCTCAGGCTACTGTTGTCGAGGATAGTGAGAGTGAAGATGGGTCTACGACTCCAGACGTTCCTGTCTCTACACGACCCAAACGTAGTGTGGATCCTCCACGTTATCTTAAAGATTATTTTCAGCGTTAGCGTTATTTTGCTAGTTAGCTACATGCTTTGTTTTGAATTGTGTTAGGAAAATTCTTGTTTTGTTTTTTCGATTCGTCCGGGGTTTCTATACGGTTCTTTACTCGGACTAGGACTAGGTCGAACCGTCAGGGTTAGTGGTATAAAAATGGGTGAAATTTTCTAAAAAAAGTTATGAAGAAAATTATTTGCCCTAACTCTCTCTTTCTTCTCCCTCCCGTCCCCTCTCCTCTGCTCTCTCTTTTCTCTCATTGCTTTCCACGATACCTACTGGTATCATTGAAGCTCATAAGTCATAACCATGGGTCAGTGTAGGCGAACAATCACCAGTCTCATGATATATTTGATATCTCCAAGATCCAAAATATACACGGAGATAAATTTGGTCAAAATTAGGTACAAAAATCATTGTCTAACACTTGAATATTTAAAAAAAAATCGCAGTCTTAAGATAGCTACTATGAGCTTGATTTATGAGGAATCTACCAGAAATTCGAATTTTTTCTCTATGAATAATTTGAAGTATCTAATCTTGTCATTGGAGAAAGCATATCAAAATTTTATCAAGTATTGAAGAAGTTATGATTGTTCAAAGAGGAGAAGGAGTCATGTCCAAAGTTTCATATGCTAGTGCAGTTGGTGTGAAAAGTATTTGTTGTTAGTTTGAAAAGTCGTTTTATGCTCAACCGAGTAAGGATCACTGGCAGGCAGTTAAGCGCATATTCAGGTGCCTTAAGGGTACGTCGAACACTGGCATATGCTATGGGGCTACTGAAAACATATTGGTTGCTAGGTTCTCGAATTCGGACTATGCATGTGATATTGACACTAGGATATCAATGTATGGCTATGGGTTTATTCTGGGAAGTTCTGTTGTGAGTTGAAAGGCCACTCTACAGCCAACGGTGACTTTGTCAACCACAGAGGTGGAGTATATGGCTCTCGCGGAAGCAGCTGAGGAGGCAATATGGCCTAAAGGAATAGTCAATGATCTAGGTCTACTTCAAGACCAAGCGATAGTCTACCGTGATAATGAAGGTCGGGACAGCTGACAACCCCGGGGATATGTTCACGAAGCCTGTTCCAGAGAGATGGTTCCACCGTTGTATGAATTGCTCAACATCTTGAGCCAGTGAGGCCCTTCGGGATATGTCAGACCCGACGGGGTTATAGTGAATCACTGTGACATAATAAATTTGAAGGCAAGAAGACGAGCTTTGTTCTCAAGAAAGAGGAAGACTTTGTTGTAGGCAAGAGACTTCAAGTCAATGTGGAGATTTGTTAATTATACCTTGAAGTATGAATACACTCAAACGAGCAACAAAGAGCCAAAACAATATGCATGTTCGTACGAAAAAAGGAAGTTACTTGTACGAACAAAGGTCATGCTTGCACGAAAAGATCCTGAAGGCGGCGAATAAGGATGGAAAAATTACTTACGAGTCTAGGGAAGTTTCTTTTTTCTTTATTTTGGGGGGAGGGGGGGGGAGAGAGGGTATAAAGGGACCCTTTGGGTTCCTATATTGATATGCAATCACTGTAAAACGTTCTCTTGAGGTTAATTAATAATATTCTTGCTCGTGTACGTAGTTAGCATATTCTGTGCTAACGAACCACGTAAATTGCGAGTTTCATCGTTTCTTTTCATTGTTCGGGATACTTCTATGACATAACAGTTCGAATAACGATTTACTTTCGAAATAGTTTAAAGTCTAAATAGTATTTATGTGACATCCAATTCTGTAAAGGGAGGCGGCCTATTAAGATGGATGGAGTTGTACTTTCTCAAATACTTTATCGGTTTCTTTCCAGTTGACTTTAAGGAGATACCTTAAAAGATTATATGAAACTTGCAATCGTTTACTAACGAAATCACAGGGTCAAAATGACCCGATAAATAGTGCACTTACTTGGAACTAGAGGTGCATGTTCGGTTCAACCGAACTGGAACCGAACCTAAGTACCTCGGTTCCACCGTTTCCGACCCTATACCTTTTTTTTTTTTAATTTGGGTAGTTTCTGTTGTAAAAATAAAGTAAAAAAAATAACGAAATATTCATAACAAAGATAAACAAACTTGTATTATTAATCAAATTATAAAATGTTAGGAAAAATTGCATCACTATAGTTTAAGTACATCCAGGGCCGGCCCATCCACTAGCCGGATTGGGTGTTCTCCTAGGGCCTCCAAAGTTTAGGGGCCCCGTAGTATTTTTTTAGGGGCCCCACATTTTTTGCAGGTTCCAATTTCAAGGGGGCCCAATTTCAAGGTTTTACGTCCCCCACATTTTGTTTACGGGTTACAAACCCGAAGTATTAGTAAATGCGGGTTATATGCCGCCCTACAGCTGAGTATATTTTTTTATTCACAGTTATACTTATGGTAAAAGGGACCTCACTTTAAACTATCGCCTAGGGCCCATAAAAATCGAGGACCGGCCCTGAGTACATCCTAACTAGGTTGGCACTCACTCAACTATCTATCATTTGTATTTTTCCTAACTTACATTGAATACTAACTTATAGAAAAAGAACAGCAACAATGCTAATTTTTGGAATAATTCGTCGTCTAGACTCTACCATCTTGCGGGTCGTCCTCGCCTAATGCTAATTGTTGGAATTGTCCATCCACCGCGATGTCGAAAGGGTGAAATTGGAGGGACAGTAGGGGGAGTGTAATAAAAGAAAAAAATGAATCAAACCGACCGTTTGTGCCAAACGGTCTCTGACCGGGTGATGTGACAACTCACAACGTCACAATATTTTAAACTTACCGTTGTAACCGAACGGTTCTGGGTCGGTTCCGAATCGGTCCCTGTTCCGGTTCGAATATTGCCCAACCGAACCGTACCCGTTGAATATCGCGTTCGAGAACGGTTCGGCCCTTTCCTCTTCGGTTCGGTGGTCGGGTTATTCGGTTATACCGGTTCGGTTTTAACCGGAACCGCCGGTTAAACCGAACCGGCGTGCATCTCTACTTGGAACATTCAGGAGAAAGGGAGATAGTACTTCCTATGTTTCTTCATAAAGTCTGGTTGATTTTTACCACTATACACTGGGTCACCTTGCCTCAGTGATCCGGTGGTGATTTGATTAGCAAACGATGCAAGAATTAAGTAACCTTTCATGGTATGGTAGAGTAAAATTTATTTTTTTATTTTTTTGAGAAATTATTTTTTGTCGTCAACCGGTTTGAACCCGTAATCTCATGCATGGACTTCCAACACTCTACCACTGGAGCTACCGCCTTAGTTGGCGTAAAATTTATTATTAAAACACCATAAGAATTAGTTAGAAAAAATATATATACTTCCTCCGTTCTCTTTGCTGCTTCCTATTTTGATTTTCACGGGTCACTTAAATTTGATGATTTTTTTAATTAAACAATGTAAAAAGTTCATAATCTTGTCATGGTGTTGTAAAGTAAACTATGCTCTACAACACCGTCAAAAGATTCGAAAATATTATATCTTTTTTATTACCAATTACCGGATCAAGCTGATTCAGTGAGTAATGAATTAGGAATCAAAAGAGAGAACGGAAGAAATATTATCTTGTTATTGCCTCAAACTAAAATTGTCACGAATGAAAAAAAAAAAAAATCAATTAAAAACTTGCTGGCCAAATGGAGAAAGCATAATTTTGGCCATGTTTTATCATCCACCGTGTCCTTAACCACACGTGTCGTCTCTCGACTATGGTCATGGTCGGAGAAAGAGAGAAGTTTTCTCCTCTGTGTTTCAGTGAAGTAGTGACCTGTTTGGTCCCGGTCCAAAATCTTCAAAACCGAGTTTACCAAAAGACTGTGCTTTTTCATTGGATTTGTGTTGGTCCCACAACATTTTTTATTTTATTTTTTTTACTATCAATCGTAATGTCAATGTCACTCAGCCGCTTTTTCTCCTTAATTAGAAAAACTTTCTCCTTAACCGAGTAACATCCAAACAACCCCTTCCTTCCTCCTTCCCGCCGTCCAACTCATAAATTGACACTTCACTCTAATGTAGCCAAACTATATATATTCTGATATCATTTGGTGACTTCACTTCACTCACAACCTCCAAAAAAAGCTCCTCCGAAACCCTAGAAATGAAGTCATCGTCCATTGGAACAACAAGGCCTTGCAAGCCATATGCTTCAAAGCAAATACTACCACCCACATTGACACATTTGAGTTCATGTCAAGCAAGAAGGAGGAGTAGTTGTCATGGTGGCAAGAGATTGAGAATCACTAGCTCCTCTAACCCACTTGTGGGTGAGCCTCTCCACCACTCACGTGTCGCCACGCGGCCGGCCAAGGTGGCCGACAAGTGGAAGAAGTACCAAGGGTGCGACAACTGGGACGGCCTGCTCGATCCGCTCGATCCCGACTTGCGGACCGAGATCCTGCGGTACGGGGAGTTCGTCGAGACCACGTACCGGGCGTTCGAGTTCGACGCGTCTTCTCCAGACTACGCCACGTGTCGGCACCCGAAGAACTCGATGATGAGCGAGTGCGGGCTTGACCAGAGTGGCTATCGAGTAACGAGGAACCTGCGGGCTTCGTGTGGGGTCCAGCTGCCACGTTGGGTCGAGCGAGCTCCTAGTTGGATGTCCAAGCGGTCCAGCTGGATTGGCTACGTGGCGGTTTGTGATGACAAGGAGAAGATTGCCAAGTTGGGACGTCGTGACGTGGTCATAGCCTATAGGGGTACTGCGACGTGTCTAGAATGGATCGAAAACCTACGTGCAATGTTGACTTGCTTAGATGGTCAACATAGTACAGATAATACCGCACCTATGGTTGAGAAGGGGTTTTTGAGTCTCTATACATCAAAAACGGACACATGTCCGAGCCTCCAAGACACGATAAGAGAGGAGATCGAAAGAATCCTCCGATCGTATAACAATGAACCTATTAGTGTGACAATCGTAGGTCACAGTTTAGGCGCAGCACTGGCCACATTGACTGCGCACGATATAACAACCACTTTCAATAATTCTCCGTTGGTGACTGTTATCTCCTTCGGCGGGCCACGTGTTGGAAACAGAAGCTTCCGACGCCAGCTGGACAAAAGCGGCACCAAGATCTTACGGATAGTAAACCCGGATGACCTCATCACTAAAGTGCCAGGTTTCCTCATCGACAACAACGACGTGGCACACGACAAGGCTGTCCAGGTGGCGGGTCTTCCAAGCTGGCTTCGAAAGCGTGTGGAAGACACAGGACTGGCATATGCTGACGTGGGCAAAGAGCTTAGGCTAAGCAGCAAGGAGTCTCCTCACCTTCACAAAGCCGATCTAGCCACGTGTCACGATCTGAAGACATATCTTCAATTAGTGAGCTCCACGTGTCCGCTTAGGGCTACTGCAAAGAGGGTGATGGAAACGAAGCATCTAGCGGATAATTCCTCTCGGATGATGGTTCTGGGTGGGTCCAGATAAATCATGATGTAGAGTAGAATAGTTGAATTAGAGCACGTGTGATATTTGCACATATTTTTAACAATATCCACAAACATTTTTGGTAATCTTTAAGATTTATGACAAAACCTTTTTGTAGAAAATCCTACACTAAGATTCAACTATTGCAATCTGAAATGAGGTAAAAACTAAAAACCACTACTGTTATGTCAACATTTATAATTTTTTTGTTGATTATACTTCACCGGATTCCGGAGTCCGGTTGTAAACAATTTTTATTTATATTTATTCAAATTTATAAAACCAGATGAGAAAATTCAGAAAAATGCACCTCTGATCTGAGAAGACCAAGCTCTTGGGTTCCTCCAAATTTTGAACTAAAAAAAAAAAAAAAAAAAAAAAAAAAAAAAAAAAGTTAAAGAGTTAAGCATGTATGCCCTTCTAACTCAACTACGCTTCAGCCAAGTACAAGGGAATTCTCTTCATTAATTGGATATTGGAAATACTTTGATTAATACAAATGCTTCTACTAAGAAATTAGAATTCACTTTCCTCAACAACAACAAAAAAAAAAAAAAAGAAAGAAATTAGAAATCGTTGATATCGTATGAGTCATATAGTATGTACCAAGACGCATGTACATGATCATCGGGAATGAAGTCATGACGCGTATCTGCCTCCAGAGTGACTATAACTAAAACCACTCCTACACACCCCTTTTGTGCCTACGATCTTTCAAAAGTAGATGATTTTGAAGATTTTGTTGTACTGTATCAGATTTTTCAGAGAACAATAGACTATCAATTGTTCTTATTAATTTCTTCCTTAGCGTGATGACCACCCCCCATGTGCTACTACTTTTGAACCCACCTGTTTAGAAACGAGTTATTAATTGGGAGATTTGAAATAGAAACTCCTGATATATTTTGTCGTTGTGATGACCTTGCAGAATACTGTATGTATTCAACAACAGTACTCTTATGAGAGGGAGAGAGAGAATGTTCTTAGAGATTGAAGTAAGCTCCCTTCCGAGTTCCGACCATCAAATCCATCATGCTGAAGAGTGTGATGCCAGTACAACGTGGAAAACAAGAAACTTACTTACCCACATAGGAGGAGTGCAACATCTCCATTACTTTTTTGAATGCATGCATGAAACTTATAGTACTACTACTAAAGTAGCTAAAGCCTAAAAGGTCCACACATCCTACTTGGTTGGTGCCTTCTGTTATAATTTTCTTCAACGCTCTCTACCACCTTTTTGATCCATCCATCCACACCCCTTTTAATTGGGGGTGTATATCATTTTCCAACTCCACCAAAAAAAATTTACTCCACCACTATTACCATGGAAGACAACCTATTACCTATGATCCATCCATTTTTCTCTCAATCAAGGTTAATGTATTTCATGCCATTTGTGTAAGATGATATTACCGGGTACTAGAAATTTTACATACAAACGACCACTTACATGTTAAACTATCAGTTATAATCTGAGTTCCTTTTAGGAAGACATTTGGATAAAACCAGCATGATGGGTTGAGAAAGATCATAGGTTAATTTTTTCACGATGTTATAGAAGAGAGACAATTATACAACTAAATGAAAAGATCCACAAAAAGTTGCATCGGTTTGCTAATCGAGTTATACAGGTGATTCTGAAAAGTGAAATGGGACTCATAATTCCACACAGAGAGTATGATGTACTATCAAACTATCAATTATGTTAGATTTGCTTTTAGCTGGACATTCATTCAACTCCTGATAACAAATACCAGTTCTTAAGTAGTAATACATGAGCAGCGTCTTTTCCCCAGCAGTAAGAGAGACTCACCGGGGCGGGCATCTCCCTTATTGTGGCATTGTTTGTTTTGCGGCTTGAGAGCCCTAAGATTTTCTCGTGCCTATGTAGTAGTAGAGTGAAGATGTGGAGTGAGATCCATTTTAGCAAAAGACACTACTGTCCACTATGGTTGATACTATTTCTTTCACATGCCTATCAAAGTTCTATTGGAAGGTGCAATCGCTTATCAAAATCAGTGAAGCGCCGACCACATAAGAGAGCTCAAATCACATACTTCATCATATATAAGCATATTTTTTTAAGTACTTGGTCTGTTTCTTCTCTTTCTTCCAGTTTTGACTTTTTCATCCGTAGGCACGTCACTTTGACCCGGTGATTTGTATAGCAAAACGATACAATTTTTCGGTAATTTTTCATGGTGTTGTAGTCTAAAGTTTCCTGTACAACACTACGAAAAATTTACCAAAAAATTGCATCGTATTGCTGATCAAATCATCGGGTCAAAGCGACCTGATGAATAGTGGTAAAACTCAAAAGTGGAAGAAAGAGAAGAAACAGAGGAAGTAGATACTATGACTTGCGAAATGATACCAATAACACTCTACTTTAAGAAGAAAATATCGATGCGCTCTTGTACCATCTGCCTCTTAAAACCATTTCCCTTCAGATACATGAACTGGTCCATCTTCTATCTAGTACTCTACGTTATGAAAATATTGTCCATCTTGTACCGTCTTGATAGTCAAACCATCTCTCTCCAAGTGATGGAAAATAATGAAACAATACAAGAACTTGTTGACGCATTTATCAACACGAACTCGGCGACGCTGTTTCCACGCTCTTTTCATTCAACGCTCTTTTCCAATATACACAAATGCAGTCCCTGCTTGCAGCACTTTAAAATGTGGTTTGTTCATGCCAATTACTACAACAGACATTATACGAAGAAGCACAATCTTTAACGAGAATGCTAAGATATAACTTAGTGTTTCTATCATATATATAAGCTCATTATTTCATTTACCAATTTGACACACAAACATTGGAGTACAAGGAGTCGGCAATAACTCCAACAAGCAAGCTGTAGAAGCCGAAGACTAAACTACACACGCAGACACAAGGACACAGTCGCATTTACAATTGAAACTCAAGAAATAAGAGGTTGTAGACCTAATGTACACTTAGCTCTTTTTGTTGTTTAGTTCTCTAAAATGCTCTAAATCTCTCACTTGCGCTTTCAAGAATGCATACTCTTTTTGCATCTTATCTAGCATTGTCTCCATCAAACCCATTTCGTCCTTAAGATTGTGTATTCGCCTTTCCAGCCAGGTTGCCATTTCGGGCATTCTTCCGCTTAAACTAGACGAGGTACTAAGGTGGTCTGCCTGAGGAATCAATGGGACTTGTTGCTGAGGTCTGCTCAGAAGCACGACTATGCTTAGCTGCAGCAAAAGGAAACCAAAATGTAAATCCATGCACAAGAGTATGTTAAAAGACAGCGATAATCCATATGATTATTGCAACTTCCCCAACATATGAACACGTCATGCGGAGAACAAACCATGTTTAACGTTAATATGGATACAGTGACCAGCTCACTGGATAAGGCTTTTGATGTTTTGTGAAACGTAAAAGATAGTTATGAAAATCCGCCCAAGTGTGCAGACTTTCGGAAGAAGTGTCCAAGAACTAAGCTTTGCTATTATTTTCAAAATTTGTTCTCTTTATCATTTCATCAGAGTATTAAAACTCTTATAAGTAATAGAATTCCTACTCATTAGCTATCAATATTTTCTTCGATGAGGCGTGTAAGGGATTTCGTCTTCCAGAGAAAGAAGTAGGAAGGACAAATGTGGGAACCAAACATAAGGCACATTTATGTACCCAAATAGAAGTATGCCACATAAAAACACTGGTAAGGTCAAGAGTTAGAAGACCCTAGGAGGTGGTGAACCTGGATCAACAGATCTTAACATGGCATCCCAAAAGCAAAGATTAAACATAAGTTTTTTTTAAAAGAAACAAACATAGTTTTATTAACTTGATGCAATAATGCAAATGTGGAAGATGAGTCAGAATAGGAAGCAATTACCTGCATCAGTATGAGAATGATGGCAAACGTCACGAGAAGAAGGGCTGGAACTTGGCTTTGGGATTTCATAAACAAAAAGAACTTCCTTGTGGATTCTCTAGTGAAAGAAGTCAGTGATGTTGCATTGGATAGACCTCGCCGCGGATTGTTAATATTCTCAGAAGGAGAAGTCTGCGACACTGTCAACTGACTTGCCCCTTCTTGCCCTCCCAATGTTACTCCAGATTTTGCTTGAGCTTCTTCCAGAACATGGCTACTCAAAAGGGAATCAGCCGCTAGAGCTCCTGCTACTTTTGACAAAGAGGAAGCAACATGAGTCATCATGTGGGCAATTTGGCCTAATAAAGGCGTCAACTAATCAAGTGTGGTATGATTTTAATGCCTTACCTTCTTCCTTTTCAAGGTTCTTTTGCTTCAACGTTTCATGGGCCTGAAAATAATTTACATCAGTTGTTGAGTTGACAATGATAAAAAAAAAAAAGATAATAATAAGATCTCGACATTGTAAGGAATAAGAAGACTAAGAAAGAGGAGATACAAGTTCAATCCAAATAGCATATGCATCCCGAGCCTCTTCGAGGGTACCCTGTACTATCTTCCCTGCAAAGAATTCACCAATCAAAATCATCACAAAGAGCTCCAATCTTCAAAAAGAAATAAACGAAGCAGCTCATATTCGGGTCAAACTTATAGCTATCTAACAAGAATAGAGCCATCAGAAATATTTCACAAAAAACAATCAATTTAGGAGCTATGGTATCAACTACAAGTAACAGCTAAAATATAACCAGAAAGTATAACATCTTGTCTACTGGTAATTTAGGCTCACCTTTCCACATAGTTCTCTTTGAAAAGGCCACATTGGTATAGATCCTTAAACTACAGCCGTGTTCACCATCTCTCTCAACATCCCAACGACCCTGAGCAGTCCAAAAAAAGAGGGTTAACAGGTTTTCAGGGCATAACAAAGAAAAGTAACTAAGTGGTGGAAAAGGAAACAACTGTAACAGCCCAGAAGTCCTTTGAAAAGGCAAATACATGTATCTATTTTATGAGTTCTTCACTTCTTGTCTCTTTTATTGACTTTCTTACTTCACCGATTCGAATACTACAGGCTACTGTGCTAGTTGAACAGGTCAAAAGATAATTAAACTCTAAGCTTTTCTGATTTATGTCGAAAGTATTCAGCAAGCTAGATTTCATGTTCAGTGGACACTCGGAGGAAATCAAACATCCTACAAAACACAGAAAAATGCTACTCTAATAATAATAATGTGTTACTAGAAGACTGCAGTACTTTCTAAGACAACTCCAACCGTTCTCTAGATATTTTACTCTAATAGATAACCCAAGATTCCACATCTACAACTACAAGAGTAATCAGGAAAGGTCATTGAGTGGGCATCAATACATGTCAAGTTCTCGTAACTGAGTACTCCACGACAAAATTCATCATTTATTCTATATTAAGGACTTGAATCGTTTATGAGTATCTCTAGATTATTGTCAAGAATAAAGAAATGTGTGCATAAAATGAGAATATTAATCATTCAGGCATACAGCTCAGATCACGATATGTTCTCAGTTACTTCCAAGTGATTGCATGGATCAATTGCCCAGGTATTTCCTGTGAATATAGTTGTATTCATTGAATCTGGCAGACTAAAAAGTACCTACACCCATTATAGGACAGAATGTTAATTAGTTCAAAATTATGTATTTATGCTAAAAGTCCCTAGATAGGTTTATTTACCAGTTGTGTATTCTCTTGCTATTCATTCAATACTGTATTTTGAACTAATTAACATTCTGTCCTATAACCATAATTCAGACGAAGGATATTAAGAGTAACTTCATTTTTTAGTGCATATATATAAGTCTGAATTTAACCTCTGGTGGCTAAATAGGAAAATAGAGAGGTTATGACCGTTGGTTTTATTGGCAGAAGCTCCATGCAAACTCATCATCTAATTTGAACATGACTGCCACAGTAATGAAAGCATGACAGTAACAATCCAAACCCGTTGCAATAAAGATAACATCTCTTAGTAGGATGTAGGAACAATTGAGGTGTAGCTATTACTCAAGAGCTATCATCACTCTGATGAAGACCAACCTTTTCTGATAAATGAATCTAATAGTAGAATTAAGTGGGCTCGAAGAAGGATAACCACCCCTAAGCAGTAGAAGATGTGGTAATCCCCATATATGCCACTCTGTAACATCCTACGTCTCCAACACCAGTGGTACAATTCAAGCCCTGTTTCCTGTATTCATTTACATCCAAGCTGCTCTCCACGAGCTAGCACCAAAAACTTCCATGAAATTCCCTAACCAACAGTATGCTCTTAACGGCATCCAATTTAAATATGGAACGGTTAGACAGCTTCAAGACACATAATGAGACTTTCCTTGTGCCTCCCGTACAACAAACTTGAATTCTGAAATGTTCAGCCGTGCAACAAGAATCCCCTCCATTTGAACTGCTTGGACCTCAAAAATCACCAACGGATGACGTGAAAGTATTGAATTTCTGCTGCTATAGAGTATTCACTAGTCTCCTTTGTAATTTAGAAAACCCTCCATGTGCCTATCACCACTTAATAGCTTATAGCTCAGTTACAATTTCGATTCTTGAATAGAACAACCTGACAAATAATAGAACAATCTGAACAATGAAACCTGAATATTGCACCAAAATCTACATTTCATTGGACTTAGGTTGATACTTTCACATTTATTTCCATGTTTCTTGTGCTTGCTCCTTTGAATATAAGCAGTTTATACGCCATGGAGAGATCACGAACATCAACTTTGCCCATACAAGAAGAAGAAACGAAAAAGCTCCAAAATGTGTAGTAATTCAATAGGGAATGACCAAGCCATATCATGCTATTTCCCACCCCTATAATCATCTTTGTCCTCCACGATTGAATGGATCCGTTAACAGGATGCGAATGCCGCAAATATTCAAGAGCAGAGGTATCACTAAAAGTGATATTTATGGTAGCAGCAGCCGACCACGCTTATATCATCATCAAAATCAATCAGATCAAAAATGTTCTTTTGAAGAGGAAACAAGTTCCGAATACTAGAAGATTCAGACATGCCTTATTACAGGTCTTATAAAATCTAGAGTAGAAGATGAAAGGAATTCTTAAATTCTACTACATCTGCCCCACCGATTTGTAGCAGGAGTCTTCTGAATGACAAATTTCAGCATCATTCTTCTAAACCTGCACTCCCTGAGCCCTTCGGCTACAGGCCCTCAATCTTTAACAATCGCCGGTGAACTTTTCGTGTACATGATATCCAAAACGAATACGTGAGTTAGTTGCTTTGGGTGACTGTTAGCTACCAATCCAAAAGAATTACTTATGATATATTGATATGGATTATTGATCCATAGGCTGTTTGCTACAAGAGAGCTACATCTACTACTGTAGCCTTTATCATTTCAAGGTGGATTTGATATGCAAACTGGCACCCTCGAAATCTCAGTCAATGTTCTTGAACCAAACATATTTCACCGTCAAACTCATCCAATTCTTCGCATGGATTTACTCTTTGTGGCAACAGCCGGAGCGTGCGCGCCGTAGTCAGCTGAGAGTTTGAGCTTTAGACCCATTGGTGTATTTTGTCAAACAAGTAGGGGGCAGGGACACCATATTAGTTGTTGACTCTAATTACATATGGCCGTGAGTGAGATTGCTCTCCCCACCAGCTCTTAAATCATCCCTCAAATCACCTGCAAAGCCGGCACTAAACGGAGTGCCGATTTTTCTGTGAGTTTGTCAGATGATGGTAGCACCACGGAATTGACTAATCACTGTGGGGCTGTCCTACTGGCCTCACTAAACCCACAGAGAACAAGATCGGGGAACTCAGAGATGCTCGTCTCCAATTGAGATCTTCAACTAGATCAAGAAGAAGAAAACAGGACGTGTCTGACAAGATTGGATATTAAAAGATGCTTATCAACTACGGAGGTCCACAACTGCAGTGCAGTATTTGGCGTTGGTTCGTCGAACGATGGTAGCATTAGGGAAGGATAAGAGATGTTTTTCCACTATGGAGGTCCCCAACTAGATGTTCTTTTTTTATAGGTAATAAAAATATATATTAAACTAAAAATCTTTTCAGAGGAGCAAATAGGTCATTCTTTGACGACCTACCAGCGGACGGAATAAAACTATCCAACCAAACTATGCTAACGAATCAATAAAATCTAACAAATGGCCAATCGAATTCAACAGCGTGCAGGAACGCCGTTCCAACAACAGCTGGAGGATAGATTAGCCCTCTAACAGAAGTATCTGACATACAAACCGCTCCGAAGAATTTCTTATCGCAAACTCTCCAAATGATCCACTTAACAACTAAAGGAGCCAACCTCTAAACATTCCGTCTCTTTCTATCCACCCGAACGCCTCCCCGAGCAATCGAAAACTCGGGAACAGTAGCAGGAGAAACCCAACAAATGCCAAAAGTCAATAGAATTAGATCCTAGAAGGATCTCACAGCAGGACAATGAAACAGAAGGTGGTTAACTGACTCCGAATTGGACCATACAGCACCAATTGACCAACACTACATGACAGACATCTCAAAATCTCAAATGGATTTTTTTGGAGGCCAGAGCAAATTTAAATGTATTGTCAAATAGAAATACAAAATAAAATGTGAATTACAAAATATATCTATTAGTTTGTAGAAACTGAAGGCTGTTCCTATTTCCTATCATGGGGACAGTTTTTCAAAACACTAGATTACCCTTAATTTGTAAAAAAAAAATTAACCGTGCCCCCCCCCCCCATTACAAAAGCGCGTCTAGCGCAGTTAGTAAAATGCTCTGCTAACAACTTAATTGTTGCAGGGCTCTTTCAAAAAAAATTCCACATGATTTAAAAAACAAAAAATATAAACATCCACGAAGAGAATCGAACCCTTGTGGCATAGGTCAAATAAGGGAGTGCTTTACCAACTGAGCCAAATGACTTTTAATGTCAGAGTTGATATTTAGTTTTATTTTAATATTATAGAAGGGTACAAATACTGGCCAACTAGTCGAATTGAGCCCCCCCCCCCCCCTCCCCCTCGATGAGATCCTGACTCCGCCAGTGGGGGCAAGCCCTTCAATGTTCTAATGATAGAGACGGCCCTGAAGTCAAGAAGAAGAAACCAAACTTTGTACCTAGAGGCACCTCTTCCAAACGTACTCCACCAGCCTGCCTCCTCTTCTTTCTCGTTTTCCTTTTCTTCATGTACACCTTTAACAAATTTTCTACAAATTCCATGGGTTAAGTTAAGCTTAGGCCCCTCCTGCTTCTATCTCTAGTAAATGTTCATCCCTAAGTAGTATCACACACTAATATATTGTACTGGTAACTAAACAATGCAAAAATCCCAATATAAGTAGATCAGTTAAATTGACAAATGCGGCAGATAGTTTCTGTTAACGGAACACAACAGCTCAATACTTTATGCTAAAGAACCACAATCATTCGAATTATCTGACTCAAAAGTGATCTGACAATTAAAGGCCAGCTTCCTTCAGAATGTGACATGCAAAAGAAAAATCAAGCCATTTAAGATTTGAACGCAGAACACTAACATAGCATTACAAATGAATCAAGATCATGACAAATGCACATCCATATCCATAGGAGTACGTGCATAAACAAAGAAGATATATCTTCCCAGAAAAGACAACTCAGTAAAGATGCAGTTCATACCTCAACCACGAAGTAATCTGCATAAGGTACATCACTGACTGTTTGAGTGGTTTCAATAACCAAATGACTGGAAACAGAACACATTTCCATAAGTCAAAAACCAATGGAAACTATTGGAAAAATGTAATAATACTTATTAAAACATACTGAAACAAAATCGTTAACTGATGATTCATAGTACAAATGATCAACCACAATAGAAAAAAGAAATCAACAAAACCGTAGGAAGTATCTAAAGAGCGAAATGTTGCATCGGCAGAGCGCTGTCTGTGGCTTAGAAAGCCCAGTGTAGGCATAACTAAGGTTCAAGATAGTGATGGTGCAAGAGTTGGATTTCCTCTGACACAAGTTTGGGTTGTAACCAAGATAGTGTAACGAGAAAGTCAGGAGAAAGTAAAAGCCATCAAGTTTTATGAGAGTCTGCTCTAGGATTGCATGAATCGGGTCTAGGAATCATAATTTATATTCATGAGGTGAACTTGTAGATTAAGTTTAAAACAACCAACAAACAGTGTATAACCATTTAGGTCACCAAAAACATATTTTTTTCTAGATCTTCAGTAAAGCTAAGTTCTGTAAAGTCTCAAGATACGTTTTACGTCCCACACAAGGGGTAAAATTATTACCACTCTGTCCCATGTCTTTTGCACCATTTGGACTTTTTCATCCGTAACTGGGTCACTTTGACCCGGTGATTTGGATAGCAAAACAATGCAATTTTTTGATACTTTTTTAATGGTCTTGTAAAATAAGAGTTACTCTACAACACTATGAAAAAATTATATAAAAATTTCAAAGTTTTGCTATCCAAATCACCGCGTCAAAGTGACCCGGTGAATACTGGTAAAAGTCCAAATGATGCAAAAGACATGGGACAGAGTGGTAGTCCTTTGTGATAGGCTTCA
This sequence comes from Linanthus parryae, assembly GCA_023055425.1. Classification (NCBI taxonomy): domain Eukaryota; kingdom Viridiplantae; phylum Streptophyta; class Magnoliopsida; order Ericales; family Polemoniaceae; genus Linanthus; species Linanthus parryae. The sequence goes on from JALGPY010000006.1 coordinate 7,653,615, forward strand.
TCTGCTCAGTACATTAAAGGAGCAAATTTTATCCAAGTTTAGAGTTGAAATATATAGGAATAACAAGACTTTTCCCAGCTCAACTGGGGTCGGCTACATGTTGAAACAAAGAATTTCAGAGACACTATATTTCTTCACATTCTCTCTCTTGTTTGCCCTACTATTATGATTCATATTCTTTTCTGGCGCAAGCTGACAGCCACAAGCTTTTTACGCTCTTAACTGGAGCCGGCTACATGTTGAAACAGAGAATGTCAGAAACAATGTATTTCTTCCCGTACTCTGTCCTTGTTTGTCCTACTATTACGTTCATCACGATCTTTTCTGGCTCAAGCTGTTTCATTCTAGAACTAAGTTGAGTCCCTCAGTTGTCCAGTCATCTTAACAGGCAAAAAAAAGTCAATGAAGTGCTAAAACCATAAATAACAAAATTGGCTGGTGTTACTGCTGCTAACAGTATATAAGAGCATGGCACTTATCCTTATGGATTCCTTTGATCAACATTAACAGGATTGTCAAATCGGAAGGAATCATCAGTTCAAATTGAGTTCTTTAAACATAACTAGCATTTTGCACCTTGCAGAAAATGAAAATGTACCTGTTTCTATAAACTCTATATTTCTGAGTCTCCTGGCAGCCGCTGCATTTTGCACCTTGACGAAACAGAAAATAAAAAACATATATAACAAACTATAGCATAAGAAAGAGAGCAATTTCAGTTTGACAAGTACTTAAAGATGAAATGGTACCAAAATAAATTTTAATTGGATGTTGAAATGATACATCACGAGCATGGCCAAATTCATCATGAGCAGACCATGAACCACAGCTGAAATCTGGAACAAGAACACTCCTTTAGGATTTTGAACTCCTTCCACTATAGCTCGACATAACACCTTAGAATTTCTAAATCAAAGAACTATAAAAATTTAAATCAGGGACCTTTATCGCCACATCTTTTATGAAATAAGTCAAGGAAATTGACAGCGTCGTCTGAATAGAAAAACTTGAAAAACTCCTCTACTGTTATCTGCAGCACCCAAAAGGAAGTGTATATGAGAACAATTTGCTAATAGATGCCCAGACCCAAAAGAATAAGAAGTATAGACATCAACATATTGACCTTTTAAGAAAGGAAAGGGGACAGCATGTCTAGGGAACAACACAACTTCAGGTAACTTCAACATTTCAATTTCATATGAGTTTATTGAGAAGAATACGAAATAATATGACTGTGATATAAAAGTTAACTTCATCATGCAATGTATATCACTAATTTATCAACCACTATTTTCAAGTCACAAAGCATGAGAGAAGGAATGGTTAAGTTATATGCTCTAGGCAGAAAGACTCCCTTCAAAGATCTTATCAAACAGTGCAAGGTACCTGTCATGTTAAATAAGCTTGTAACTAGTGAGTGATGTGTGTATGAAGCATTCATAAAAGATAATCTACATGTATGACACCCCAGTTTAAATACGCCACCTTGTATGAGTGTTATGGACAGAGTAAAAAATGGAGACGGCACACCATACTGAGTGGTGTTGCAGTCTAGGAGATGGGTTTGAGTTATACAAGATAAATATGCTGTAGAAAAGAATAGACAACCTGAAATGTTGATTCCGCCACCTTGACAAAAGAATCAGGCACTGCACATCACAGGCAATTCATTGAAGTGCTTGGCACAGAGTATAAAATCAACTCAACCACTATAATTAACTACTACCTTTAGGAGCATCGGAATTTTCCTCAACCCATGCCAAGTTCCTTGGAGGTAATGAAGAACCGGCATCTGCAACAATTTCTGCAACCTCATCTACCTTATCTTGCACTCTTGAAGATGAACCAACATCTTCGGATACCACCGGAAGCTTGACTTCTTCATATATAGGAATGTCCTTCTGCCTGTGAGAATATGAAGAAAGCTCAACCATCAAAAAATCCAGAGAACGCCCTTTTTTCTGGTCAATTCAAGGAGATACCTTTCACTCGAAGCTTCCTCTACCATGAGTCTGGGACTATTATCTGTTTCAGTTAGAAAGTCACCGTTCTCTAGTCTCTTAGACTCGGTTCTCAAATCCTGATCAAGATAAAGCAAACACACACAGCTAAGAAAGAAGCATCTAAATAAAACGTGCGCAGACAAGAAATGCCTTGCGTTGTTCCTTTTTAACCTCGGCGTTTTTTAAGAGTAAGGACTAATTGTTCAACTATTGCCATTATCCTTTAAACTTCAAATTTTTTAACATTTATCCTTATTTTGATTTCACAATGAATGGACAAGTTAAAGCTCCTGGAAATGTTGGGGCACAAGGACAAAAGAGCAGTCTACTAACAACAAAGGATCCAGTCTATGTTCATTGTTATATGGGTCTAGTAAATTGGAAGCATGGACAGTTACATAGAATCACCAAGGAAAGGAAACGATCTACAGAGACAAGCTCAACTCTTTCGCTTTATAATAATCAAGAGAAAGATAATTCGAAAAGATTACGTGAGTAAGCTAACTACAGAACTGTTATATGAATCAGCATCAAACATACTCTAACCAGTTTGGGTTGAAACAACAAAGAGTCTACTGTTAAGAGCAGTGAGCAATCATAACACTACTCTTAAATCAGACCGCTAAGAACACCCACGATGCCAGACTAACTGAAAACTAGTTATAACTTAAAAGGGTCGTACATCAAATTCCTGCATTAGTAACACCTTCTGGAGACTACAAGCGTCAAATCACTTGAAATATCACATGCCAAGCATATAGAGTTCCAGTAACAAGATTTATCCCGCATCTTAAACAGATATAAAGAGAACAAGGCTCCCGACGTAAAATAATCATCATAAGAAGTAAAGCACAAAATAAAACTGGATGCCCGCTCCTAATTGACATCAAATTTAGATTGATTTATTCATACAGTCATTACTTTGTAAAGCTAATAAGAACAGTATAGGGAACGAGTAACATACCTGCAGATCAGTGACTTCGTTAACTCTTTTACCATGTCCCAACAGTCCATCATGAAGGAGCTTAAATGCTTCGTCGCGGGACAGAAAAGATGTAAAGAAGAACTGCCCATATAGTAGATCAATTAACATTCTAACCCATCAAAAAACTTACGATGGCACCCATGATTAAGATCCATACCTTCTTATCCCCAGCAGTAATTTCTATGGCAGTTGGAAATATACCAGCAGCCTTAGCCCTGCGTACGGATGTGATTTCATGGAATGCCAGTACTTTCTGAAACACAAATTCAACATATTGCCAAGGAAAATTACATTCCATGGTGAAGGATAAAACACAGGCTCAGCTTTCGGTATGAAGTTAAAATCGTAAAGTACAATAGAAGAAAGATTATAATTAAATCGTGACAAATAATAATATAACATACAGAGAAGTCTAAATAACAACGAGAACAACAAAAATCAGACGCAGAGAATAAAAATGACTTCAATAGTAAAATCTTTGAAGCGTGAAGTATGTTTGCAGTAAAATATAGGAAAGATAAACCTTATTAAAAGGAAGGGTGATTTTGACATGAAAGTTATAACAGGATAAAACGCAAAAGAAAAAAAAAAAAAAAACATACTGACTTCAACACAGGACGGAGCATCTCCTAATATTCAATGCTGCTGGGTTATTTCATTGAGAACTTAACGTACATAAATGCAATCACAAACTCGTGTCTTTGAATCATATTTAACATAGCACGTTGTGACAGAAGTTCATTAACGAAATATTTCTCACAGCTCCCTCGCACCTGGATAACAGTATATATATACACATACAGAGCTCCTTACAGACATCAATGTGTTAGAAGAAGAAGAAGAAAAATGTGGAGATCACATGGACCTATTATGTATCAAAACAACTCAATTAAACTCATCAAACCATCTTCCCACTATTTCAGGACAACCATATAGATAAACTTTCGCCCGTTGCCTGTTCCCAATATCATATTAATTGTTCAACTTAAAAACCAATCACATTCAATGGCCTATACCTATGCACTCAGTAATGATCAACTAGTCCCATTACAACCCTCAAGATCAATCAAGTCACAGCTCTTACTAGTACACTAGGGATCAGGTCCTATAATGTGCAAGACCAAACTATTTCAAATGCTTTTTACTCCCACTTTAATTTTGAGGATTAACCTATTAGAGCGAGTTGATGTACAGATAATCCACCACATGACAAATTGAGCAAATATTTGCATATGGCCACAAGAAAGCGAATTGATGTAAAGATAATCCACCACATTACAAATTGAGCAAATATTTGCATATGGCCATAAGGAAACTCCACGACAAAGTGACAATCTAGAGGCCACTCAACATAGTATACAACAAGTACTCGTTTAATCTAGAGATAATACAGAACCATGTCTTCATCAATTTAAGAAGTTCAATGCAGAAATGATCTTCCTGGTATTGCTTTAGAAGCTTTAAACTCTACCCCATATTTTCTGTGACAAAACTTATCCATTTACAGTTGTTCTTGTGATTAATCTTAAAACAAAGAGATCTATATAATCGAATATGCCAGCGTTTGCATAATAGCTCCATTAAATGGAACTATTTCAAGGTTGAAACTGAAATAAGATAGATAATGGAAATGAAATGTTCCAAAGACATGACAACATGTTAATTTATCTTGCTTTTTCGTCTTGCTGACTCAAATCGTCATTCTATACATCAAATTACTGAAAAATTGTAAACCTGGGTATTATTGATGGAGTTAGTAAGGAACCCCATATAAAACAGATTTCAGTAGGTTGCATACGTATCAAATACCCCACTCCTTGGTTTATGAGAAAACAATTACGGGTAAGTTATTCACACTGCTAGATGAGTGGAGTAGATGATGAAGTTAAAATGCATTTGAGAACTGATTGATAAGATACCAAAAGTTGATAACCCTTTTGCATAATTATGAGTACGAGGTATGGCACGGTATACTCAAATGTAAGTAGATCTCATACAATAAGGTAGGCTTTAAATCACCATCTACAGAATAACAATGGCATTATCCACTCCATAACTCAGGTCCTCTAATCAACAAGCCTTTAGCTAAAATGTGGTTCGGTAACATGGATCAACCAAATCCCACTGCTTGCTTCTACCCCGAGTGCCAGGTCATAAAGCCATATCTTGTCACCTCTATCTTTAATTTTTGAAGTTGCCTATCGTGCCTCTAGTCCTTATTCAACATGAAAGCAAAAAAGCTATGACATGCAAGTTTCTCCCGTCATCTTACATTCAAGCTAGCTACATCTACGTTCTTTTAATGTAGCATCAATTATGTAGTTTGTACTTTTCAAGAACTCCGACCTCCTTTGTAGCCCCCCTTTCAATAAACCACAAGTATATCCAATCAACCACAATAATCTGCTTACTGCATTCCTCTCTCCAATAAATATGGCAGCTGTAAATTTAATTGAAGATTCCGAATGAGGTTCTTCACTTAAAACATAATCCAGAGTCCCTTCCTCTATTACTCAATTTTTCAATTCTTTTCCAACTCCACATAAGATCATTTTAGTATTCACAAGGACAAGAAGAATCGTGCTTTTATTCTCTTATCAAGATGGATAACACAAGAATGGATAAACCGCAATTACTAAATGTGAACACTCTAGTTGAACCGAGTTAAGAACGGAAATAACTAAAGAGAATTTACCAGCTGACCTTTGTCTCAAATCCAAACAGATTGGAATAAAAGCAAATATGATGTGCAAATACGTACATGTGCCCCTGCAAACAAGAGGCAAACTTAACCTTCAGACAGACAACAGAACTGCAATGGCTATCTATATATCTTCAGATAAGCTATGAGCTATTTATCTAATTGTAGAAGCTGCGACAACTGAAAAAGCTCTGAACAAACATACATGATCTGATACTTGGAATATAACGATGTAGTATTTGCACAAGTACTATGACAGCAACAAATTTTTTACACTATCTGCACTGTAAATGAATTAAATGTCCAAGTGAAAGTCATACCTGTAAAAGAAAGTTCTCTTGCAATGCACAGTTAAAATCTTGAACTAAGACCTGAGATAAAGAATAGTATTAGAGATGCCTGTGATAGCATTGATAAAAAGACAGTTGCAGAACATGATCATGTTTCACTTCATAGGATCTTTTTAATTAATGGTGACATCAGAGCGTCTCCAGTACATGAGGTAAATATCAATTGTAGTTAAAATATGAAGTACAAGGGTGATAAAAGTCTCCAAATAGGCTCTCTACTTCACTCTTTGTTTGAAAGGATATCTATTTTGTTCTATATATTTTCTTTAAACATCTTCTTGATGGTTGTGTCCTGAGTTCCTTAAAATCATCTTGCAAGATATAATGAGGATCTGCCAATTGAAATTTAACTTAGTTTTTTGCTAATACAATTGGAGCACATACTCCTAAATAACAGCAATAGCTCACATAAAGATGTATGAATTTTGTCAAAATATACATATAACTACTGGTGTTGGAGATGATTTAAGAGGTATTAAAAGGCTTAATCAGTGTACACATTCCCCAAATGGAAATCAAGAAACAACCACAATCGGATCTCAAGTTTCTTTAGATCCCTCTTTCATCTATTTCTGTACGAGGTTCCCGCTAAAATGGGTGACTTGGACCCAAATTAAATCAAAATAAGAGGGGTTTGATAAAGAAAAAAAACACAAATGTTTTTGAAACATCATTTCACAAATGAGACTTCATTCGTTGAAACCTCAAAATCATTATGATGTTCCATACTAAATTGAAGGCTAAATTCTGATATGCTTTCAAAATTAAACTAAATTAATAAATTCCACCCATATTCTTACTAGATGTTAAAAAATAAAACACAGTGGTTTAAAAAAGATAAAAATAAATAAATAAAAAACTCAAACTCTACGAGCCGACTCTGCGCTCTGTCAATTCTCCATCTCTTCCAGCGATTAGTTTAAAGTCCGACAGTGTGTGAAGATGTTAAAGAGATGGTGAAGTACAGGCCAGAGTTAAAAGTCCGACAAAGTGTGCGGATGCACGAGCTCGTGTCTGAAATTTCACCCAGATTGACATGGAGGCTGTCGTTGATCCATACGACAATGGTACCTGTCCTATATTTTGGGGTCTGAGTGTGATCCTCTGACACATGAACCAACTGTTGGCCTTCTATTTCCGTGTAAGGTTAGTGTCGTTATACCTATTCAGATTTACTCGGTTGCCCAAAATCGTCAACGTTTTACTGAGGAGTAACACACTTTGCTCTTCATTTGCCTAAAGTTTAAGAAAAAGAAATATTCGCGGCGGCTACGAGCTCCACGTAAGAAAAGTCGTGGAAACCAATGGGAGATCTCTAAATACAAGGGTTCCACATGCACGCTTATCTATGGTGGAGAGTTTTGTCATATGCAGATGACTTATGAGTTTGTGGCACATCTAATTGAGCAAGAAGTGAAGGTCAGTCATGAATTGAGCATCGCTGAAATTATTATATTGGTGGTCAAACCTAGAAGTATAAATATCGCGAGAAGGAAGGCATCCATCGCAGTGTGTTCGGGACTGGGAAGAGTCTAATATTGAATTGCCTCGGTTTATGATTGCTATGCAATGCCACAATCCAGGAATTGTCATTTGTATGAAAATGTCAACACAGCCACGGGTGGAATTTTTCAATTCAGATACATGTTTTGGACTGTGATCAATTGCCATTTGCCGAGTTCTCTCACTGCAGACGCCCATTGTGGCTATTGACAGCACTTTCTTAAGAGGAAAATACAAGGGTGTTCTCCTGATTGCGGATAGCCTTCATGCCAACAACCAAATATTCCCACTACCATTTGCTACTGTTGATACTAATCGAAGGTTAGCTAGGTTTCTTCCTCAAATGTTTCACTGTGAGGGCATACAACATTACAAAGCAAACTTTGATGCTCGTGATTTAATGGTTTAAGGAGCAACACGAAGTAACAAAAATTGAGAGACCAATAGAGGCAATCACGGCCGTTCATGAAACAGCTGAAAACTGGTTGCGTACTGAGTGTCCTTGGGAGAAGTAGACACTGTCCCATGACAAAGGGAGACAACATGGGCAGCTTACGAGCAATCTTGTTGAGACTCTCAATTCTGTTCAGAAAAGGCTGAGGGCATTCCTATTGTGACCCTGGTACAATGCATATTTAACCAAATCTCAGAGTTCTTTGCTCACAGATACAAGAAGGTACCCATCACGTTTGAGGAGTCTGAAATGTTAGTTACACCATCAGTTTATGAGCAGATTAGCAACTGGCAGAAGAAAGCTGATACCCACACCTAGCAGGCACATCATTTACAGCAAGGCATTTACACGGTTTTAACACAACGATGGCCTAGGGCGATGCAACTCTCACATCACTATTGTTCCTGTGGAAAGTGGCTTCTACCTCATTTCTGTACATTGTGTAATGTAACTGTAACGACGTATGACATCCATAAAAGTTCTTGGAGGTGATGTCATCCTGATAACTTCTAATAGTTGTGCATCTACCATAATATTAGTCCACATATAGTGTAGATCAAACTACAAATTGATCTGATTTATAGGGTTAGTAAGAATAGATTTCTGATGTTCATGTCTTTCAGTCATAGGGATAGTAATCAACTAATCACTGAAAGATAAAATACAAGCAATCACGTTGACACTTAAGTAGCTTTGGCTAGTCCTTAAAAGTAAAAACATCCTTGCCTTGGTTTTAGATAAAGGAAAGGACAAATTGTATTGGATTTGGGCGAGGTCTGTAACCTTATACGTAAACATGTTGAATCACTTGATTTCGAAAAAAAAAATGACTTGCCTTTCATATACTATTGGACGAAATGGATACTGCAATTTGGAACCATGTTCCTTAGGGGGTGTTTAGTATGGAAATCAAAGTGGAGTCTTTTTATTTTTCTTCTTTCATCATTATCTATGTTGGGCATAAAAGAACGTGCTTCTCCTAGCCGAGGCACTCTAATGTTTAGCATGACCGAAACATGGCCTAATACCAAATACCCACTTCTAAGTTCCAAGTAAATAAGGATAGACCCCCGCACCTTATGTTCAACAACCAATTTGTTAGGAAATGAGACAAAATACGCAGTTACTGCATAAAGGAACCAATACACAAGTGAGCTAGACAATGCTTTTCTATATCTCGAATTATGCATGCAGAAGAGAAGGAAAAGCCCGGCTTCTTTTTCTCCCTTTTACAGCCCACTGGAGAATCTAGCCTAGTTTGAATCTAGTGGATGTTGCGACCAAACAGAACTTTTCTTTTTTTCCCTTTCAGCTCATACCAAACAGTTCTCTTAATATTCAGCGAGCTTTTTTCCTCGCATTATTTTAACCTAATTTTTCAGATTTTCAGCTGGAACCAAACAGGCTCTTCATCTACATCTACCCAAGTCTGTTGAAGGCACGGCCAAGATCTTAGGACTACCAGAGGTAACCTTCAAGGCCATTGATGAAAACGCTACTTCAAAACATCACATGCAGGGTGAACAATTTAATAATTCAAGCTAATCCTATGGTATTGTAACCTAATTTAGCTCAATTTTTTTTTTTTTTTTGATGAACCTCAATTTAGCTCAAATTGTATATCCAGATCATAGAGGTACATAAACCAATTCAAGAGCAAACTAAATAGAACACAAAGCAGCCGACACTTACTTCTTCTAAGGGAAGCCGAAACAGCTGCCGATACTCCTCGCTCCTCTGAAACGCCTGAGCCTATAAATCAAAACATCCACAAAACCACAATCAATCAATCAAAACAAAAATCGTCTCTCCACAATCAAATACATCATCCACAATCCAACAACACAGCTAGTTCGATCGAAAACCTAGACGCCTGATAACGAAATCGAACATGAACACGAAACGATACCTGTAATTCTAGGTCTTTCGACCGGCTCGGCGACAAATGCGACGGATCGGAGGCCGGAGAATAGACACCGCCGGCGAAGGAGGACTCGGACGTGACGTCGGAGACTCGCGCGGAGGTGTCCATCGATTGTGAGGTTTCGGACTTGGCAGCGTCTGGAGAAGGCACTGCCATTGGTGGAGATCGGAGGAGATCTAGGGCTTTTTGGAGGTGTAACAGTCGAGAGATGGACCAGATAGAGAGGGAGAGATTGAGAGAGACGTGAAAGGGCTTTTTAACGCTATCAGAGAGAGAGGGAGACGGTGGGTTTGCGACGGTTGGTGACGGTGGTTTGCGACGGGAGACGTTGACCCGTGGCTTAACTTGACGCTTTGTTGGACCTGTACATGCCGCGTGTGAAGGGTAAAAGACACTTTAACCCCTCTATTTTGGCTGAAGGAGACATTCGCCTCTTCGAGTTTGGAAAGGACACTTTCGTCCCTTCTGTGTGCTTTGAGAAACTTACGTCTTCTTATGTCGGTCTTGCGTTTGTGTCTGTCACAAACATTAGGTCCTGCTTTCTTTACCTACATAAATGTAGGTGACTTTTTATGTTTTTCTAAAAAAAAATATAAAAAAATTGTTTACTTTGCACCTAATAAGTTTTCTAAAAAGTTTCAATTATCTTTTTAATAGAAAAGGTTGTTTACTTAACTTCTATTTTACCTCCTAAAAAGTAGTTTTCAGGAGAAAAAAGATAAAAATTTAAAGTTAGAAAAAAATAATTTTTTCTAGGCTTATAAAAAGGTAAAAAAGTTATCAGACATAAATGCTAAGGAAAATAGTCTTAATAGAACTTATTTAATGACTTAAAAAAAGATAAAAAGTCGCCTAAAACTAGACAAAGAACGCAGAGCCTTACTTTTCAACCAAATATACTCCTATTTTATGCACAATATGTGAAATACGATATATTATATTTTTTGCATAATACCAATGGCAAATATAGTTCCAAAAAATTATATTTGTTTATTTACGGTTAGCATACTTAAATCTACCATACCCAAATGCTTCCAAATTAAATGAACATTTGAGCTCAAATCAAAAGCTCATTTACTTAACCTTATCCAAACAGCCCCATTGAAGGAGAAAAAGTGTTATTTTCCCAAAGGCAAAGGGGGTGAAAGCGTATGGCCCTCAAGTTCGAGAGACAATTTTCAACCATTTTATGTTCCAAACTTCGCAATACTTAAACTCACGAGTGTGTCATATCATACTTTAAGAGAGCGAATTTGTCCCCGAAACTGTTATAGTGACGAACACCGCCCCCATAGTGCAGACTAATGATGTCAGAATTAGGGAGTGTAAATATCTTGAAATTTGACAGAAATAAAGGGCGAATATGTCATTTTCCCAAGCTAGAATGGTGAAAGTGTCTTTGAATCAGATAGGAGGGAGCAAGTGTCTTTCACCATTCTTTATCTAACAAAATTAAATAGAAAGTAATATAATAACAATAATACACAAAGCATGTATTAGAAGTTGTTGAGAATTGAATTCCTTGAGTACAGCCCATACTTTATTGAGAAAGCAAATAACACAAGGTGTTTTATTTTTATTTCATTCGCCCCTCTAATTAGAGTAGTATATTCAACTTAAATTAGGTCCATTACGGAATTTTAGCTATAAAGACCAATTTTTAAAGGAAACATGAACATCATTTTAAGTGGTTCACATAATCACAGTTACAAAGCTTGTATACGAAAAGTTGTGAGCCAAACTTTGAGCCAAACTTCCCGATCAATAACACCCATAAGTGTTGAATAATATCAACAGAAAGAATTCTCCTCACCAACCTTCTCAACCAAGACAAATAAGTTACATTTATTTAGTTTATATTAAGTTAGTTGAACTCATAAGTCACATTACATTCATGTAAAATGGAAAAGAGATCGTTCGTGGTTTGTGGTGTAGTTGAGTCGGTCGGGTTAGCATTCAAACTTTTGAGAAATTTCAAGGGTTACCTATTGACCTTTTCAGTTGCGAGTCTGTCAACTCCAATTTTCTTACACTCTATTGTGGTTTGCAGACTATTGGACTAAAGTGAGGGTTTATCCAGTACGCATTTAAAAAGGTAACGGTTGTGGGTTCCCACGTCGTCAAAATAGATGCAAAAGAGTGTTGTCGAATCTGCTAGCACTGAAAAATCACATGATGGGGTTGTTTGGATAAGTGGGTTTGGTTAACCAAAAATTAAACCCAACAATTTTTTGGTTTACAACAGACCCAATTTGCTACCGGTGCCCGGCTCTAACATCGTCAGTGGACTCAAAAAGCAGCCGGCGGCTCCCAAACAAACCGGGCACCGCATGAGAAAAAGAGACGGAGAAAAGAAAAAGAGTGAGAGTGAGATAGAGAGGGAGAGTGAGAGTGGGAGAGAGATAGTGACAGGAGAAAGAAAGAAAGAGAAAGGGTGAGAGTGAGAACAAGAGAGAGAGAAACATGTGTGAAGGAAATGAAGAAACCAAAACAGACGGTGTCCTGCTCCCACACAAACCCGGGCACCGTCCTTTGTACACAATTAAAAAAAATAGCTGTGACCGGGTAAAACAATACTGGTAACCGCTCTTCTCCCAACCTAAACCTTTTTATCCAAACACAACACTGGTCCAGTTAATCGAACCTTCCCAACCTGTCTATCCAAACAGCCCCGGTATTCTTATATGCACAGTTTTTTTTCTCAAAAAACAAAAAAATCATTTTCAGTTGATTTTTTTACTGGGCCACCATCTAACATAAGGGCCGAACCAGATGTCCCACTATGATAAAGAAAAGCATTTTGAGCATATTAGTGGGCTTGGTCCATCTACAGGATAACAAAGTACCAGTACGACTTTTGTAGTAGATATGAAATTGGTGATTGGGCAAAGAGGCCCAACTGTGTGTGTCCCAAAGAAGAAATATGCATTTCTTTCAATAATGAAATGAATTAGCTACACCCTAATCATTATGAATTATGCTAGAAACCCTTTCACATAATTATTAATGGAACTCAAATTATGAGGGTTCAGCCATATAAGAGTACCACTAACAAACTTTAAGATTGTTTCGTGGAAAATGTACCGATGACGTATCATTTATATGCCGTAAAAAATATGCATTAAAGATAAAGAGTGGTCTCTTTAACTGTCGGCGAAGCCACTAGTGAACATAAGTAATGAATTAGTATTTGAAAACTTATACTAATACATGAGGTTTTCAGTAATAGTAGTATGTGTTAAGTTAATGGATAAAGTCCGTAATTGCAAATTTTTTAAGGTACACTGATGAATTGAACGATTATAATGTTATATTTATGAAATTACTGAACACATTTGCCCAACATTTCCATATCAATGAAGCCTAACACATACACAATGCATGAGAATGATGAAGAAGCAACATCCATGGTCCTCATGTAGTGCACATGTCTTGACAATTTTCACAAGTATGTAAAGCATTTTGAGTGGACAAAACCTAGTGAGAAAGGAATCATGAGGAAACCCACATTTGAATCTCACAATCACACTTTTCCTAATTCCAATACTACAAAATTAGCCACAAACACACACTTTCAAACCTTTGAATTGCTTCAACCTTTTCAAAAAGAGAGGACGAATGGCACAAACACTTCTTTTGTTGTTGGAAAAAAAATTGTGGGTTGTGTGACAAATTGGTCATAACTGATTAAAAATATTGGGCTAATCATTTTAATCACTACTTCTAGGTTTTTAGCTTTCATGGGATTGGAGTCCCACATGGCAACATGTGTAGTTGTGTAACAGTTAAAGTTAGTTAATCATGATCCACATCATCCACCCATCATACTGCCACGTCACCACTTTATTCACTCATTTTTTTAATAAAATTATATTTTTTGTTGGGGTTGCCAAACTTTGTCTGGTTTGGACCATATGTTGCGTTTTGAGGTGTGGACTAATTTGGGGGTAGAAGGGTGAGTCAAGCTTTGAGGCTATTACATTTGTTAATAATCATCATCCCTCTCTATATGTCATTTAACTCTAAAGAAATAGTGAGGATAACAAGCTAAACATAAATCTAACATTTAGACCGCGTAGTTAATTCAATCTAATTATGAAGACGACAATAATAATATTTTTTTAAGGAAAAAAAAATATATATTTTTTAAGAGGAATAAATAGAATTGACAAGCACTGCAAATAGAATCGTTATATCTTAGTATGTTCGACCTTGGACTCAAAGACTTTAAAATGTATTGAATTTAGAAATTACTGCCAAGTGCAACACTAGTTTGCATTTATCTGAGAAAGGTGTGTAAGAATCTTTCTTTTTTCTCATGCTTATCATTTAAGTTGATGTAGACAAACATTCCAGTAAGTGGGAATGCAAACAAGTCTAGCTGCCAGAGCTGCCTTGGTTAAAGTCTTTGAAGACTTAAGAAACTGAGATAGATTTGATATTTGGGCTCAGTGAATGAAAGGAGCCAAGCATGACCATTAGAAGGTTCAATGTGTTAGCTATAGACGGTATGTTTAATTTGTTATAATCCATAAAACAATTGTAGTGTAAACTTACAACTAAATATGTGCCTAGAATCATAACAAAGTTTGTGACACATGCTATTATATACTACCATGTTACTTTATGTTATTCATAGTACTTATTTGTAGGCACTAGTGATACTTTGTACTTGTTTTTTCGTGTTATACTGATTTTTGTAAGAAGAAGACACTATAGGGTTATCGAGCCTCGGCTCATTAAAGGCTTGAATCATCCACAAAATGAGTCGAGATTAAGCTTGCTTCTAGGCTCGATCTACTTAATGAACCAAGCCCAAACATCTATAGATTTCACTCGAGTCGAATGATTTACGCCCCTATGAATAAGTGTTTATCTCAACTTGAATTACAATAGTTAATTTCTGTAAGTATATATAAAAAAATCCCTTACATGTATATTTGCACAATACTAATAATTATTATTGATATTATAATAATATTGATTCACGAGTTTAAATAGATCATAAATTTCTCAAAAGGAAAAATAAATAGATCAAATAAATATCGGGTAGAAGAAAGGGGTGGTGAAAAATAAAAGAGATGAAGTTCTCTAGATTCTATATTTTAAGGGAAGTTCTCAAGAAATGAAATGGGCTCTAAAGAAATTAAACATTTTCCTTGTGTCCTAAAACGGATCTGGGCATAACAATCGAACCGAAGACCCGGTCAAATACTTATCCGGAAAGTGAAATACCAATTTCCCAGTCCCCACTTCGCTCACACAAACGGACGAAACACTCACGCGCACACGTCATTTTCAGTCCCCCGGCCAATTTTAGCCCCCAACCGTCACTGTGTAATCTGCCTAGCCTATCACTCTGCCTTTTCTCTTTAGTTTCATTTTGACTTTTTCTATTATTCATTGACTTAATTTGATCCGGTGATTTGGATATCAAAATGATATAATTTTTTGATAAATTTTTCATTGTATTATATAGTGAAAGTTGCTATATAATACGATAAAAAAATTATTAAAAAATTATATTATTTTGCCGTCCAAATTACCCGGTCAAAGTAGTCCAGATACGAGTCAAAAAGTCGGAATGAGACTAAAAAGAAGAGACGGGGTGGTACTATATACGGGAGCTTGTTTTTGTTGGGACACATCTATTTTTGAGGCGCTATTTAGGGCATCTCCAATATATATCATTTTCCCACCTCTCACCACCCCCTCCTCCTCACGTCTTTGGCTCAATATTTTTCCCTTCCCGCTTCACTATCCCCATACTCCAAACTACTACTACCTCCGTTTCTGTTGTTTCTTCATTGTTTGACTTTTGAGGGACCTTGATTTTGTGATTTAGATGGCAAAATGATATAATTTCTTGAACTTTTTTCCATGTTGTAGAGTAATGTTTACTCTAAAAACCATACAAAGACTATCAAATTCTTGCATCGTTTTACTAATCAAATCACCAGATCAAAATGACCAAGTGAATAGTGACAAATGAAGAAACAGAAGAAACATAAGTAGTACAACTTATCTCCCACTAATTTTTCTCTCTTATTCTTCTCTATCCATGTAATAAGAGAGGCGAAGGGGCATGTCCATGAGAAAATCCCCCAATCATGTCACACCCACGACAACATTTCTCCCCATAGCACTAGGACTGCAATTCGGGCGGGCTGGGCGGGTTAACAACTTTGTCCATTTTTTGAAGCCGGAGTTCTACCAGAGTTGTCCAAGCCCAGCACAACCCGGGTTTGAAGCATCGCCAACCCGTCAAAGCTAAAATTCGAACAAACCAATTTGGATTCGGGTTGAATTCGGGTTAGCCCATTAAATTAAATTAAAATTGTATAAATAAACATATTATCGCATTCAACTCAATTAAAATCATTCCCTTAAAGTTAAGTTAATAACTTGCGTAGATACTGAAAGCAAACACTTCAATTTGTCTTTTTTTTAACACTTAAAATTAATGACTATATATTGTTATAACGAATTAAAAATGTATCCATTTGTACAAGATAATATAAATATTTTGTGGAACAGAAATCTATTAGTTAAGAACATAACATTAATAATTAACAGAAAAATAATATATTCTTGATGAATAGTTATATAATATTTACAGATAATGAGAATTATATAACTATTCATCAAGAATCTATTATTCTTACCCAATATAGCCCGACCCTGATTATAATTTCGGTTGAGAATTTTTTGCCAGAACCCATCCAAATTAATCAAAACATTTCACAATTCCCATTTTAATTCGGACTGAGCTCGGATTGGTGAGATTCAACCCATCCAAATTGGACCCGCACCTTCCCAAAGAACAAAGGAGCGTACATCCCACACAGCGCGCTTGAGACTAGAAATTACAACCATCTAACCCAGGTAGTCCCAAATCGAGACCGAACCCGATCCGGAACTGACGGGTAAAGCAAACAGAGGTAATGATGAAATCCCCCTCTCTCACAATACCAAATCCAAAAGCATTCGTGTATGGCAAATTACCAACACATGTGGGCCCCACTCTGGACCGGGCCCAACACTAAAATCTGCCGCTGGGCCCCACACTCCCCCATCACCTTCTTCAGCCACCACCACCACCACTCTCCCGCCGGTCCGGTTCACCGTTCACCTCTCTCTCTCTGTTAATCTGCAATTAAGAGAGAGTGATTTTCACATGATTCCACATAGCCAGTGACTGCTACTAATAAAGTGCCTCTCCCTCCCTCTCTGTCTCTACACCGAAACCAGCGAAAGCAAAAAGTAATAAAGCCAAAGCTGAGAGAGAGAGAGAGAGGAATAGTAGTAGTACAAACAAATCAGCGAATAACAAAACCCTTTAGCCACCAGCATTTTGCAGACCTCCTCCTCTTTTGCAAAGCTATTCCGAGAGAGAGAGAGAGACGGCAACACACCCACCCAGAGAGATTTGACGAGAGCAACGTTCACTTCTTTTCTCCTCATACCCATTTCCCCAATTTCGATTTCCTGAACTGGGTTTAGCTTCGATTCTCTCCACAAGCCCTAGATCCGGTGGGTTCTTCACCTGGTAACGCCATTGTTTCTGGGTTTTTCGTTTCTTCAGTCTAGGGTTTAGTTCTGGTTTCTGTTTATGGTTTTCCCAGGGAAATACCAGTTGGGTATGATGCGATTAATCGAATATTTTAGGCATTTGTGTGGGTGAATATGCTGGGAATTCGGCATTTTGCTTTTTGAAGCTGAGGGGTTTGCTTTTGTTTTTGGGTTTATGTGTTTGTTAGGATAATTATGCTCTTCAATTTGATTGTGGGAGAAGTTAAGGATTTATAGGTCTCTGCTCTTTGCTTGAGCTGTTTCTTGTTAGATTCATGGACTTATGTTTACAGAAACTTGAAGTTCTAGAGTAATTAGTACTCATATGGTTGGTGGAAAGTGGAAACTGAGGCCTTATTTGGTTCTATATCTATCTATCTACTCTTTTTCCAATTGCAGATTTGTTTCGTCTATGGAAGTAGCAATTCTAGTATGTTTCTGTAGCCTTTGCCTTATGTTTGATTTACATTTAAGTGTATGAAGATCCTCATGCTTAATGCTTACTATTCTTGTTCATCTGTGTTTGATTATGATATGACCACATTGAATGTGATGGTGATGATACATGTTTTTGACATTCCTTATTTGGAAATTCGGTACTGCAACTATATTACCTGCACTTGTAGTCTTCTGCTGTTCTACGACAGATCGAGTGTTAAGAACTGGAGTGTATTGCATTAGATTAACCTCCTTATTGCTTCCTTGCAGGTTGATTTGCTGTGAGGGCTCTTCTGTGTAATGATATACGAGTGCCACAATCAGAATGGAAAGGATTCCTGAAACAAAGGCCCTATCTGGAAAGTTTCCGGCTACTATTGCTCACACACTGATATCATCCGAAAGTGAAGACGATTGTTTTTCTGATGGCGACTCTGAAGATTGGGACTCCCCTTCACCTGTCATAACCTGGAAAGGAAAGAACACCTTGCAGGCGCGTGACGATGAACTCATGCTTGATGTCGCTACATTTAAGGGAAGCGGTAAACATCTCGATGAAGGTGGCTCTAGTTCCTTTTACGGTGCCAGACATCCTCCTGAACCGGTCGATTCTGATCTGATGAGACCGTTATATTTGCCAATCGGCGAAAGCAAACCGGAGGGTAAATGTTTGGTGAAGAGCTTGTCCATGAAGGGTCCATTCCTACAAGATCTCACCATTCAGGTCCCTGGTCCCATCAGACCAAGCCCCTCGGTTCTTTCTCCGGCCGATAGCTTGGTTGAAGAATCCAATGATTTAGGTTCGGTTTCTTCCCCATTTATAGTTCCTCGTCCTTCACAGAACCAAGAAAACACTCACCTTCCACCAGATTCTGAGGAAAAGGAATGTATTTGGGACGCTTCGTTGCCTCCGAGTGGCAACGTGAGCCCACACAGTAGCATTGATAGCCTAGGAGTTGTTAGAGCCATGAGCATTGCCAACAGCTGCACTAGTACGTATCGAAGTGACAGGACTTCTAAAAGCGATGTGGTTATGAGCGAGGGAATGCTTTTTCTGGGAAGGCCTTATGAGAGCACTAAAGGAAGTAGTAGTATGATAGGTGAGTCATTGGAGAGTGGCAAATCTAGCCTTAGCCGTGCGAGTGATAGTAGCGGCCTTAGCGATGACAGTAACTGGAGCAACTTAACTGGGAGTGCAAATAAGCCTCATAAAGGGAATGATCCTAGATGGAAAGCTATTCTAGCTGTGAGAGCTCGGGATGGAATGTTGGGTATGAGTCATTTTAGGCTACTCAAGCAGCTTGGTTCTGGTGATATTGGAAGTGTGTATCTCTCGGAGTTGAGTGGGACCCGCTGTTACTTTGCGATGAAAGTGATGGACAAGGCGTCGCTTGCGAGCAGGAAGAAGTTGATGAGAGCTCAGACAGAAAGAGAGATCTTGCAGTTGCTTGACCATCCGTTCTTGCCGACTTTATACACTCATTTTGACACTGATAGGTTCTCGTGTTTGCTCATGGAGTATTGTCCAGGAGGTGATCTGCATATATTGAGGCAAAGGCAACCTGGAAAGCATTTCTCAGAGTATGCAGCACGGTATGCTTTCTAATAAAATATTTATGTTCTTAGATTTTATCATTAATGATTTGCATCTACGTTTAGCAACATCTTTTTTTGCTCAAATTTTATCCGGAACTCTTACCTGCTGGTGCTCAAATAACACGATATCATCTCTTACAAGGTCATGTTTGTCCGGACATTTTGTGCTAGCTGTTTCATGACATGGGAGTGACGGGGAATGTGTTGAGTAGTTGCTGTGATTTTTAGTTGACTCAGATCTATAATCATTTAGAACCTTCATCTATTGTAAGTACATTGCATCTAGTTTCTCTTGTGGCAATTTGAATCAGCGTCAAATAAGTTGCCCAACTGTCTGTGCAATTGACCGGCTACTAATAGTAGTTCTTAGCTGTCTGTTTATTTCCTAAATGATGCTTTTATGATGAAAGCTACCGCTCAAAGATGTCATTGTCTGAGAATAGCTGACGGTGTGGGTTGTGTTTGCTCAGATTAGAAAAAAACGAAAGGAGTCGCAGCTAGTTTGCTTCAAAAAGTGATGATAAAAAGAAAGTTTCTTGTATGATGTTGGTTCAGGGTTTAGACAAAATAAAAGGAGTAGCAGCTCGTTTGCTTCAAATAGTGATGGTAAAATGTAATTTTCTTGATGATGTTGGTTCAGGGTTCAGAGTCTGGACAAAAGGAAAGGAGTAGCACCCAGTTAGCTTCAAATAGTGATGGTAAAATGTAATTTTCTCGGATGATGACCGTTCAGGGTTTAGGTTTAGACAAAATGAAAGGAGTAGCAGCTAAGTTGGTTCAAATAGTGATGGTAAAATGTGTAGTAATTTTCTTGGATCATGTCGGTTCAGGGTTCAGGGCTTAAAACAAAATGAAATGAGCAGCAGCTAGTTTGCTTCAAATAGTGATGATAATATGTAATATTATTGGATGATGTTAGTTCAGGGTTTAGGGTTTAGACAAAGTGAAAGGAGTAGCACCTTGTCAGCTTCAAAGATTTTCTAAATGATCCTCAGTTCTAACTACACAAAAATCAACCCCAATTCTGACAACTGTTTTTGCAAATTTTCAGTATCTCTCCTATGAAGCCGTTTTATGGCGATATCTCTTGTCTTCAAGAAGCAATCGACTTTGATGCGATCTCTTTAGCATGTTGTCATTATAGATAATAATCTTAGTACATTGAATTACTCTTTTCCTATTACAATGTTTTTGATTTGTGTCTTAACCTTGTGTAACCAGGTTCTATGCAGCTGAGGTTCTTTTAGCCCTCGAGTATCTCCACATGCTGGGAGTTGTCTACAGAGACCTAAAACCAGAAAACGTCCTCGTACGCGACGACGGCCACATAATGCTTTCCGATTTTGACCTTTCCCTAAGATGCACCGTCTCGCCCACCCTAGTAAAAACCTCATCCGACGGCGATCCTTCCAAAAGAGGCGCATTCTGTGTCCAACCTGCTTGCATTGAACCATCCTCCTCATGTATCCAACCATCATGCTTCCTCCCAAGACTCTTCCCCCAAAGAGGAAAAAACAAAAAGACCCGAAAGCAACGGGCCGAACCGGGCCTCCAAACGAGCTCCCTACCGGAGCTCGTTGCCGAGCCCACCGCGGCCCGGTCCATGTCCTTCGTCGGAACCCACGAGTATTTAGCCCCAGAGATCATCAAGGGGGAAGGACATGGGAGCGCGGTTGATTGGTGGACGTTTGGGATTTTCTTGCACGAGCTGCTTTATGGGAAAACTCCGTTCAAGGGTACGGGAAACCGTGCCACATTGTTCAACGTGGTGGGCCAGCAGCTGAAGTTTCCGGATTCTCCGGCGACGGGCTATGCGGGCCGGGACTTGATTAAGGCGTTGCTGGTGAAGGAGCCTCAGAATAGGCTTGGAGTGAAGAGAGGGGCGACGGAGATCAAGCAGCATCCGTTCTTTGAAGGAGTGAATTGGGCTTTGATAAGGTGTAGTACGCCGCCGGAGATACCTAGACCGGTGGAATACGAGCGACAGCCGGAGAAGTTGGGACCGGTGGAGATGATTGGGGTTGCTAACAACAGTAAGAGGATGATGATGGGAACTAGCGTTGCAGCTATGGACGCGATGAAACCAGGCGGTAAATATCTGGATTTCGAGTTCTTCTAGTTTTTAAGGTTATAGAAGTGGAAAATTTGGTGATGTTTGTATTAGCAGTAGTATATCATTAGGTTATCAGTAGTCTATCTGCTAAGACATTTTTTTTGGAATGCATTTAATCCAATTATAATATGAAGAATGTTCAATTTTAGCCGAGAAATTTATATATACTTGTTAGCTCTAGCCCGGTTAATATTTTACAGTTAAAAACATTCGTAAAACATAATCCTTTGTTGATTTTCTTGTGTTTTAGTGTCTGAATGTGTTTGGTAAAGAGGTGCTTAAGAATCTAGCACCTAGCAGTATGATTTTATTTTGAGGAAAAGATAAGACATAATTTTGGATGAGTTACTTTATATGACTTGAAGGTTGGGTGATTGGAATAAAGGTTGTTTTGCATCTGAATGGAAAATTTGGGACCATCATGTACAATAGAGGAGGAGTGGTGATTGTTTTCAATAACGAAAGCATTTATAAAACCACCAAATAGTTTCTCAATCACTGGATTTCCAGTGCCTTCAACCCGATCCCCATTGAAGAAGATAGCATTTGCAGTAGGTACCTGCCATCCATACGAGAAACTAGAGTTAGGATATATGTTGAACAAGTTCAAGTGTCTGCTTCAGTCTTGGAAATCTACAGAAAGAATCTAGGGTTTTTCAAAATCTAGGAGGATTCCAAAATTTTGTCAACTGAACAGCTCCAGTCGTTAGAAAAATTTAGGCTAAATATCCCATTTTAAGATGAAGAACTTAACAAGTCTTTAGCATACTAGAAAGTATCAGAGTAAATGAAACAACGAAGACGACGAAGAAGAAAGAGAAGAGAGAGGAAAGCAACAAGTTGCAGAGAAGAAATGAATTGGAAATTGTATTTCACAAAATCAAGTCTTACAAATTAGAAAGATAACATATATATGAGAATTTGGGGCTAAAATGTAATAAACGAAAGTATGTAACGGCTTTGATGACGAGGCGTGCCAGCTGTGCCCAGCTGACGAGGTTGAACCAATCCTGAGCTGCCACAGAGGCTGACCGAATGAGCTGTATAAGCTACTCAAGTGGAACGGCATCGTTCCACTTGGTTTTCAAATGAAACGGCTAATATCAATCGAACAGCTACTGAAACTTTACCAAAAGTAATCGGACGGTCCCTGAAGCACCGATATTTCATGTCATTAGTTTGGTACCAATTGCAATTCAGTCCAGTATTCCTAATAGAAAGTACTCACAATCAAACTCCTGGAAGCAGATGAGAGGCAGAGAGACACTGCGACTCTATATTGATTCCACTCCAGCGATCCATGAACGGCATGAAAGATTTTCAAGAGTAAGATTTTAGTATGCAGGGTCTCAACATAGGATCTTATTTGGGTTACTGTTTCTTGATTAGTTGTCTTTTGTCTGGTTGGATTACTTATGAACTTTTTAATACTTAAAAACCTCTGAGCTATGACCGCTCATCTTTCTGCTGGTCGAATAAATCTGCATCTACTAGTATAGCTTATGCTTTAAATGAAATAAAATTTGAATAAATCATAAGTAACCCACCACCACCACGACCACCATCAATTCAGGGTTCGGGGGTGGAGCTAGAAAATTGAAATATCCATAAAAAAATCAAATATACTAGGAAAGAAATATAGACTCAGCCGGTACATTTGTCTATATATCATAATGACGATAGTATTAACTGGCATAGTTTTGAAAAGTCAAAGGTGACATGGAATTTACAACCCCTTGTCCTTAGACCCAGTCCAATAGTGGTGCAAGGGGCACCCAAGGCATGGTTTATCAGCTTCAGCACGAGTGGGGAGGGGGAGTCCAAGCTCCTAATCAGCCGTAAAAAGAGGAGGGGAGAGGAGAGGTGAAGGCTGTGGGCTTGCACCGGTCCCACAGTCGTTGTAGGGCTTTTTTTTTTTTTTTTTCTTTTAGTTAATTTTTTTGAGAACATCTTTTAGTTACATTTTAGTGTAGATAATTAAGGAAAA
Organism: Linanthus parryae; assembly: GCA_023055425.1. Classification (NCBI taxonomy): domain Eukaryota; kingdom Viridiplantae; phylum Streptophyta; class Magnoliopsida; order Ericales; family Polemoniaceae; genus Linanthus; species Linanthus parryae. The sequence continues at coordinate 7,677,241 of JALGPY010000006.1, forward strand.
ATATTACAATATAATAATAGAGGTGGGGAATGTCTTCCATTATTGTAGCATAAATGACAATATTATAAAAATTAAGTCATATTGCTGGGGTGTTCGAGTCCCACTGCTGGACTCAGTCTTACGTACACAGCTCCGGCCCTCACGATCATCTTGAATTCAACAACAATCATCATAATGAGGCCCCTTTGCCATGAACCACAACACATCACCAAACCATGTTATGGACTAACTCATAATGAAACCAGTTCCAGCTACTCCCAAACCCTAGAGCACAACTACTACTACTTATAGCACATGGTTTTAGTCTTTGTTTGGCAGTTGAGATTTTGACAGAATAAGTTAATACCAACAACCAAACGGTTAAGTTGGTGTTAAAACTTAAATCCCCAGATCCAAGAATTAAGCTTACATGTTTTAGCTCAAAACCAAAAAGAACCCACATGCACCCCTAAGCTTTTAATATATTTGCTGCTACCTCCTGTTTTTGTTTCTTGGCTGTATTTGCAATCTCAATATGGACACCCCTTGCTTGTAGCCGGGTTCAATGGGAGTTCGAAATCTAGATATGTCTTCATTATAATTATAATAATAATAATAATCAAGTTATGTCCTCATCAGACAAGCAACAGTTGTACACGCAATCACTCGGACTTCACAACATATCCTAAATTTAAGACTCTAAAATTTAACCCTGATCCTGGAAATAGTGGAGGTTAATCGAAGAATCTGTCTCAGCTAATTAGAGTGTCTGACCTAATTCACCTTCCGTTTCTAGGCAAATGCCCCTTCTTCGGTTTTGATGTCTTCCTTTGGGGTCTCAGAACAAACATTTCGTAAGCAGCTCCTACCAACTGATCAGTTTGAAAGGAATCTGCCGTCTAAATTTTCAGACTGTAATAGAAAAGGTATACTATGGTTCGTCCTCTAACACACTACATAGACAAGCTAGTCAAACATCACGATAGGAAAGTGTCGACTACAAACCATATCGCTAATGTGCCTAAAGAGGTAAACCCAGATCAATATTGCTAATGTGCCTAAAGAGGTTTGTGAAGCCAAGACTATTTATTCATTGCTGAAGAAGTAAAAAATCTCTGGTACAACAAATACAGTACAAAGCAATTTCCTGTACATATATAGAGAGAGATATTCCTCTTTCCTTCCTCTTCCTCCTACACCAGTAACACCACCACCCAGCAAAACAAAACTTTTAACAAAAAATTTGCAGACATATCTACATTACCAAACACTGGAGGAAAATGAATAACAACAAAACACGAGCCGCCGTTGCTGCTTAAAAAGTTTCGGCTCATACGGTGACTTGCCTCTGATCGCAAAACGGGATGTGAAGCTAAAGGCTAAGAACCCTAATTACTAGTATATGATTTAACTTTTATATCTACTTGATAGCATAAGAACGAGAACATGCAATCTCGAGCGCTTCCACGATCAAAGAAGAAAAACTTGTCATGGCCTGAAAAACTCCAGGTAACCCAGTCTGAATGTTATTAAGTGTCATTGCTCTTGTTACCTCTACTGCCTTGGAATATCTCTGCATCTCGTCCTCCACTCGCCTCCGGCTAGCTTCAAGTTCCGCTTTTTTCTCCGATAACGGGTCTCTAGCGTCCAATGCGTGCCCGTTATCCGGCCCGGTACCGGGAAGCCCGATACCGACCATGGAGTAGGAATGGTAGTACTTCTTTTCTATGTTCCGAAGAGCGGAAGCCTTTTTCTCGAGCTCTTTCGACGCGGATTCGGTCCTTTTCTTGATCTTGACTTCTTCTGCTTGTTTCAATGAGATGGAGTGGACGACGTTGATGAAGCTTTTGATGGCTTCAGAGGCGACGGTGTCCGGGACCCGGTCGAGTGAGAGCTTCCACTCGTCGCAGAAAGCGAATGCTTCGGAGGACTCGCGGGTCCCGGTCGCGGGTTCGCCGCTGACGGGGAGTAGGGTTAGCTTGAACCAACCATGGAGAGAACGGAGGAAGTCGCGTTGGAATTTGATAAGGCGGCAGAAGTTGGAGTGCCAGGCGGAGACGGCGGATTCGAGGTCGCGAGTCGCTTGGCGGTGGAGATCCGAGGTGGATTCGCCTTTGGTAGCTCTGTTCACGAGTCCCCGAACTTGCTGAACGATGTGGTTCTGGACCTCGTGGAACTGGTTCATCGATTTCCACATGTACATGAACCTGCACACAGATTGCAAAAGTTATGAGACCTTTGGCTTCTTACAGGCACCAATCCACACTCCATAGTTCAAAAAAAGTTTGCATTACATCGGAAAAAGACGTTTACATGATCTGGAGTTTTGATACTTAATTCTTATGTCTGAAGGAAGGAAACCATGAATAATGTATGCCCTAATAACAATACTAATCATACGAGTTCTGGAGAAAGATACCATAATCGAGAAGAAAATCATAAGAAACAGCATATACTGCCTTCGCTCTTCTCTGAACTATGTGAAGAGGTTCTAGATACAACGGTATGCAAATTCCCTAAGATATCAATAGATCTGTTTTTAGTATGTGGTTAGACTTGTTTTCTCTTCGCTTATCTTCAAAATCAATTGGTCTAGACTCTAGAGACACCACAATGACATTCCATATCACAGCCACACTTGAATGCTAATCCTCTAGAGCTAATAGTTACATCTACATCAGCAATGTTCCATATCAGAGACACCACAATGAGATATGTTTTTGGGTTGAACACAGAAACCAAGGTTACAGTCTAGGCCTGGCTGGGACGCGGTGGACAAGTCCAGAACAGAAAGCACTGATAGTTACAGAACTACAGAAGGTAAATTCCCACAGACCATGACTATAGCTCCATTTGTGTATGATAAGTATGATTACTTATGGATAAACTAACCAGATTAAAGGTCAAAAGGTAACACGATACTAGAGTATGATGTCTCCACATGATAACCAGTAACGGCCAACAACCAAAAGATCATCAATGTGAACCAATTACTGTTCATTTCCATTACTTTCCATCACCAATAAACTGTTCATTTCCATTACCACCTCCGTTCCCTCTCTTCCTACCCATTGTGGCTTTTTGACTCGTATCTGGGTCACTTTGACCAGGTGATTTGGATCGCAAAACGATGTAATTTTTTGATAATTTTTTCACTATATTATAGAACAACTTTTACTCTACAACACCATGAAAAAATTATCAAAAAATTGTATCATATTGCTATCCAAATCAGCAGGTCAAAGTGACCCGGTGAATAGTGACAAAAGTCAAAATGGGTAGGAAGAGAGGGAACTGACTAGTACTTTCCATCACCAATAGACATTTTCGTTCTCCTCCATCGATTCATTGATTTAACATTTCATTTTAAAATAAGTAAACAAGGAAGTATTGCATCTTTCGCAATTTAGTCTATCCAACTTTTTAATAGTGCCCTCGGAGCACGGACAATTCGCTAGACATACAGGTAATATTATCAGCTGCTGTATAGCTCAATAATGAAACAGGTTATTCAATATACTAGGAAAGCATAATAGAGTGTCACTTACCCATGGCAAAGTTCGACAAGCTGTGGCACAAGTTCAGAGTCTCTAACACCTATTATGGCTGAAGAGGTAGTGGCAACAGCCTGAGATGTGACCAAAATAAGCGACTGCAACCTCTTTATCGAAGCCTTTGTCTTGTCCAACTTTGCTTCATCACCTCCCCTGCCCTCTTGACTTTGCAAGACAGATAACTTCTTCTCATGTGCAATTTTCACACCCTCTCTAGCCTGCATTTCACAATGCAATGTTTAACAATTTTCACACCGGAGAACATCAAATGCAACAAGACAAACACATCTTTAGTTGTCAGTAGCCACTTCTGCTAGTTCTTACTACTTCACAAGATGTAATGCCCAAATAACTCTAAACTTCTTACATGTAAAAACCAGGAGCAATATAAACAAAAAAGTACGCATGAGAACTCATAAAATTTCACTACGCATTGCATTGAGCCAAGGAACTGTAATGGCATTTGGTTGGTAATGAAAAGAAGGGAAGAGAAATAAATAACAGATGTATCTATATTCCCCTTCATAGCCCACCATTTCAGTTTCAGTATCCTTCCAAACCCGACCAGATTTGCAGTCAACCACTAAAGTGATAAAACGAAAATATATGTATAAAACTTTGAATTGTAAAGATTTGGTAGTTTATGGTGGTTGATCCTAAATCATTAGCTACAGAGAGGGCAGGTAATGAGGGTGAAAAGCACCCAACGGAAAAAGGAAGCTATTTGATTAGTAAAACTAAGTGCTGCTTCTGAAGTATGAAAACTTGAAATGCTTTTCTCTCCACTTCATTTCCAAACTAAACTATCAAAATGATTATATATAACTTTTCCCATGTTAATGCGCTATCCTAGCACACAAGACCACTACAACTTTATTTAGCTTTGCAAATACGAGCATAATGATCCAAAGCCCAAAACAGATCAATGCTTGCCGTTCTCGCAAAAAATGAAATTGAATGTTAACAAAGGATCCATCTTTTCCCTCAGATGAATGAAATGGTAGTGCAGGTATATATCAACATCAAACCGAAAAACATGGAATTAAGGTTCAAAGTTACTTAATTAGTACCTTCACTTCCTCATAAAGCTTCTTTTCCCAAGCTAATAGCCGTTCAAGAGATGAACACAAACTCTTCGAATCACCAGACTCACCAATTGAAGTTGGTTCAAACTGGTATTTCACTGCCAGTGGCGGCTTCGAAGTCCAGCTCGAGCTCAAGCTACTGAGCACTCCACTCGAATGATACACCGTCTCTGCCAAGACAACAAAATCCACAGAAACCCCATTAGAAATCTGCATTAGTAATAACCCAATTCAATAAAAACATTTAATAAGATCACAAAAGAACCCTAATAGAAATCTGCATTAGTAATAACCAATTCAACAACAACATTGAATAAGATCACAAAAGAACCCTAATAAAAATCTGCATTAGTAATAACCGATTCAACAAGAACATTGAATTAGATCACCAATGAACCCAGAAATCTGCATTAGTAATAACTAATTCAATAAGAACATCGAATTAGATCACTAAAAAACCAAAAAATCTGCATTAGTAAAAACCAATTCAATAAGAACATTGAAAAAATCACAAAAGAACCCACAAATCTGCATTAGTAATATAACAAATTTGTGATAATTGATTTGAACTCATACTCTTCAATTGACTGAAGCTGCGGTCCATCTGAGCACGGCTAGTCTCGAGCATTTCCGATACCTGCTCTCCGGCTTCCGCCGCCTTATCGAAATTCTCCTTAATAGCAGCAACAATCTCCGCCAGATCTCGATGCCGAACCACCATCTTCATGTCAGAAACATCATCAACAGCGTGTTTAGACGCCGGGTTCCAGCTGTAAGAAGATCCAGCATCGTCCGACTTATCAGATTTACTCATCGGCGGCGGCGGGGCTTTCGCTTCGTTGTGTACCGAAGATCCGAAGTTGGACTGAGTCCCCATCTCAGATCTGGACTCTCTATCAACTTCTTCATCGTCTTCCTCTTCGGAAGAAGTGGTGGTGGTGTTGTAATGGTCGTCCCATTCACTATAATGAACCTCTTCTCTCTCCGTCTCTTCCTCCTCTTCTACATCGATGTGGTGGTGTTTGTGACTATGGGCCTCCTCTTTGTGGTTGTAACTGGAGTATGTAGACGCTTTGTCGTCATCGTGTATAGGGTGTGATCGTTGGAAGTACTCCGAATCCGGAGGAGACGGAGGATAGAAATTCTCCCAGTTCCAGACCGAGGAAGTCTGTGAAGCCGTGGTTGAAAATGCCTCGTGTCTATTCTGATTCGCGTCGTATGTGAAGTTTCCCTTGTTCGACTGGTGACCTTTTGGAGACGAACAAATACTCGATTCGGATAAAATGTGTGGTAATCTCACCGCCGGTTTACGATTTCGGCGATACGATGAAGATCGGCTTGAACCGGAGAGTATGTGTGGTAGCTTAGGGGAAGGGGCGAAAGGGGGCGGCGGAGGAGGAGAAGGAGTGGGGATTAGGCGGCGAGGGGGCGGCGGAGGGACGGTGGAGGAACGGGAAATAGAGGATGGGGTACGGAGGAGGACGGCGGGGGTCTGGTCGGAGACGGAGAGGGGTTCGCCGGCGGCGAACACGGTGAGGGCAGAACCGGTCATTCTTAGGGAGCGGCAGTAGTCGGAGTGGGAGGCGGCGAGGTGGTGGCGGGCGTAGACGGCGTCTTTCATGAAACGGCGGCGTTCCTTGCAGCGACGGACAGTGTCCTCGTTGTCGAGCTTTGACGCCGTGCATCCCATTGCACGGCCGTTGATTTCTCCAGTGGTGGTGGAGATGGACGGTGATGAGAGTGTGGCGGGTTTCTCGCTGTTTTTTTGAACAGCGATTGTGGTGTGAGAGATGGGGAGAGAGGGAGGGAGGGCACACAAAAACAAAGAGGTACAGAGTTCAGACTGGTGCAGAAGAAGAAATGGAAAAAGCATAGAGTGAGTGAGTAGTAGAGCTCTCTGTGTGTGATTATTAATTAGATAATTTCCTTCTTCTGTGAAGCACTCACACACTACTTGCCACTCACTAAGCTGAGATAATACAGAGATTTGTAAAAGACATTTTCTGCCCCTCAGGTTTGACAAAAAGATGATTTCGCCCCTTTTTGTATGAGAAAGCACACTTTCACCTCCTAAGTGTGCCTAACTTCAGTTCAGGATATTTACACCCTATGATTGTGTTTGTGTTTGTGTTTGTGTTTGTGTTGAGAGACGCAAAGATAGTTTCACCGCTTGTAGCTTGGGAAATGACACTTTCACCGATTCAGTGCACAAAAATTCAGGACAGTAACAGCTCATGATTATGTGCAAATTTGTTTTAGAAACTACTATTGGTGACGGACTCCACCCCCGTTAATAGTGTTTCGGTTAGGAGAGAGAAGGAAGAAGGGTAAACGCTCGGGAGACGGAGATGTACAATGATGAATGTGGCGTTTCTCCCTCTTTGTGCCCCTGTTTGAACAACGATTGTAGCGTGAAATGGAGATAGACAATGAGAAGGCACACATAAATGGTGAAGTAGATAGTTCAGACTACTGCAGAAGAAGAAAAAAACATGATAAAAAACATAAGAAGAAAATTGTCTGAAATATGGTGAAAATAAGTGTTTAAAATCAAAAACATGTTTGGTAACATTTCAATGTTAATTTACTCGAATTCATTCCTAAATACAATAACACCGCATAATTATTACTCTAGGCGTTGAGATGTCATTAACCACCGGAAAAAAAATAGTAAAGATGATAAGTCGAGAGTCCGCAGGGTTCCCTCCTTTCTCGTCGATTAACAAAACTGCGTTAAAATCACTGATGACACATCATGGGATTTCTGGGCTACTCTTAAAGTCTATAAAGCAAATCCCACAAATGTCTTCTTTCATTGGTAAATGATCGCCATAAAACTCAGTCAACTGTCACACAATGCCTCCATGAGCTTCGTGAATAAGACAATCAAAGTAAAGCAATGCTTGGAGTACGTCTAACCCGAACATCGATGTTGTCCTTCCAAAGCACTGAGAGACCACCACTATGCCCTTCACAATCAAAATTAAGACCGGCATTGAATCCTATTTTGTATTTTCCTTCAACTCAAAACTCGTTAACATGGTTTCCATAAGGAAAATCAAGTATGAGACCTTATCTCTTACGAGGTTTTGAAGAGCAAGGACATTCCAGAGGTTCCTAAGCCCCCTTAGCTCCAGCTGAAGAGACTCATGATGTTTGGCAAGGCTGTGTCACAGCCGCCACCATTAGTGAAGTTGGATTCTTTAAGGTTCCCATGTGCTTGGTGTTTTGCATACTTTTTTGTCCAGACCCTGCAAGAGACTTGTTGGGTTGTCCTAGATTCCTTCTCCCCTGTTGGTTCATCTTGGCCTTTTGTCCTTCGTATTATTCTTTCTTGCCGGACTCAGATCAATAACACCTCCGTATGTCTTTAGGGAAGGGCCTCTTGCCCTATTATGGTGGGCTAAAGTCGTAGTTTATGGGTTGCTATCCGATCGACCTCTAGCTTGGTTCTCTGGTATTGTGCCTTTGTCCTTGTATGAACTCTTGGAGGAGGCTGGTTTCTAGCTTTGTCCAGTGTCAACGAAGCATGTTTCCGTTTAAAGCAGACATAGAAAGTGCAATGTCAAATACATTTCTCTAAAAAACAGTATTTTTGAAGGATTATATAGAGATTTTCTAGTGCTCTTGGAGCGGCCGAGGAAACCGGTCTTTAGTATGTGAGCTCACTACTCACATATTTGTCACTAATGCGTGTGCGGTTTGATGACGTCAAGTTCAAATCGAGAAAACTGCAAACGGAAAGGAAACAAAGTGAAATAAACCAAAACGCAAAAAGCATATATCCAATCGAACCAAAGTGAAACCTCTTAAACTGTTGAAATGGATGTGATAGAAGTCACGTGACCAAATCATAAAATGCTTGTTGTTGTTAGGGATGGCAATATGGTCCGATCCGATCTGAGATCCGAGCGATCCAAGCCGAATGGATCGGATCCGAATCCGATCCAATAGAAAATGGGTCGAATCTGGATCTGGATTTGGATCTAAAGGCATATCCACCGGGTTCCGGGCCGATCCGATCCGACGTATATGTATGATTTACAAATATCCCCCTATTACCTCCCTACTTAAACTTACAAGAAGAATACTATAGTGACTCCAACCTACAAAGCTATTTGTTTTGTTTTTTAGGCTTCATAACTTACAAACATACCTTAGCGAATGAAATAGTGTTATTTAGTTATGTTATTTTTTATATTTTATTGCACACTCGATCCGGATCCGATCCGAATCCGATCCGGCCCTACGGATCGAATCTGGACTAGCTGAATGAAACTCGATCCCATCTGATCCGAATTCGATGATGATCCGAATGAATCTGGATCGGATCTGGATCTCATTTGTCCTAGTCGGATCTGGATCGGGAAGGGCGTGATCCGATCTGGATCCGACCCGTTGCCATCTCTAGTTGTTGTTAATATTTTTTTATATAAAAGATACTTTCACCCCACTCAAGTTTGATGAAAATATTCTGAAAAATAAAAGTTAAATGAAAATATTTTCTCAAAAAAAAAAGTTTGATGAAAATATTCTTTCACCCCCTTTCAGTTTGGGAAATGACACTTTCACCCCTTTAGTATGTCAAAGTCTAGGACACCTACATTTGAGGGTGGGGGTTCTTAATGATTGTATTTTTGGAGATAAAATTGCCCTCTTTCCGCATGCAATGACACACTCAGGATGTAAGTGTCCCGAGGTTTAACACAGACAATGGGTGAAAGTGTCATTTCCCATATTAGAAGGGGGTAAAAGTGTCTTTGTGTCAAACTTAAGGGGTGAACATGTTTTTAACCATATTTACATCCCGTAATTGTGATGTCGTTAGTTTGGAGATGGGAGTCCATCACTTGCCGTAGTGTTTGAGACACATTTTCTCTATTAACGTACCGAACGATCATTGAAGCTCGCAATGGTTGTATAAGTTACACATCTACCCAGTTTATTCATTAATGTCATGACAAGTGGTATTGTTGTTCTAAATTTAATAAATAGGCCGCCATTCGTACATACAATAGAAGTATGCGTCAAAAGCTACGATCAGTAACGGACCCAGTTCAAACCCAACGGGGACACTGAAGTTTGGTACGCTGTGAGGGTTAAAGTGTCATTTCCCTAACTAGAAGGGTGAAAGTGTCTTTTACCCCCTCCAAGAGTGATAGACAAATGTCCAGATTATCAGAGTATCATTACACCCTCAAAGAAATTATTAGTATCATAATAAATAGAAAACAAACATACTGGTAGTGCAGTAAGAAGAAACAATATTCTATTTTTATTTAACTTGTCACTCTGTAAATTTAGACTGTAAAAAACATATCAATTCAACAAATAGTACCACTGAAACATACTACTAGTACTTGAGCAGATTGTGTTTGTGGACTAGTACTGGTACATCACTATGATCTTTGACTATTGGATTTTTTTTCGCAGATGCACAATTTCCTCTTCAGAGTTTTATACCCAAAAAAGCAGTTTTATGCTGTCAAACACTACACAAGGGGTTATAATGCTACCAATGTGTTTAGTGGTGGTTTTAATCCAGATTAAAGAATAGATAAATGTTTTTGCCTTTTTGGTACTAGTTGTTCTACTGTGCTCCTCAAGAAGGTTCCTGTGCTTCTTCCTTAACAATTTCACCCATGACCCATTCTGATTTGGGAAACGTCACTTTCACCCCTCCAATTTTTATTGACACTTACACCCTTTGTGTCATTTCATTCTCTAAGAGCAAATTGGTGCCAGAAACTACTATCAATGACGAACTCCACCGCCAAACTAACATCGTCACAATTGGTGAGTGTAATTGTCCTTAAATTTGGTGCACTGAAGGGGGTACAAGTGATATTTTCCAAACAAGATTGATTGAAAATGTCTGTGTCCAACATGAGAGGGTGAAAGTGTATTTTACCCTAATAGAAAAACAAGCTTCTAGGCTTTGTTTAGGTAAGGTATAAGGAGGGTGGTATAGATAATTTCATAATCGTTCTCTTATCTAGAGAAGGTGAAACAGTACCTTTGCAGTAGAAATTTGTGCAATATCTTTTTGCAGTAGAAACTAGATATTGGTGAAATTCATCGCTACATGAATGAATACAAAAATTCAATAGGTTGGCAAAGTGGGTGAGGTGCAAGCAGACATGAGTGATTTGCTGAATTTTGTCCTTTGCTTTTGTTAAAGACTTCTTTCTTCTAATAATTACTAATCCAACAAAGGAGTGGAGTGACCTTTTAAACTCCGGGATCCCTTTTAAACTAGTAGACTATAATCTCCTACCATTATTATTGATAAAAGTAATTAATTAATTTAAATTTTGGACGTTAATGTGTTGTTTGTTTGCGGTTTTTAGTATAATCTGTACGTGTTATCTAAAAAAATACGTATAATATCACGGCGTAAACAATTTATATTCGCATATATGCTCTTTTGTCTCCCCCTAATTATCATAATACCACCATCCATCCATTTATATAAAATTGTATTCTAATCACATTGCGCTGCCTCGCCTTCCGTGCCAAGTATTCTGCCCCAAGAATATTTGTGTTATTTTGATTTATGATATACTTGCAAATTTCAAAGTTTTAACTCATGCTGCATGCAATCGGAGAAACTCTCAAATAATTTGTGTATCCTTAGTGACTACCAAACATCTTCTCACTTGTACCCTTTTATGTATTCATTACGTTAGTTGGTAGAGTAGTTTTCCAAATTCAGTTTTTCTGATATATTTATCCTTAGAGAGCTTCAAAGGCTAATCAATCCCCAATGTGTATTCATAGCATTAACAAAAATTATATCGCATGTTTCTGTGTTTTGGAACATGGCACAATTACTACCAACGAAAGTTGGGATTAAACTTAAGGTAGGATTACAAATTGGGGGTCGATAGGGGCCTTCGCAACTTCTATAAGGGTAAATTTGTATGAGAAATTGAATCTGAAAAACCAATTAACAAAGTGAATACATAGAAGGGCGCAGACGGCAAACAGTTTTGATAGTCAAAAGGGGTGTATGTGACAATAGTTTGGTGGTCATGCCGGGTGTAAACAAAGTTTTCTAAAACTATCATGCATACCAGTTTGGTTCATCTAGGTTATGCTAAATTATAAGTAATTTATTAAACACATACTCCTACAGAAATATATTTATATGCCTTGTTTGCATCCCAGGAACACAAACCAACCTGGCAAACTCAGACCCATATCAGCAACCACATTTAAATACCAGTTGTGATACATAAATAGTGTTACTTCATTACCCAATGTTATAATAAGTCAGTTATTGCTTTTGTTTTTCTCCAAATAAGGAGAAAAAAATTCACAACATTTGTTCTTGTTACGTATGCGGTATGCATATAAATATTAAAACCCATACTGCTATGACTCATTGCGCACCGATTCCACAAAAAATTAGAATATTAACAAAAGAGAGAAATTGTATTATTCGCACCTACTTTTCTGAATGTTGGTGTTAGTTTCAATTATCTTACTATAACAAGTTCAAAAGGTGGATTAGAAAGTAAATTTTCCGTAGATTTAGATGTTTCTTTCCATGTAACAAAAAGCAAAAGAAGAAAGGAAAAGGTGAAAGTGAGATAAGGATGGAAAATAGTGCGAAAGGAATTCTTTTTGTTCACCCTGCTTTAATTCCTTCCCCACAGACCAATTGGACCAAATACGCAAATCCAACACCCTTTTTCTCTTTAGCGATAACGGTGATGAAAGGCTCTTTACCCTAATTCTCTCTTCCTGTTTTCCCGTTTTTCTTCAAAACCTAGGTTATTTCAAAAGAAATCCTTTGTTATGGACTCTTCTTTCCATCTTATCGTAACTTCAAGTTGAATTTGGTAGTTTAAGAACAAAATATAAAAAGTTACCTTGATTCGAGTTCATGTGAAGCGCCACAAGATGAAGAGCACTTGAGAATCCACTAAGCTTTGGGGTTAGGAACACTTTGATGAGCATCTGATTCCTGTAGCAACCCAGTAAAAAGATATTATCAGAATGCCAAAGTGGTACACAAAGGTAACACTCAGATGAGCTAGTTTTAGTCCAACAAGGGATAAGATATTAGTAATAATGTTTCCACCTAGAATGGTCCAAAAGACTACTCAAGCTAAACCCTAATATTGGTCATGTCAATTCTTATTCCTTAACCTACCAACCTCAACTCCTATCCTTAACCAAGAGAAACCCTAGATATCTTTCTTACCCAACCATTCTGTATTTCCAAAGTGCGAATCTTAATGGTGAAGTCTATTTTTCTTTAATGAAATACGAACCCTCAACCGCGTCTATTCGAATTTGCACAGGGTAAACCTCTGCTGTAGTGTAATATCTGCAAACCACACAGAGAGGTAAACCAGCCTAAAAAAATTAAGCGGCTCACAGTTTAGAAGGGCAATAGGCAGCTTTTAGTACCCTAAATTTCGAACTCGTTTTTTCTACGCAAACACCAAAGAGGTAAACCAGCCTCAAAAAAATTAAGCTGGAAGGCTCATAGGTTAGAGGCCCAATAGGCAGCCTCGATTACCCCTAAATTTCGAACTCAATAGTTCTACGCAAACACCCAAACTCTTAACCATGCAAGCCCGACCACCAAGGGTTAAGTCTAATAGTTAGTACTATCTGTAGTTTTTGATATAAGTTTTCTCGCGTTAGATACACAAAGAAACTTCTCGGTGTCTTTTCTATAATGGGTCGTTGCCACTTCTCAATTATGTTTCCAAATGTGTCCGTTTCGAACATAATATAGCAGCTATGTATGGAAGGGACTCACTGATTCCTCCAACTTTTTTTTTTTTTTTGTGTTGATAAAGAGCAATTCTTCCAACTGCATATCCACATTTACAACCTCGAGATAGTGTTGAAGATTGATCAAAAGAAGTGGTCCAGTGTGAACTGTATCATATGCAGGCCATGCGACGATACAAGTGAATTCGATCATCTGGGTAGCCTACAAGTAGTTCTATCCTTGGAAATTATAAGACAAAAAGAAGAAGCTGTTATTTAACCACCATTCCAAGAAACTACTAGTATATGACAAAATGTGTATGTACAACTCGATCCTCACACTTCCAAAACTGTGACCAGCAACAGGCTCAGGAGGAGCCTCCCAATACCTCCTGACCAATAGAGTAAAACAATGGTCTCTCTCACTTAAAGCTGCAACCAACAATTAGTATATTAGTATCTCAGATCTGGGGATTTTCTCAGGGGGCTTCACCCAACAGAGTCTAGAAGGTAAAAGGGAAAGATTGGGAGATGGGTGTGATACTGTATAGGGGGGCTACAACACTAGAAAAATGGGGGGTAGAAATGTGTCTTCTCCTCCTCAAAAGGTGAAGTGATAAGCATGGGGGACCTTGGTCTTGGCCCACAGCTGAAATGACTCCCAATTTGTCAGTATAGGGTAAGTTGAATCCAAATCCACCTATCTTGGTGCGGCTACTTTTTCCAAGGGCCCCAATCTGAGTATTCCATGGTCCAAGATCAAGAATGTGGGTCATTTGAAGGGTCCAAACAAATCTAAACTCCGTGGTTTAGTAGTAGATAGTTAGTTTTATCTAATTAATGGGCTTGTTTGGATGAGAGTAAGTAGGGAGGACCGGAAAAGTCAAAAATCTGATACAATGGGTCAAACCCATAGTTGTTGATTCCGTTCCGTTCCGGTCCGGAACGGCCGGAACGATCCGTTTCGTAAATACGGCACGGATCAGGGCTCAATTCGTACCGGTCCGAATTCCGGACCGTTCCGCCCCGATCCGGCAAATTTCGGGAATTTCGGCGTGATCCGGTCAGTTCCGCCGTGTTCCGTTCCGGAACAAATATTCATTTTCAAAATGAAACTGCCAGAGGTGGGAGTCGAACCCAAGACCTCCTCTACAAATAAGAGGCAACTAACCGCTGGAGCACTCATTGGTATTGCTATAAGTTTCACATTTAATATAGAATATATGTACTGTATTTATTTTATTGTAATTACATAATAAGTTCTCATATCAAATGTACAAGTTTTGTGATTTCAATACATCAATCTCATATCAACTTATTAAGAACAAATAATTTAATAGCTTATCAAATAATTATGTTGTTTTATTTTTTTACCATAATTTAATCACTAGATTAAAAATATTTGTTTTCATAACATAATAACATATGTGATATTATTGATGAGTTATTTGATTAAAAAAAATTAGTCAAATATAGACTTCATATTCTAATCTAGTTAAATTTATAAGATATTTTATTAAAATACATATTATGTATGTTGTAAACATATAATATATTAAAAAGTGCGGTAAATCCGGAACGGATCGTCGTTCCGTCCGGATCCGGGATCGTTCCGTTCCCAAGAGTAAAACGGAACGGCAACCGGAACGGAATTCGCAACTATGGTCAAACCTCTCCAAATTGAGAAAAAAACCAAGAAAGAAACCGGATTTCCGCCTTAAAAGCCGGATTTCCGGCTTGAAATCCGGAATTTCGGATTTTCAGCCGGAATTCCGGTTTTTTAGGCGGAAATCCGATTCTTTTTTGGTATATTCCGGACTTACTTCTTATAGTAATTTCTGGGCTTTATTTACACAATTGTGTTTTAGCTTAGTGGTAAAGTAATTTAATTCCTTGCATTAGGTCTTGAGTTCGAATCTCGTAATCTAAAAAAAAAAAAAAATTAACAATAATCTACAATTAAATGAGCTTTTAAGCTCAACCTCTCACTTATTTCAGCTCATCCAAACAGCCCCAATGTGTCACTTGTTGAAGTCGGAGCTCGTTGCACGTATTAGTTCCCGACTTATTTTGGTTATCGGAATAGTATACGTCAACTTACTGATCATAACTTAAGCGGGAAGCCCAGTATACTGTGAAATAGCATAAAAAAATAAGAAGAGCTAGTGTTATATTGCCAAACATTTATGTATTTATATAAACTAGAGCCGTCAAACAGGCTGAGCCGAGAGCGGACTGCTAGGAGGAGCACTGGACTGGGGGTAATCCTGGACCGGTCCTCCTGGCTGGAACTCCCGGCCTAATTCGGATCACTGGATCCTTTAGCCAGACCGGTTCCGAGCAAGGGGGCAACTAGACCATAAATTTTAATATATATTATTTGTTTATATATAATTTTAAAAAAAACTTGAAAGAATAGTAATGAGGTGGAGGAATTATAGCCGTTGAAGGGGCAATCCTGGTCCGTGATGGGCCGGTCCTCTTGTTTCAGAACCCTCGACTCGGCTCAAACCACTGAGGTGGCGGGCTGGGGTCGGTCCCGTGGAGATACCGGGGTGGTTCGCCCTTGAAATGGGCCGGTCCTGGGCCAGTTTTACCGTCATCTGACCCACTTGACAGCTCTAATATATAAACGGTATAATCATCAAGCTTCATAATGCATGTACCAAGTTCAGTGATCTCATTGCTCAACTGCCCTCCTCTCCAACAACAGGGATATATATCAACAAGAATGAACAACTTTGTCATTATACCACTGATATAATATAATATCCCGTATGTTCTGGCAGTCTATGTCTAGTCTTCCATTTTTTTTGGTCACTCCACACTTTCAGCACGCCACGGACATAGCGGAGGTGCGTTTCTGGCCAACCTAGACAGCTCGGTTATAAGAAGCTAAAAAATAAACAAAAGCAACAAAGTTGTGCTTCACAGAAATAACCAACTTCTGATCTATAGGCTCTGTTTGGATAACATGGTTGGACTTGTTTGGTTAACCAAATCAGGTGGATGTTTGGATTTGATGGTTTTAATTTTTTAGATTTTGACTTTTATGTGAGTAGAAAAATGAGTAGATGGTGGGTCTTACAAATTTTGAATTTAATTTTGGTTAACTTTTTGTAGAGGTTAACCAAACTATGATATCCAAACAGGACCATAATCTATTTAACCTCACAATTATCGAACACTGTGATACCAATATCCCCTGATTTATGCCCAAAGGTAATGTGGACCATTTATCTGTTTGGGTCCAATAAATATTATGGGCACAAAGTCCTACACACAGATTGCTTAGGTATGCACATAGAAAAAACATTGGAAAGTCAAAAAACTAAAGCAAGTTCCCCACCACCCACCCCATCAGAAATATACACTTCAAGCACTTTGTAAGTTTGTAGTGAATCCACCATTGTTCACCACTTCCCATAAAACATACTAAATGATATTTTTACCATAACACTTCTACAACTCTAATACGGGATTAAGTAACTGTGAAGCAGTAAAAATATGAAACTTACTAGTATCGCCGAGGCCATTTCATCTGATGTGACCGTGTCTGCTTGCGATATGAGCTTGGTTTTGCACACCTACCAAATCAGATGCAAATTGACCAATAAAAACAGAGTGGGTGCATGAATGAGAGAGGGAGAGCAACAATTCAACTTTTATTTATTTTCCATGGCGAAAAATAAAAATCCTAAAGTCTTTAACAGACCCCACCAAGTGGCAAGTCCCCCATGTGACAACAAGCCTATTTGCTGGAGGATCCCCACCACAATTTATTTGCCAAGCAGAAGGAAAGAAATTCTCCATCTAGTCAAAACAAAAAAGCCACAAACATGCATCAATGCACTTGTACATCACTTACATAAAAATACGATTTGATCAAACTTTTCATACCTAGCCTGGAGACACTTCTATACCTTAAACCACTTTAAGACATTTCTGACATGCTTCCAGCATTAAAAATTTACCTAAGACATGGCAAGAGAGCATGAATATGATCTGGGTTTGAGGTTCCCATATGGATGCTGCCAAGGATGCATAACAACCCAGGTAGCATTACATGGTAAGGACTTCAGTGCAACCCATCCTCTCCCTCTTCGGTAGTTAATAAATGGGATTCCGAATGCTCCAAGAGCCAGACCACTTCCATATAATGTTTTTTCTTTATGGTTGAGGCGCGGCATCTTTTGCTCTTGGAGCATTGAAAAATCGCTTCAGAAATGTGCATACCATTGCCTATTTGGGTCGCTGATTGCTAAATCACGCAAAGTCCTCAAAAAAGCATAATGCAGCAGAAAGTCTATCCAGAAGAGCAATGCGGGAAAGCGATACCCTCATACAAGTGGCGTGTGATCAGTAAACTGAGAAAATATTGCACACGAAGCGACAACTATATCTTGTAACATGAAGAGATTATACAGCTTGACCATACAAGATAACAGGAAATTTAAGAATTTAGGTGGCGTGCAATTTATGAATTGGATAAATTTTAGACACCGACATGCGACAACTATATCCCAAAAAATAAATAGAGTCAATACAAAACAGCTATACATGCATTCAACTTGTTCAGATTATAATATGTGATTCTGGTATTTTTGATGTATGCAAAAGTATCCCTGGCTTGCAGAAGATGGATCTCTGTCAAATGGTTGCGCAACTGTGAATGTCAAGTTCATATCAGACCATAGCGGGTTGCACATTTGTATATTCACCACAAGAGAAAATGAATGCCCAAATTGGTGGAGTAAGATTACAGATACCTCACGAGATCGTTATCACGACATTTTATACTAATATGACTTATTGCTAAAAACTTGGCCGGAACTAGAGAGCTACAAGCCTACAACATTATGATAACTCGAGAAACATCTTCAAAAATACTGTTCATTATTATGCTTGTACTAGTATTTGAGTAACTTCTTTACAGGTCAGAAAATCACTTTATTAAGGCATACTTTAAACAGAACGCCGAGATCAACTAATAGAGTCTACCAATTACATTGAAACACCTCCCATGTAAGAGTTGGCAAATTGAGATATTAACAAAAATAACATGTAAATCCAGGTATAAGAAAAATTACACGCGCTAATCATGTTAGGGTACTATCTACTCGACTTATCTTGCGTCTGCATAAGAATCCAATAGCAAGAAACACAGCAGCAGCAGCAACATTAACTGGGGTTGTCAACACTGATCAATATTTTACAATTGCGTCAGTCCAATGCCATTTTGCTCACTTTAAGTTTTTATCTTTCGAAGTCTTGTCTTGTTGTCTCCACTCACGTTCGTCCAGGTCTCCCTCACCCCCGCCCACAAATGTTGATCTTGACCGTATCTCTTCTCTTAACTAGAACATCCAACGGCCTACAATGCACATGACCAAACCCCTCGAACGATCTATGGCGTTTTTTCTTCTGCAGATCCAACATCTAGATTCTTACTAAGAGCATATTCACCACTTCCCATGTCTGTGCACCACCTCATCCCAGCACCAAAATCTCTGAAAATCACTACTCATTTTTCCACTAGGGTTGGAATGCCTTGGTACGAGGTTCCTCAGGGGAACGAGTTGGACACTTCAGAGCCCTCCAAGCTGTCCCATGGGCACTTCAAAGTGCCGCGATGCCTCGCTCTCATAACTTTACCAAACTGTGTAAAATCACACCAAAAGGTACATGAACAGAATCTTGCCTCAGAGCCGCCCTGCTCCAGTGCCTCACGATTGAACATGCTCTAATTGTGTCATTGCATATACTATATTTCCTAGTACGCCACTCATTGACCTTAGCATCCTCATTATGTTACACTCATCTTTTATTGTATTTCCTTTCAATTGCCCAATACTCTGTCCCATACATCTAAGCAAGTCTTACGATGGCTTATAAACTTACCCTTAAACTTAGTCGGGATCCAGCGGTCACACGATACTCAAATGCGCTCAGGGGCGGAGCCAAAGTGTGCCACAGTGGGGTACGTGCCGCACCCCAATTTTGAAAAACAACACTACGCCCTTATATTTAACAAAATAAATAATAGTGCCCTTGGTAAAAATATGCCTTGTATATACATAAAACGTAGGATAGTTCCCTTGAACTTTGCAATTCCTGGCTTCACCCGGGATGTGCATGCGCTCCTCCACTTCATCCAACCTGCCATTATCACGCGGGTAACATCAGGGTATATTTCTCCATTACTACATAAATTTTAATTAAAATATCTAAAACTATCTTTCTTCGGCACCTTTTGCCAAACAATAGTTGATGTCTCTTCTCCTACCTTCATATGGCCGCTCAAGTTACACTCCATATAAATTTTCTTAATCCGACTAATCCTAAACCCTTTAGATTATGTACCATCCCTACGTAACTCTAACCTGCCATTTTGGCCACTCCTTGTTTTATCAATCAGAACAACATGCACAACGGAATCTCATCTTGGATTATCCTAGTAAAGCCATCCATTACCAAAGTGAACATGTAAGGACTCAACTACACCCTCGGGCAGAAAATATGATCGGTCATTACAGGTATCAAAGACATGCCCCTTGACAACTTCATTATCTACTCATTTGTAGGTGCAGAGTATCAAAGTCAAGTGACATAACAAAGAGTGTCCTATCAATAATGTTCACGAATATTATACACATGCATACATAGTAGTATGAAGAAACCTCTTGCAGTCGGAAGAAGTGATGAAATAACTTCAGAAGACTTGCGTCATCGCACAACAAAATTATACGCAATCCCTCTACAAAAACATTTGTAGAATAAACATGATAATTAATTGGTATTTATAAGGTGTATCTACATATTTACAATGAAATTGCATGAACAGTTATATTCTATTCTCAAAAAAGTTTTACACCATATTTGGGTGCATATTTGCAACTTTTATAGGGATCTTCAAAACAAAAACCAATAGTCTGAACAATTTTGCTCAGATAAATATATATACACATATAATTATTAAATTTCATCGCATTACTCTTCCAAATACAAACACATAATAAAAGTTAATGAAAGAGAGTCTAGTATGATAAGATCTTTTACAAATCTTCATCTACACTGAATTTTAGATAGATTGTGTACATACAGTTTGTCGTGCTATATTTGAGATCAATCTACATATGATCCTATCATTTTCAAAATATTCCTTATAGGTCAAATAACCTGATTGAATTTGACAATTTCGAAACCGATTTAATAGAAAAGGGAAGATCAACATAAAGAAAATACAATAAAAACACAAAACATCATTAATGTGGTTACCAGAGGTAACCCTAGTCAATGGAGACGGTGCGGATGGCATTGATGGATGCGGAAATGAGTCGATGGAGGTGAATAGGATGTTACAACAGTGGAGACAAATGCTAAGCACCTTACATCACAGTGGAGGCAGCTAGAAGTATGCTTTGCTGGGGTTTAATATATATGAGGAGATGGCGGTATTGACATTTAAAAAAATAGAAGGATGTTATTGTAAAAGAAAAAGTGACTGTAATGTAAATCATTCAGATTTCTTGTGCTATTTAGGTCCTACCAAAACGGAAATGCCCAACCCAAACCAAATCATTTAAGATTGACTATATGTACCTAATTAACATGGTTGGAATCCCTGTCAGCCCAATTAACATGGAAGACAGACTGATCAATCTTTGCTGATTATGACTTGGACTGATAGGGATTCCATGTTAATTGGGTTTTGCATACATAAGTCGATACTAAATTATATGATTTGGGTTGGACATTTAAGGGTTGGGTAGGGCCTAAATAGCTCAAGAAAATCTGAATGATTTACATTACAGTCACTTTTTTTTACAATAACATCCTTCTGATTTTTGAGAAATAAAAAACTGCAATCTCCTCTTATATATTAAACCCTAACAAAACATACAACTAGCCTCCTCTCCTGTGACTGATATAGCATCCCTCAACATCCTCTCAGCCTCCATCAACTCAGTTTGTATCCATTAATGCCATCCGCACCATCTCCATCGGCTAGGTTTACCTCCGGTAACCACATTAATGATGTTTTGAGCTTTTTAATTTATTTACTTAATATTGATCTTTGACTGATTCTCATGCTTCTATTAAATCGGTTTATATATTCTCAAAGACTCAAATTCAATCAGGTTATTTGATTTATAAGGAACTTTTGAAAAGGATAGGAGATATGCGCATATCTAGATTAAACATATATCATTCTGTTTGCACGACAAATTGTATGTATATAGTCTGTCTAAAATTCAGTGTAGATGAAGATTTCTAAAATGTAGATTTTTAAAATTGGAAAATTCGTAAGAGATCATGTCATACGAGACTCTCTTTCTTTCATTTTTTAGGATATGTGTGTATTTGGAAGAGTAATGAGAAATGTAATAATAATAATTTTCTGATCCGAGCAAAGTTGTTCATTTCTCTAGCATTGGTTTTTGTTTTGAAGATCCCTGTGAAAGGCGCAAATATGCAAACAAGTTTGGGTGTCGAACTTTTGGGAAGGATATCGTTATTCATGCAATTTCATTGTAAAGATGCAGATACACCTTACAGATACCAATTATTATCTACATAATTGTTGTAAATTCTGAGGTTTAACAATAGGGTTATAATGATGAGAGAATAATTATGATGTGCGATGGCACGAGTCTTCTGAAATTTCATCCCTTCTTCCGACCGCAAGAGGTTTATTCATGCTACTATGTATACATGTGTATAATATTCGCGAGCCTTGTTGATTGGACGAACTTTGTTAGGTCACTTGACTCTGATACTCTGCACCTACACATTAGTAGATGAGGAAGTTGTGTGTGAGAGTGTGGGTGGGTGGGTGTGTTTGTTGGGGGACACACTAGTAACTGCTCCTTCGTAGATATCTATAATTACCACATTATATTCAACAGGAACCTCTTTTCTCTCTAAGAATTTTCCTATGAACTCTAAGCACTCTATGATATCCTTTTATAAATCCATGAATACTAAATAAAGTTTTTCCTACTTTTCTTACACTTCTACATCAAACGGCTTAAGTAAGACTGGCCAGTTGGCCACCATAGTCGATCACTGTCATAAAACCAAATTATTTTTTATGATTTTTATCTCATACATGGTAATCTCCTATCAATAAAACGCTCCCAAATACTCATGTGTGACTCATAGGTTTGATACGTCGGTAATAAGAGCAATTTTGAAAATCATCTTATCTTTTATAAAAGCACTAATGTACTCTTTCACCAGCATTTACTTACACTTCAATTTTGGTTAAACATACTAGTCGGTCATGCTACCCCTCTGTACCTGGTGACTTCCACCTGTTAGTATGATTCCTCTAAGCTCATGTCGCACGTGAGATTTTCTTGTGACATGAGCTTCTAATTCCTATTCGAGTCCTATACACAAGAGCCCACACAAGAGCCACCACTTCCATTTTCCTCAAAGTATCTTTGACTTCAATTTCATTCATCTTAACAAGTCAATTAGCTTAAAAAGTTTCACAAAGTAACTTCTCCACCTTTTCCTTAATCTCATTCTCCTTCACTAAAACTCTACCATCTGCATCCTTGATACACTTGACAAAACTCAAATCATTCCCTTTCCTCTCTTTGATGTTAAAAGCTTTTCTTAATATCCTCTCTGCATCCTTGGAATTTAACTTTTTCGTGATCATTATACCTTCGCTTCTCTGATGGCTTTCTTTATTTAAGCTTTAGCAACTTTATACCTGTCTAACTTCTCAGTATTCCTACAAACAAAGAAGACATGCTTATTAAGTTATTATAATATAAATCCTCCACTTCCATACTTGCACGTGCTAATTGCCATCTTCACTGCACAGTCCTACTTCCCAGTTTAACTAAAACTAGTTAGATGAAAGCTATAAATAAAACATGTTTTTAAGTGAGAAACCAGAAGCAAGCTCTTCTGCCCACCCAGTAAGGGACATGTGTTAATCCCTGAATTGTTGACCCAAAGCAGCAACCTTGTTCTACAGTGAACAACAACAATCATGATGCTTCGTGAAACTCCTGATCAGAAATTGGATATTTTCTCTTGTTTCCTTTCCTCGAGTCTCGAAAGTTGCAAGTATTCGTCTATGTAAGATCCTACGACTCAATGGAGTTACTATTTGTTTTCCTTTCGAGCCATGTATCTGCTATAAGGGTTAAATATACGAAAAGGTGTGAATAGATCAAGATGTGATACGATATGATAAAATCTTAAATTTAATACAGAAGACAAAAGCATTCCAAGGCAACTATGTTATGTATATTTAAAACTTCTGATCCCTGAATATACCTACATGCAATAAGCAAATAAAGTAGACATGTATTTCTCATTATTGCTGCAGTATAGACCAACACTTCGTAGTGATCAACAATTTTTTTATTGTTTCTTATGCACTATGCAAACGAACCTTAAGCATGTTGATCACATAACACTTTATGAATTGTTTTATATGAGGATCAAGGTAGGCGACCAGGCCAAATGCTTTTTTTTTGTGTGTCTAGGTAAGTATATGTGCTATTAAAGAAAGTTGATCACACTTTATGAATTGTTTTACATGAGGATCAAGGCATATTGTCGAAACTAGCAATGCAAAGGGAACTTAAGACTTTGTACTAACAGTAATGGCTCACTATAGAAAGTAGACACAAAACTTACTATTTTGTGGTTGTAAAGGGGGAAACCTTATGATTGCTAAATTGTGTTCATAGTGGCAACAGCTAGAAAGGTAGTAGCAATAGTAAGCGCAAAAGTGAAAAACTATTGTTCTTATTATGGGCCTTTGAGTTTTCCTCTTGATCACAATACCAATCTTTTTTGCCCTTTAAGACTGCAATCAACCGAAGTCTATCTCCATCCATGTAATTTTGTCACACTGACAGATGCAAGTGCATCGTACCTAATTCTCAAGACATTGGAGAGGTGTAAGCCCCAGCATCTATGCGTCGCCTCAAATTTCGAGAGGTGTAATTAAGCCAATTATGTTCCGAGATTCTCCGCCAAGCTCGAGATAAAATAGAATTCACAAGCTTCAAATTCCCTACGCACTTGGACACTGTCACATTCCCACCATAAAATAACGAAAAAATTGGGCTTTTTTACACAATCACTTGAAGCAATATTAAAAGTCTTGTGAAATTGTGGTATGCAAGTGTTAGCCTGAAATCATTACCAGCAATTTGTTTGATTTATCATCTTCATCCAATCCTAGGGTTCTGCAACATTTATATGCATTTTCTAGTGCCCGGAACTAAGTACTACTTGCAAAGAGAATGCAAAATACAAACATCGGAGAGATGAAGAGTGAGACGTACAGCTACTCGACGGAGGTGATGTCGCCGGTGACTTCAATTCTTCAACTAGCGCCGTGAATCGGGAAGATGATCCTTCAGGGTCTCGCCGGACCTAGGGAGAGATGGTGAGGGCGCTCTGTGGGTTTTGTTTTTCAAATGGGGGTTTGAATGTTTTGTGCCCTTGTGAAATCGGTTCACAAAATAACTAATTGCAATTTAGCCCCGTAATTGTGGTATAACTAGAGTGGGTGAGCTTTTGACTAGAGTTTGCTGCAATCAAACCCCGATCGTCAGTTCGAGGCAAGTAATTGAATAATTGTATCGGCCGACGTATCAGTAACGGTCACAAAAAACGGTTTCGATCCATAACGGATAAACCGTATCGGGAACCGGAAACTGAACGTGTTAATGTTAAAAAATCGTCAAAAGATGCCAAAACATTATTTTTTATATCATATATCTTTAAGTAGTTGTTTAGAGCATGTCTAACTCATTTTTAAAAGACAATTATACATACAGTAAAGCCTCTATAAATTAATAATGTTAGAACCGGGATATTTTATTAATTTAGCGATATATTATTATATCAATAAATTAATAATTTATTAATTTAAGAGAGGTTTTTTGTATGACTTTTAAATTTTTAAGTCCAATATACTAGTTCCAATGTATATTAGTTAAAGATGAAAACTAAATTACAAAAACAAGTTTCAAGGCACATTTTATGAATGTACATTTACAATTTAATTGAATTTGTCAAATCATTGTTTTTAATAAGTAAAAAAGTTAGTTCATGATACCAAAAAGGTTGTCCATGGTACCAACTTAATACATTAAACATTGCTAAAAATTAATCACTATAAAAATGTTCATTGAAAAACTTTAAAATCACATCAACTATAACTATGGCTCCTAAACTATGTTCAAAAATCAACCATGACCAATCAACAAATAAAATTGTTATGCCAGCATAAGAGAGATCACCAAGGATGCACTCAACAAGATCTGGTGAAGTGGGTTGACAAAATTTTCAATTTGAAAGTTAGTCAAGGAACAATATCTAACACTCTCAAGCGATCATCAGAGTTCCTATTATGAATTTGACAAAGATGGGTCTTCCAAGCGTCATAAATCAGTCAAGTACTCAGACATGGAGAAAAAAAGAAGTGAAATGAGGATATTTAAAGATGAAATCGGTATAGATTTGAAGTTCAAGAAAAAAAGAAGTGACTATACATTCATTTATTACTATACAATTTTAAAATTTGAAACTTTTTTAATAATTATTAATTTATAGTTTGGTTTGGACCAATATATGTTCACTGGGATTTCAAAAAATTATTATCTTATTATTTTATCGATTAGGGTCCAATTTTGCACTGGTCCCCAGTTGGGACTGGACAATTATCAGTTTTATCGAAATTATTAATTTATCGAGTATCAATTTATAGAGGTTTTACTGTATCACACTTTTTTAGGGAAAAATAGCACACTTCAGTTCTACCAAACATGACATATCATAAAAAAAAATACAACTTACTAGCAGTCAATAGTCAACTACACAATAGTCAAATCGTCAATACAACGTACTCTTGTTAAAGGACATGTGATAAAGATTGAGGGGATGAGAAGAATCGTGAGAGGGAGAGAGAAGGAAGAGTGAAAGATGATCGTGTCTGGCTGTCGTCGGTGCGAAGAATGGAAGAACGTTGTGCGACGTACGGGACCGCAACTCCAATGGGAAGCAAAGGGTCTCTTTCTCTCACTTGTTCTCTCTCTTTATTACTCTCAAATTTCACGTCAAAGCAGCAACGAGTTCGATTTGTTAGGCTTTCAAATTGGGGTTTGTTGTTTCCTCGAATATGCATCTTCTAGAATTGGGAAAGCCTTCAATTCATCTTTTTCTTAGTTATTCCAAGCCCCGTTTTTTACCTTCAAAGGAGCGTATCGCCCGTTATATGACCATATTGGTTCACATCGTGCGATTCACTGGTTAATCCGATTCACGTGTCGCATATTGGGCATATCGATTTTGGAGACCTCCAATACCGTTACGAATTAGGCAATACGGACCAATACGTACCGATACTTAAATCTTTGGTTCCACGTTGGCCCCGAAACAACTTTCACAACCAAACCCATGGGAAGTTGGCATAGTGAAAGAGCATGGGTGAGTTTGGCATGACTTTTTCACATTTTAATCCACTTTGGACTTCTAATCTGTTTTGAACTTTCTGAAAGGATTGGCATCGACTTAATTGTGCAAGCTTTTGCATTATATATTTTTTACTTTATGTTGTAAAACTTCGATGGAATCAAAGTGAAATTCTATCTAGTGGTCGAATTAAAGTCGTACAAGAGGGAGTCATCTCTGCTTTGACAACCTCCAGGAATGGACCGGCAGCCTCTTAGCTTCCAACGACAGTCTCATTTCCATCAAAGCCGCTGTAAGTGAGTTATCTAATTTATTACATCAGCTTCAGACTTTATGAAATCGTATTTGGTCAAACTTTGATTTTTCAAAAGGCTGCCATTATCTTCTCTAATAATGTTAGCCATATTGACAATCGATGTCAGTGAGGCTTATGTGGGGTCAGAATATGGACAATCATGACTGTTATTCGGGCCTACCACCATATTTGACAAACAGTAGAAGGCAACTTATGGCGGATCACTGAAAGTTAGTGTCAACATGAAAAGTATGGAAGGAGATACTTTGACGGTTGTGGGCATGGGAGTTTTAATCAAAGAGGTGGCGCAAGCTATATCCAACTATGTGATTAGTTGTCTCTTGCTTGTGTTTGGGGAATGTGTGATGAAATGGAGAAGTTGATTCGTGACTTTTGGTGGGGAGACACAAGAGACAAAAAGGTAATGGGCTGGATAAAGTGGGAGCGCCTTAAAGAAGGCAAGGATAATAGAGGACTGGGCTTCAAAGACCTTCACAACTTTAATATATCTCCTTTATCGCTAAACAAGTGTGGCGCTTGGTGCACAACCCTAGCTGTCTTCTCAACAGAATTCTCCAATATAAGTACAACAACGGTGTAATTGTGCTTGAGACGGAGTACAAATCGCATATTGCGCATCATAGGGAATGCTTGCAGGTCGTGGCCTCATTAAGAGATGCTTGTTATGGAGAGTTAGCAATGGTCGCATCATCAACCCTTTTCGTGACAGGTGGATTACAAGGCCCCATAGATATAAAGTGATAATTCCTTCCCCATAAGTGGCTACGCTAAGGTTCTTACTTCATTGTGGACGGCGCCGACATAAGAGAAAATTGATTACGTCACTTCGAGGCTCAATCAATGAGGAATCGAAGTTCCATTTGAGTGTTGTTTATGCAGATCATCACCCGAGTCGGAAAACCACTTGTGTTGTGGAGTGCATAGTAAAGAAGGCCTTATGGATTCTTTCAGTGGGTGAGGAGCTCCTAAAACAAGTGGTGGCAATGTAAAAGGCTGGTTTGTAGCCCATCTTCCTCCACAAGTCGGATAAAACTAAAGAACTTTTACAACGGGTGTTTGGGTGCTTTGGTTCAGCACAAACTCGACAATATTCAATATTGAAGCAGTTACGGTTGAATGTATGGTGGACAGAGTCCGAGGGCACTCATATTTTTTCAATCAAATTGCGGTCTCTCGGCAATCGGCTCAGTAGAGCGAGCCTCACCGAAGCGTTGGGTTCTCCCATCAGACTCCTGGATCAAGCTAAGTTTCGTCGCGACTCGACTTCCAAGCAACGGTCTGGCCGATGCGGGTTCGGTTTTACGCGATGCAACCAGTGAGTTCATTGCAGGGAGACAGGCTAGAGTGCCGACCCACAACTCCACTATTGTTATGGAACTTCGGGCTATAAAAGATTGTATGGATATAACCAAGTCCGCCGGATGCACCAAACTCGATGTTGAGACAGATAGTTCAAACGCGGTGGAGATACTCCAGCAGCAGAGCTCCAGAAGGCTGCGTAAGGATATAAGCTCGGAGATTGAAGAACTCGTCAACGAATGATACCGCTTAATCGATAGTTTGGTGGCACACTTATTTGCTCACAAGTCCCTGCAATCCTCAGTTACTACTCCCTCTAAGAAGAAGGCCATTTGGGCTAATGATGTACTCCCTCAGTTTGTCCAGATTTTTCACAAAATTATTTGGATATTATATGGGCTTAGCAATTTGGTTCACAAATTTGGTACTATTTTTATAGTGTTGTAGAATAAATTTTGCTCTAAAATATCACACAAAATTATCAAATTCTTGTTTTGTTTTGCCTACCAAATCGCTAGACCTTAATAATATCCGATTAATTTTGTGAAGAATCTGGAAGAACGGAGGGAATACTTATACTGGTTTAGAGCCCGACTTCTAATAAATTCAATCTTTCCCCTTAAAAAATATAGAAAAAATTCTCTTAAAAAAAAAAAAAAGAAAAAAAATCCATCGGGCTAAGTCGGGGGATAGTTGGTGTGCCCACGAAAATTATGCTGATTCGGTAACCCAATTTTTTCGGAAGAGTATTTGAGCGAAAATTAGCCAAAAACTCGCAAAGGGCAAAAATATTTCCTCAGAGAGTCTCGTGATCTGCCTCTGATTTATATCCCCTTCGTCCTCAATCCAAAACCCTAGTTCTTCTCTACTCAGTCTCTGCTCACAAAACCCTACTCAGACGACGATTCACAGCTTGCTTTGATCGCTGAGATGGATGCTGAACAGAAGCAAGCAGAGTTCATCGACTACTTCGTCAAGCAAGTCTCCAACCTCAACGGAGCTTCCATCGCTAATGTCGTCGTCGAAGCGACTTCGCACCACTCTCTCTTCGCCTTCTCGGAGATTCTCGCCGTTCCGAGCGTTCTCGAGGTCTGTATCTCTTCCTCCGAGCACCTGTTTTGCGCATTGTGTATGTTGTGTGTTTGATTTTGGTTCGTTTCTAGGGTTTTGTTGTTGTTTTGAGGTTTTCCTTGGTTTCGGCTAGGTTTGCAGTACGGAAACCCTAGGTGTTGTTGTGTGATAATTTGATTTTATGGAAATAGATCCATTAGCTGGTGTTTTCTTTCATGGATTTTCCAAGTTCTGCTGAAGGAAGTGGTAGTATGAGCATAGTAGAAGCATACTGGAATAATGGCAGTATAAACCTAACTATTGTTGAAAGCAGTTTTGAAGAATTCATTAAGTGTAGTATTCAATTTTCTATAGCAATCCATAAGTGCTCTCTGTAATGCTTGGTAGGCAGCAGGATAATCTTCTTGGGCAAGGTTTTCCTCTGCCAGGCCCTGTTTATAGTGGGGTGTTCTGTTCAGAAGCCAGAGACAGACAGCTACATGGTTACTGTACTCATGTGGCTGTCACGCGGGCTGAATGTGGCATGTAAGCAACTACACTGCAACGCGTGGCACTGCGTACCGAGCACGGCTTTGCAGTAGATAGCCTAAATTAACTAAAACAAGAGTCAATGATCTACTGTCTCAATCGGATTTTAACTCCTAGATGTTGTTCTGTGATAGTTTGATTTTATGGAAATAGATCCATTAGTAGGTGTTCTATTTCATTGATTTTCTGATTTCTGCTGAAGTGCTTAGTATGAGCATAGTAGAAGCATACTGGAATAATTGAAGCACAAACCTAACTCTTGTTGAAACCAGCTTTGAAGAATTCATTAAGTGTAGTATTCAATTTTCTGTAGGAATGCATAAGTGCTCTATGTAATGCTTGGTAGGCAGCAGGATAATCTTCTTGGGTAAGGTTTTCCTTTGCCACGGCCAGTTTATACACTAGGGTGTTTTGTTCAGAAGTCAGAGATATACAGCTACACGGTTACTGTACTCATGTGGCTGTCATACGGGCTGAATGTGGCATGTACGCAACTCTCCAATCACTGCAACGCGCAGCACTGCATTCCGAGCATGGCTTTGCAGTAGCTAGACTTAATTAGCTAAAACAAGAGTCAATGATCTACTGTCTCAAGCGGATTCTAACACGTTATGCCAGCAACTCATAGAATCAGGCAACGGTGTACCCAAATCTGGTGATTACCTATGATTCAGTAGACTTAATGTTGGATCATCCACCCTACGCCCAGTTTCCTGCAACTAGTTTCATAACTTTACACCATGATGACATGGTAAGATGTTTTAGTTCCTCAGCTACTTTCCTTGATCATAATTCTCTGTGTGTAAGCGTCTTAAACATCACAGTGCCAGTAACTAGTTGGACAAAAACACTATAAGTGGCAATAAATGTAATAATTGGGCCACATATGTTTTCTGGCTTAGAAATGAGAGGATTGTGAGTGCTGGAATTATTAGTGATGGGATCGAGAGTGTTGGATGGAGTGGGCCCAGAATTGCTAAGGATTTGACAATGTTCTCAAACAAACAACATTCTTAGCCAACTTGGGCTTGGTAATCCCGTCCAGGTCTGTAAGAAGAAAAACAAACGAGACCTTGGAGTTTGGCTTGCTCAAAAGATTTTTGCGTTATTAAGTGGTATACCTGGAGAATGTTATGTAGACTCTAGGTCACATATAACCACTGCTTAGAATACCTTACGTTTATATATATATTTTTTCCCCTAGTTTGAGAGCTAATTGAATTCATTGAGAAAAGACGTTAAGGTGAGGGAGTGGGTTTGCAACGTGGTTGTGCGTGCGGCAGATCATATTTATTCGAGTGCTTTTGATTTCTCTTCTAGGTGGTCAAATGAACAAAAATGCTGTCCTTGGTCGGGTGGCACACTTGCAGCTTGCCTAGATTTTTTTCACTCGTTCTTGTTTATTTGGAGAGGTATGCTGATGTGCATGAAAGCTTGTTGTGCCATATGAAGATTAGGGAGATAAATCTTGGTATTTAAGCGGTGGCTCTAATAGTGGCCAATGGTCGTTCGACCTATGGAACCACAATAAGGAATCTAGCATTAAAAACACAGTATATTTGTTCCCAACAGTGAGTGTTGGCATCCAAAAGGATTGTTTTACTTTTAGCTAGCTATATCTTAAGGGCGCATTTAGTTAGTTAGAAGTTGAAAAAGGAATAAGTTTATGTGAAATTCTATGTGCCCTGCTTGGGTGTTATTGTGTACCTCCAAAATACAGGCCAGGCCATGCTTTTTTTTTTTTTTTTTTTTTTTTTTTTGAAGGAAAAAATGTCCGTCCCTATGAGGACTTGGCAACTTGGGAAATTCAAGCTATTTTCCCTTACACTTGCCCTGTGACTTGAGAACTCCCTTTCCTCTTAATTGCTCTGGCCTTCTGTGTGGAATGATCTTTCTTCTTTTGTTATTAGTTGAATACAATATAAAGTTCCCCAATAGGGTGCATATCTATTGGAAGGCGCTAAATGATAGCGGCAATGACATGTTTTTTTGTGTTTTTTTTTGTCAAATATTGGGGGACATTCATCATAGACACGCAATTGATTCTATTTGCTTATTAGGTGAACTCATTCATGTATACCGAGTTACTGACCTTAACGTATTGCCTGCTTATGACAGTTGACTTACCTAGTCCCATACAGGGCCCAAAATGTTATGAACTCCTGATAAAATTTGGTAGGACGTTATAAAGGGATACTTAATATATTAGTAGGTAGCACAGATGCAAGCAAATTGGTTATAGAACTTAGTACCTTTCGGAAAAGGTGATATGATCGAGAAACAAGGGTGGAAAAATTATAGAATAGGTTCAAGAGACCAGGTAGAGGTGATAGATTATCCATCTAAACTCCACCTAAACTTGATTGAAAGAACGCACACAAGAAATCGATCCATTTAGGCAAACTTAAGTTAGTCATCAAAAGCTGAATTGCCAGGCTGAAGTTGTTGACAACATGAACTGTAATTTCTACTAAATTATGATTATAAATTCCATACATTTCATTTGGTGGTACTTGTCTCTGTACAAAGTATTAAGTTTACTTTCTATGTCAGCACCTTATTATCAAGACTAATAAGGAAGTGCATTCAATTGTCTATGGTTGATATTTTAGCTACTTGAATGGATTTAACCGCCTAAAGATCTATACTCTTCCTGATTGTTTATTTTAACCATGCAGCTTCAAGGAACTGAAAATTCGGTGTATCTTGATCTGATTCGTCTGTTTGCCTATGGCACATGGAGCGACTACAAGAGTAAGCAACTCCATCTGACTGTTTGAAAGAGAATCAGTTGAATCCTACATGTACTTTCTAGTATGCACATATGTAAATATATTATAAAGTTGCGGTGCTTGGGACTTGTTGCAATTCTGTATTTCATATTCGTTTCTAGTATGCATATTTGTAAAGTATATTTTACATTGCTTGTAATTTGTTACAATTCTGAATTTTACGTGTTTTCTTCACTTTGCCAATGTGGTATTATGCACTAGCATCTAGTGTCTACAGCTCCAATAAACTGTTCCTTGTCTGAATTTTGTATTTGGAGGCTTTACCTAATTTTGGATCTTTGTCCTGGTCAAATTTTGATTGGTAAAAATGATAAGCACACACACAGGTCTCCTGCTAAGTTAATTGCAATCTAGTTGTAGTAAACTTTTTGATGGTAAAAAAACTATTGGTGGTAAAACCTCTTACAAGGCAAATCCGACTCAGAAAATTCCAAAGTTTTCACCTCCCCATTCAAGTTTGAGCAGGAAGTCTTTTCCCCATCTGGATGCTGTTCGTTAGAGCAATTTGTATGGTAAACTGCAATGTTGCCGTGTGGACTCTAGTTGGGACAACTTGACACTACATAAAAACTTGTATAAAAGCTAATTGCAGGAGCGGCTTGGTGGTCTGTCTTACTGAGTAATATACTAACATGCAACTAGCTTTTATGCAAGTTGAAACTGCAATGTTGCCGTGTGGACTCTAGTTGGGACAACTTGACACCACATAAAAACTTGTATAAAAGCTAATTGCAGGAGTGGCTTGGTGGTCTGTCTTACTGAGTAATATACTAACATGCAACTAGCTTTTATGCAAGATTTTGAAAGTTTCATGTGTTTCTGAACTCGATGCCACTTAATTCCATAATCCCATTCTCAACCAGGGACAACTTGACGAGTTCAGAAACACATGAAACTTTCAAAAACTTGTATAAAAGCTAGTTGCATGTTTGTATATTACTCATTAAGACAGATCACCAAGCCGCTCCTCTTCTAAGCTGAACCAAAGCTGTCCATCTGTCGTAAGGGGTCTCCTTATTCTGTGTATCTCTCTTATGTATTTTATGATGAGGGATCTCCTTAAATTTCGGGAGTTTTGGAACCTTTCATTATTCATGACTAACAGGATGATCTCATAGTTCCTACTGGCTTGCATGTGTTGTGGGCTTCATTTCAACTTATTTCTCTTGCGAACTTGTCATCTGTGGCTTCACATGGCTTTGATGGTCCAGTTCATGCGTTGTTTGCTTTTCTGGTCTCGTCCGTCCTAGACTATCATGCGAATACTTGTTTCTTGGTGTGAATTCTGTTTTTGTTGATGTGAGCTTCTCTCAATGTTAGTTCTTCACTTAAAGCAACTGGTCTGTTCATTTTCTCCCATGACCTGTTGACAAACTTATCAATTAGCAGTTTCTGAGACAGGAGGTGAACAAATGTGGGAGTCTTATCGCTGTTTTTATAATTTAAGGGCTGGTTTAATTTTAAATTTAGTTTGAACTGCAAATGAGTAGTTGATTGTAAGCTATAATTTCTGAAGCTGTCCATGGGGTCTTGAGCATTTTTTTGACATAAATTCATGTTTTGCAGGTCATGCTAGTAGTCTCCCCCAACTGGTACCTGACCAGATCCTCAAGCTAAAGCAACTAACAGTACTCACACTAGCTGAGACAAACAAGGTTTCCATACTTCTTAATGTTCTGTTTTTTGACTTTAGATTTTCATGAAAGATTGTTCTTCTGACATGATGAGTGAACTTGTCTGTTGTTTGAGACTTTTCTGCTGCACCTATTTTCAGAGCTTGTATCCGATGCCATAAAATCGAGTAGTTATTACGTTACTTACGTACTCTAGAGTAAATGACGTGTCCGTACTCCAGTCTATATAGTACATGACATGTTATAATTTCATATCATGTGCTGTATGGATTGGAGTACGGACACATCATTTACTCCTGAGTAAATAATTAGTCCATAAAATCTTGCTCATACGAAAATACTGAGCATTTTGTTGCCAAGACACTGTAACATCATGATTTCAAAGAGGGACTTCTTCAGTTTATTTATTTTTTCG
This sequence comes from Linanthus parryae, assembly GCA_023055425.1. Classification (NCBI taxonomy): domain Eukaryota; kingdom Viridiplantae; phylum Streptophyta; class Magnoliopsida; order Ericales; family Polemoniaceae; genus Linanthus; species Linanthus parryae. The sequence continues at coordinate 7,712,105 of JALGPY010000006.1, forward strand.
TGATGGGAGAAAACACTTAACTCTTCTGTGACCGTTTGGTATGTTGGGATGAAATAGCGTACATCTGAAACAAAAGGAAATGCGAACTCGGGCTTTCTGAGAAAATAAAACATTTAATTATCAGTAATTATTTGGTTAAATGTTTGATATATATTAGTCACGAGGTAGTTAGAATGTTTGCAGTGCTTTTCATTACATATCCTGACATTATGCTTATTTTTCAAGCATGTGTAGTGGGTTTATATTTACCTATGTGTGCGCGCATACTGTTTCACTCTATATGTCAGACTTCAAACTAGGAAACACCAGTGGTGAACTACTCTGAGGAAAACTGTCCGAGGCTCATTTGATGATTTCTCATCAAATATAATCGGAAAAAATTGGTATGACTTGACAATGGTTCCGAATTTTGTGCTTCCGCAGACGTTGCCCTATGATGTACTGATGCAGGAGTTGGATGTTTCTAACGTGCGTGAGCTGGAAGACTTTCTTATCAACGAATGCATGTATTCGGTAGGTCATCATTCTATGCACCAAACTAACCTTAACTGCATTGGAGTGAATAATTTTAACTGCAATAGGTGTGAAAAGAGTACTCTTAATGGTCTAAACTTTATTTCTTTTGTACATCATCATGCATGTAAAAGACCATTTCTTGTTTTACTAATTAATTTTGCTGACATTTTGTTTTTGGCAGGGCATTGTTAGGGGAAAGCTAGACCAGCTGCGAAGATGCTTCGAGGTTTGATTTTCTTTTGTGCCATTTGAGTATTTTTATGAATTAGGTGCAACCGTTCAACTGCTTATGAGGATCAAATTTAGTATTTATATATAATTATCTGGTTGGTTCAGGTTCAATTTGCAGCAGGCAGAGATCTGAAGCCCGAACAACTTGGGGGAATGATTCAAACATTGACTAACTGGTAATGTTTACTGTATAAGTTATTCAAAATGGAGTCATGTTTAGGTTGTCTATTGTTTTTTCTTGTGTTGTAGCAAGTACATATATGAAGATTAAGTATTTTCTTAGACTGTCATCTGAACTATAGACAGGATACCTGGATTGGTCATCAGTTTACACTTGAGCGGTTATTAAATTTATTTATTAGTGGTATATCAAAGAATGGTTTAAAAGTTTGGGGCGTTGCAACTGTCTGGTTATAGCTTGTCTATCTGAACTGTAGACAGGATACTTGGGTTGGTCGCCGGTTTATGCATTGATGATGATTGCTCACCCCATCCCTAAATCATTGCCTGGGTTGACTTTTCACAACGCTTAACAAGATGCTTTTGAATTTATGAATTTACTGGAATGTTCTTTATCTAATATACTATTTTTTCTTGAATTATGTATGTATATGTGAAAATGTTTTTTTTTTCATGCATTCTGCTGTAACATTTTTTTATCTCCGTCCCGGAGGACTTAAAAAGCTATAGTTTCCTCCCATCGGCACACACACATGTATTGACTTGTACTGGTAAGAATAATATGAAATCGTACCCAATACCCGTAATTTGGGTTTGAACATTGATTTAGTCGACTGTGGAGTTTGTAAAAACCAATAATCTGATGCTAACAGGTAAATTTATGTATGGGGGTATGTGAAGCTGACTAGTTATGTACAAAGAAGGTTCCAAAGCTTAAGTGAGATCATTTGAAGTTACTATTTTACACTGTGAAGGAGTTCCTTGTGCTACCTTTCTGAATGTATTTAGGTTTTTCGTTGACTTGATGCTTTTGCTGTTCAAATATCAATTTCCTTCAGAAATGTATCATGTTTGGAAATGCAGGTTGACTACTTCAGATAATATCCTTATCTCAATCCAAGAGAAGATAAAGTGGGCTGATGCTATGAGTGAATTGGATAACAAGCATAGAAAGGAAGTTGAGGAGAAGGCTGAGGAAGTAAAGAACTCACTCAAGGTTTGTTGAATTGAGCTCTTTCTCTTTTATTTTGTTTCAAGTAAGTGTAAATGTATGCTCTCTTCTGGAGTGTTATGTTCTTTGAGCCTTGGTAGAGTTACTAGGTTCTGAACCTGACTGCTTTTCCCCATGTCACCGTGCAATAGTAATTTCTCTATGTTCTCCTAAACAACAAGATGAGCTCCCAACACTCAAATTAACAAAATTTCACCTACACAGTTAAGTTTTTCATTGCTTATTTTTGTCACAGGATCGTAGGCATGCAATCGTGACTGCAATTCAAAATACAACTACTGAACTACACTTCTACTAACTAGACGGGTTTGTATTGGATGTGGGTTAGGTCTGAATATGAGAATGCTATGTCCCCAAGTTACCCAATGAGTTAAATTTTGGGGATTGAATATTATCTATTGTTATGTCCCTATGTTACTATCGAGTTAAGATTCTGGATTGAATACTTCCAAAGCATTGGCTGACCTTAGTTTGGTACTGTTTTGTCAAATGAAAATGGTAACTATTCATTTTTTTCTTTTCTTTTTGGGTATCTTTCAGTATTTGTGCCATAGGAATTTCACATGCATAGAAAATTGCAGATGCCGTCGTCATGGTTTTATCATATAGCAAATGTATAGAAAGTCTTTACGAACTATTGCGGTGTGTTGGGTCTATGTCTTACTTATTTTGGCAGAAGTTCCAACCTGTAAGCAGGCTGACACGGGATTCCCAACGGAGATGTTCTCTGAACCTGGAGTAGTGATGGACTATGAGGAAGACCGAACACGACCAAAGAGGTAAATGAATCAATCATACTACTCCCCGTCTCTTCATAGGTAGCTCCAAAACCTCTTTGCACCATTCACTTGTAAATTTAATTTGTATTGTTTCTTCTCTTGATGAACTGCAGGAGGCGTCACCCAAGAGGCTAAAGAAAGATTGTTTAGGACATATAGTTTCGCTTAAGAACTGAACTTTTCACAGAGTTTTGGAGTTTGTGAGGGTGGCGTGGTTAAGCGCATATTATGACTGTTACTTGATGGTATCATATGCCGAGTGGCGTGTTTAAACATTTGGCGATCGCTCTGTAGTTTTTGTTGAATAGTTTTTTTTGAGATATATTTGTTGCCACCGGTTGAGATCCTTGTCGTCCTTTTGACTTTTGACTAACAATCTGGCCAGTGAGTGTCTTGAAGTTTCTGACAGCTTCCATTGGATTTGGGACCTTCTTTTCAAAGAAACAGCTGTTTCTGTGGATCCACGTAGAGCAATTAGGATTTTCTCCAATTTATTCGTGCTCCCCTCAGGAGCAGTTTCCTCAAAGGTGTCCAGGAGCCAAGTCTTAAATGTTTCCCGTTCTTTGTATTTTCTGGGTGTTCAGTAATCCAGTCCCTTAACTAAAATGAGTGATGAGTTCATTCAGAAATTCTTCTTGACCACAGAGCTGACACTGTGGTCATCGATCATCGATCTTCTCCGGCCGTCCATAGTAAACAACCTTGCGATCTTCAGGCATGTCTTTTGTTTCCATCCACCTCATAGACCTAACCACAATTGCCGTGATGCCCACCTTCCTATCTTCTGCCAATCAAATCATCCATCACCACTGGTATCAATTGTTCTCTAATAGGGGATTATTATGACTTAGGCAGAGAATGGAAAATTAATTATAAATAAGGCAGAAAATGTTTGCTAATTAGTTAAAAGGACATTTCGCAAAAGGTATTTATTAACAAGGCAAAACTGATATATAGAGAGTATAACAAGACAATTATACCCTTTATTCACTTGCAGTATCTACTAAACCTAAATCTATCAACTCTCTGTGTCTCGTTGCTCAATCATCTTGACTCTCAGTAAAGATTTCTTAACAACAAATCCATTACCTTCATTTATTTGTTTGATATCCATTAAACAAATCCGATGGATTTTGATTTCTAAAGAAGCTCTATGAAAGTAGCTTAGATCTAGAACGAACACAACATTACAATCTCACTTTTAGTCACTTGAAGTCAGCATGTACTTATGATTCAAGGTTCTATGATGAATCAATTCTATTGTGATAAAAAATATATGATAACACTTCTTGATTAATAATAGACATTCATTAGTTAATTGTTAGATCTAAAGAAACCTCCTTTGAATAACACTAGAATGAACAGAGTAAGAAAAAATGCTACTGGGATATGACCCACGATGGGTCCCTCAGTATGAGATGTGAAAAAGAAAACTGATTCCTCAAATAAGTTTCTAAAGAAACAGTGATCTTCACCTCCTAATTTCAGTGTCTGGAGATTGTAAAGGAGAAACAATTCAAAAGATTAGGGTTAAAAAGAAGTACTTTTAAATCAAGGGTAAAGTTGTCATTTCACAGTACACATTTCATAGAATTGCCTTGTTAATAAATACTTTACAAGAAATGCCTTTTTTAATGATTAGAAAATATTTACTGCCTTATTGATAATTAGTTTTCAGTTCTCTGACTAAATTGTAATAATCCCTAGTATTTATCAATCTCCCTCTCCGCCTCCAACACGACCACCAACACCGCTTCAAACACCACCATCACGGCTTAATTTTCGTCCAAATTCAGGAGTAATGTTCTACCCACTCTCAAACTTTGAATCTCGCCCAATTGCATTCCGATTCGAACCCAAAAATCTCTCGTAGGACTCCTCTTCCCTGTCGAATTCTCCTCACGAAGCCTATAAAAACCTCCTGTGAGAACCCATGAATTCACACCAAAACCCAGAGCTCTCTCTCCCTCAAAATCTCCCGAGCTCTCTCTGATCGGTTGCCGAGCAAACCCAGCCGGGAAAGCCCGACTCCGACGAGCCAAAGCCCAGCTCCGACCCTCTGCCGCTGCTCCGCCATCTCGTGACGTGACTTCCCGTCTTTCGGTCCTTTTCGGTTCGGTAAGTTCTTACCCGTTAACAAAATTCCGAATTTTTGTTCTGTATCTTGTCTAGCCTCACCGTTGTATATCTAGAGTACATTATGTATATATGTTGTGGGTAGTTAATATAGGGTAATGATGAATGATAAGTAGCCCACTCCCGTAGCCAGAACCGTAGCCCGAATGTGATGTGGCATGCCACATCAACACATTGAGAGAGGAAAACAAGAAAAATAATATGTCATTTTCTTGTTTGTTTTTATTACATGCATTTTCTTTCTAATTTGATTTGATTTATTGCCTTTTATTGGTATTTTTTTTTCTCTTTTCCTTTCTCAATGTGTTGATGTGGCATGCCACATCACATTCTGGCTACGGTTCTGGCTACGGGAGTGGACTACTTATCATTACTCGGTAATGATAATTACACAAGTGAAAAAGCTCCTTACACAAATATTTCATGGGTAGTGACATATTTACCCCCCCCCCCCCTAATATTCAAGCACTAAATTGGATTTCTATTTTTTACCTCTGTACTACTAATTCTCAGTGTAACTCTACGCACTTCTCATCATCTAAAGAAATTCTATTCATTTTCTCTGTTGCTATCCCATTCTCCACATCCGATCTCCTCAATGCCCCTGTTTCCTCTATGTTCTCTCTCTCCTCCATCTGACTTGCCAACCAGGCAACCATGAATCACGACCAACTCAAAATTTACTCAATTTACCCTCCTCCACCCCGAGTCCCTGTCTCTACAACTTCTTTAAGGAAAAAATCCATCGTGAGTTGTAAAATGGAAATTGCAGACTCGTCCATTACGCGTTTAACGACTTGTACATAGACACATCATTGTCACTAAGACAATTGGTAAAAGGAGAATCAAAATATCACTAGGAAACTATCTGTCAAAAATTTGTTTCCTATCAAATAAGGACACTACCAATTTAGTCAAAGTAGACCATCTCATGCTAGGGTTTTGAATCAACCAAAAAAATTCAACAAACCTCCTCCTTGATTCAAACCCCATAGCTGCCGAACCAATTCTTCTCATCAATCCAACAAACCCAATCTCAATGTATTCTCAATTGCGGAATTGAACACACTACGCCCCAACAAGCGCGTCTATGCGGCTTCAACAAACACAAAGACAATGCGTCTTAATAAACGCTCCCCTAATGTACCATGACACAATGCATACCAAACGTTGCGCCAATGACATTTCGCAACAAAGTGGCTATCAAACGATGTCATACCAATTTACGCCGCCAGTCGCACCAATGCGCAAAACCAATAACCGATGCGCGTCAATCCAAGATTCAATCGCGCCACCAAACTGATGCATGCACGATAACACGCCACCAACTCGCATGCCCAACAACACGCGCCCATGCTCCATTCCAGGAGCCCGAACCACCCCCAAGGGGCCTAGAGATCTACATCGTCCTTGATCGTCCCTCCTCTACCTAAAGCGAGATCTACATGTGCACGATTATTGGGACACTCCCTCTTCCGATGATGATTCTCCCTCAATTCGCTAGTTGATTCGAGTCGCCTCCACCTAGACTTGAATCCTCCTATAGATCCAGATCACTCACCGGGTTAAGCACGCCATATCGATTAACGCATGCCGGAACCGAAAGCGTGCCGGATGTACAAAAACTAGATTCACAACTTCGATGCTCCACAACAAGAGCCCGATATCTCCCCCAATAAGGAACCCGATAGCCTCCCAACAAAGGCTTTGTGTGCTTGCACCCCCTGTTTATGAGTCCAACCAGCGAAAATCCAATTTTTCCATCAAACCCCACAGATCTTGATCAAGAACTCGCCATTGCTTCTTTTGAATCTCAACGAACCTGGCTCCGATACCACTTGTTAGGATTCCAATACGCAAGAGACAAGAGAAAAAAAAAACAATAGTAAGATCAAGAACATAAGAATTACGTGGTTCACTAGTTTTGAGACTAGCTAATCCACAACCATACCAAACCAATTTATTGATGAGAAGCCAAACCAAATACAAGCACACTCCAAGTCATTACCCTAGCATCTATTTATACTAGTACGAGACCTAGAGCCAAAGCAACGAACAAAACTAATCCGAGACAAACTAGGAAACAATCTTTCCAAAATTTGTTTCCTACCAAATAAGGACACACCAATTTAGTCAAATTAGACCATCCCATGCTAGGGTTTTGAATCAACCAAAAAAAACCCAACACAATAAACATTAATTTCTTCAACCCCTCCAGTAAACTAACACGTGAGATTGCGATATGAGTTTGACCTTGATCGACTATCGCTTTGAGGGATACGACATGGTTACGAACTTACGATGTTTAATTGGTTAACGTTGACCAATATTTAAACGTCGTAACCAATATGTGGATTGTGGTAAGAGTTTCTATCCTTGCAAACTCATTTCCTATGCAGTTCCGGTGATCTCCATACCATAGTCAATCTTAAAATGGACGGTGATGGGCTCATCATGCTCATCATTTAGTTATAATATATGGGATTCGTTATGGTTTAAGGTTACATATACTCAATGATGGTACCGTAGTGGTTGCAATCGGCAACATCGGTGCTGGTGTTTGGAAATTCGTTTGATGGTCATGATGATTGGTAAGTCAGAAGGAGGAGAGAGAGAACATAAAGAACAGGGGCGGTGAGGAGATCGGAGGTGGAGAAGTTGAGACGGAGGAGAGAGAAAAGGAGGAGGATTACTCTAGAGAATGGTAGTACTGAGGTGAAAAATAGTAGCCCAATTTTAGTTCTTCACTATTTAATTGGGGGTATATGTGTCACTGCCCATGAAATATTTGTGTAAGGGGCATTTTCACTTGTGTAATTATCATTACCCTTGGACACGTTTGGTGTCGGGATTGAAAATTGGGGGTATAGGGGGGCCTACAATATTATAGGGTGTATTGATATTAAGGGAATATTAATTATATAGGGAGGATTATGTAACATGTTTGTTTGCACCAGTATAAATATGGGTATTAAGACTTTAGTATTCAATCCCACCTACATGGTGGGATTAGATTTTTGGCATATAGGGGGTATAGATAATAAGGGGGGATTGAATACCCCTTGAAATTATCCCTGCACCAAACACCAGTTATTACCCCTTACTGGTATTATTATTACTGTACCCATTCTTTTATCCCTGCATCAAACATTTAATATATTGTGAGTTTAGGGGTGTTTGAGAACTGTTTTGCATAAGTGTTAACAGTTTGAGGTGGTGGGTACTTGTGTAGTCATGTGTGTATGTGCCTTGGTGAGTCATAGTGTGTGTATACTATTTTATTAAATTATATGTGTGTGTGTGCCTTGGTGGGTACTTGTTTATTTTATTAAATTATATGTAGTATTGCTTTCTTATGGAGCACCATTCACCTGATTCCAGTCCAGACTACCAGATCTTCCACCCAAACTTTGTTCTCTTGCCCAGAACTGGACCAACCATGTACGTCAACCCTATCACAGTCTCCTCACTTAGAAACCTATGGCATACATTTTCATTGGAAAGTTCCTTGATGAGAGTCCAATTCCCTCCTCGGTGGTTCAAGATGATATCCATGCTAACTTGGGTACACTTGATATGGTGGTTGTTGAGAGGAAACAAAATGTGTATCTGTTTCATTGTCTCAACTCTCAAGACAAAGCTGCTCTTGTTAGGGAAAGTCTTGTTTCAGTAAGGGAAAATCTCTAATGCTAAAAGATCGACAAACAAACATGGTGATTGGAGAGGTGGATTTTCCAACAACTGAAGTGTGGCTTCAAGTGCATGGAGTGCTAATAGAATATTTCGTGCTCCAATTGGCAGAGGATCTGGGGAAGCTGGCGGGCGAGGTGTTGGAGGTGGACTGTTATAATCAAAGGGTTGTTAATATGGATTATTTCCGTATTCGCATCAGAACCGACCCTTCTCAAACCTTGATACCGGGTGCGTTTCTTCACTTGCTCGATGACCCACCGAGGTGGCTGTTTTTTAGGTATGAAAGAATTTTCCAGGTCTGCATGCGATGTGGGAGAATTGGTCATAAGCTTGGGCATTGTGATTGGGAGGATTGGATGGTTGTGGAGAACTTGAATGGTCGTTATCAAGAAGCTGGTTTTAGAGATGTGGTTCCCTTGATGGTGGAAAACAATTACCCTCTCTTTACCCCCCGCCTTAGAGCTTTCCGACTTTATGGCCCAAATAGATCTACTAAGATCCTTGTGCATGACCTAAATGAACCCATTCAGCCACTCTCACCCCCTTTTATACATGCAAACCCATATCTGGTATTTAATGCTGATTCATCGAACGCTTCGAGTTCAGATGAATATTCATCTTCACCCACCTCATTTAATCCACCTCAGATCTGCAGCAAGCCTGTTTAAGACTTAGATCATTGATTGTAACAGGTGAGATTCCCGCTGAAAGGGTTGGAGGAGAAGAAGGGACACAGGCACAACCAGGGTTTCAAGAGGTCGCAGAAGTCAGAAGGGTGGACCCCGCAGTGGACGACTTTAAAGCTTTGTTAAGTCCCGAGGAGCATGCATGTGGAATTTTGAGGGCTCCGAGGCTTCCAAGCGAAGGTACATTGCAGGGGGAAGAGAGACCGGTTCATCTACCTGGTGTTTCGAGTATAAAAGGGAAACAAATTCTTCAAGGTTTGGTTTTGGCAGGAATGGAGAAGGGTGAGATTTCAGGTAATATTGCTCCAAAACAAGTCACCATGAGGGACAAAGAGGAGATAGAGAAAAGTGAGGGCATGGAAATGGAAGTTCTTGAAGAAAGTGCAAACAATAAGGAGAACAGCTGTTTGGCGACCATTCCGGTGATCGATGAAGACCCAATCCAAACATGGACAGCATTCAAGATGGAGATTCCGAAGTTTGAGGATCTTTCTGATGGGGAGGACTCGGAGTGGGAACTTGCGGAGGAGGCCAAGGAGGAGTTGCGAGAAAGAAAGCTGGATTTGCTCGAGAAGATGGTTCTGGCGATTGAAGAGTCCCCAAAAAAGATCCCACAAGAGAAGGAAATTATTCTTATTTAGTGATGATGAGGATGAAGAAGACGAGAAGGCTGTTGACAAGGGAAAAAGGCAGATGGAGGAAGAGAAGACAAAAAAGGAGAAAGCCATGGTCCCGCCAAAGAAAAGGAAGCAATGGACAAGTGATGAAGAAAAGTGCCAGGGTAAGAGAATCCATCTTTCAACCCCCTGCATCTTCTAAACCCCCCAGGTTCTTGTCCACTTTGCCCGCCTTCTCAAAATAATTTTCTTAGAAGTTGCCCTTATTTCGAATCAAACTGGCTAGGCGGTTCTGTAACAAACATAGGTCACTCGCACCCTTTAGAAGAACTGGTTTCTCTCTCGTGCACTCAAGGGTTTATGCAGGTTTCCCCAGAACAACCTCCACACTCGCCATGAATATCTTAGCTTGGAACTGCATGGGTTTAGGTCAAAAACCTACAATTCGTGATGTGTTTAAGCTTACCAATAAGTTTGACCCCTCTTTAATTTTTCTTTCCGAGACTAAGCATGTAGTTAGTTTTGTAGATAGGAAACTCCGTAAATTAGGCTTAGAGTCGTTTGGTGTTGATGCTGAGGGTTCTTATGGAGGCTTGTGGATAGGATGGACTAATCAACTTTCTGTCAGTGTTAGTTTCTCTTCTAGAAATTTCATCTTTCTTCATGTTAATGTCTCCTTGTTTGGAGAGTTTGCCATTGGGCTCCTGTATGGGCAGCCTAATGTCTCTTTTAGGACGAAGGTTTGGGAAGAGATTGATACTCTCATCAAATACCTTTCTCCCCCTTTCCTTCTTGTAGGAGACTTCAATCAAATCTTGTTTCAGCAAGATAAGGGTGGCCCTAATAGATGTCTTGATCAAGGTGCTCATACGCTTAGAGCTTTTCTCAGCAAATGGGGCATTACTAAGCTTAACCATGTTGGGCCCTGGTTTTCTTGGTCTAATAATAGAACAGATGCTCCCCCTACTTTTGAGAGATTAGACATAGCCTGGATCAACCCAGCCTGGCTTGATGTGTTTCCTTTTGGCTTTCAGCAGAATCTAGGCTTCTTTTCTTCTGACCACTGTCCCATCCTGGTTAGGACGCTTAGTTCCACCAATAGACCTCGGAGTGTTTATAGGTTTGAGGCCTGGTGGGTCAAGAACAAAGCAGTCCATGATCTGTTAATTTCGTATAGTCCCTTCAGGTCATTGGTTCCCCTTTGTTTAGAATCCAGCAGCTCCTTAAGATGGCCGTAAAAACTGCTTGCTTATGGGCCAAGAATTGTGGCTCATTAGCGAACCAGATTGAATCTGTCAGGCAAGAGGTCTTGCAACATCATAACCTGCTCCCAGACAATCTGGCGTTGCAAAATTTCTTTAAGGCAAAAGAGAAGTTGGATCAGCTTCTCCTTTACCAGGAGATGTTCTGGGCTCAAAGAGCACACTGTAAGTGGCTCACCTATGGTGATAGGAACACACGTTTTTGCCATGCCTCCACTAAATTTTGAAGAAATAGGAACTTCATTTGGGCCATCACAACGGACCAAGGGGTTAACATTACTAACCAGGATGGTATCAAAAGGACATTTGTCGACTATTTCAAAAATATTTTTAAAGTTAATGAGACTAATAGTGACATGCCTTACTTTCCAATCCTTAATGATATTGATAACGTCCTAATCCCATACCATGTTTCTTTTCTCCTGAAGCCCTTCACTGATGAAAAGGTTAGGGTTGCTTTTTTCTCCATGGGTCATCTTAAAGCCCCATGGCCAGATGGAATTCCCCCCATCTTCTTCCAAAAGTTTTGGAAGACCTTATCTCACTCCACAATCTCAGCGGTCCTCTTTTACCTTAATTTTGGTTACATACTTAAGGAGACAAATAGAACTATTATTTTCTTGATCCCCAAAGGTAAGAACCCTTTCAAAGTTACAGACTACTGACCCATCAGCCTGACAAATGTGCTTTATAGGATAATTTCTAAGGTGCTTGCTAATAGGCTTAAGAAAGTTTTGCCTGATGTGATTAGATGGAACCAAGCAGGTTTCATCTCTGGTAGGCTTATTCATGACAATACCTCCATAGCCTTTGACTTAATCCAATTCATTTCCATTGCAAAGCAACCCAAGCAAGGAGAGCTGGCCAGTCTCAAAGTGGACCTGTCTAAAGCCTTTGACAGAGTGAGATGGGATTTCCTTGAAGATACAATGATTAAGTTTGGGTTTCCAGCACCTTTTGTTAGATTAATCATGGGGTGTGTTACAACTTCCTCATTGCCAGTTAGTGTTAATGGTAGTGTTTCTGACTTCTTCCCCCAAGTGTGGTCTTAGACAGGGAGATCCTTGATCACCCTTCTTGTTTGTTTTCACTGCTGAAACCCTTTCTTGGTCTCTTCCTAAGGCTGAAGAAAGGGGTCTTATTAAAGGTATTCAGCACTCTCCTAAAAGTTCCTCAATAACCCATTTGCAGTTTGCAGATGATTCCCTCTTTTTCTTTCATGTGGAGGTTAATAGTGGCCAGACTTTAAAAAAGATTTTTAGTGACTATTGTCATCAATCTGGTCAAGAGATTAACCTGCCTAAGTCTAAGCTTACGGTTAGCCCAAGTTGCTCCTTCCAAAAGAGACTGATGTTAATGCACCACCTTCAGCTTGAGGTTAATGACTCCTTAAGCCATTATCTTGGGTTGCCCCTTAGCATGGGTCTCACACTGTTGAGGATATTTTCAATCAGACAATTGAAAAGGTTGAAAAGAAATATGCTGGCTGGAAAGGTTTGTATCATATCAAGGCTGGGAGACTGACCTTAGTCCAATCCACTCTTACAAGCCTCCTAGTCTATCCTTTTTCAAGCACCAGTTTCCCGAAGGCTAGTATTAAAAGAATCAACCAGATTTTCTCTTCTTTCACCTGGAATCATTCTAGGGATAGAAGTAATGTGCACTGGATTTCTTGGAGTCATATGTGTAGACCTAAAAGTATGGGAGGTCTAGGCCTTAAGAACGACTCGGCTTTTAATCAGGCTCTTCTTGCCAAGCAAGCTTGGCGCATTGCCACTGAAAAAGAGACCGTGGTATCTAGGTACTTATCCTCTAGATACTATAACAGGAAGGATTTCCTTCATAGGAAAACTAGTTTCAAGCCTTTTAGACTTTGGGCTAGCTTCTCCTCTGTCAAATCCTTAATCAATGAGGGGGTTTCTTGGGACGTGGGGAAGGGTGATCAAATCTTGGCTTTCAGGGATAGATGGATTCCAAACACCCCTGCTCTTTCTTCTTTCTTAAACTTGGACTTTAATGGGGAAGAGAAGGTGGAAGATTGGATTAAAATTTATAGAATGGGAAATAAACTTTGGAACAAGGATAAAATTAGTAACCTGCTCACCTGGACCCAAAAGCAGATAACTTCCATCCCCCTGCCTCGTTTTGATCAGGAAGATAAGATGGTCTGGTCTCTCTCCCCTTTTGACAATTTCTCTGCCTCCTCTGCTTATAAGAAACTAGTGAAGAACAAATTCTTCAGTGACATTGTCAACTCAAAGGAGGATGGTTTGAAGGGTATCATCTTGAACTTTCCTTGGAAGAGTTTTTGGAAACTTAAAATCCCCTCCAGAATCCTTTTCTCCCTCTGGAAAACTCTCAATGGAAAACGCCCTACCATGACTAAAGTACAAAAGTTGTTCCCTTCTTCTAACAGTTTATGATCCCTTTGTAAGCTCCATGAGGAGAGTATTGACCACTTACTCATCCATTGTAAATTCGCTCGTACTCTCTGGTCTGTCTCCCCAATCGACATCCCCCAAAATTGTGATTTCAACCAGCTTTTGCACAATGTTCTCACCTACTCTAGCATGCACGACCTTCCTAGGAACGTTAGCTGGTTTGGTGCAATCACCTGGTCCCTCTGGTTGTATAGGAATGAGCTTATCTTCAGAAATGAGGAGACTGAGTGTGATACAATGGTTATCTCTCCAGTTTTTAAAGCTAAGGTTTTTTCAAGTCAGTTTATGGAAAGTTGGCAACTGCACACTCATGAGCAGGCTTCCATTTCTCAAAAAAGTACTGATGAGATAGGCCTTACCAAAACTGGATGCTCTGCTCCGATTACTGAGGTCTTGGTCTGGTTTAGGAAGAGTAAGAAGAACAGACTAGTATTTTGGAAAGCTCAAAGTGGTGGAAGATTAATCTGCAAGCAGAAGACGTGTACTTCCCTTGATGGTCCAAATGCTACTCTTCATGCAATATTCACGGCTCTATCTTACCTTGCTGACAGAGGCATTCATCACCTTCATATTTTTGTCAATAACAAATGTCTTTTCAATCTTGTTCAGCAGATGCAGCAGAAGGATCTGGGGACTCAGACGAGGTGCCTGCACAGGTGGAGAAGGAAGCTGCGTGATTTGGAGATTATCAGTAGCAATGTTTGCTTTTTTAAGTTTATGCTTTTGTGTAAAAACTTGTTTCTAGCCAGGTTTGTGTTTGGGTTTGGCGGAGTTTTCTCATGTCCTGTTTTAGGAAGCTTGTTTAGGATGGTTTGTGTTGCTCCCCCTTGTAAGGGTGGTTTGTTCTCTTCTTGCTTGGCTAATGGAATTCTCGCTTTTTATCAAAAAAAAAAAAAAATGCTAGTTCATTGTAGTAGTAATATCATAATAATAGTAATAGTAGTAATAATGGTGATAGTAGTAATAGTTGTAGTATTACATATTTCTTACTTAATTATTTATCTGACTAGGAAGTTAAGAATTTTATAGTACATATCATATTGATTTCATAAATAAAATGACACTTGTTGTAAATTATAAATTTTAGGGTCAACCCAATTTAGAGAAGAATATACAAGCATTATAATTTTAATATTGATAATTTCTAAACATGTATAGTTGTTTAATTCAATATTTATTATATATAGAACAAAATTAAGTAATTTTCTATATTATTAAATAAATATATCTTTATTTTGGTTTTAGTATCTATGTTTATAAACTACTATTTTCTTAACACAATTAGTTTCTAAACTTCCGTTTATAGCGAATAAATTATTTTTCATTTTGGGGAGATTATTGGGGTTACGCTTGCATTGCATGTCGGACTTGTGTGTGTGTTAGCACTGTGTTAATTAGGGATATGTGATATTGTAGATTCACGGTTCGTAGGAGGCGAGTTCATTGAGGACCCGAGATGTTGTTGTTCCAGCCAGGTTTAAGGGCGGCTAAAAACCTTAGAGATCTTCTCCTCGAGACAGGAAGAGGTAATTAGATTCATAGGCGCGCGTTGCTTGTGACATAATAGCATCTCCTATAGATGCAATTTGACTGAAAACGACTCTAATCTACTTCCGTGTTACAAGCTCTCTCTATACCAAGTAAGTTTATATGCACAACACCTTCAACTACCAAAATGTGTTTGGCGTGTGTTAATTGTGTATCAACTATTTTGAAGTCTCAGATTTTGAAATCTCTCTTGCAAATATCTCTTTGAAATGTATGCAGTTATCTGTGGTTACTAGAATAATCATGTGAAATCTTAATGAACGGTAAATGATATGGGGCGATGTACATAGGATGCGTGTGAAGGCTACGGCCGGAGGTGCACGTTAGACGAACCTCCTAGGGTTTCATACCCTACCCTATATGGCCTTTTATATTGTGAAAGCTATAGAGTACTATCTATAAATGTGTGGGTCACAACTGTATAGGGGTGTCGAGACTTAAGGTCTCATAGTTAGTTCCGGGGAGAATTGGGATGGACTGTGATATCCCAAGAGGTACTCTAATTATTATTATTTATTGGATCGTGACCTTTCTGTGGGAATTCGTTACCCGCTGGGCTCTAATACGCATAAGCTCAACTAATAATCTAAGATGTGAAGTTACTTCAGTCTTTAAGCCAAAACTCTGTTTTACATGGTGTGGTATATGTTTAATCAGTTTTTACTGACAAACTTTTACTGCGTCGACTTTTGTCATTTGAAAACCCGCAGGTTATGAATAAAGTGGGGCAACGCGCACACATAAGCTGAAGATTAGGATCAGGCAGCTAAAAAGTTTTCATTTATCAAGGAAGCATTTTTATTCACGATTTGGATTTGAACACTTGTCATTATTTGTTTCAAACTATGGTTGGAGGATATCTCCGGTTTTATTTAAATAAATGCACTTGGATTCTCGTTTGGTTGTGCTAGCAAGGAACCGGGGTTCGTGGGTTGTTTCACTTATGCTTGCGGTCTCACTTTTCATCACAACGGAAGCACAAGCCTTGGCGCGCGCGTTCTGCGCGTTGTTCATGAGTGTAAAGACGTGGAGGTAGTTCGGTGGATCGGTTTGTAGGAGCCGAGAAAGCAGGGGTCGGCTGATGTGGCCGAGAGGCTTCCCAATTCCTCTGAATGCGGTCCGTGTAGGACGCAGATAACTCCCGAACAAGGGTAAAAGTCTCCGCCAATGTAGCGTAATTACGCAACCCCATGTCGCACTGTTGGGGTTGTTTGAGGCCAGAGCGAAATAAAGAGATCAAAGTTCCCTCATTCGTGGTGGTGACTTTGTTGAGTGAAGTCTCAAACTCGGTCTGGTACTGTGTCACGGTGGTGTGCTACTGTAACTTGGCGAGGAGGCCAAAATAGCCCACGTAGTGTTCAGGATCAAACCGCTGTTTCCCCGCATAGAGAAAATCAATCCAGGTTGCAGACTTGTGGCTGATAAAATAGCGGAACCACTTAGACGCAGGGTGATCAGTTAGAATCGAAACCAGACGCAAGCGATCCTCTTCTGTGGTCTTAATGTAATCAAAATAATTCTAAATTTTAAGATCCAACCCACCGCATCACCACCAGTGAACCGTGGTGCATCCACGCGCATCCGACGTGCTTGATCTGTGTTAACCATAGCAACCCGTGAAGGGGGCGGTTGCCAACATGTGGGACTTGTGGCCTGGACATGGCCGTAGGAGGCAATGGCGGAAGGGTCGGCGTCGCGTCAAGCAAGCCATGATGTGGCGGCAGCAGTGGAGGCGAAGGCGGTACATTCAAGCGGCCTTCAATCCGTCCCATCTCGCATTGGCCCGTCTGGACCAGACCCATAACCTGGCTGAGGGTGAACGGTTGCTCTACCTGAGAGGTCGGAGAGTCATCTCCCATAGCTATGTTTCTGTCGTCAAAACCTAAGTAGAGAAAGAAGCACCACCGAATGAAAGTAATTCACCAATCAAAATCCAACTAACAATGTGGTGTTGTTGATTTATTCAACAAACTGAGGGAAACAAACCCCCTGATCGAAGAAAAAACCACTGTGTGAACCAAAATTCACCGATCGGCAGTGTTGGACCCGTGGCTAGGGTTTGTGGCGGCGACGGTTCCGAGGCTGGGAGAGTGACAGATGAGCGGCGCAGCAAGCTGAGCTCCGAAAACCACAGTGAAAGCACCAGTTGGTACTGTAGACAGTACCCAGTAGCAAATCAAAGACGAAAATCGAGGGAGAAGAGGGCGAAGCAGAGGAACGGGAGAAGAGAAGAAGAACGAGAGAGAAAGTTTTGGAGCGATTTTCTGAATATATTCCCAGAAAAAAAATTAACAAGTGTTTAAATAGTCTTCCTAAAACTGTAAAGGTAGATGAACTAAAAGTACTAGTACTGTAAAATAAAAACACTGTGGCGTCCTAAAAATAATGAAATTAACTAATAAAACAAATGCGACTAGGAGACGAAGTCATCCAAACGAGACGGACGTCGAATCACCCGCTGAGGTCTGTCTGCGGCGATGGTTCTGGGAACCGGTGTATCGCTCATCGTATCAGAAGAGAAGACCAAGAGATTAAGAGAAGCAGAAAAGGAAGGAGTAGAGGAAGAAGAACGAGAAGGAGATCGACTTCCTCACCACGACGTCGCCTCACCACCACCGCCGTCCTTGAAGACGTATGCCAAAGCCTCACCGCTTCTGCTCGGTTTTCGTGCATTTTTGCCAAAAGCAAGAATATCTAGAGAGAGCCAAAAAAGGAAAAAAAGAGAGAGAAAGAGAGAGAGAGAGAGGCTATTTACCTACTCCATCGATCTGGGTTGTCGGGGTGGCTACCATCGGCTGCTCCACCTTGCGGATCAGAGAGATAGAGAAAGAAGGGGATGGGGGATCAAAAAGAGGGAGGCAGAGATAGAGAGGGGGGGGGGGGATAGGGGGGGAATTGGATAGAAGGAGGCAGAGAGAGAAGGGGAGATTCATTGGGGGGGGGGGATCGGAGGAAGAGAGATGCATAGAAAGATGGTTTGAGAGAGAGAGCTATATGATAAGGAAGAGAGAGAGAGGGATAGATGATAAGGTAGAGACTACATAGGGAGAGGGCTAGTGGAGGTAGTTGGATAGTAATGGTGGGTTATAAAAGGGTATTTTGTCAATTACTCTTGCAAATGTTATTAAAAAAGGAAAGTGGAAGAAAGAAAGGAAACACTCGATTTAGGTAAATTGGAAGAAAGAAAGAAAGAAGAAAAGTACCACTGACTCCTCGTTATTGGTGAAAAAAGTTATTTTAAAGTTCCAAATGAACCCGACATTTACATAGTCATGTCTCTTTCATAGGATATGATTATTATTTTGATGTTCTTGAAAGAGGTTTTCATGCTTTATCTATCATCGCACTTGTTAATTTTCAAAAAAATAAAAATCATCGCACTTGGTGAAAGCTTTTAATAGAATTATTTTTCAAAATCTCATCTCGGACGATTTTTCTCTTGGAACAACAACGAGATTGGATCGATAGGACAAATCTTATACTTTTTTTTTTACTGTGTTCCTCGCACATCTTCGAGGAGAAAAGCAATAAACAACAATGTGTCACGGGCCCCATATATTTACTTGATATTTTTCTTGGTAACTGTCTTTGGGCTAGCCCATGACACATTTTGCTCACTTGGGGTCAAGTATTTTTGGGCCTAGGAATTGTCCTAGCCCATTTAGCCCACTTAATTTCCTTTTTTTAGAGTGTTCTTGTGCTTGTAGGCTTCATGGATGTGTAGGAGTCTCTAGAATATTCTAATGTAAATATCATAGGCCATTAGGAGCATGGAGGTTCGAGGCCACTAGATCTCTACCGTTGGATTAGATGATCTATATATCCTTCCATAGAAGAAGACCTCGTATAAATATGGAGGGGCTCATTTGCTCCAACCCATCCACGAATCCAAATTGTAAGCTTTCTCTCACTAGAAATACAAATTCCCTTTCCTTTACATTCGTATCTTGGTATGTAAAGATAAAATCAAAAATTCATTATAGTAGTATCAAGCAAAACTATCAATACCATAGGCATACTAAACATAATAATATGCAGGCATTCTAGACAATATAAATAAAATATAAAAGAGATTGCTATATCTAATGGCCACCTATAGCACATAATGGGGGCATAGATTCCAAATCATTCACCAAATAGCAAGTCAAGCAATAAACATTCAAATGTGCCGACAAACATCCAACAGTAAAATGTATCATCATAACATAACTATCAACAGTAGCAGCAGAACACTCTCTCACGACATGGTGACATGCCAAGAGGATGGAGATGTGGCACTACCTCGGGTCCGAGCTCATTGCAAAAGTATCCCCAGCATGCTTAACCAGCCTGGCTTCAAACTCAGGTGTGGCAGTTGTGCACATGTACGCCAGGAAAATCCATATGTCTGCAATCTTCGATGTTATCTCATACTCCTCCCGTAGTATCATGGTGAGTTTGAGGATAGGAAGAGTTTTCATATGAAGGAAAACGACACTAATTATTACGAGTAACCCAATACAATCCAAACAAGACATTGCCATACTAATAATATTCCCATGAAATAAACAAATACATATGGGAATTGTGAGTGTCTCCAAAATGCCACGAGCTGCGTACCCCGCAATAAGCAATCTAGTATCGTGATGTGCACGCGAAGGGAGACGGTAAGGCTATACAAGAAAATACAAGACAAATTCAGTTTAGTGCATATATCCACTGCTGAGCCCAAATTTATATAGACCAACCGAGGTCCAACAATTTAAAACGGGCACATGCAACAATCCAATACATTGATCTTCTAACCAAACCAGCTGACCAGGGCCAAAAATTGAGCTACGAATATTGTAAACTATCTAATTTAGCGAGTGAACATATTAGACCTAATTTAAATTAGCCAAACACACAATACATGACAACAAACTGGAAAAGATTTACTCACAAAAAGAATCACTAAATTTACATATAACACTCATGCTAGTTTTAAATTTGATTTTTAATAGACTTCATTGATTTCCGAATTAGAGAGAAAAATTAAATCCAAAGTATAATCGCATAAAAAACACATTGGTTTCATATAAAGCAACTAAAAACTAAAAACATCATATTCAAAGTATCAGACCCTTACCTCAAGCAGATCTGGGTAGGGAGGTGGTGGAACAACAATCCCAGGGAGAACAGTCCCCAGAACGGGTGGAGGAGGAACAAGCTCGCTGTCAGTTTCTAAATTATCGCAACCATCAAGAAATAGGGTCTGCTGAGCGTAGAAGAAGTTCCCTTCGTCGAGTTTGATTGATTCATCAAGCCTCATCGGCTAGACTTGTTGGAATAGGTTCCCTAGAGGCAAACTATAATTAGTATGAACGATGTTTTGGCTAGAATATTCATTTATTATTTATTGTGATATTTAATATAATGAAGTCCTTGGATACAATGTGTTGTTTATCTTAAATATCCCTAGTCCATTATATTGGTTAACAGGACAATCAAATATAGACTAGTAGGTGTGTAGATTGATATGGAGATATCAAGTCTAACACATGGGTATGCATTAGGAGTAATGGCATACTGGATTGACCCACAACGAGAAGGATACATTAGATTATGTTAAAGTCACAATCGCTTCTCGTAGTGCTAATATAATTGCAGTCCTTAGACTTGAAGTCACTAGATACTCTAGTTGTGGAATATCGTGCTTTGATGTTATCAAACGTTGCGCCTTAACCGGGAAACTATAAAGATAGCTATCGGGCATGATAGGAAGCAAGCTTTGAGATCGTAGTGATGTTGAGAGGATTTTTCCCTCCCACATAATGGGAGCAAATATTCATGGCCACTTGAGGGATGGTGCTTATTGAATGTCTAGCCAGACTCAGATAAATCAATATGGAGATATTGATGTTATCTGCTTGCATAAGCATGTTCCCAGGATCGAGGAACTATGGATTGGATATACGAGTGTGACTATTTATGTCTCGTATCCAATCCGGATATGGAGACAAAGGGATAGTGCAATATGTGATATTGGGCACAAAGGTTTGTCGGGATCGCTGACTTGTTCTATTAGTTGGATTGCATGGATGTGTTGCTAGACACCGCTTCATGTTAGTAATTTGTTACTACCAACTAAGTAGAAACCTATGGGGTCACACGTCTAATAGAGTTGAACTAGATTTGAGATTAATTAATATGATTAATTAATTATAAGGATCACTTCGCAACACCTTGCAAACTTAGTAGGACTAATATGCAAGGAAGGGACTAATCCAAGTTCATGTAGAACTAGGAAGGGCCTTTATGTAGTTAACAACGAGTTGTTGGACTATATAAAGGATGTTCTAGCTTCCTTCCCACAACTAATGCTCATAACATAAGTGAGTGGGAGAGAAAGCAAAAGAGAGAGCAAGAGACAAGCTAGGAGGCCGAACCCCTAACCGTCCCCTACCCGTCGGCCACCAAGAGAGAGGCCGAACCTCTCTTTGGTTCCTTGTTGCTTGATTCGTTCTTCCCTCTTCCTCCATTCCAAGCTATAACTAGGAGAATCAAGATCTAGATCTCACCTCTACACGTGAATCAACCGTAGAGACGAGGACATTATTCTTCGTGTGATCTCCCGAACCAAAAGGTACCATCTTCTATGTCCTTCACCATGTTATGAATGTCTCTTCCTGTGATCCTTGGCGGGCTTTGAGTAGGAATTAAATTTTTGTTATTCCGGTGCGTTACCTACGTCAAAACCCAACAGTGGTATCAGAGCCACATGTCGTAGTGCATAACATGATTTTATGTGTTACGATTTCAGTTGATACACCGTATTGTTAATTTTACGCGAAACTGAAATAAATTAGCATAGTAGATGTAAATTGAATATTGATTCAAGAACAAACAATACGTAATTTTACATGGGATGTAGGAATTTGTGAGTTTGATCACATATGATGTGAATAATTTTGGATCTAAGGCTAGAGTTTGAGCACATGCTTGGAAAAGGGGGGTTTTTCAAGTATGGAAACTATTAAACTTGGGCATCAAGGCAAATGGTGTTTTGGAAACAACCCAACAAGGAAGGAATTGTTATTGGAAACAATGCCATAAGGAGGTGCGGCCCCATGAGGGGACCGCCCCTCTCTCCCTTGCCGCCCAAGTAACACACTGCCCCAAGGGGCCGGCGCACCCTAGCGCACAGCCTAGCAGTGTGGGCTAGGGGCCGGACAGCCCGCGCCTAGTGTGGCGGTTCCTGGGTGTGTCCGGCCATACCCTTGGTGAATCTCTTGGACCATTTTGACCCTAGTATGTCCAAAACAACCAAAATTGAACAAGCGCGTTAAAAATTGGTTTTAACTGTTTTATGTGCTTTGTTGCATGGTGGATGGATATGGCCTAGGTTGTGGATATTTTTGTGTTTGTTGTGATTTGGTTTACGGCTTGCGAGCTGATCAAATTAATGTAATAATTAATTAGGTTTTACGACATGCGAGTCGTTTTTTCTCCTCAACATGTGAGGCTTTATTTATTTATTTATTTATTTATTTATTTATTTATTTATTTATTTATTTATTTATTTATTTATTTATTTATTTATTTATATATTTATTTATTTATTTATTCTAGATGTTAGGCTAGAATTAGAGATATTTTGATGATAGCCAAGAGCATGGAGACGAGGACCGGAGAACCTAGAAGCCAAAAAACGATGAAGACTCCCTACCCTAGGCGCGCGGCTATGGTGGAGCACATGGAGATGAGCTTGTCACTTTAGGGCAAATATATATTATCATTGGCTTGATAATATCTTAGTCTATGTGCCATATCCATGCCACATTATTTATCTTTTGTGGATGTTTATTATTTATGTCTTGTTATTTATTTTTGTGTGTATGACGATACTAGCAAAAGTTAACAAGATAATAATAACCGATCTTTTATTGTGGATTGCACAATCCAAATAAGTAGACCATGTTGATTGGATCAACCAAATAAATTAAGAATGATTAAATCCCTCAAATAGAATATTGCGTTTTGCCTTCTCTTGCCTAAACACCCTTCATGATCAGGGTCTATTAAAATTCGGGCTTGCCACAGCAAGACGATTTTAATTCACAATGATATGTTGCGGACGACACAATCTAGTAATGTGTGTATGTTTAAGCAAGAGGTTGGACGCAACTAGGTAAGAATCAATTGGATTGATGAACCTAGAGGCATGAAAATATGTGTTATTTAAAGGATAAAGAATAATGAGTTATTCACCTAATTGGACCAAGAATTGCATGGGATGCAATTGGAATGGTTCCTACCTAAATAACCAATTCTTGAGCGACTTGCCAAAGCAAGCTCAAGAAGAAGTGAAAAGGGATCTTGGACCTACTAGAAAATATAGATGATATTCAAAATACAAAAATTGCACATTTCTCGTTTTGTAGAATTACAAATGGCAAACAACAACGCATCGAATTCATCCCTGCGATCTGTTCTTGAGAAGGACAAACTGTCTGGAACAAATTTCCTTGACTGGTAGAGAAACTTAAGGATTGTCCTTAAGCAAGAAAAGAAGCTGTACGTCTTAGACACTCCAATTCCTGCCCCACCCCAGGATGAGTCTGTTCTAGAAGATGTAAGGGCACGTCAGAAACATATTGATGATTCTAATGACGTGACTTGCCTCATGCTCTGCACCATGACTGTTGAGCTTCAGAAACAACACGAGAACATGGAGGCCTATGATATGATCATACACTTGAAACAATTGTTTCAGGAACAGGCAAGGCATGATCGATATGAGGTGTCCAAAGCATTGTTCAAGAGTAGTCTTGCAGAAGGGAATCCAGTAGGGCCTCATGTACTCCGAATGATCGGGTACATTGAGAACCTTGAGGGACTGGGATTCCCACTTAGCCAAGATTGGCTACTGATCTTGTCTTGCAATCGTTGCCTGACAGTTATAATCAAATCATACGAGATCAGTAAGACTCTGTCAGACTTATTGAACATGCTAAAGACAGCTGAACAGAGCATCAACAAAGGCAAGGGTAAAGCCATAATGATGGTGCATAAGAGGAAGGGCAAAGGAGTTGCCTCTACTTCCAAAGGAAAGCGCAAGAAAGTTGCAAAATCCAAGGAAACTCTAAAGCCTAGTGGGGGCGTGGCTAAAGGTGAATGTCACTATTGTAGCCAGTCGGGTCACTGGAGGAGGAATTTCCCTAAATATATGGAGGATAAGAAGCTTGGAATAGTGATTCCACCACCACCAGGTATTTATGTTATAGACGTCGATCTTTTTATTTCTTCATCTTGGGTATTGGATACTGGATGTGGTTCTCACATTTGTCGAAATGTGCAGGAGTTGAAAGAAGTAGAAGATTGGCTAAAGGGGAGATAGATCTGCGCGTAGAGAATGGAGCAAGAGTGTTGCATTAGCTATAGGCGTCTATGAGCTATCTTTGCCTTCTAGAAGTATTTTAGAATTAGATAATTGCTTTTATGTGCCTCATATGAGCAAAAACATTATTTCCATCTTGTTTGGACGAGAAGGGTTTTTCTATTTCAATAAAGGACAAGTGTTGCTCCATTTATTTTGATAGTATGCACTATTGTAGTGCGCATTTGTCTAATGGATTATATATCCTTGATCCAAAAAAATCCAATCTATAACATAAATACTAAAAGGATTAAAACTAATAATTTAAATCCTACATATCTATGGCATTGTCGTTTAGGCCATATAAATGAGAAACGCATAGCTAGAATCTATAAAGATGGACTTCTAGACTCATTTGATTTGGAATCATATGAGACATGTGAATCTTGTTTATTACGAAAAATGACAAAGTCCCCTTTCAATAAGAAAGGTGAGAGGACTAGTGAGTTACTGGCCCACATACATACCGTGGTTACACCTACTTCATAAAATTTACTGATGATTTCAGTAGATATGGATTTGTATACCTTATGAAGGCCAAATCCGAATGTTTTTAATTGTTTAAAGAATTCAAGAATGAAGTAGAGAAGAACTTGGTAGAAGTATTAAGGTTCTACGATCGGATCATGGAGGAGAATACTTAAGCCAAGAGTTTGATGAGTATCTTAGAGAGTGTGGGATAGTATCCCATCTCACTCCACCTGGAACGCCACAATGGAATGGCGTGTCCTAGAGGAGGAATCGCACACTATTAGATATGGTGCGATCTATGATGTCTCAAACGGATCTTCCGATATCGTTTTGGGGACATGCTCTAATGACGGTAGCTTTTACCATTAACCGTGTTCCATCCAAATCAGTCATGAAGACACCATATGAGATATGGACTGGGAAGCGTCCCATAGTGTCGTTTATGAAGATTTGGGGGTGCGATGTCTATGTAAAGCGTTTACAAACAGACAAGCTCCGGCCCAAGGCGGATAAGTGTAAATTTGTGGGATGTCCTAAGGAAGCGAAAGGATATTATTTCTACAATCCCACCGAGAACAAAGTGTTTGTAGCTCGGACCGGCGTGTTTCTAGAAAGAGAGTTTGTCTCTAATGAAGCAAGTGGGAGAACTGTAGAAATTGAAGAAATTCAAGAACCACAAATCACTGAACCGATGATAGAACATGAACATGAACCGCAATTTGTTGTGGAAGAACCTGTTCAGGTGACACAGGAACTCCGTAGGTCAGGAAGGGTACGTCATGAGCCAGAGAGGTACAGACTACTCGTGACTGAGCCCGATGACATACCACTCATGGATGATGAGCCTGCAACCTACGGGGAGGCCATGAAAGGCCAAGACTCCAAGAAGTGTCTAGAAGCCATGAGAACCGAAATGGATTCCACATACACCAACGAAGTATGGACTTTGGTGGAACCACCTGAAGGGGTGCGGCCCATAGGGCGCAAATGGGTCTTCAAGAAGAAGACCGACATGGATGGCAAGGTAGTTGCCTATAAGAGGCGATTGGTAGCTAAAGGGTATAGACATATTCATGGTATTGACTATGATGAGACCTTTTCACCAGTCGCCATGACTAAATCTATTCAATTCCTACTTGCTATTGCAGCATACTACGACTATGAGATTTGGCAAATGGATGTCAAAACAGCGTTCCTTTATGGGAACCTCCTCGAGGACGTGTACATGACACAACCGGAGGGTTTTGAGGATCCAGAGAAAGCCAATAAATTTTGTAAGCTGCAAAGATCCATTTATGGATTAAAGCAAGCTTCTAGAAGTTGGAATCGACGTTTTGATGACGCAGTAAAAGAGTTTGGCTTCATCAAGAACGAAGATGAGCCCTGTGTTTACAAGAAGGTTAGTGGGAGCTTTGTAAAGTTTCTGATCTTGTATGTGGATGACATAGTAATCATTGGAAACGACATTCCTACTTTGCAATCTGTTAAAGATTGGGTAGGAAAGTGTTTCGCAGTGAAGGACCTAGGAGATGCAGCTTATATACTAGGTATAAATATCTATAGGGATAGATCTGGAAAGCTTCTCGGCCTAAGTCAAAGTACATATATAGACAAGGTGTTGAAGAGGTTCAACATGCAAGATTCCAAGAAGGGATTCTTGCCCATGTCGCATGGAGTCACTCTTTCTAAGACTGACTGTCCTTCCAATGAGATTGAGAAGGACCGCATGAGTAAGATACCATATGCTTCGGCCATAGGATCCATCATATACGCCATGTTGTGTACTAGACCAGACGTATCATACGCGTTGAGTATGGTGAGCAGATATCAGCCCAATCCCGGTGAGAGTCACTGGATTGCTGTCAAGAACATCCTAAAGTACTTGAGAAGAACTAAGGATGCATTCTTGATATTTGGAGTAAGGGAAAAGCTAAGTGTAATTGGTTACACTGATGCAAGCTTCCAAACCAACAAAGATGATTACAGATCGCAGTCTGGATACGTGTTTTGCCTGAATGGAGGAGCTGTGAGCTGGAAGAGTTCCAAGCAAGGGATAGAAGCTGAGTACATTGCTGCCGCAGAAGCAGCAAAAGAGGCAGTTTGGATAAATAGTTTATCACTGAGCTCGATGTGGTCCCTAGCATCGTGGATCCCATAGAGTTATACTGTGACAACTCTGGGGCAATCGCACAAGCCAAGGAACCAAGATCACACCAGAAGTCAAAGCATGTACTTAGGAGATTCCATCTTATTCGTGATATGATCGATCGAGGAGATGTGAAGATGTGAAAGATTCCAACGGATGACAATCTTTCAGATCCGCTCACAAAACCACTTGCGCAGCGAAAGCATGAAGGGCACGTGAGATCTATAGGCATACGAGATGCACCAGATTGGCTTTAGTGCAAGTGGGAGACTGTTGGAATAGGTGCCCTAGAGGCAATCTATATTTAGTATGAACAATGTTTTGGCTAGAATATTCATTTATTATTTATTGTGATATTTAATATAATAAAGCCCTTATATACAATGTGTTGTTTATCTTAAATATCCCTAGTCCATTATATTGGATAATAGGACAATCAAATATAGACTAGTATGTGTGTAGATTGATATGGAGATATCACGTCTAACACATGGGTATGCATTAGGAGTAATGGCATACTGGATTGACCCACAACGACAAGGATACATTAGATTATGTTAAAGTCACAATCGCTTCTAGTAGTGCTAATATAATTGCAGTCCTAAGACTTGAAGTCACTAGATACTCTAGTTGTGGAATATCGTGCTTTGATGTTATCCAACGTTGCGCCTTAAGCGGGCAACTATAATGATAGCTATAAGGCATTATAGGAAGCAAGCTTAGAGATCGTAGTGATGTAGAGAGGATTTGTCCCTCCCACATAAAGGGAGCAAATATCCATGGCCACTTGAGGGATGGTGCTTATTGAATGTCTGGCCAGACTCAGATAAATCAATATTTAGATATTGATGTTATCTGCTTGCATAAGCGTATTCCCATGATCGAGGAATTATGGATTGGATATACGAGTGTGACTATTTATGTCTCGTGTCCAATCCGGATATGGAGACAAAGGGATAGTGCAATATGTGATGTTGGGCACAAAGGTTTGTCGGGATCACTGACTTGTTCTATTAGTTGGATTGCATGGATGTGTTGCTAGACACCGCTCCATGTTAGTAATTAGTTAGTACCAACTAAGTAGAAACCTATGGGGTCACACGTCTAATAGATTTGAACTAGATTTGGGATTAATTAATATGATTAATTAATTAGAAATATCACTTTGCAACACCTTGCAAACTTAGTAGGACTAATATGCAAGGAAGGGACTAATCCGGGTTCATGTAGAACTAGGAAGGGCCTTTATGTAGTTAACAAGAAGTTGTTGGACTATATAAATGATGTTCTAGCTTCCTTCCTACAACTAATGCTCATAACATAAGTGAGTAGGAGAGAAAGAAAAAGAGAGTGCAAGAGACAAGCTAGGAGGCCGAACCCCTAGTCGTCCCCTACCCGTCGGCCACCAAGAGAGAGGCCGAACCTCTCTTTGGTTCCTTGTTGCTTGATTCGTTCTTCCCTCTTCCTCCGGTCCAAGCTAGAACTAGGAGAAAGAAGATCTAGATCTCACCTCTAGGCTGGATCAACCGTAGAGACGAGGACATTATTCTTCGTGTGATCTCCTGAACCAAAAGGTACACATCTTCTATGTCCTTCATCATGTTATGAATGTCTCTTCCTGTGATCCTTGGTGGGCTTTGAGTAGGAATTAAATTTTTGTTATTCTTCTGCGTTACCTACGTCAAAACCCAACAAGACATTCAAACCACACTTTCATGCAGCAAAGATCAGGAGGTCACGCTTGAAGTTCCACCCCCTATCATATTTCTCCTGGTATTCCTCATTATCAAAATCTTCAAGATCAGGATTGGAGTAGGAGATCAGATCTGCGAGTACTCTTTGTAGAAATCCCTCTTTTCCGGCAGGAGGAGGAGGGGCGCCGTCAAGAAACATGGCCGGCAACACCTCGTAGCAGCGGTCAGAGAACGCTCCAAGAGACAAATAAGCGGTAGAGATGTCAACTTCGAGACCACATTGTTTTTCTATATACTGGAACAATTTAGCTGTGAATTCGATCTCGCCACTCTTTCCGAGATATTTTCACGAAGATCGGAGTGACTTTTGCATAAAGATACCATTTCTGCAAAAGGAACTCTGATCTCTGAGTAAATATCTCAGAAAGGCTGGAGAGATCAAATCCACACTGCCCAATCCTTATTGAATCTAGTATGGTTCTCTCTCAGCCTGCCCAATCCGTATCAGTGTACGCCGTGAGGCCCGTGGAGGCAGTAACAGAGATGTGAAACCCGAGATCAAGAGTGCCACTCACATAGCGAAGAACGCGTTTCAACGCACAAAAATAATGCTCACGAGGATCATGCATGAAGAGGCAGATCTGTTGAACGACATATGGGATGTCAGGACGGGTGAATGTGAGGTACTGATGAGCACCAGCGAAACTGCGGTAGAGAGTGGGATCATCAATTGGAGGTCCCGAACCCGCGGTGAGTTTAGAGCTAGTCTCAATCGAAGTGCTAACCGACTTAAAGCCGACCATTGATGCACGCTATAGAATCTCAGAGGCATACTGACGTTGAGAGAGAACCATATCAGATTCAGTGCGAGTGACAACAATGCCCAGAAATGATGTAGAGGTCCAAGGTCAGTCATAGCAAACTCAGTCGAAAGGTGAGCAATAATCCACTGCAAAACTGAAGGAGAAGACCCTGTACTGATGTTATTGTTGACGTAGAGGACGAGGTAGACAATATCTGATCCCTGACTGTAGACAAACAGAGACTCATCACACCGACAACTGGAGAACCCCACTGAGCCAGTGAGAAAGGTAGCAAAACGCTGAAACCACGCGCGTGGTGCCTGTTTTAGCCCATAGAGGAACTTACGAAGACGACAAACATGATCCGGATGAAGAAGATCTTGATAGCCCAGTTTTTACAACATCCAGATCACCGTGCAAGAAAGCATTCTTGACATCCAACTGGATAATAGGCCAAGCATGAGAGATGGCAAGAGTGAGAACAGTACGGATGGTGGCCGTTTTGACAACAACACTAAAAGTCTCATCACAATCAACACCCACTAACTGAGATTTTCCATTCGCCACCAGGCGGGCTTTGTACCGCTGAAGAGTACCATCAGCCCGAAACTTGTGACAGAATAACCTAATGGCCTGGAGAATGTTTGTCCCAGACGGGGGAGGAACCAACTACCAAGTCTCATTCGTGATCATAGCCTCAAACTCATAATCCATTGCAACTTTTCACTGTGGGTCCGAAAGGGCTGACACATGGGATTTGGGCAAGAGAGACACAGAAGAAGGAGATTGAGTCTGAAGGGTGAGACTGGAGATGGGTTTATGGATACCGTGCTGGGCTCGGGTTCTCATCTGAGGGGAGAGAGGTGGAGCCGGTGGGTTAGGAGAGCCCGGTTCTGGAGACAGCGGAGAGACCGTGACAGGTGGGGAGGCAAGAGGCTGAGGAGGAGCTTGAGGTGTAGGAGGCTGAGGTGGTGTCGATGCAGAAGGAGGAGGTGCGGCCGGGCGACGAGTTTAGTGAAGAAGGAAGGGTGGGGTTAGCCGAGAGGGAGCGGAGGGGTTGTGAGTATGACCCGACAGATCTATAGGAGGAAGACCATCGTTGGGGTCAGAGACAATATGACCGGGAAGTGACACGGAACCTGGTGTGGCAAACGGGAAGACATGCTCATCAAACGTGACACGAAGTGAGATGTGAATGCGACCAGTAGAGATGTTGAGACACCGATAACCAGGATAGTTCGAAGGGTAACCAAGAAACACGCATCGAGTGGGACGAGGGGCAAGCTTGTGAGGAGACACATCAGTCAGATTAGGGTAACGCAGACACCCAAAGGTACGAAGATGATCGTAAGTGGGAAGACGATGATAGAGAATGGTGGTAGGAATATCACCGTTGTGAGCTTTGGTGGGGAGAATGTTAGTGCAGTATACTTATCGGGTAATCCGGTTCAACATCAACGCACAACACATATTGTGAAGACCTTCACTCGGGGACCCTTTTACTTCGGAGCAATATATCAGGGGACCTCTATCCTCTTATTTCCACCCCGTCCCCCTCTCCAGCCCAGTCTCTCGTCATTCTTCCAGCCCCAGTTTTGCACAACCGTCTTGGACATCCTGATCGCCACGTCTAAGATCATCTTAGCTCTAGTCATTTCATTTCTTGTACTAAAACTGAGCAAACCGGATTGTGCCATGCATGTCAACTCGGCACACACGTTAGACTTCCCTTTGTCCCTTCACAATATTGTACTGTGGCTCCGTTTGACATTATTCATAGTGATATTTGGACATCCTCTGTTGCTAGATGGTGAAATTGTCCTTCCGGGACTTCTATATTGATTAGTAATATATACAAAACTAATAAAATCATAATTACACTTTAGTCCTTAAACTAAGTATCCTATCGCTATTAGTGAAAACGAAGAAGCTCTGGAATAGAGTGGAAACTGAAAACCCAGCTGGGGCTTTTGATGCCCCTCACCCACTCGGAGGAATAGAGTTATTTATACCATGGTTAACCTAGGTCTTCCTTGCATTCAAGTTTAACTTTCTCTTACACTCTGGTACAAATATTTTCAATTTTGACACCGATTTGACACCCACACTTAAAGTATTGTAGTAAAATTGAGTATCATTGCTCACTCATGTAATACTATTGTATTGGTACTACCTTCGTTTCTTCTCTATCACACCGGTTTGACTTTTACCACTATTCACTAGGTCACTTTGACCCGGTGATTTGGATAGTAAAATGATGCAATTTTTTGATAATTTTTTCATGGTATTGTAGACTAAAAGTTGCTCTATGACACGGTGAAAAAATTATTACAAAATCGTATCGTTTTGCTATCCAAATCACCCGGTCAAAGTGACCCAGATACGAGTCAAAAAGTCAAACCGTTGCTATAGAGAAGAAACGGAAGTAGTACCAATCTTGTGCACGTTTTTCAACCACCATGTGCTATTGCCGTGATATTAGACAAAGAACATCTCAGACTGATACCCGATATAAAAAACGCTCGAATGCAGTAAAGATATGTCATCCGAAGCAATATTGCAAATTAGGAAGATGAGACATCAAAATTTCGTCACTCATACTTAGGCCGAGAGAACTCATCAATACTTCTCGCGCCCACTGAATTGAAAACTACGAAGGCACATGGCAACCAACCGATACCTACTTACTGCTACAATAGATCTAGGAACAACCTAAGCTAAGCAATAACATCATCATCATCGACTTGATTGAGTGTACAGCTGCCAAAACAACCCTAACATCTAAGTTCCCCTCTCTTCTCCTCATCCGGCACATCAATGTCATGACGTTAAAGTTAGATCGATAATGGAAACGGTTCTCGGCCACCTTGGCATTCAGAGCCAAAAAGTTGAAGCAGCATATCGACTCCAATATCACTTCCCCTGCCAAAAAAGAAGCAAGATTACATTTTCCGCCAATATAATGTGTCAATGTAGCGAGGATTCTTTGATGACAAGGTAGAAAGGAAACAGACAATTTAAGAAAAAGAAACAAATATACCTTCTGGTTCATCCACTTCTATCGAGCACTTCTACTGTGCCTGTAGAATATCGCTAAGCAAGTTAAGGACTACAAAAACATCGCCAAGCTGACAGGAATGTTTTTGCCTACCACGCCAAAAGCAAGAAGAAATTTCACATTAGATACTCTACATAGTTTAGATTGATAAAATCTGGAAATCAGGTCTGAAAGTAAATATTCTTAGAACAAGGAGAGACGTATCAACTGATGCATCCAAGGGTTTCAAGGTACAAAAGAAGGTGCAATTATCCCATAACGACACAATTAGAAACCAACAAATGTCTTCAAAACTAAGCGTCAGTGACTCCAACAATCTAGTTTTAAAACGATGCCAAGTTAACTTCTCTAATTCTTCTGATTTTCACTAACAGGAAGGTCTTCTGACAACTAAGTTGATGAGCAATATTTCCATACTCGTATTTTCTTTATCAGCACGAGTGATGGTAGCACATGAATTATAGATTATTAATTATTGACTCGTTAAATATCTTGCTCATTTGAGTATCAGAAAACAAAAACCAACAATGCTTTCTTAATTTGAGGTAGTTCCATCTATCTGTTGCAATTTATTAACTTTATGGTAACCTTTTCTATCTCTCTGTTGCGTAGACATTAAGAACTTTATCTAAAGCGAGAAAATGTTAACAGCTTTATCCCCGGCCGAGGTTAACTGCTATACCGGGTGTAGATAGTGCTTTCTGAGCTGACAGATCTTGGCCACGTGGCAATTATCTAGCACACCATATTGTGCTCCACACACACTGGATCACCAGCCGCGCTGATCCATGTGGGGGCTGCGAGACAGGGCCCTGGCATACCACTGCACGGGACTTGTAGGGACTTAGTGGTTTGGAGGCTAGAGTAAGTCCTGCCGCGTGCGAGCCAAGCCCGCACGCGACCTTTAGTAACTGCTTTTGAGAGATTTATGGCACGAGCTCCATAAACCCGGTCAATCCGGTCAAACCCGGTCAACCCCATAACGGTTCCGGTATTCGCGCATAACGTGCTGTAACGGTCCCTATATGTGCGGACGAACGTGCCGTTGCGGTTAAGCTAATTAAGCCGCCATTGATGGGCGCATTAACCACACTGCGACGGTCACATTCTCCGTTATATATAGGACGTTAACCTTTCCATACAAAGGAGGACACATCAGACATACGCGGAAGCTCTGCCAAACCCCTGTCTCTCTCTCAGACATTACTACTGCCTTACTCTCTCCCTACACACAACCCAACTCTTCCTGTGCCATTTCCGATCATCTACTCTCGGTGTACACAGAGTGCTCCCCGCCGGATTCTCTTGTGCACACCGGGTAACCTTTTTTGTCCTGTAGTAGAGGGGACCACAAAAAAAAGCTGCTGCAAACCCTAATTAGGGACGCACCATAGACAACCCCTATTTTATGTTCTTTGCGAGCACCATCATAGCAGATTCTACCACTGCGTGCAACAACGCCCCTTTTTCTGCCCTCTTGAGAATGGCGTTTTTTTTCCCGCCTGCACTTCCTTCGTTTAGCACTTTCCTATCATCACAATGACCCTTGAACTTCTTACTACATTTCCAGATTTCTTCTTCCTTTCTGTCATTTTTAACAATCTCTTTTCCATGTCATCATCCACGAAAAACCAAAGGAATTGAAGGATGCTGCAAGAAAGCTTTGAGTGAAGATGGATCTTCAGCCAAGTTATTAGCTCAATTGGCATCCAAATGGATAACTTGAGGCAAAAAGTTCTACAAGTCCATATTTCTATTTCTTAAATGTTGTTTCAAGTAATCAATCTGGTATGATTGATCCTTGAACCTTTGCGTGCATTACTTTGCTGTGTATATATTATGGTGGCTGCTATAGCATAAGTGAAATCAATCAAAAGATCACAAACTTAATTGTTCTTTTATCTAAGTAGGACGCATACTGCTATACAATATGTATATGTGGTTGCTCGTGGTATCTAATAATATTTTTGCCCTTTACAATGTTAGTTCTAGAGATTGTGGTTGCACTCAGGGAAGGATCGCCCTACGCTGTTGCATTCACGATTATTAGATTTGAAAAGCCTCAAAACCAGAAAAGAGCATCAAGTCACATTTCAAGATCTTCCCTCAACTTGTTTCTTATATACTTCTATTTCAGACATGAGTTAATTGGGATGTGATTATGACTTCATAGCCTATAATGCAATGTCTCAGTATATCAACACAGAAGCTCATGGCAATACAAGTTGTGGTATTATTCAATCATTCATGGAGGTGAACAAGTCAACAATGTCTGGAGAGTTCAAAGTCAAACATTGAAATGGGACTAACATCACATATTACTGCACTCACTTACGAACTGAATTCCAACAGGGACCAACCAATGGCTATCTTGCATGCTTCAAAAAGTCACATTCTGCCTCCGTAGGTGGTTTCCAACCTCATTGTGGTTGGAACTCTGTTCTGGAGAGCATCACTCTTCCAGTGCCTCTGATTGCTGCTTGACCACTTTATGCAGAACAGAAAACGAATGCTAAAATGCTCGCAGTGTGTATAAATGTGACGTTGATAACCGAGGCTTTATCAAAGCACCCAGTTGAAGAGAGTCTTCTGTGTCCCAATGTGAAAGTTGGGTTTACATTTTAACAAAGAGGTTGTGTGCATATGATCAAATACCCCCAAAATCGCGCAGGGTAGGTTAGTACTACCTCTGTTTCTTATCTTTCAATGGCGGTTGACATTTTTACTCGTAACCGGATCACTTTGACTCGGTGATTTGGATACCAAACCGATGTAATTTTTTGGTAATTTTTTCATATTACTGTAGATTAAAGTTTACTCTACAAAATCATGTAAAAATTACTAAATTTGTGTATCGTTTTGCTAACTAATTCATCAGTGTCAAAAAATGAAGTAAGCTGAAAGAGAAGAAACAGAGGGAGTACATTTTATAATCGAATAGGCTCAGGTGGAGAGAAGTTACTGACCTGTTATCAATGCGATGATCGCCCCTCCGTGTGTTCTCTTAGTAAAGATTAAACCATATAACCCTAACAAAATCCAGATTATAATCGCATAAAAAACAGTGGTTTCATACTATAAAGTTACTAAAAACTCAAAAAAATCATGTTCAAAGCACGGATCCGACCTCCTACTGGTCGGATCTGCAGTGGTCCTCGGTCCGGAAACCATGGATTTCTCCCGGAAGCACTGCAGATCCACATCCTGCTCCGATTATCAGTATCAGGATCTGCAGTGCTTGGGAGAAACCATCGTTCCCGAGCGAGGAGGAGTTCCGCCGATAAACATGTCGGGCAAGGTCAGAGAACGCTTGCATTTCCGATATATTTCCACCGAGATCGGAGAGTCTGTATTGATTAGAGCACCACGTGTAGATGCTCTTAGAGCAAACAAAAATTTCTCCAGGAAATGGACTTTCCGACTCACTTCATGCGCCTCATCCATTTCGGAGGAAGAAAGTTATTTATATACCACCAGAGTTTACCTAGGTGCTCGCTTTAACAGCAAATTGACCGTTGTGTCCCCCACCACCACCACCACCAATTTAACTCTCTCTTACAATTTGGCATCCATCTTTCCAATTTTGACACCCAAACACTTGCAACACTGTAGTGGCAAAATCAGGTATCATTAAGGACTCATATGATCTCTACCAATCTTGTGCACGTTTTCCCACCATCTTGTGTTAATCCAGTGATATTAAACAAAGAACATCCCGTACTGATACCCAGTAAAAACACTCGGATGCAGTAAAGATATGGCATCCGAACTCCGAAGCAATATACGAAGATGAGACATCAAAATTTTCTCACTCGAGAACTCATCAATACTTTCTCGCGGCCACTGTATTGTAAATTACGAAGGTATATGGCATCCAATACCTTCTTACTGATACAATAGATCTAGGAACAACCTATTCTAAGCAATAACATCATCATCATCGACTTGATTGAGTGTACAGCGGCCAAAACAACCCTAACATTTAAGTCCTCCTCTCTTATCTTCATCCGGCTCATCAATGTCATGACGTTAAATTTAGAGAGATAGTGGAAACGGCTAGTCTAATTGGTCTGGGCGGATTTTAAGCCCCCCTAACTCACGCTGCAGCAAACAAAACAAACACATTTGCACGTATGATACCACAAGCTATAAGCTAAAACCACACATACATGCGGTGGGGGACGTCCACCTCTCATCTAGTTACGAGAGGATAGATCGGTGGCAAATGTTCCACCAGATCCTTTCCTGACTCGGTACCTCCTTCCGTCATTGTTATTGGAGTGACGAGGTGATCTAGAGACTCCCTGTTTCCCCAGATATTCGTGTCCAGGGCATTCTATCCGATATTAAGACACATAGAGCACTTAGCGACCTTGGCTAAGTTCTTATCTCTAGATCTATTCACCGAGTCAGTGTAATTTCTGACATGCCTGCACTAAGGAGCAGTATGACCTTCTCTATAGCATAGTTGGCATGTTGGAGAACTATAACTCCTGGAGTTTGAGTTGTTCTCAGAGAATGTGGGAGAATTCTTACTCGTAAAGCTATGACGCTACTCCCCCCCCCCCCCCCCCCCCCTATGTAGATTCCTTGACCTAGAGACAGGGCTTTTCAATTCTTTGGCCTTGTTTCTATATTGAAGTCTTTTGAATTGCTCAGACATATGGTCTTTAGACGAATCACTAGTTCTGACCGAGGAGTTCAATCGGGAGTTCATCGCCAAAATTGGATAAATGTGAGAGACAAGGACACAGACAGGGCTAGCTCCAAAAAGAATTGGTGTTGTGAGTCTCTCTGTGGTCATAGGTTGAATTCTCTATCGATACAAGGATCAGAAAGCTCACAATGTTAAGTTCTAGAGACGGAGACTTACCTGACATGGTGTTTTCTGACTTGATGCTGTCAGGGCCGTCCCTAGCTTTTATGAGGCCCTAGTCAAGTTCTATACTTGAGGTCCTTATAAATAAATAATAAATAATTTTCATCTCGTTCAAGTTAACATGTAAGAGTATATGCATAATTTGACCTCCAATGTTTATAACGAGGAATTAAAAATATGAGAAAATATAGTTGTCTGTCAAAATAATAAGTCATTTTTCTTCTTAAAAAATAATAAGTCATTTTGGTATCATAGTTTGCAAAGACATTCATCCCTTCCTTTTTCAATCATTTTGGTATCATAGTTTGCCAAAATATTCATCCCTTCCCCGTCCAGTGTCATTGTTGATCAATATCTACGGAATATGTGTTTCTATCTCTTTATTTTATATTTGTTTTATTTTTAACATTTATTTCAATATTTAGAAATTAGCAACAGACATTGTGATCAATATTACAAAAAAAAAAAAAAAAAAAAAAAAAAAAAGTGGATAGAATGTAGAAGAAAGTTTAATCAACTTGGAGAGTAGGAACAAATCAATACTCACATAATGCCCCCATATGTTTGTAAAACTATGAGGCCCTCCCCTGGTGGGGGCCCTAGGCAAGCAAGTAGTTTGCCTAAGGGTAGAGACTGCCCTGCATCTCTTTGTTACTTTGGAGTACTTTCTTGTAGGCACGTGATTGAGTGTCCCATGGAATACCCCAGAATTGGTCTAAGGACATTTTGGTCATTTGATTAGCCACCCTACTCTTTTCACCATTTTTTCTTCACCACATAATATATTTATATTTTAAAAAGGGACTACGGAAACAGAGAAAGAAGGCCAAGACTAGGAAGGAGCAAGAAAGGGGCAGAAATAGCTTCTACCGTGAAGACCGAAAAAATTGTTACGCCGCCCGAAACCAGCAAGAAATCGGTAGCTCAAAACACTAGATGAGAAAAAGAGAGAGAAAACCTCTCACTAGAGACTCCTACTGTTTTTAGACAACTGCTGAACTATTTGTAGAGAGTTGAGAGCTAATTCAGTGCGCGAAGCAAGTATTTAGCTGAAATCTGATCCCCTTAAGTTAACTTATGACCCAAAATAGCAAATGTTTACGCCAGTTCACTAAAGGCCATCCCAATTCCCACGTAAGTGACACACCAAATTTTGTGGCCTCGATAAACGCTCCCTAGCGACATTTAACATAAGCCTTATACAAAAGAAAGAATGTCAAGGCAAACTGGCACCATTGCATGAGGCAGCACTCTAAGCAGAACTCCCAACGCGTAGCTGAGCACGACGTGGCTACGGGAATCCTCACGGCAAAGCTGAACACAACAGAAAACCAAGAACCTCCTCACGTCATATTACATAGCAAAGTAAAACCAAACACAGTTTCTCTCAAAGAAAAAAAACCAAGCGCGGAAGGTACTGGTGGTATAAATGCTAGCAACAATACTTTTACAGCTTACGAAACAATGACCATTGCGGCTTGACAGCTTTTCCTGGACTAAATCGAATCATTCAACGCCATTGTTTAAAATAAGTACAATCACATCAATAAGAAGAAAATGGATCGTTTAAAGAAGGCATCAATCACTGACAAATGGTTCTAAGAATATGAGAGCAGTCCACAGGAGGAAGACAAAGCTACCAACTGGGAAAGGCAATGCAGTCATTACACAAGTACAGCAACAATAAGAAACTCGTGAGGCAGCTGCTGCTGCTGCTGCTAGTCCTCATCCTCGTCCGAGTTGACCTTCCACTTATAAGCTGTGTCTTCAGGAAATGCATAGTCTATATGTATTCTTCATATCTCTGTGTCAGACCAAAAATACAATTATTATTAGCGCTGCTTTCAATTGGGCAGAAAAAGAAACAACAACAGCCAAAGAAACTACACAGCGGAAAACAATAGCACTTGAAAGCATAGTTTTAAAAACCGGACCGGACTCAGCCCGGTACGGTTCGGTTGTCGGACCGGCCATGCAGCAAATCGGTCAAAACCGGCTGGTTCACGGCCCAACCGGTGAACCGGGCGGGTTGAAAACCGGCCGGTTTCATTATAATCCGAAAAATGTTTGCCACATATAGGAATCGAACTCACGATCAACTGCTATACAGGCAATCACCTTAACCACTTGGCCAACAGAGAAGATATTACACTGTATCTGCGTCTAATAACTATATATTAATCTTATCATTGTTGATTGCTTGATTCCATATTTATTTTATATGTTTGATCTTATCATTGTTTATTTTTTGAAAACCCGCTCTCTTGAATGCTTCCCTTCAACCCAAAACTACACACAATTAGGCTCAGTGCCTTTTACTTAGAAACAGTCCAGATGCTTCATTTCAGCAGCCAGTTTTCCCTATATTTTAGTCCGGCAACTTCCCTATACTGTACAAACAGACGTGAAGGAAAATCATATGCCTAAATCTATGTTTCAGGTAACATAGGCCACGATGTTTACACAAGGGCCAGCTCAAAATATAGGAAAGATGTGAAGGCCAACTTCAACCAAGGAAACAAACCAATTATTAAAGGGTAAAAGACAAAAACCTGCCTCGAACTATGGGGAAATACACTTTGGTCCCTTAAACTATGGATAATTCCACTTTCATCCCCTGCTAACGGAAAATCAGTGGACGCAGAGCACCCGTCTGTCATGTTCTGTCCAAAAAAGTCACTTTTCAATATATATTTTGACTATTTTACCCCTTGTTCGTGATGTTTGTGTTGTTCATGTTCTTGTTCTTTGTGTTCTTCTTCACCACCAACACCAACACAATACAATTTCCATCAAACTCAACCAAGAACAATCAAATACTACAACATAATTTCCACAAACCTTTTTTGTGCAAAGAAATCAGGAAAACAACAAAAGAGAACATTATCAAATTATTACCATACACAACTAACAATCAAATAAAATCCAAATCAAGAACGGAAGAAACCAAGAAGTAGGTAACCACCACTCCAAGAACATAGTTTTAACTATCTATTACGATACAATCCAACACAGTAAATGCAGAAGTGAAATTCAGTGAATTTTTTTTCCAAAGAGCTAAGTCATGCTGAATTCAGACCGATTACAACTCAGAATCGGTAAATAACCAAAACAAAATTATCTGATTTCTTCAAAAATTGATCTGGTTAAGCCTCCAGGTTCATTCATGAGAAAAAAACCCATAAACCTCGGAATGCAAACAAGAGAAGATGCGGTGATGGAGAAGACATAAGGATTGATAGGGTTAGAAAGGAGGTTGACTAGATTAGGTGAAGAATAAGAAGAAGAACTAGGCGGGTTGGGTGTTGAAGGAGGAGGTTGGTGAGTTTGTTTTGTGTAAACCCAGATGAAGGAGAAGAAGAAGGTTGCTGAGGAAAGTGGCGGTTGTGGTGGCTAGGGTAGAGATGGATGAAGGAGGCTAGGGTTAGTGATGTGCTGAGAAGAAGAATGAGGGGAGGAGGGGATATATAGTGGGTAATTATCCGAAATTTCAAGGGTAAAAAGCTACGTTACATGGACTCGGGTGCGGGTGTCATATCCGGTGTGTATCCGGAGGTCGGATTTGCACAATACTCTAAAAGTAGGATCCGGGGACTCGGCATATATAAGTATCCAAAATTTGGATACGGGTACGGGGATATGGTATATAAATTTTAAAATAATAATAATAATATTTTTAATAAATTAGCATATCAATTACTACTTCTCATAAGAAAATTGGCACAAGAGAAAGATTAAGACGCGTACCTCTGAGTTATTTGGTTCAAACATCCTCTACAGCTGGGAAGTTTATGCTCAGAAAGTGACAGTTTTTTTTTTTAGAACACTTCTATATGTTGGAAAAAAAACACTTCTATATAAAAATAAGAAGCCCGTGACATAAAGACAATACCGATTTTACAAAAGTAGCCTCAAAACAAGTGTAGTAGTTACTTTTATGTTAAGGGTATTTAGGTCTTTTCCAAAATTACAATTACTGTACGGGGAGAAACACACAACCACACACGGCTTCATCTCTCTCTCTTATCCATCAAAAACAGATCTGAAAAATCGTCTCTCTCCCTCTCTTCCGTCGAAGCCACGAAGGGACGGGAAAAGGTCGTCTTCTCCGGCGCCGGTGAAGGCTTTCTACTGCTCCACCGCCCAGCCGTGTCGGGATGCCTCCTCCACGAATCCGCTACACATCCCATACCCGAACCCGAGTCGAATCGTATCGACCCGGGTACTTTGCCGATTATGCCGAGTCCAGGTAACGTAGGTAAGAAGGTCTTTTCGTATATCCTTTAGGGTTCTGTCGGGGTGTCAAGTTGATTTCCAAACTAACGGGGGTCCAAGTGTCTTTTTGCCTAAAAGTAGGGGGTCCAAGTGTCTTTAACCATTTATTTTATTTTATTTTTTTAATTTATTAATCTTATTTCGTATTCTTTTATAAAAAAATAATGTTTTCTTTTATTGACAATTTTACCCCTTCTCCCAAGGCAGTACCGAAAGAAGGGAGGAAATATGTCAGTCAGACTAAACTGGGGGCGGCACTAAGGAATTAAGCCTTTCATTAAAGTGATTTGATTCAGTATTTAGTTAAGTGGGAAAACCATCCAAAGGTTTTACTTCAGAGCAAATTCTAAAAGTACTTGGTTCAATGGACTAATTGTCTAAAGGGTCTAGTTCGTGAGGGCCTATGGAAGTACTCTTTTTTTTTTTTATGAAAGGCCTACGGAAGTACTCGATCCTCTGGAAAGGAAGCATGCACCCGTGGTTCTTTTCATAACTCTCCACAGTTCTCAGCGGAGTAGAATGATGCGGATGGGGAAGAAAGAATATGTAATTAGTAGATTTATTTAGGAGATCTTTGAGATTAGGATTCTCCGTCATTTATCTTATAGGAGTTCATCTTGTTTTTAGTATATATTGTTTAGACGTTTTAGCTCGGTTATGAGTCTTACTGTTGTTTAAGTATTCCATTATTTCCAGCTTATGATTATTGAACATATATATATTTCTTCATAGAAATCTGAGTGATTTTGTATATTTGGAGAATTATGTGAGTGATTTCCTGAATTGGGAGTACTGTGTGTTTTCCACCCTTGCTGTGTGCTGCATCAAGAACTTACTGGGTTATTGTTTTACCCTTGACATGTACTGAAAATTACAACTCTTTCTCCTCGTTCTTCATCACTGCACATCTGTAGCCTAGCCACTGGCCTTCTCAACCTGAAAGCAAACTCACTTCCACCGCCACTAATATCTCTCAATCACGCAACTACTTCCTCCTCTATCTCAAGCCTCCATGTGCCAACTCAGCCACATCTCAAATCAAAATTAACGATAACAACCATCGTTCCAACTTAGACACACCCAATCTCTACTCCGATTGCTCCCAATTTTGTGGTCTTTACTGTACCAATCGAACAACCCCTTACTGATATGGAAGAA
This sequence comes from Linanthus parryae, assembly GCA_023055425.1. Classification (NCBI taxonomy): domain Eukaryota; kingdom Viridiplantae; phylum Streptophyta; class Magnoliopsida; order Ericales; family Polemoniaceae; genus Linanthus; species Linanthus parryae. The sequence continues at coordinate 7,755,087 of JALGPY010000006.1, forward strand.
TCAGATGAATCGATGTAGATGTTACGAAAATTTCAGATTCGGGTATCAGTGGTGGTTGTTAGGTTGGGCTTCGGGTAAAATACAGTCACCTGGGTTGTGTTTTGGCCTTTTGGGTAGTAGTTGGGTGCGGTTCCGAGAAATTGAATTGTAACTTGTTAATGAAGATTGTTCGGATTAGCGACGACTGTAGTGGTAGACTTCTGGTGCGGATTAGATTATTAATGAATCTGAAGATTGTTCAGATTAGCTTGTTAATGAAGATCAGTTCAATTGGTTCTGAATGGGACCGCCATCGACTTCTGGTGCGGCAGAGAACCATCTAATTGACTTCGGTACAATTACACCTAGGGTTTAAGTTTTGCCGAGTTCAGTTGATATTTTGGCCATAACCGGGTTATAGCTTTTGCTTTTCACAAAAATGCTGTAGTTAACAACTTGCCATAACCAATAGCCCAAACAAAATCTAATTTATGAAGATTTCATGAGATATTCAGATCACTTGAAAAGCCTGCAAGAGTGCTCAGTTTGAGGAGGAAGTAGTTGCGTGATTGAGAGATATTGGTGATGGTGGAAGTGGAAGTACTTGGTGCGTTGGAAGAGTCATCGCACATATTTCTTCTCAACTCTACGGGTTAGAGTTATCCCAAGCGGAGGAGAATGCTAACGAAGAGTAGTTTCAATGCTTGCCAACCAATGAACCACTGCGCCATCCCTTGCAGCCTATTTGCACCTGTATCTAAATTTTGGACACTTTCAAGCCGAGTCACCGAATCCTAGACTTTGTCAAGCAAGCGAATCCGACCTCCGGATACTTACCCGATGTGACACCTATACCCGAGTCCAGTTAACATAGCTCAATTATAAGACTGTTAACATTATTACAGGTTTGACTGCTTATGCGCAAATAGCACATAACAATGAGTTAAGCAAAATATCAGTCACTGTCAGGATGCAGGCAATAACCACAATCACAAGGAAAATAGCTCAAAATCCAATGCCTTGATAAGTATGGCAGTATATACCTTCCATAATAGCTCTGGCATGTCAAGAGCTGGTTGAGCAATGGCAAGCTCAAGAATAGATCGAGCTCTCTCAATTTCACCGAGCAATCTTTCAAATTCAGCAAATTCGCACCACGCACAGCGGTTCAATGGGTCCCACTGCAAATATTTCTCAAATAGTTGTCGGCAACGATCTATGTTTTCAAGATGTAACTCTATCCGGATGTACTTCTTGAATATCTATTGGGAAACAATAGACAGGATTAGCTTGATAGTAAGAAAGTAACTGTGTAACTTTCACAAAATCATCAATACTACCATCAGCTAACATGCTAGACCTTGAAATTATCCATTGTTAAGATCTAGGAACATGGATACTCGAAAACATGGGCCGTATCCGTGTCAGATACTTGCGACACTCGTACGACACACTCCAAATTACGTGTCAGACACTCTTGCTGGCGTATCCGGGTATTAAAGAGAATTTTATTAGACCGGGGACCTGGGGGACACTTAATGAAAGACGACAATTGCCCCTTTGTGTAGATATGTAAGTGGATTGGTAAAATCCTTTCTACGATGAGTACGAAGGAGATGATGGAGACTTGGTCTCGAAATATTTAGAAGGAATCTACACTTTTGAAATCCTTGCATTTCCCAATGAGGTCATGAAAGAGTGTTCTCAGAATCTGTTTCATGAACACACTGTCCTAAAAATCCATCCCTAGAGGAAGTTGGATTTTCAACACGTGAGACTGCCAAGAGTCTCATTGGGTGTTAACTGCAACCTTTAACCTTCAACATATACCTATTCTTGTTGGAATGTCAAATGAGTTCCCATCTGCTTCAACAATACCTATGTCGCACAAATACGAAGTCAAGAAGAAGAAGACTTCAATTGAAGTAATAGAAAGCGCAATATATAAATTATGTACGTCGAATTCCGAAGGAGCCAGAGTCCAAGGTTTGACAAAATCTTCATGCATGGAAAAGGGGCGGATTTTCTCTAACAAGGGAAGTATGATCCAGGGAGAATCTTGTAAAATCAAAATCGGTGTGGACTATCGGAGTGTATGTTTTAATAAGCACGTTCATAGAAATTTAGTTACAGAAACTGGAGCTTTTCCCTTTGCGGGGGTGCTAAAAAAGAGTAGTTTCAATGCTTGCCAAACTATGGACCAGTGGGCCATCCCTTGCAGCCACTACCGCAACTAAGTCAGGCTAATTGCACCTGTATCTAAATTTTGGACACTTACAAGCCGGGTACGAGAAACCTAGATTTTGTCAAGCAAGCGAATCCGACCTCCGGATACTTACCCAATGTGACACCTACACCCGAGTCCAGTTAACATAGCTTGATTATAAAACTGTTAACGTTATTCCAGGTTTGACTGCTTATGCGCAGATAGCATAGTTGTCAAATCGGGATTCAGAGCGTGAACTGAAATTCAATTTCCCTAAATCTTGAATCGAATCGTGAATCGTAAAGATTCACTTACAATCTCTTTAAACATATATAATATCATACTCCATTTAACTATATCATGTATGTACAGTATCTTCATATTTTAACAATAAGCAAGCTCAAGTTATTAGCTAAATCGTAGCTAATACGAGTTATTATGAGTTGTACTCACCTAAAAGATAAGAATAATGACAATGTAGGAACAACAATGTGAAGGAAGGGAGTATAAGATACCAATAGAATGAAATTGTAATATGAAGCTATTACCCTGGACTTAAGAACAATATCGTAGCAAACAAACATATTTGCTAAACACAGAAAAACCAAGGCAAGCATTGCTTTCGGAACTGTTACTAACTCAAAAAGACTGTCAAGCTGAATCGATGATGAATCTAATGAATCGGTCCATTTAAGATTCACCCTCTGATTCGCATCGTTTCATGAGATAATCCAATCGAATCGTAGGATACGAATCGCGAATCGTAAGATTGTAACAACTATGGCAAATAGCACGTAACGATGATATTGTTATTAAAACATCAGTCACTGTAGGATGCAGAAAATATAACCCTAATTTCAAGGAAAATAGCTCAAAACCAAGGCAAGCATTGTTTTCGGAACTGTTACTAACTCAAAACTGTCAAGCTGAATTGATGATGAATCTAATGAATCGGTCTGAATCGCAATTGAATAGTAAGATTCAGACTCTTGGATCATGATTCATAAAATTTTGGTTCATTTAATGAGCTAATCCAATCGAATCGTTTCATGAGTTAATCCAATCGAATCGTAGGATATGAATCGCGAATTGTTATATTCTAACAACTATGGCAGGCAAATAGCACATAACGATGACATTGTTAAGCAAAACATCAGTCAAAATATAACCCTAATCACAAGGAAAATAGCTCAAAAACACCTTCCATAATAGCTCTGGCCTGTCAAGAGCTGGTTGAGAAATGGCAAGCTCGAAAATAGACCGAGCTCTCTCCGTTTCACCGAGACATCTTTCCAATTCAGCAAATTTGCACCAGGCATAGCAATTCGCAGGGTTCAAATCCAGATATTCCTGATACAATTCTCGGCAACGATCTATGTTTCCGAGTTGTAACTCTACATCGATGCACTTCTTGAATATGCAAACAATACACAGGTTTAGCGTGTTGATAGGAAGGAAATCACTGTGTAAACCTTCACAAAATCAACAACAATACTAACCAGGGCATCAGCTGAGGTCGACATCGGCCAAGAAGAGGATGAAATTGGCCTTGAATCGCTCGAACACGCCGTCGAAGGTGCTCTTCAATGGCGTCTTGAATTGCTCTCTCTAGGGTTTATCGCTTCTCAGTCGTCTCGCTCTGTGCACTTTGAGAGTGAGAATGGGGATTTTGACAGAGAGAGATCACGGAACAGCTTGGGCTTAAGAGGTAAATAAAGAAATTCCACTAAATTGCCTTTATTACCCTTTTCCTTCGATTATCTGCAAATAATACCCTTTATGAAATACCATTCTGTCTCTGCTCTTTCTATCCATTTGGACTTTTGCCACTATTCACGTGGTCACTTTGACCCGTTGATTTGAATACCAACTGATGTAATTTTTTGATAATTTTGTCATAGTGTTGTAGAGTAAAAGTTTCTCTATAATACGGTGAAAAAATTATCAAAATATCGTATTATTGTGCTATCCAAATTACCCGGTCAAAGTGACCCAGATACGAGTCAAAAAGTCAGTTTGGGTAGAAAGAGCAGAGACAGAGTGGTATTTGGGTTCTCCGTATTACTAGGTGGGACGCGTCAAGTGGACCAATAACAGGAGAAAGTATCCATTGGGGCTATTCCCACTAGGGATGGCACTGCGGTTCCATCTGATCCGAAATCCGAGTGATTCGATCTGAACGGATCAATTCTGAATCCGATATGGATATTAAAAATCAAAATTCGATCCGTATCCGGATCCGATCCGAATATATTAGGATATCCGAACCGAAAGGATCCGAGCACATATAGTTTTACAAAAAAAATCTTAGAGTTTTGAAAAATTATACATTTACCTACATATATATATAAATACATTACATAATTCACTTCACATTATGTTTTTTTTTAAATAAATTTCACCACACATTAGTATGTTGTTTTGATTGAATTTGTAATCATTCTTAGACATTATTGGTGCCTTGAGCCTTTGAATGACTTGCCAAAATTTCTTGATAGATCTATGTTTGTCATATTGGTAAAATATTTTGAGTATATTTTTACTTTTTAGGTAGTTTTTATTTTGTGTGGTAACTTTTTTACACATTTTTCTAATTTTGTTGTGTATTTTTTATGACAAGTAAATAAAAAGAAATTGCACAGGTTCTGAATCTGGATAAGAATTAGATCCGTTTCTGGAAATTCGGATTGTTTATTACAAATTAAATCCGATCAGGATTCGATCCGAATCCGTTTGGGATCCGGTCGGATTCGGATCGAATATGGATCCACTTATTTTTATCAGATCTGGATATGGATATAGGTGGATCCGTTCCGTATCCAATTCGTTGCCATCCCTGATCCCCACCACTGTGGCATGCCTGCGTGGTGGGCGCGTCATTCACCTTTCGACAAACATACAAAATTTGGTGGGTTTCATCTGACTAATCATTGCATATTTGTCAAACGGTATATGGAGAGAGTGTGGCAGGGATAGCCCCAATGAATACTTTCTCCCAATTACAATCTGTTTCTTGGGGGGGTGGAAATGGGCTAAAAAGCACCAAGATTTCTTTTTACCAAACAAACTTGCTTGTATTATATGGGAAAAATTACAACATGATCCTCCCATAAACATATTTGTTTGTCCATTGTGGCGCCGTAACCCTCGAGGCACAATAGTTGATATTTGGTCACCATGTAGAAAAGGGGTTAAGGTTGTAGGTGGATCATGAAGGAGAACAAAAGATTGCATTTGGCAGCTTCCCAAACCTGCCTGATGATCAGCAGCTGAATTTGCATTGGGGGTACTTGATGGACATGCCATGTCGGGATGGGTCCGCAAGAGGTGGCTGCAATCAGAAACAAGTGTTGTCAAAAGAGGTATTATAGAAGAACAGTTGGTCGATCATTTGAATAGAGAGCTAATTGGTTGCTCAAATGGAGCCCTCGAGGCTTCTGGAGAGAAGGCCTGGATTCAGTTCTACTGAGTTATAATGTTGACTGATACTGTTTCTTCATTCCGTGGTTGGATTTAATGGTATCAGTTCAGAGACACCTATGCTCACTTGTTGTGAAAGTAGACTGCCATGAATGGCTGCAGGGGTTAGGTTATACTGGCTGGGACACATGTGTAAATATACTGGCTCCAAAGTGTTTAGTTCTAATATGCTTTTTAGGAGTACTTGTATATTCTACTTTTATGACATTTCAGTGTTTGAACGGAGATGTGGTTAGATGAGTACTTATGGAGGTGAAGATGTAAGTGCAAGAAAGATGTTGGTTTATCAAGAGCTTCCTAAAGTCTAGATTTAAGCAGGCGCGTATTTTTGTTGTTGTATCACATGTTAATTTCTCATTATTTATTACTGGCTTGCACAATTTTGATTCGTCATCCGTCGTCAATTGTTGATGAAATTTTATTTTACATTTTCTGTTGATCCAATCGGGACTGATGTGCTAAAGCTGCAGATACTCTCAGCCCAAAAGACCATTCAAGTGGGTCATATTCTTCATGTCGGACTTTACTTACCTGTGGACCTTCTTAGTCATCTAGTAACGTAGTTTGGGTACTAAGAACAATCCTAAAAAAAAATCGTCTCTAGTGGAGAGCTTGAAGCTTTGCACTTTATGGACTCATTAACAATATACAAATGCATATAGGCGGATTTAGCATGAGCGAATGATGTTGACTGTGTGATTCATGCCTCCTTCTGCTGTGTTCTTCCATCATCTTCTGTTCCATGTTTATATCAAAGACAAAAATGAGCATTATTCTATTTATATATATATGATTACATATAGCATGTGGATGAGCCATACTAAACTCCGCACATCAGAAAAAGATCTATCACATTGTTCTCCTATTGATTTTTTGTTTATGAGAATTTACACGGGCATAACTGGATTCTTACGTTTTATACAAACAGTGGATCATGGGAATTATGAAATAGAAGATTTGTGTTTGTTCTAGTTTTTGTTTTTTCCAGGAAGATGATACCATTGACAATACTTATTTCACTATTCAATATGTTGTCCCTTCAACAATCACATTCTAAAGAAACAAATGTTTAATTGCCAATCAATATGCTATCCCTTCAACAATCAAAGCTTGCATGAAAGTATGATATGATGGAAATGACATTTCACCCCACCAACTCAAGAGTCCATGTCTGTCCTAGTTGGATTGGTTTAGTGGTATTGTTCGATTTTGTTTTTTATTGTTTCAACTAAAAAAAATCATGAATTATGTGTCAATCTTATTTCAGGTTAATTCGCTGCAATGTCTTCGCAAGAGTCGGGCATTTCAAGTCCATCATCTTCTGATTCATCTGATTCATTAGCTCCATGTACACTACCATATCTTCAAACTTGCTTAGTTGTGTGCCCCGGATCTCCAAGCACCTCAGGATCGTCAACATCGTCAGGATTGTCAACAGACTCATCGACAGCAACACAGTGGTTTGTTGCCTCTGGATTTCCATCAGAGATTTTGCAATCCCATTTATCAAATCCGTTTTTGATGAGATCAGGATTGCTGAGCATTCTGTTGTCCCCATAGTGGCGGCAGGCCAAGGTAACAGAATGTTGTTACCTGTATATGGTGATAGAGTTGGAAAGGGGCAGGTTCATTTACGAGATTTATTGCATTGATATCTCGGACCATATGGGAGTTTCAGCAAGGAGTTGGATAGTTGGGGCAGGGCTGACCCTAAGATTCGCCTTCCCCGAGAGTAGTACCTTTCTGGAATGACTTTTTTGTTGGACATATACGAGAATTTATATGTTTGGGAGGGCTAGTGAGCAGGTTCATTTCTATGAACGCTTGTAACCAAATGTAGCACCCCCAATGCTAAGTGGAATAGAGAACACTTGTGTCCTTGGAACACTCAAAGATAGGTGCTACATAATAAGTCTCAATCTTTGCGATGGTCCCTTCAAGAGATTTGATTCTATTTCGGAAGATTGGGAGTTACTCCCAAGTCACCTTGTCCCTTCCGACCATGGCCACATAGTGCCTGTCAGAGCAACACGCCTTTATAAGGATGTCATGGTCATAGATGCTACGGTACTTGGGGTTATTTTGTATGACACAGTCCATGACAATTGGGCTTGTCTTGATACAAGTTCGTTCCTTAGAAAAACAAGTACGTTTCTTACACTAACAAGTTAGTGGTCATGATACAAGAATCAAAGATCTTGAAACAAGAATAGCAGCTTTGGAAGTTGAAGTTAAGCCGGTTACAGGTCAAAATGTGCATGAAAGATGAAAATCCACATGACAAGGAAGATGATCTGCCTAATGTGACGATAGCGGAAGAGGAAGCAGCAGGATGCTGCAAGAAATTATTGAAAAGAATGCCAAAATCGAGCAACTTAAGCCAGATAATCCAAGTGTTGATGAAGACTACCAGAAGTTGGAAGCACGAATTGAGGAAGCTAAAACCAAACTTTATATGTTAAAAGACGAGATTTTGCAATCTTATCGATTGGTTCAGCCAATCTTGGAAGCTTACAATAAGGATTGCGAGACTATTACCAATTCCTCAAAGAAGGTTAAGGAATGGAGAATATGTCACGAAGGAGAAAAATATAAATGAGTATTATGGTAGAGTGGTTTGAAGAGTTATTGATAATACTCTACTGGAGGAGGGAACTTCTTCATCTGTGGATTTAAAATCTAATAGAACACGTGCTATTTATAGTACTCCAAGTCGGTTGATTTTTTATTCTCCAATATCTAGATCTTTTCACATTTTACACAATGGTTTTTGGTTCTACAACCTTCAACAACAAGATTCCTAGCTCTCTACTATCTACATACTTACTTTTAGGTTATTCTACTAGAGCCCAACACTTCTAGATAGTCATACTTGACTAATTTTTATATTTCTATAGATAGTTCAATAATTTCAGCAAGCAATTTTTTTCCTTCCGTGTCAACCTCATGCCTGAAACTGATATTTTATTTAGTATGGTTTTCTACCAATCATTAAAATAAATTTTCAAAAAAAAAAATCATTCATCATTTGTTCTTCTTAACAAGTTCTTGATTTGAATTTTTCATGTTCGGTTGTAAGAAGTCTCGGAAATTTTGAAGGGCTATGATACCACAATAATGCGAACATCAGCATATTCGTAAACGATGATGATGAAAGAAAGGGTGAGAGTAAGAGTCTGTGATAATTGTCTCAAGGCTTGGAGTATATAGCAATAAATGCTGTATTTAGGCAAACTGAGTTTATAAAGTGTGAAAGGAAGGGTGGTATATAGTCTTTACCATCTTTAGTCTTTACATATCTCATCTCCTTCTTCTTCACTTTATTCTTCTCCACCGCCTACTTCATCACTCCCAGTAAGACAATCTACAAGAATTAGAAGGACTCCTTCACACTTACATGACTTTATTTTGTCCAAACCAGCCAAAGCACATGCAGTTAAGCTTCAATATGATAATGTTAGTTCTGGTGTGCCTCTCACAGATCATTACGTTGCTGGCTATGTGGACTCCATCACAGAACCAAATACTTGCTCTAAGGCCATTAAAACTCCTTAATGGAGAGAAGCTATGAAAGCTGAGTTAGGTGTACTGAATACCAACAATACTTGAGAATATATTATTTTGCATCAAGGATAAAGCATTGTGGGATGTAGGTGGATTCACCACGTTAAACAAAAATCAGATGGTACTATTGAAAGATACAAGGCGAGATTGGTGGCCAAATGATACACACAAACACAAGGGTTATATTATTTTGACACCTTGTCACATGTAGCCAAGTTACCAACTATGAAATGTGTTCTTGCTATTGCAGCTATAAGAGGATGAAATTTGGTGCAATTGGACATTAAAAATGTATTCCTAAACGGAGATCTTGATGATGTTGTGTACATGGACATTCCTGGAGGAGCTGTTGTGCCACACATTCACCATAAGTCTCAAGGACTTGTTAGCAAATTAAAGATGTACTTTATGGTTTGAAGCATGCCTCAAGGAAATGGTTTACAAAATTTTCTACTACTTTGATTGCTATAGGGTTCATTCTGTCTAGAGCAGAATACATAATTTTCACTAAGCAATCCGGTACACATTTGGCAGTCATTTGAGTTCATGACATATTATCTTGACATGAGATGACATGGCTACTCTTATTTCTATTAAACAAGAAATGCATACATATTTCCAGCTTAAAGATCTAGGACAGTTGATTTCTTTTTGGGATTTGAATTATCTAAAAATGAAGCAGGAATTCATTTATGCCAAAGAAAATTTGCATTAGATATTTTAATTGACACATGTTTCTTGGGAGGTATACCACCAGCAATACCAATGGATGAAAGCATTAAGTTAAAAGCTGATAAAGGTACATTGATGAATGAAGATGGCAACTCTACATATAGAAGGTTGGTGCGGAGGTTAGTTTACTTGTGCAATACTAGACCTGATTTATGTTTTTATGTTCATAAGCTGAGCCAGTACGTATTTGCACCCAGAAAGCTTTCACAAAAATTTGAGATATCTCAAAGCTACTCCAGGTCAAGGTCTCTTCTTCCCCTCCAAGTCTGCTATCAGTCTAAAGACTTTCTCAGATAGTGATTGGGCTAGTTGCCAAGACACTAGAAGGTCAACCACATGTTACTCGGTGTTTTTAGGTGATTCTCTTATTTCATGGAGATCTAAGTGGAAAGATACAATGTCCATATTTTCTTCTGAGGTAGAGTATAGAGGGTTGACATCTGCTAGATGTGAACTGCAATGGTTGATGTATATTATGACGGATATACATGTGCAACTTCCAGCATCACCAATCATTCATTGTGATTCTCAAGCAGCTATTCACATTGCCACCAATCCAGTCTTTCAGGAAAGAACCAAAAATATAGAGTTGGATTGTCGTTTTATTAGAGATATTTTTCTGAATCACTCTTTGAAAGATATGCGTCTCACAACCAAACAACTTGTACATTTGTTGACAAAGCCTCTAGGAGTAGCTCAATTCCAGTACTTGATCAGTAAGTTGGGAGTACAGAACATATACTCTCCAACTTAAGGGGGCCTGTAGGAAATTACTATTGTAAATATGCTAGACTAGAGGGGTTAGTTTGTATACAGTAAAAGTTTAGTATATTTTTTTTGAGAGGAAAAGTTTAGTATATTTGACTAGGTATAAATACATGTATCTATACTGAAAGTTGGTTAATCAATTTATATCAATTTTCCCTCACATTTTTTATAAGTAGTCTATGTTGACATCATTACCTTCTAACAACTTCAAGGCTCAAGTTGCGGGCTTCACAATGTCCCTCCCTCCCTCCTTTTGTTGCTAAGGGTCTAATCTTGTCGTGAGAAATACCTTCCCTCCAGCTAGCAAGCCTTGAACCTCACAAGTCCTCGTCCAAGTTGGCATTTTGTTTTTTCCACTTATAAGCTGCCTCCAAGATCTTGAGATTTGTGGTATGGGTATTTTCAGGAAATACCTAGTCTATGTATTCTTCATATTTGTGTTAGACCAAAAATTAAATTATTAATTAGCGCTGCTTTCAAGTGGGCGGAAGAAGAAGAAAGAATACCAGCCAAAGAAACTTCACTTTCGGGTAAATTTTTTAACTTTCCTCATCAACTCCATATTTATCAAAATCACATCAGACATGTGACCGATGCAAAATACACCAGAAACCGGGCTGTGAACCCACATTATAAGTGAAATTGTAACACAATATTTTCCTCTTCTGGTAATAGTTGATAATGAAAAATCGGCAAAACTAAGAGTACTCAGAGATCGAACTGAAAGAGCAACACGAGAGTCTTTTTTTCCTTGCTTCCACTTCAATATTCTTTTCTTGCTTCCACTTCAGTGAATTAGAGTTCAGTTTGTTCTTCTGTTCATTCAGTTAATCCCACTTGGGTTCCTCCCGGTCTCTCCGGAATTTAACGGGTTTTCATGTTCAATAAGTTTTTTTATTGATTGTCAGACCAAAAAAAAGGTTATATTCTTCTGTGTTTCTCTTTAAATTCAATAAAATAATGGAGTGTGCTTCTTGTGCTACTCGACAGTGGGGGTTTCTCTCTTCTTGATTCCAACTCACCGATGAGGAACCTACCTCGTATCATGCAAGGGAGATCAGAAGATGGAGTAGAGAGAGAAGGGGATGGGGCAGGGAGAGAATAGAGAGCGATCCGATATTACTACTTGTTACTATTATTATTTTATAAGGGCCAATTTGTCCGCCCATGCCTTCCCATGTACGAGTTCAAATGGGGTGGGTAATAATCGCCCATTTATTTAAATGGATGGGTTCAACTCGCTGCGGATATGGGCGGGCAAACGTGTTGGGCTGTTTTTGACAGCTCTAGCTTTGGGACTTGGTCCTCCTTGCTACTGCTGAGTTTTCTTATAACTAATATATCAATCGGTCAATGGGAGAAAGCCCTTTTAGAATTGATACCCACCCGTCGGATCCTACCGAGTAATTCATGCCCAGACTAGAAGGGAAATCTTATTAAGTAATGAGGATTACCGTCTTGCTGCCAACACACAATGACCAAATGTTAACTACAATGAAGGTGATGATTATGTGATGGTTTGTACACGTACTCAGAGACATACGAAAAACTCTTTTAATAAGCTTCATGTTATTGTGCATGCCATAAGACCTCATTGCATCCTAAAGAAGCTTTGTCAAAATGCATGCTTGTTGGACTTGACTTCCGACATGAATATTATTAGCCCAATCTTCAACAATCAACATGGAGGACTTGTTCCTTCATCATCACACATTTCAGTCTCCGAATACTACTATACAAGGTTCCAGAGGAGAGTTATTTTCAATAGGGAGGAGGGAATGACAGAGATTTTCCAGGTCAAACAAGGTATCCGAAGGAGTTGCCAAAGCGGCTACCACCAAGGAGATATGTGAATTACGCTATTGAGTTGTAACCGGGAAGCAAGTTGCCAGCTAAGGCGCCATATCGAATGTCCCCACTGGAGCTCGAGGAGCTCAAGAGGCAATTAAAGGAGTTGTTGGATGTGGGCTACATCCAACCGTCGAAGTCACTGTATGGAGCACCTGTTCCATTTCAAAAGAAAAAGGACGACGAACTACGACTATGCATAGACTATCGGGCGCTCAACAAGGTGACGGTAAAGAACAAGTACCCGATACCATTAATTACAGATTTGTTTGACCAGTTGGGTGGTGCGCGGTACTTCTCAAAGATAGAACTTCATTCGGGCTCCTACCAAGTTTGCATAGCGGAGGGGGATGCGCCAAAGACTATATGTATCACGAGGTATGGGGCTTATGAATTTTTAGTTATGCCTTTTGGTCTAACAAATTCTCCCGCTATGTTTTGTACTTTTATGAATAAGGTGTTCCACCCGTACTTGGATAAGTTTGTGGTAAACTTGGATGACATAGTGGTATATAGCTTGACTTGGAGGATCATGTGGAGTATTTGAGGACAGTCTTTTGGGTGCTCAAGGAGAATGAGCTCTATGTCAAGAGGGATAAGTTCTCGTTCGCATTGGAGGAGGCCATGTTCCTAGGCCACCGAATTCCGAATGGGATCTTGATGATGGATGAGGCCACAGTTCATGCCGCTCGGAGTGGAAAGCCTCTGACAAGGTGACGGAGTAGCACTCTTCTTGGGTTTGGTTAACTACTATCGCCGCTTTATCAAGGGGTACTCGACGAAGGCGGCTCCATTGACGGACCTACTCAAGAAAGGCAAAGCGTGGGAATGGTCTCCTCGGTGCGAGGCGGCCTTTGCATAGTTAAAGAAGGCGATAACGGAGGAGCCAATCTTGAAATTACCGGACTTGAGTCTACCATTCGAGGTGCACTTAGACGCGTTAGACTTCCCGATTGGAGGGGTGTTGATCCGGGAAGGACACCTGATTGCGTTAGAGAGCAGCAAGCTGAATGACACAGAGAGGAGGTATACTGCCCAAGAGAAGGAGATGACGACCGTGGTTCATTGGTTGTGGAAACAGGATCACTACTTGCTTGGCTCTAGGTTCACGGTGAATAGGAAAATGTGGCCGCTAGCTATTTCTAGACGCAGCCGAATCTAAGTCCAAAACAAGTACGGTTACAAGACTTCTTGGCAGAGTTTGATTGTAACCTAGAGTACAAGCTGGGAAAAGGTAACGTGGTTGCCGATTCATTGAGTTGGAAAGCGAGTTGGCTAGCATCACACAAGCCACTAGCACGTTGGTGGACCGAGTGAAGTAATGCCTAGTCCAAGACCGAGACGCTAAGAGTTTGGTGGAGATGGCCAAGGAAGGGCAGAAGGTGAGTTATTGGGTGGAGGATGGTCTTCTCTACGAGAAGGGAGGACGGATACGTGCCTAAATGGGATGGCTTGCGGCGGGACATTCTTAAGGAGTGTCATGACTCTCGGTAGTCTATACATCCAGGGATGCACCGCACGTTGGCCTTGGTGGAGGAGAAGTACTATTGGCCACAGCTCCACGATGACATAAAGAGGTATGTGAATACTTGTTTTGCATGCAAGCAAGACAAGATAGAGAAGAAGCATCCGGGAGGATTGTTGGAATCGTTGCCCATTCCAGAAAGACCATGGGAGAGTGTCTCAATGGAATTTTCACAATCCTGCCCGAGTCTGAAAGGTATGCACAATCATGATGGTGGTCAATCTTTTCACAAAGTATGCGACATTTGCACCGTCCACACCAGGATGCACGACGACGGAAGCGACTACCTTATTCTTCCGATACGTGGTGAAATATTGGGGAGCTCCAAGTAATAGTGAGCGACTGCGACGTTCCCTTCACGGGGACAGAGCTTAACTTCTCTATGAGCTTTCACCCACAGACGAACGACCATACGAAATGGGTGCATGCTTTGTTAGAGTTCTACTTTTGGCACTATGTTTGTTTAAACAGGAAAGATTGGGCGAAGCTGCTTGACATAGCCCAGTTTTCATATAAGAGTTCGGCCAAGCTAGATACACGAAAATAGCCTTAGTCGTCGAACACGCTCGTGGCTTCTTATGCAGGGTCTAGCCCAGGTTCGTATCAGATGGTGAAAGATTGGCAGGAGCAGCGAGACTTGGCTCACACTGCCGCAAAGAGGATGAATAAATGGGCCAAGAAGAAGCGACGAGACGAGCCCCAAGTCGATAATAAGTTGTTCGTGAAATTCTTGCCGCAATAATTCAAGCATACCCGACCGTTGCACAAGATTTTACTAAGTATGAGGGACCGTTTTGGGTGACGACCAAAGTCGACAAGGCTTCTTATCGGGTGGATTTGACTCCAAAGTTTAAAATACATCCGGTCTTCTACGTGATCCAGCTTAAGTAGTACCATGAGGATAAGGAAGACCCGGACCGCGGGGAGTTGAGGCAAGCACCATGGATGATAGCCACTTCTTTTGATAAGGAAGTGGAGGAGATCTTGAAGAAGCGGACGGTCAGACGCAAGGGAGTGCCAAAGCACAATGAGTTCTTCAAATGGAAGGGCATGTCTGTGGAAGAAGGAATGTGGGAGAACGAGGAGACGTTGTGGAAATTCAAGGACGAGATTGAACCATTCTGAGCTGAAGATGCGACGAGGACGCCACATCATAGGTGGGGAATAATGTCATGGGCTACACTTATTTACTTGATAATTTTCTTGGCTAATGCATTTCGGCTTGCCCATGACACCTTAGATCACTTGGAGTTAGGCCACTTTGGGTCTAGGAAGTGTCCTAGCCTACTTAACCCACTTAATTGCCTCTTGTCTAGAGTGTTCTTGTACTTGTAATCCTTATGGAAGTTTAGGACTTTTTAGAATGTACATTTGTAAATATCTTAGGCCATCAGGGGCAGAAAAGTTCTTGGCCACATAATCTTGGTCGTTGGATTAGTAGATCTCTAGATCCTTCCATGGGGGAAGGCCTTGTATAAATAGGGGGATCATTTTCTCTGACACATCCAAGAAACCCAAGTGTTGTACGCTCTTTCTAAATCAATACAAGTTTCGTTTCGTTCATAATCTTTCGGCTATTCTTCCGTCGGCGTTTTATCGTTCGTTTGTAGGCTGACTTAGTGCTTGCAAAGGGAATAGAAAGCTACTAAGTGTTGTACAGGAAGATAAGAGGAAGAAACCCGTAACACGTGGCAGAGATTACTAACCAAATTAACAATGAATTTAATACTCCCTCACATTTTCAATCTCATCACCTCAAAGTTCCACGCTTTTCTTGAAATTCTTCGTCCTAACACTGTATAATACAATCTACCTTAGAATTCAATGTGTGCAAAATATAATTCTTCACCTTTCTTTGAATTAACCTCAGTTTTCTACAGCTCAATCTTTGTGGGCGAAGAAGAATGGGAAGTGAAAAGGCGCCTCCTGGTTTGTACTGGTTCAAGGAACTCCTAATTGAATTATTCTCCAATACGGCAAAATGCGGACGGAGAAAAAAAGGAATTAAGCCTAACATTAATCATATCTAAAGGCTCACAATGCAAAACACATTATAAAGGGAGTCTATACCATAGAAAACGGACCAATCTAGTTGCAACGAACAAGCATGACATATCTTCCCAGTGATTTAATTGTGTTCTCTTTCACATGCAATTGATCTTTCTTGCTCTATAAATGCCCCAGTTAGAATGTCCATTTTTCATATTGGGCTTACAAACATTGTCACATATTAATTAATACAACCCTACAAAAACACTATCAAAATACATTCCAAAAGTGAAATATAAGAGGAAGTCAAAAAGTCTTACATGGCATATTTTTGTATCAAACTAGTCTCACATATTTCCTGAGGATGTCCAAACAACGCATTTCAAGATTCGGGAAGCAGCTTATATGCGGAAGAAACAACATGTTGATGTTGATGAGGCATAGTGAAGATAAGGAAACAGGGGAGGTACGATTGGAGCTTAATCGGGAGTGTTCAGATTACAGATAACTAGCGTTAACAATCTTTTCGCAAGTACATAGATAGATGGAAGGGCCAACAATAGATAGAGAAAGGGGTGAATAGATAGATAAAGGGGTGAAAATAAGCAGTATTGTTGACACGTTCCAGCCGCAAGTGCATGGTTGTCGGTGTAGTAACAATCGGTAAATGACGGGTAATGTCGAACCCAAAGGACTTTGTAGTTAACAAAAATTGATTCCTTTACATGGGCAAATATATAGAGTTTGTTTATCTAAACTACTAGCACAAAGTAAATTAAAACTAAGAAATTGCGAACGCGAAAGATTGAATTGTTTGAGAATTCAAGTGTGGGAGAGGATATCCGAATGCCTCATTTGGGAGGATACCAAGTTCTTATCGACGAGCAATAATCAACTATCGATTCACCAGGCACTTATACTACGTCTACAGTGAACTAAAGCCGAGTTACCAAGCTCTAATTACCCTAAAAGTGCGTTACGATCGATGATCTACTCTAATTACCCTAAAAGCGCGCGATACGATCGAGTGAACTCTTCACTTTTTCGATTAACAGTCATCGAGTCACCAAACAAAAATTGATTAAATTCTAGCTAAGGGGATGTCTCCTATTACCTAGGTAAGATTATGAGCATAAAACATTCATAACGAAGAAAATCACAACAATTAAGTTCTTAGAAAGTAAATCGCAAACGCACAAAATCACAATTCGATGGTAAAACCCTATCCCAAACTTGGGTCATGAATTTTAGAGTTCAGCTACGCATATTAATGAAAAAAACGATAAAAATCATAATATTCATCAACAAGAGAGAGAGATAATGAAAGTCTGGAGAAAACACACGAAGTTTCCATGCTCTGTCGTCCTCACTCACAAGCTACAAATGTGCCCTTGCTTCTCTTCTTTCCTGCGTTTTTTCCAGTTGTCTGCTGGTGTATTATGTCGTATCACTCTTAGAAATCTGCTCTAGGTTGTATATAATGCTTCATACTTCCTCTGTAATGCCTATTTCTCTACGCTTTGACTTTTTGACTCGTACCCGGGTCACTTTAACCGGCTGATTTGGATTGCAAAATGATACGATTTTTTGATAATTTTTTCATCGTATAATTGAATAACTTGTACTCTACAACACCATATAAAAAATTAGATCGTTTTTCTATCCAAACATGGCTAAATACGCGTCTTAATGTCTATGAACTCACGCAAAACGATAAGTTTTCAATTATAAATATAACTATGATAACAGGGTTATAAACTTTACTATGAAGGGGAGAAACAACTTGTTGGCAGCAAATCGGCTACTCAATATAGAATAAACAGTGTAAGAAATGGCATAAAGCTACCGTCCTATTTATACTAGTAAGATTAGGGCAACCAATGGGAGACACATGGGTGTACGGACAACCCAAGACCCATTATGAGGCGACGGTACCCTAAATCCCTAGAGGACTGTCACAGATGACATTTTCCAAGTATAAAGAAGTCGGTAGAACAAGTCGGCTCCACAACAGGTACTGGTCGCATTTGGGACGGATCCCATATGCGACGAGCCTCCAAACCACTAGAACCCCTGGCTCCCATGTGAGGTGATAGGTGCGAGGGACCCTGTCTCATGGTCCCTCGAGGTGCGATATGTCATGATCCAGTGCTTTTGGAGCACAATGGTGAGGACACTTGTAGTTTGCTGATGGGTCCACGTGACAATGACTCGGTGTCTCACTTTTGACTGTCTACACATAGCTCTGAGATTATAATTTTTTGCATAATCATGTTAATAATCCAGTTAAAGATAAAAGTAAATTTTCCTTCGTAGTGTGTTACCACAAAATAAATAAGTCTGAAGCTGGGGCAACGATTTTATTCCCTAGTCCGTTTTGGTATAAGAGTGGAATCTGTTGGCTCCTCCTATCTTGGGCTCCCAGTTGCCTCAGGGGGTAAGAAGAGGGACATCTTTAGCTTCACTAGGAAAGGTGTCTCTTCCAAGCTTGAAGGATGGAAAGGGAAGTATCTGAATAGACCTGGTAGGCTAACTCTGGTCAAATTTGTCCTCTCTGCTCTCCCGAACTATGTATGTTCTACCTTCAAACTTCCATCCACCCTCAACACTAAAATCTCTAATCAAATCCAAAAATTCTGGTAGGACCCGAAAAGAATAACCCCTTTAGATCTATCCCTAAGGAGACCCTAAACCTTTCCAAATCTAGGGGTGGCCTAGGCTTTAGAAATATAAACTGGATGAATCAGGCCGCTAATAAAGCTTGGCGCATTCTTAATTGCCCTAACCTGCTTGTCTCCAAGATCTTTCTTCATAGATATTGCAGGAAGAATTCATTTTTGGACACTAGCAGCCCGATCAACGCTTCCTGGGCCTGGAAAAGCATCTTCTTTGGTCGTGATCTCAAAAGGATGCTTGTTTCGGACTAGATTACATCAATTGATAACAAGCAGAGCTGGAAAGAGGATGTTATAAGAGCTCAGGTGTCAAATTTTATTGCTTCCAGAATTCTAGCCATCCAACTGCCGACTGAGAAAAAGAGTGATAGGGTTATCTGGCCATTCACTAAATCGACAAATTACTCCACAAGGTCTGGATATAACTTCCCCAATGAAGAGAATAACACCTTCTACCTTCCAACAGGTCATTTTCATCTTGATCACTGGCCTTTCACCGACTCTAGGAATTGGGGGAAGATATGGGGTCTCCAGATCCCAGAAAAATGGAAAATGTTCATATGGAAAAGTGCCCACAAGAGACTGCCCACGAGAAGTTTTCTTAACCGAAGGCTTGGTTTCTCCCCTGACCTATGTCCTCTCTGTAACAATAATGCAGTGACTCTTGAGCACCTCTTCTTTTATTTCAATGTTCCCCAACCCCTTTGGGGGAACGGAGGTTTTTCAACCGTTAGCAATGCTACCTTTGACAGCATCCTGTGCAACAACCCCCTTATCCGGCTCGGTCGAACCGGGAGGGCGATGCTAAAAGTAACGGCGTACATCTAAAGCAAAACCTCCAGATATATATATTACATATTATTAAACATTTCACAAGTCTCTAGATATTACACACACGTTTTCAAAACTACTACATTATGTTGACTAGTCAGACTACATTACTACTCGTGATATCCGTCTAAGTGAGTCCCGTACCCGGTCATGCCATGGTCTTCTTCTTCTAAACCTGCGGGGGAAGGAAACAAAGACCGCAGTTTTCTGAAGTCAGCATAAAGTACTGAGTAAGTAACACCCAAGCTCGTAAAACAGAAGACGAGGCATGTTTACTTTTCATGATAATAACAACGAGGAATAATTTATAAAACAGTAAACTCGAAGAATAGTAGGAACTCAAATGTGTACTTCTTTTTCTTTTAAACTTTCTTAACTTCCAAACGGGGAGTATAATTCTCAATCTCTTCTTCTCTTTCTTTTATAAATATCCAAAACTGTATTATTATCTTTGTTGATACGGGGAAGAATCTACTATCACTAGAAACCATGACCTTAAGTGCTGACACCCCGCTAAGACTTCTCGCGGCCAGAGAGGTGAGTACATGGAGCGATAATAATAACCACGGGCCGAATCAAGCTCGACAATTATAAAATAATAATCACGGGCCGAGTCAAGCTCGACAATGATAAAATAATAACCACGGGCCGAGACAAGCTCGACAATAATAAAATAATAACCACGGGCCGAGACAAGATCGACAATAATAAAATAACCATGGGCCGAGTCAAGCTCGACAATAATAAGCTTCTCTCGCACAACTCTTTCCACTTTACGTTATTACGCATTATTAATTTTTGTGTGACAGTATCAAATCAAAGCAGCTTCTTTAAAATGTAAAGTAATCACAAATAAGAACATATAAGTCATTAACACATTTTGAGACAAGTATTAAAAATCATGTTACGACACGAAGGAAGCTGGGCTAGCTAGGCTTGGCATATTACTTACAAATATATTTTGAGACAAAAAACAAAATCACAATTTGACACGAAGGAAGCTGGGCTTGCTAGGCTTGGCATGTATTTACCTCGATTCTCAGCAATTTAGCACGTAAAGTCTCCTACAACGTCACATGGTCCTCGTCTACAAACTTGTCACCTACACGATACATTTCTTTATTTGATTACAAGTTTATCGATACAACTATATAATTGGAAATTATTATAACCCTAACAAGTTTTATTTGAAATCCCTTAAATTTTTCCTATACATTTTTATATTTTTTAATTACTCTAAATTTTGATATTATGTAGAAACTCATAATTTAAGTCCCTAAGCTTTTAACAACTATTAAATACTAATTTTATCAACATATCTATTTTTTAAGTAACAATAAGTTACTTAATGAATAATATTATTAAATTACCCATTTACTTATTAAATTCATAAAACTAATTATTTACAATAATTTTAATGAACAAATACAAGTTAGGAGAAATCGTTCTTTTTACTAGTATAAATAAAAGTTCTTTATTAATTAATAAAACTATTAATTTTAAATTCTAAAATATTACTTATTTACCAACTAATTTAAAATACACCGAAAATCAATAATCACAAATTATACTTCTAGCTTGTTTATTTTCAAGAAAATAATTTCTATTTAACTAGCCTCTATTTTATCTATATGATTAATTTATTTAACTTAATTTTTATTTACTATTATTATTACTATTATTAATTCTATTATTATAACAACTATTATTATTATCTCTATTAGTATATATCATTTTTGTTAGTCTTATTCTTATTATTATTGTTATTACTATTTATCATAATCACTACTACTATTATTATTACTATTATTATTAGTATTACTACTAGTATTGTTATTACTATTTATTATAATTGCTACTACTAATACTATTATTATTATTATTATTATTATTATTATTATTATTATTATTATTATTATTATTATTATTATTATTATTATTATTATTATTATTATTAAATTAGAATAATAGCTAAAAAAGTGTAGAAATTAATTTAAACATTAAAATATTATTTTTATTTTATTTTTATGTTTCAGATTGTTAAATAACAAAGGAACCCTCGTATTTTAATGAAATAACAGAAATACCCCCCTCTTATAACTAAAATAGCTTCTGAAAAATACTACTACCTCCCTCTAAGCATGAGTTTCAAACTTGATCAATCTAAATGCGAATTCAAGTATCAAGATGAGATTTCGAATGTATTAATCAACTCAGGGTGATGAATAGAGCATATCGGTACCAAAAATTGCAAGAAATAGTCAAGAATAGAGTCGGGTCAAGTCGTCGAAATTGTCGCCGGAGGTGGAGCTCGCCGGGCTGTTTCCGGTGGTTATTGGCTTCGGATGAAGCCCTCTCTAGCTCAATCGGCCCCTTAGGAGTCTATTGGTGCTGGTTTCGAGTGATGGGTGCTCTGTTTTGGTTCGGGTGGAGGTTGGCCGGAGTTGTTGCCGGCGTTAATGGAGGTTCGGTGATGGTGGGCTCTGTTTTAGTGGCTTGTTAGCTACTGGTTTCAGCTTCTTCTTTCTTGTTTCAGGTCTGAACATAGAGGGTAGAGAGGGAGAAACAGAGAGGGAATGAGAGAGAGAGAGAGAAACAGGGGTGGTGGTGGGTCTTCTCGGCCTCCTTCCCGACGGCGGCAGCGGCGGCGGCGGTGGCTTTTGGCCACTGCTACGGTCTGCTGTTGTTGCTCTGTTTTCTTGTCTCTACTTGTGACAGAGTGAAGAGAGGGAGGGAGATAGAAGAGAAGAAGCAGAGAGTATGAGAGGTGGAGGTATCGGTTGTTTCTCGCCGGAGTTGCAGCGGCGGTGGTTGTGGCTCTAGCCTCTGCAGCTGTTGCTCTGTTCATGTCATGAATGGTGGTGAAATTAGGTGGATTTGAAATTGATCAAGTTACCAAATGAACAGTAACTTTACTGTTCATTTGGTAATCCTTCAGATTGTTCAGTAGCCGTTGGATGGACCACAGGAGATCTAATCGTGACCATCCATTTCTTTTAGCCGTTGGTAGGGGCGCGCCAGTGGAACGATGTCGTTCCACTTAAATAGCCACCGAAGCAGCCTCTCATTGGTCCACCTCAGCAGATGACGGTCACCAACGCCAGCTAAGGAATTCCACCGTGGAGGCAGTTACTTATTTCTGTTAATTACATTAGTACCCTATATTTTAGCTAAATTATGTTTAGGTCTATTATATAAATTGTTGTACTTGTAAACGTGGGGCATTATTATGAAAAATTGAATCAAAATTCATTCTCTCTCTCGTTCCTTCTTCCCCAATTCTTCTGCAAATATGTTCAATCCCTCTCTCATATTCTCAAATTAGGTCAGAATCAACTCTGATTCTGACAAATTGGTATCAGAGCGTTACTTCCTCAGCTCTCAATTCACAAAAATGGGTGCTCGGAAGGGCGTAAATGTTAACCTAGATCCGGCGGATAATGTACGCAACCATCTCCAGACAGTGGATGATGCAATTGAGGAACTCCGGAGCGGTCAGGACCTCATCCACGGCCGACTCTCGCAGTTGGATGAGATCGGAGGCTTAAAGGAGGAGATCCGGAAGTTGATGAACTGCTACAACATTCTGGCAAATCAGAAAGACAAGGCCCAGAGTGAATCAATTTTGGGGCAACCAGGAGAGCAATCGACCATTACAGCTAGCCAACGAGGCAAAGGGGTGATGGGATCTACCGGCCAAACTTCTACAGCCATTAACCCTGAAATCCAGGAAGGTATTCATAATCTGAACTCCCCTATGAATAGAAATGTTCATTGCAATTCACTACCCATCCCTAAAATTGAGTTCCCTAAATTTGATGGAGAGGATCCTTTGGGGTGGTTGTTAAAAGCTAACATATATTTTCAGCTCCACCCATTAACTGATTTACAAAAAATGATATTAGCTTCACTCAACTTCACTGGTGATGCTGAGGTTTGGTTTAGAATGGAGTTTGAACAATTAGAAGATGTGACATGGAAATGGTTTAGTGAAAGTGTTTGCAATGAATTTTTGGAACCTGGTCATGAGAATGTCTTAGGAGATTTTCAAAGAATTAGCCAAGATGGGACAGTGCAAGACTACATGAGGAGTTTTGATGCATTGAGACCCAGAATTAGAGCTCTTTATCATTGGGCTGATGATCAATACTTTATGAAAAGTTTTTTGGGTGGTCTCAAAATGGAACTTAAGAGTGCTGTGTATTTGCTTGGGCCAAAAACACTAGCTGAGGCTAAAGCAATGGCTAGAATGCAAGAGGTGAACCACAATGTGAGGAAGAAGGATGTTATGGATGATGTGCAGCAGATGATGAAAGGGTGGTCAAAGTCAAACTCCAATTACCAGAAACCTAAGAGTAATGGCCACATTTGGGACAAAAAACCAAAATTAGCAGCCACTTCCACTAATTACACAAATTACAAGAAGTTGACACCATCTGAAATGTAATAGAAAAGAGCCAATAAACAATGTTACTTCTGTGAAGAACAATACACACCTGGGCACAAGTGTAAGAAGACTCAGCTGTTCTTGGTTACTGGTAGTGAAACTGAGGAGGAAGATACAGAAATCAGCTACAAACAAGACATGACAATGCCAGAAACAGAAATGCCACCCTCTCATAGTGAAGAAGCATACAATGAGTCAGCAGCTGAATTATCACTCCATGCTATAACTGGCAACATGGGACACCAAACTCTAAGAATTCCTGGCTTTATTGGCAAGCACAAGGTGAGTGTTCTCATAGATTCAGGTAGCACCCACAACTTCATTGACAAGACTACTGCAGCTAAACTACCACATTCATGTATGAAAACTGCAACACTCAAGGTGCCAGTGGCAAATGGTAATCACATGGACAACACACAAATCTGCAAAAAAGTGGAAATGAAGCTACAACAACAAAAGATACTGGCTGACATGCATGTCATCCCATTAGGGGGTTGTGATGTGGTCTTGGGGGTGCAATGGTTACAAGAAGTCAGCCATGTATGCATGGATTTCAAGACCAGAACCATCACTATATCACAAGGAGATACTCAAGTGAAGCTCACTGCAGAAGAAGAGACTTGTCAATACAAGGCAGCCAACCTTCATTCTCTTCAAGCTTATTGTAAGACACAAGAAGGGGTCATTGTTGGGCACCTATACAGCATCCAAGAAGGCAAGGACCCAGTACCACTTACTACAGAAGTAGAAGCCATAATCCAACATCACCCCCAGGTGTTTGCAGAACCTAAGTCCCTACCTCCAGAAAGGACACAAGACCATTACATACCCCTCAAACCTAACTCATCACCCATCTGCCTTAGACCATACAGATATCCACATATTCAGAAAAATGAAATTGAGAGATTAGTCAAGGAAATGCTAGAGAATGGTGTTATCCAGCACAGTACCAGCTCCTTTGCCTCCCCTGTACTATTGGTTAAGAAGAAAGATGGAACATGGAGATTTTGTGTTGACTACAGAGGGCTCAATGATCTTACAATAAAGAACAAGTTTTCTATCCCAATAATAGATGAACTCCTAGAAGAGCTGCATGGAGCACATTACTTTTCTAAGCTAGATTTGAGGTCTGGATATCATCAAATAAGGATGGCAGAAGAAGACATGTACAAGACAGCTTTCAGAACCCATGAAGGACTGTATGGGTTTAGGATTATGCCCTTTGGACTCACTAATGCACCAGCAACATTCCAAGTACTAATGAATCAGGTATTCCAACCACATTTGAGGAAATTTTTGTTAGTATTCTTTGATGACATCCTCATCTACAGCAAGACAAAACAAGAACACTTAGAGCATTTGAATACCACTCTAGAGCTGCTATTGAGACGTGAATTGTATGCCAAATTATCCAAATGCACATTCTTACAAACCACTATAGAGTTCCTGGGACACCTCATCAGTGGTGCAAGTGTTAAAGCAGATCCTAACAAGATAAGAGCTATGGTGGATTGGCATACTCCTGTAACTCTCAAGGGTTTGAGAGGGTTTCTAGGCGTCACTGGCTATTACAGAAGGTTTGTTCGGGGTTATGGGGTGATAGCCAGGGCCTCTAACACAACTACTCAAGAAGGGAGCTTTCTCTTGGAGTGAAGAAGCTCACATGGCCTTTGATGCTCTCAAAACAGCAATGAGTACTACCTCTGTGCTGGCACTCCCTGATTTCACAAAAACCTTCATCATTGAGACAGATGCTTGCTATAAAGAGTTGGGGGCAGTATTGATGCAATAAGGAAGGCCAATTGCTTATTTTAGCAAATCCTTATCTGATAAACATCTTGGCCTCTCAACTTATGAGAAGGAGTTACTTGCACTAGTCCAAGCAGTGAAGAAGTGGAGATCTTATCTGGAAGTCAATAGATTTCAAATTAGAACATACCGCAACAGCTTAAAATTCCTCCTTGGACAGAAGGTGAGCACTTTGTTTCAACAGAAATGGCTAAGTAAGCTAATGGGATTAGATTTTGAGATCATATTCAAACCTGGGAAGCTGAACACAGTGGCAGATGCACTATCAAGGAAGGAGCAAGAAATGGAAAAGGAAGATGAGCAGGACATGGTGCAATTTACAGCTATTTCAGCAATCACTCCTCATTGGATACAAGAAATTGTCAACACTTATGAGGGTGACAAGTGGGCAACTGAGATGCTGTCACAGTTAACAGTTGATCCTCTCACTGGTGGTGACATCAAGGTCAAGGATGGCATGCTCAAGAAAGACAACACCATCTATGTGGGAGATCATGGTTCTCTAAGACTTGCACTCATACAAGAAGTTCACAGTAGTGGTGTGGGAGGGCATTCTGGCATCCAAGGAACATATAAAAGGTTGGCAGCTTTGTTTTTCTGGAAAGGAATGCATAAACAAATCAAAGAATGGGTGCAACAGTGTGAAATATGTCAGAGGACGAAGGTAGAACATGTGGCCTATCCTGGGCTCTTACAGCCTCTTCAAATTCCATAAACTCCTTGGACACACATAAGTATGGATTTTGTGGAAGGGCTACCCAAGTCAGAAGGCAAAACTACAATATTAGTAGTGGTGGACAGGTACTCCAAATATGGACACTTCATTTCCATGACACACCCTTACACAGCTGCTGAAGTGGCTCAATTGTTCCTTGACCACATCCATAAACTCCATGGCCTCCCTGAGACAATAGTCAGTAACATGGACACCATCTTCCTTAGCCAATTTTGGGGGTCCTTGTTTAAAGCTCTAGGCACTAAGCTGAACTTCACAAGTGCTTATCAACATGATTCATGTCCTCATGAATCAAAATTAGGGTACTGGGCCTTCAAGGAATGATATTCTTCCCAGGTGGCTTCAGAAATGTCAGTGTTAGACCACTGCACTAAAACCATCACAACTGGAGCATTTCCCTTCTTAATTAGCTTCCTTTCCAGAATAGCTATAGGTTCAACAAGTAGTTGACCTTCAGGGCCAACTTTAGGCAATGTGACAGAGCTGGTAAGAGCCTGACCCTTGGCTAAATTTAGCTGTGAAACATGAAAAAATGGGTGGATATTGGAGCCTGGAGGTAACTGTAATTTGTAGGCCACCTTACAAATTTTCTGTATAACCTGGAATGGCCCATAAAATTTAGCTGCAAGCTTCTGATTCCTCCTCAGCTGAACACTGGATTGCCTATAAGGCTGCAACTTGAGAAAGACCATGTCCTGTACGTGAAACTCTCTATCAGTTCTATGCTTGTTGGCATAATGCTGCATTCTTTCTTGAGCTTTTATGAGGTTAGCCTTGATGAATACCATCATTTTCTTCCTCTCTTCCATAAAGTGATCAATATCCACATTCCCACTAGAATTTAGCTGATGAAAGGAGAGGATTTTAGGGGGGTAACCATAGAGTACCTCAAATGGAGACATCTGCAAGCTAGTGTGATGTGAGGTGTTATACCAATATTCAGCTAGTGGTAGCCATTTGGCCCACTTGTGAGGCCTATCAGAGGTCATGCACCTTAAGTAGTTCTCAAGGCATTGATTCAATGCACCAGGTGGATAGCTTGAATATTTTTAGTGAGAATAATGCTCCACAGGATGTAATACTCTGTATTTATCGTAATGGTAGTTTGGTAATTTAAAACGTGCAAATTTCAGTTTAGAATTTTTGAGAAATTATTTGAGATTTCCGAGATTTAAAATTTTATTCGTTAAGAAATTTGCGTGAGAATTTTGAAAGCTAAATAATTGTGATAAAGTAATATTCAGTAAACTGTCTTATTTGGTATTCAAATAAATTATTAGTAAATTATTTTAGTAACAATTAGTTGTGAGAATATGTCATATTTTATGAGTTAAACGGTGTACTAGTAAATAATAAATATGCTATGTTAGTAGAAAATAATATTATAATCATAATAATAATAAGTTGAGAAAATTACTCGGGTGAGATTTTATGAGACGTTAGACTAGTGATCGTAATTTAATTCGGATAAATTTATTTTAGCTCGTGCACGACAACCTCAATATTTTGTAGTTGAGCCACACCCAATCCCTTTCCATTCGGTGTGCGCAACCACACCCTATACATTCTCAAGACTTTATCTTCCACTTGAATTCATCTCCTTAGAGATTTTTCCTTCAGCTTGATTTTTCACCACCACCGAACTCCACCTCTTCTCTTTCACCGCCTCCTCCATCACTTTCTCCTCTTATAAAAGTTGTCTCTCTCTTCTTCTTCTTCGGAGAACATAGCAGAAACAACAACAACCTCCTCCATCACCACCGTCACCATCTTCTTCGTCTCCGGCAAAATCGTCGGCGAATCACCAACACCACCACCGTGAGCACCAACATGGCCACCCCCATATTCTCTAGCCTCTGTTTCTCCCTCTTTCTTGCTCTCTGTCGCGAACAGTCAGAATCAGAGTTGATTCTGACCTAATTTGAGAATTTGAGAGAGGGATTGAACAGATTTGCAGAAGAATTGGGGAAGAAGGAACGAGAGAGAGAGAGAATGAATTTTGATTCAATTTTTCATAATAATGCCCCACGTTTACAAGTACAGCAAGTTATATAATAGACCTAAACATAATTTAGCTAAACTATAGGGTACTAATGTAGTTAACAGAAATAAGTAACTGCCTCCACGGTGGAATTCCTTAGCTGGCGTTGGTGACCGTCATCTGCTTCGGTGGACCAATGAGAGGCTGCTTCGGTGGCTATTTAAGTGGAACGACATTGTTCCACTGGCGCCCCCTACCAACGGCTAAAAGAAATGGATTGTCACGATTAGATCTCCTGTGGTCCATCCAACGACTACTAAACAATCCGAGGGATTACCAAATGAACTTGATCAATTTCAAATCCACCTAATTCGTCGAATCAGCTGGGCGGCTCTGGCGGAAACGGCAGAACGGAGTTGCCGGACCAGGGCTCGGTCCGGCGCTGTTAGCGGCTGGGTTTGCTCGGCAAACAGGACAGAGAGGGAGAGGGAGAGTGAGAGGGAGAGGGAGAGTGAGAGAGAGAGAGAGTCAAACCTTGTGGAATCCCTCGTCGAATCAGCTGGGCGGCTCTGGCGGAAACAGAAGAACGGAGTTGCCAGACCTGGGCTGGGTCCGGCGCTGTTAGCGGCTGGGTTTGCTCGGCAACCAGGACAAAGAGGGAGAGTGAGTGAGAGAGAGAGAGTCAAACCTTGTGGAATCCCTCGTCGAATCAACTGGGCGGCTCTGGCGGAAACGGCAGAACGGAGTTGCCGGACCTGGGCTCTGTCCGGCGCTATTAGCGGCTGGGTTTGCTCTGCAACCAGGACAGAGAGAGAGATAGAGTCAAACCTTGTGGAATCCCTCGTCGTATCAGCTGGGCGGCTCTGGCGGAAACGACAGAACGGAGTTGCCGGACCTGGGCTCTGGTCGGCGCTGTTAGCAGCTGGGTTTGCCCGGCAACCAGGACAGAAAGGGAGAGGGAGAGGGAGAAAGAGAGAGAGAGAGAAAGAGGGAGAGAGAGAGTCAAACCTTGTGGAATCCCTCGTCGAATCAGCTGGGCGGCTCTGGCGGAAACGGCAGAACGGAGTTGCCGGACGTGGGCTCGGTCCGGCGCTGTTAGCTGCTGAGTTTGCTCGGCATCCAGGACAAAGAGGGAGAGGGAGAGAGAGAGAGTGAGAGAGAGAGAGGGAAAGAGAGAGAGAGTCAAACTTTGTGGAATCCCTCGTCGAATCAGCTGGGCGGCTCTGGCAGAAACGGCAGAACGGAGTTTGCCGGACCTGGGCTCGGTCCGGCGCTGTTAGTGGCTGGGTTTGCCCGACAATCAGGACAGAAAGGGAGAGGGATAGGGAGAGAGAGAGAGAGAGAGAGAGAGAGAGAGAGAGAGAGAGAGAGAGAGTCAAACCTTGTGGAATCCCTCGTCGAATCAGCTGGGCGGATCTGGCGGAAACGGCAGAACGGAGTTGCCGGACATGGGCTCGGTCCGGCGCTGTTAGCGGCTGAGTTTGCTCGGCAACCACGACAGAGAGGGATTGGGAGAGATAAAGAGAGAGAGAGAGAGAGAGAGAGAGAGAGAGAGAGAGAGAGATTCAAACCTTGTGGAATCCCTCGTCGTATCAGCTGGGGTTCTCTAGCGGAAACGGCAGAACGGAGTTGCCGGACCTAGGATCTGTCCGGCGCTGTTAGCGGCTGGGTTTGCTCGGCAACCATGACAGAGAGGGAGAGAGAGAGGGAGAGAGATAGATAGAGAGAGAGAGAGAGAGAGAGAGAGAAAGAGAGAGTCAAACCTTGTGGAATCCCTCGTCGTATCAGCTGGGCGGCTCTGGCGGAAACAGTAGAACAGAGTTGCCGGACCCGGGCTCTGTCCGGCGCTGTTAGCGGCTGGGTTTGCTCGGCAACTAGGATAGAGAGGGAGAGGGAGAGAGAGAGAGGGAGGGAGAGAGAGAGAGTCAAACCTTGTGGAATCCCTCGTTGAATCAGCTGGGCGGCTCTGGCATGAACGGCAGAACGGAGTTGCCGTACCCGGGCTCTGTCCGGCGCTGTTAGCGGCTGGGTTTGCTCGGCAACCAGGACAGAGAGGGAGAGGGAGTGAGAGAGAGAGAGAGAGAGAGAGAGAGAGAGAGAGAGAGAGAGAGTCAAACCTTGTGGAATCTCTCGTCAAATCAGCTGGGCGGCTCCGGCGGAAACGGCAGAACGGAGTTGTCGGATCTGGGCTCGGTCCGGCGCTGTTAGCGGCTGGGTTTGCTCGGCAACCAGGACAGAGAGATAGAGAGAGAGAGAGAGAGAGAGAGAGAGAGGGAGTCAAACCTTGTGGAATCCCTCGTCGAATCAGGTGGGCGGCTCTGGCGGAAACGGCAGAACGGAGTTGCCGGACCTGGGCTCTGTCCGGCGCTGTTAGCGGCTGTGTTTGCTCGGCTACCAGGACAGAGAGGGAGAGGGAGAGAGATAGAGAGAGAGTCAAACCTTGTGGAATCCCTCGTCGTATCAGCTGGGCGGCTCTGGTGAAAACGGCAGAACGGAATTGCCGGACCTGGGCTTTGTCCGGCGCTGTTAGCGGCTGGGTTTGCTCGGCAACCAGGACAGAGAGGGAGAGGGAGAGTGAGAGAGAGAGTCAAACCTTGTGGAATCCCTCGTCGAATCAGCTGGGCGGCTCTGGCAGAAATGGCAGAACGGAGTTGCCGGACCTGGGCTCTGTCCGGCGCTGTTAGCAGCTGGGTTTGCTCGGCAACTAGGACAGAGAGGGAGAGGGAGAGAGAGAGAGAGAGATAGAGAGAGTCAACCTTGTGGAATCCCTCGTCGTATCAGCTGGGCGGCTCTGGCGGAAACGGCAGAACGGAGTTGCCGGACTTGGGCTCTGTCCGGCGCTGTTAGCGGCTGGGTTTGCTCGGTTACCAGGACAGAGAGGGAGAGGGAGAGAGAGAGAGAGAGAGAGAGAGAGAGAGAGAGAGAGAGAGAGAGAGAGAGAGAGAGAGAGAGAGAGTCAAACCTTGTGGAATCCCTCGTCGTATCAGCTGGGCGGCTCTGGCGAAAGTGGCGGAACGGAGTTGCCGGACCTGGGCTCTGTGCGGCGCTGTTAGCGGCTGGGTTTGCTCGGCAACCAGGACAGAGAGGGAGAGAGAGAGAGAGAGAGAGAGAGAGAGAGAGAGAGAGAGAGAGAGAGAGAGAGAGAGAGAGAGAGAGAGAGAGTCAAACCTTGTGGAATCCCTCGTCGTATCAGCTGGGCGGCTCTGGCGGAAACGGCAGAACGGAGTTGCCGGACCTGGGCTCTGTCCGGCGCTGTTAGCGGCTGAGTTTGCTCGGCAACCAGGATAGAGAGGGAGAGTGAGAGTGAGAGAGAGAGAGTCAAACCTTGTGGAATCCCTCGTCGAATCAGCTGGACGGCTCTGGCAGAATCGGCAGAACGGAGTTGCCGGACCTGGGCTCGGTCCGGCGCTGTTAGCGGCTGGGTTTGAATTGAATTTATTCTTTCCATGCGCAAAGTAGAGAAATATCAAAACGGTATATAGAGAAACCCCGAAAAGAAATAAAATTCAGTGTTCAAATTGAACAAAGTAGAGAAATATCAAAAAAGAAACGAAAAGACAAGGGGAAAACACACACACACACTCATACACGAAATAGGTGGTTGGGTCAATACGGTCATTTCGGGGTGAAGGGGGACCTAGGTCAAGTCGACCGAGTATAAAAGCAAATCATTTGCGGAGAGAGGGCGTTAGGGTTCCGCCGTTCATCTTTTCCTCCACCAAACCACTCTCCACCATGGCCGACCTGCTCCGAAACGCACTCGAAAACCCCAAGGAATACGTCGGAAAATCCGGGGAGCTAAGATTCCGCGAGGAGCTGTTCATCTTTGCGGCACCGAAGTGCGGGTTGGTCCTCGACTCCTGGACGGCTGCGACCCGCATTTCGGTGCCGCAAACATGAACAGCTCCTCGCGGAATCTTAGCTCCCCGGATTTTCCGACGTATTCCTTGGGGTTTTCGAGTGCGTTTCGGAGCAGGTCGGCCATGTCGGAGGGAACCCAGAGCGGCTGTACGAGGCGTTGCTGCAGATGTTTCCGGCCGGCGATGAGGGCGGACCCACAGTTCCGGAGGGAAGCCATGGATTTCTGGCGGCGGCACTGGCAGATCCGACCCTTTACTTGGATCCCGAGCCTGAGCTTTCTAAAGATGGGGACTATAAGGAGCTTTCCTCAAGTTCCCGAGACTCCTGGAGCAGCTGTGGTTCCACCTCCCTTTCCAAGAGAGTTTACGGTAACGATGCTTCTTTGAATAGTTTTTTCCTTATGATCTGGATTTTGTTTAGGGTTAGGGTTTCATTTTGCCCTCTCCCTCTCTCTGTGATTTTGGCAAGAAAACAGTTTTTTAAACCCACTAGCATGTTTGTTAATTACTTTCCCTAATTTGCTTGCTGTCTTTGTTTTGTGCTATAGTTTCATTGTTAATTACTTTCCCTAATTTGCTTACTGTCTTTGTTTTGTGCTATAGTTTCATTGTTAATTACTTTCCCTAATTTGTTTTGTGCTATAGTTTCATTGTTGTTACCAGCCTTTGGCCCCCACCAGTTACCCATATAAATTGGATTGTAGCAGTATGTTTTTGAATATCATGAATGGATCTGCATCTTTGTTATGGTTAGGGTTTTCCTTTTCTTTTCAGCAACCAAACTGCATTAATTGTTGATGAGGAGGAATGTCTAGTCTCTTTTGTTGCCATGCCCATTTGTTTGTTTGAATGTAGTAGCAGTTTTGGTCCAAATCCTTTGAATCAATCGTTGGCACCTGTTTTTTGTTGTACCAACAGCCCTACCGCCTCCCCCCGCGTCAAGAGCGCAGAGACGGAAAGCGTGTCCGGGGCTACATTGCTCGGCTCATCCTGGAGCTCTCCACCAAATACTCTCATGCGTATGTTTTCCTACTTGGGAATTACTACTATTATCATTATTATTAGCATGCCACTCAAGGTCTTTGTTTTCATTGTTGTTTTGGTTTTCTTTCAGAATAATTTGTGTGCTTTTTTCCTTCTCAGCCGGGCGATTGATATCCCCGACATCACCAGGACCCTGCGGGACGAGTACAAGGTGGCCGCCGCGGTTGAGGACGTAAAATGAAGAGCTAGCTATTTGAAAACTAGCTGGTTGTGGTGTAAAATGAAGAGCTAGCTATTTCCAATAAAGGAGTCTGGTTGTGGTGTAAAATGAAGAGCTAGCTATTTGGAAACTACAACTACATTTTCCCAACTGCCTGCTACTATGATTGATACGTAGTTTATTGGAAAAACCCGGGGTATAACCGGCAAGAGATGTGATTGTAGGTTTCGATATACCAAGCATTTAAGGCATAATAGTAGTACCATTATTCAAACAAAAGGCACTGCCAATTGTTGGATTAATGACCGTACTACAACTTTCCTCCTCGAAAATGCGCGAGGAACACAATAGAAAAAGAAAGTGATGAAGAAGTACCAGAAGCGTTGCTGATCAAGGAGCAGAATCATCGGAGATTTCGAAGAGCAATTCCATGAAAAGGATTTCGCCAAGTAAATGATAGATACCAGTCTGTCCCGTCTCTTTGTTCCCGTTTGACTTTTTTGACTCGTATCTGGGTCACTTTGACCGAGTGATTTGGATAGCAAAATAATACAATTTTTGATAATTTTTTCACCATATTATAGAGCAACTTTTACTCTACAACACCATGAAAAAATTATTAAAAAATTTCATCGATTTGCTATTCAAATCACCGGGTCAAAGTGACCTAGTGAATAGTGACAAAAATAAAATTGGGAACAAAGAGACGGGACAGACTGGTAAAGCACAACATTAGAATAATAACTCTTTGACAGAGACTTGACAACAAATTTAAAAGAAAGGCAACTGCCAATTGTTTACAAGTATTAATTACCATACAACTTTTTTCCTCGAAAATGCGCGAGGAACACAATAGAAAAAGAAAGTGTTGAAAGTCTCACATGTTTTGCACTATTTAGACTCTTACTACTATTTACTGAGTCTCTTTGATCCGGTTATTTGGATAACCAAATTTTGTAAATTTTAGATAATTTTTAGTAATGTTATAAAATAACTCTTATTCTACTAGATTATAAAAAAATAACGAAAAATTGCATCGTTTTACGATCCAAATTACCGTATCAAAGTAGCACCATTACGGTGTAAAAATTCAAATGATACAAAAGAGATATGTCGGAGTGGTAGAAGCTTTGTCGTATCGATACAAGCTCGCTGCTGAGCCAGGAGCAGAATCATCGGAGATTTCGAAGAGCAATTCCATGAAAAGGCTTTAGCCAAGTACGATGTTAGATAAAGCTGGGGTAACCTATGCCATGAACATTAAAATAAACAACTCTTTGATAAAGACTTGACAACAACTTAGAGCTTGTTTGGTATCCGTTTAAAAACAAGAAAAACAGTGGAAAAAAAACGTACCGAAAAAACACGTTTAAAAACAGAATCAAAAAACTGTTTGGTATCCGTTTAAAAACAGTGTTTAAAATCAAAAACATGTTTGGCAAAATTACTAAATTTCAATGTTAATTTGTTTGAAAATCATTTTTACGTACAATACCGACATATATTTGATATTTGTTGCATCTAATCATAGTTGAAATGTCTTTAAACACCATTAGTATGAAAAAAACACCAAAAAAAATACCACATTTGCTGTTTTTTTAAACAGCTGTTTTTCAGCATGTTTTTATTTTTAAACAGACAGAAAAACATGCATACCAAATGTGTTTAAAAAAAACAACCCTGTTTTTAATCAAAATAGAATGCCAAACATGCACTTAATAAAATACTAGTAATTTGTTCACCAATAAACGAGGTAGGAGGAAGAAGGGTGGGTGGGGCTTCCAACAACATATCATCATTGTCATCTTGCATGGGAGGGAACCAACATAGCGCGTGACTTTTATAATATACCAGTCCGTCCCAGCTCTTTCTTCCCATCTGACTTTTTTGACTCGTATCTGAGACACTTTGACCGGGTGATTTGGATAGCAAAATAATACGATTTTTTGATAATTTTTTCACCATATTAGAGAGCAACTTTTACTCTACAACACCATGAAAAAATTATGAAAAAATTACATCAGTTTGCTATTCAAATCACCGGGTCAAAGTGACCCAGTGAATAGTGACAAAAGTCAAATTGGGAAGAAAGAGCTGGGACGGAGTGGTACCAGTTTGTGATCTGATATGATTATACTAGTATAATTTAGGCTTTCTAAAATGTTGAATTAATTAATTGGTACTACCTCTGTTTCTTCTCTTTCACGTTAGGAAGACTTTTTTACCCGTATCTGAGTCACTTTAACTCGGTAATTTGGATAGCAAAACAATATAATTTTTTGATAATTTTTTTATTGTATTGTAGAGTAAAGTTTTCTCTACAAGATCATGCAAAGATTACCGAATTCGTGTATCGTTTTGCTAACCAAATCACCGGGTGAAAATGATCCAGTGAATAGTGTCAAAAAATATAGTAAGGTGAAAGAAAAGAAACAGAGGCATTACCATAGGATGGAGTCCACTATGAATAATCCCCTAATCAAAGTGCATTTCATAGCACTTCCTCCCTTCCACCTCTCTCTCTCTCTATCTCTTCTGTGAATAATATTCAACAAATTCTATGACCTGGTGATTTAGTTAGTAAAATAATGCAAATATTTCAATAGTATTATTTTTCTCATGTTGTTTGTAAACATATTTTACCCTACAACACCATGAGACAAAAACCATATTCTTTCTTCATTTTACTAATCGAATTATCGCCACCAAAGTGAACCTCAAAATGGCAACTGAGGAAAAATGAATGATGAAACTTACCAAGTTTTAAATTGCACCACAGGTAAAATGTTTGCTTTACCCGGCAAGTGGGTACCCCAACTTTTAAATCGTGGTCACGGTACAAAAAACCGTTCAATTGAGTACCACGCAGTTAACTTTTCCTTCATATTGGACGAAACAATGTTTGGGAACACCGTTTGTTAACAAGATTGCTTAAAAACAGTGTTTTCCTAAAAAAATATTTCACGGGATACAAATGTGTTTTTGGAAATACTTAAGAATTTTTTTTTTCAAACTTTTGTTGGTTAAAGACACTACTACTTTTTGATAAATGCATAAAATAACTACATACTGTCGTTGTATGTAAAAAAGGATGTTAGAGTAAATTCTCACTGAAATTCAATAATGTCAGCTAACGCCCTTTTGATTTTAAACAATGTCTTTGAACACATAACAAACAGTTTTCTGATTGTGTTTTATCGTGTTTTGTCACTATTTTTGTTGATGGATACCAAACATGCTCTAAGGGAAAGTTTGGGAACAGTGCTTTTAAATAAGATTGTTTAGAAACGCTATTTTACCAAGAAACATGTTTGCCAGAGTACAAAACATAGTGTTTAAAAACAAAACAATGAAAAAAGTATTTATGGAACACTATTTTAGATTTTTTTTATGTTTTCTCATACTTTTAGTGGTTGAACACACTACCTTTTTTTATGAATGTCTATAATAACAACTATATGCTGTTGTTTTATGTACAAAATTATGTTAGAGTAAATTACACTGATATTATGTTAGAGTAAATTATGAACTGGCGTCATACCCACTTAGACCAAGAACCAACAGACTAGACCTGTCAATGGGCCGGTTCTGGGTAGACCCAAGGCAGTACCGAACGACCCATGAGAACAAGACTCAAACCCAGAACCGACTCGTGAAGCTCCAGAACTGGGAACTGCTGGGTTGAAACCCGCAGTTAGAGATGCCTATCGGGTCTGGATAAACCTATTGGTTTCACCCAAAATCGAACCGAAATGAAGTGGTTCCGTCGGGTTTGGAACCTCTGGGTCTTCGTTCAGGTTCGGTTCTGGCAGTTTGGGTCATCTGGCATTTGGTCTGGGTCGGTTCTGGATTGACAGGTCAACAGACCCGCTTCATTCTGGTTCGGTTCTAGGTTCGAACCACTTACCCACTCTCTTTCTCTCAATCTCTCTCTCTCTCAACTGATTACGACTCTCTCTCTCTCAATCTTCCTATTTTATCACGTCTCTCTCTCTCTCTCTCTCTCTCCCTCTCTCTCTCTCTCTCTTCATCCTCCTTAATCTCCCTCAATCTTCCTTGATTTTCTCTTTTCTAATCTTTAGAGCATCTCCCACAGTTGATATCAAATTTTACACCAAATCCTATATTTGGTGGAGAAAAATGGCTTGACCTCCCACAGTTAACCCTCAAAAGCACCATTTCACCATTTTGGTGGGAAAATAGCATTTTTGGTCTCCCACAGTTTTCAACAAATTTTACATCAAATAGGCATTTCACCATTTCATCAAATTTAGAGAATGGTATTTTTAGCCTCCCACAACAAATCATAAAATTTATCACCAAACCATGAATTTCATAACTATCAAAATTTAAAAATAAAAAGAAAAAAATATTACCAAAACAATATTGCACGAAATTAGTTCATTGTATACACTGGTATGGATTGTGCGACCATTTTAATAATAACTTCCTTTCCCATCCAACCCTTAAACTTGTTAGCAACCTTTTCTTTCAAACTTGAACGACTTACATATTAATTCTTGCCTATGACTACACGCAGGTCCACATCAAAGAAAGAAACAAATTTCAATCTTACTAATACATAACAAAGCCGAATATGACATTCTAGTCGATGGAGGAAATCATATTAATGCACAAGTTGAGGAAAATCAACTAAAACTATTGTTCGGTCTTATAAAATGTAACTTTGACGGTATTTTCTAACTAAAAAATATGTAAATTTTTCATATAAAATTTTAATCGGACCGGACCAGCCCTAATCGGTTTTTCTAACTTCAAACCCATGATCAATCAAAGTTAGTTCGGGTTTGCAATTCTATACCCATACCCAATCAAGTAGCATGAACGGGTGTTAAAGTCGGACCGGTTTGATGTGGACCGGTTTGGGGCGGCCGGTTTGGGCGAGTTTTGCTCACCCCTAGTTGATGGCTAAAAGTGTTGCATTGGCACATTAGAAGAAAGAGTAAAAGACAGATACCACCCCTGAGTTTAGGCATAATTCCATCCCGCTACCCTATGTTTTGGAAAAAGACACTCTGCACCTTTTTTTGGATGGAGGATAACGATTGACTAACTGCACAGATAAAAGACGATTCTACCCCTAAAATGTTATGAAATTACATACTATATATTTCTCCTTCAATCTCATTCCCCCATATCTAAACCCTAATGCTTCTCTCTTCCCATCTTTCTCTCTTCTCTCTTGCTGGGAACACCCCACCAGCAAACAAACTACCACTACCAATCCTCCTTTTTTCCTTCTCCTCCTTCATCTTCTCCCCTCTCTCTGTGTCGATCTGATGCAGAAGCATCCCAATCGAACAACATGAGCGGCGGCGGCGCTAAACAGAGGGAAGGGGGGCGAACTTCCAGATCTGACCCATTGACCGTCGCCACCTCTCGACTCGACCAGAGAGAGAGCAATCGGAGAGAGCGACGGTGAAGAGAGATGGTGCTGTGTGATGGGAGATTATGATGGAGGGGATGCTTTCATTCCGGTCACCGATCGAATGTCGCCGCCTATCTTGTCTATTTGAGGGAGAGAACATCGACAATGAAGATGACTTGACTTCTTCCTATAGAAACCCAATCCTCTGACTTTTTTATCTCCTCACAGTTTGCTCATTTGTTAATTTGCTCGATTTCACATCTGTTCCCGCAGTGAATGGATCTGGATTTTATAGGCTTAATTTTGTACTATTCGTTTGCTCTGGGTTTCAATGGCTTTTTATGCTTATAATGAATTGTTTGTTGAATCATGCTCGTCACTTTCGGTGTTTGAGGATTTGAAATATTCTGCCCCCCTTGTAATGTAATTGCTTCCCCAAATATACTTTTTGTAAGATTTTGTTACATGTATAGATACTTATGTGACCTAGGATGAAACAATCATGCTTGATCCATGTGATTTGAGGGTTAGTTGCAGGGGAGATGAATTGGTGAATTAGAGTGTGTTCTTGATGTTGTTGATGATTAAATAATTGGTAATATAGTCCAAAAAAATACACAGGGGTAGTCCTTTAAAAATATATCTTTCACATTTCTAACGAAATAGGACAAAAGGGTGCTAAGTGTCCACGGAATATTCGGTTAATTGGGTGCGAATTGTCTTTTTGCAAAACACAGAGTAACGGGGTGAAACTATGCCTAAACTCAGGAATGGTTAGTGTCTTTTACCCTAGAAGAAAAGACCACATCTGATTTGGTGAAATTTATTTTTGGCATGAAGTGCCTTCGTCTGTAAAGAACATGTGCGAGAAGACTGGTCCTCCTCGAGAAGCGGCCATTCCCGATACTATTTTAGAAACGTCGTGTTGATAGCTTTCGCTCTTTTCAATGCTCAAGGAATTTTTGAGTAAGGCTGGGACCCTGTGAAAGTAGACACAATCAAGTCTTTCCAATCATATAAAGTAGGTCTAATTTGAATTCGGATGAGAGAGTTCTGGCCCGTTGAAAATAAGCAATCACATCTATCCAGAATTGCAAATTGGAGTTGAGTGCAATTTCGCCCAACACGATTAAAAATTCGTGCCTAGCCATATTAATGAGATTTTAAGACCTAATAACACATCTATTTAGTTAAAGAAACACGTTAGAGGAGGAGAAAGCTTGGGGAGACGAAGATCGCCCAAACACCGGATTTGTCACAAGTTTGATCACTTTTCATTAGCTTTCTACATTTTTCTTGAGCTCCATGACTATGTTATGCTGAATAACTAAATTCTTGAGTAATGAGTAGCTAAATTCTATTCCTAGGGCCCTATGGGAAGGTCTAGGCTCGAATTTTTTGATTTTATCTATGAACTATCTTGATTCATACTACTAGCTTAATTGAATTGCTTAGTTATTTTGTCTCTCCTTTGTACTTAATGTGTCAGTTGTTAGATTCTTGTAAGTAGAGAGCGAGAGCCTATGCTACGATTAAGACAGAAAGGAGAGGCACATGTCCTATGTCGTCAACAAGCGAGAGATGAGGCGTTTGGAATGGGTTAGACGTTCATAATGCGTGGTAATACAAGGGATATGAAGAAAGAGAGCAACTTCCCCAACTTATAGCCATAGAAACGTGTGCAAGAGCGAGAGTCGTGCATGTAATGAACCACAATCTAAGTAATATTTTGTTTCAAGTAGGAATTTGATATCCCGGAGAACCATAAGAGTCCTAGTTCCCATCATCTCAATAGACCAATCAATTACCTCTGTGTCCGTTTAATCTTTCTACCTATATATAAAGAGAATAGGGCTGTTACACCCTGGCGCCACCTCAGCTTTCTGCTCCACCGTGTCCATTTTATTGGTTGCCACAGCTGCTTCTCAAAATTCCCGTTTTGCCCTTCGTTAGTGTTGCTGTGTGGTTTAGCCTCAAGGGGTGAATTCGTCTTTTAGGCATAGAAGCTTCCAGGAGAAGCTCGCTGGCTATGTTTCTTTCCAAACAGATGTCACTCCTATCATTCATCTCTCTCTCTCTCTCTCACTCCTCTCCGACTATCATCTCTCGATTCCTCTCTCTTCTCTGGTTGAGGAACTGCGATCTTCTTTCTCCTTCTCTGTTTGTTCCTCCGATTCGAACCTCTGTGTGTTCCGCCAGTGAGTTCTGAACTTCGCTGCGTGGAATTCATCTAGGGCTTCTTCGCTTGCTCCTCTTCAAGGGGACGATTTCAAGTGGTGGGTTTCTCTGTTTTTGTGTTTGCATGTTTCGAAAATGGTCAGATCTGGTGATTCTACAAAGCAAGCTCTCTGATTGCGGAAAGGAGCGAGTGGTGGGTTATCGACGGCGGACTTTCTCGGGACGATGGTCTTTCATTAGCTGAAATTGACACTTTTTATGCCAATCTTTCATCTCTCCGACAGTTGTTCGACCAAGGTTTTTGTAGGATTGAAGCTTCAATCTCCTGGTTCGCCAAAACTCTCATATTTTCTGATAGTCAATAACGGGTTCGCCAAAGTCTCACTCTTTTTGTTTCCCCTTTAGTGAAATTATGTGCAGGTTCTTTTGGCATTGCAAAATCTAACTTGAATGTTGAATTCCACAATAAAGTTCACAAGAGTATTGAATTCAGGTATTTTCTATTAGTCTTTGTCTGGATTTTTTTACTCCTCTTGCGTGTTAACTATATGCAACTATGACTCCTCTTGCAGTTTAATTGAAACTTTGTTAACTGTGTTTATTGTAGATGATGGAACATAAAAAATCCCCATGTGATTTTGTTTATGATTGTAACTATTTTTTGTAGACAAGAGTTAAAGCTCCTAACTTTGTGGTCTACATAGACTATGACAATTGATTTTTCAAACAAATTGTAAAGAAAATTGAACTTGTCGGTGCACCATGCATACTACGAAGAATTTTCTGCTTCTTTTCGTGTGTGTTTGAACTGATTTTTAGTATTCAGAGCTATCGCTGGTCTTCTGCAGGTCCGAAATCCGCACAGTATAAAGCATAATGGTACTACTCAGGGCCCGAAATATATGCAGAACTGACGGATTCCGAGGACTGTTCAAAGGCAATGGAACTAATTCCGCTCGCATCGTCCCCAACTCAGCTGTCAAGTTCTTTAGCTATGAGGAAGCATCCAAGTATTCTATATTTTATCCGTTCTTTTGTTTATCATGTTTTCACTTCCTGTATAGAATTATTTAGACCACTCTCGAGAGCTTTTTGCCTTGCATAGTACTTCTATCTGTCGGGTTATTGTGATTAGTGAAATTATCATTGGAATCTTGGAAATAATTGGTGTGAAGTGATGGCTAAAAGATAGTGAACTCCTTATTTACATGAGGTTGGAGATAAAAGTTTCAAGTGCAGATTAAATATAAGAATTCGAAGTGGTCTTAGCTTTAATAAATTTCAAACTGAAAACTCTAAACCTGAAGCTAGGAATTTTGTGGCGATTTTTTTGCCGATTGTAGAATGCAACAAGTCCTGTAAAATGCTAGCGTATTCACCAGGGGCCTAAAGCCACTACTTAGAAGAATTGTGAATGATAGATCAATTTCTAAAAGATAAATTAGTAGTATTCAAAATATGGTACTATGGCACACTGCTTCTATACTACTACAGAAATGGTCAGGAGAACCATTCATCAGATATAAATGGCTGCATTGCATGTTTCAGAAGGATAAGTAGACCAACCTTCTCTGCTAATCTTCCAGACTGATTGTTTCACTAACACTAACAGCAACAATAATATATGAAGAACAAATCCTCAATTTTTTTGCCCTTCAATCAGCTTCTTGTCAACCAAAATGCTCTTGCTTCCGCTTGAAACCACACGTGCAATTGACTTGACCAGATTGGGGATATAATCAGTCCCATTTGGAAGAATCAGTGACCCGAAACAGTCCTATTTGCAATTGACATGACTTTAATCATCCCATTTGGTATACCCGCATCAACTGCAAACTACAATATAACAGAAGTTAGTTAGAATTACCCAACTATAATGGTTCTCAACATCTTACCGTGTAGAAATCGCAATATTATTACAGACATATAAGCAAATAATAGAAACAGAAAAAGCAAAATAAACTATAAGCACTTCATGCTCACGTATTAGCATACAGTCGTTGAATATAAATTTTATATATTGGTTAAAGGCTCCTCTGCATGCTGTTGATCTGGTTGATTTTGGTGTTTTGCTGTTTGGGTTAAGTTTCATTGACTGTCTTCGTCAATATGCAGAGCATAATTACTTGAGCTTTTTGTAGTGTGAATATGCAGAGTAATTCCAGCTTAGCTAATGGAGTTAGCCCGCAGTGACCAATTTGTGATTCTTTTGGTTGTTATTTGAAGTCCTTTTTAAAGCGAGCTCGGGGATGTATTGAGGTTGATTACAGTTTATTGTTAAAATCTTGGCTTGGGATTGAAATTAGAAGCATCCCTGCACGTGTTCTTCTTTTTTTCTTTCTTCTCAATTGTGCGTTTTTAGTGTGTCTTTGTGTGGTCTGGGGCTACCATAGGTCCCTTAGAAATGAGTTCTAGATCTTCCAAAAGTTAATTTCTTTATGTATGAGGAATTAAACGGCTAAAAGTTTTACCAGCAATTGTGGAAACAAATGCAACGTCATTATGTAATATAACGGAATTAATAATGTAACTTCTGTTTTCTTGGGTTCATCTCAGTGATCTCATTTTTGTTGTTGTTCTTCTAATGGTACAACGCCAGCACATCATTTCTGATGTTTGATTTTCTTGCTCTTACTTCGTAGTTGTCTTATTTCTTATTTCAAGTTGATAATGCACACAAACATGTACACACATATACATGTATATATATTTGTGTAGGTCAAGAACTTATTCTGTGTTCTGTTTCAGGTTTGCATCCAGGTTGGTGGCTTGGATCCTAAGTCGAATCATGGAAGCATCTGTTCGATTTTGAATAGGCGGATGGAAAGGGTTAAGAGATGTGGTCATCAAGTTCAATAAGGTCCATATTTCTTTTATATGTTGGGTTTCTTCTATTGTCTTAAAGGAGTAGGGAATCCATGCTTACGAGTTGTCAATGTAAAATTTTAGATCTTCAACACAATGAATCAGATACAATTTAATCTCTAAACCTGTCTTTGTACCCTTTTGGACATTGTTGTTGTTTCATGTAAATTCTTCTTAAGTTAATAAGATTCTGATCCAGCGATTCAGTGCTTAATTTGATATTACATCTGGTTTAACTTTTTAATAACTGAGTTCAATCTGCATAGCAGGAACAATATTTTGTAGCTTTAGGCACATCTTTACAAAATTCAACTTTAATGTAATCTTTTTTTGTAGTGGCTTAGATAGTTTGTAGACAGGATATAGATGCAGGTAAGCTGTTTGAGAAATTCATATCTATCTTCTAGAATACATACCAGAGTTATGATAGCCACTGAAAAAGGAAAGATTAGTCTTGGATTTCTTATACTGACCAGAATCACGAATTCGACAGTCTTCTTAACGCATTATACTGTTTTGACACAAATATTTTGGACAAACACTACGATTTTATATTGCCAAAAGCAAAGAATAATGCTTTTGGGACAGAGATGCCCAACTCAATCCAATATTCGAACACAATTACTTGAATATT
Source organism: Linanthus parryae (assembly GCA_023055425.1). Taxonomy (NCBI): domain Eukaryota; kingdom Viridiplantae; phylum Streptophyta; class Magnoliopsida; order Ericales; family Polemoniaceae; genus Linanthus; species Linanthus parryae. The sequence continues at coordinate 7,799,787 of JALGPY010000006.1, forward strand.
ATAGGGAAAAAAAAATGATTAATGGAATCATACAACAATATGCTTCATGAGTGATGATTAGATAAGGATGAATTCGATCTACAGCTACTAAGGATTAATGACAGATCAAAAGCTATTATATTCTTCCTCCCAGGTCTTTCTTCTTGATTTTCTCAGAAAATGCCCTTAATCAATGATTATTACTTCCGTAATTTGATCTGGAATGTGATTTGTTTTGAGTTTTGAAGGTTTGATTTGATTTGGTTGTGTAGGAGCATCCCTTAACCAAATGGTTTAACCACGCTCTAGGGACATTATCTGCTGGCCGGCTTGCTCCAGGTATTGTTCAATATTTTGGTTTTGGTTGATACAAGGCTGTGACGATGAATTCTCTCGAGCAAGTGATTGAGGCACTGAGATCGAACCGCGTTTTGGCGGGGTGACTCAGAGGTATTTTTGCCACCGTAGTTGCAGCCACGGTGGGTTCGTTCTCGGCCGATCACTCTAACTGATCTGAGCCAGCTACATGAAAAAAGCTTATGAAATTACAGATATATCTTCATTGAAATTATTCGAGTAAGTTTAGGAAAATATTCATTTCACAACGAATATTTCCTTGCTTTGTTCGATTGGTGCAGAGTTTCGTACACGACGAATCCTCTATACTGTTGTTGGTTTTGGTTGATACGAGGCTATGACGATGAAATCTCTCGAGCAAGTAATTAAGGCACGGAGATCGAACCGCGTGTTGGCAGGGCAACTCGGAGGTATTTTTTCCACCGTAGTTGCAGCCACGGTGGGTTCGTTCTCCGCCGATAACTCTAACAGATCTGAGCCTCTCCTTACTATTATGAGAATCATTATTCATATTTTACTCTGAGGAACAATTACAATGGTTTGAGAAAGAGAAAAATGCAAGGTTAGTTCATGTATGGTTAGTTCATGTATTCTGATTTGTTGTTGGTTCCTATTTTCTCCATGGATTGGCTTCAAATGACCGGATCACTGCTGAGCATTATTGGTATGCGATTTGTTTTCGAAGTTCGCTATCCTGTTATGGCCCATAGCTTCCATGTTTCCATGCTTTATCCTTTTTGTTGATCAGTAAACTAGCCAATTGCACTTTCGCCCCCTTCTGGTTTTGGTTGATATGAGGCTGTGACGATGAATTCTCTCGATCAAATGATTCAGGCACGGAGATCGGATCCACGTGTTGGCAGGGCGACTCGGAGGTCTTTTGGCCACCGTAGTTGCAGTCACGGTGGGTTTGTTCTCAGCCGATCAGTCCAGCAGATCTGAGCCTCCGTTATTTCTATTTTGGTAGTCTTATAAAAAGTTATCTGCTGAAGATACATGTCATAGGCATGGTTAATGTGCCAATCTTTCTTGACTAATTAAAGTATCAAGGTCTGTGAAATTTCAAGAATGGAAAGGTGAGTTGGTTCTTGTATTTCTTGCTAGCTATATATGAAGAGAATAGGGCTGTTACACCCTGGCGCCACTTCACCATTTTTTGCCATGCTGTTCCTTTGGTTGCCGTCCACATCTGCTTCTCGAATTGTCTCTTTTGCCCTTTTGTTTCTGTTGTGTGTGTTGGCTGTAGTTGGGGTTGATTCTGTCTTTTTGCTGTCAGCTCTTCGGCTTCTTCTCCAGGTCCGTGTCTCTCGTGTCTCTACGACGACGGCGTTGGTAGCTTCTGTGGCTTCGCTTACGCGGCTTAGTGGAGTTACTGTCGAGTCGGCCACGTGTTATTGCATGCTTGCATCTATTAAGCCGTTGAGTTGTGGTGTGGTTATGGTGTGGGTTTGCTCTGGTTCAGGTTTGTCTCTCTCTCTCTCTACCGGTGTCTTCAGCTTCTTTGAATTCTGTCACTCTGCCGTCAAAGACGAACCTTCAAAGTCTGGGTTTGTTTTCACCAATTTGAGTTTGCCTTGGCTTGCATGTTGAATTTTGTTTAGTTCTGAGCTTGGATAGTTTTAAATCAAAACCCTAATTTGGTTTTTTAGTCTCTATTCATGTCAATCTTGTGGGTTATGCTCAAAGAACTGAAATTGGTTGTTTATTTCTGGTTTAGTTTGAGTCTGAGAATGCAATTGAAGAATTAGGCTTCTGGGTTTTGATTGATGTGTTCATTTGGTCTCAAATTTTTGTTTAGCACATGTTATCTGTTTCGTTCTTTGTACCATTACAGTGGTATATATATATTTGCTTGGCTAAATTGCACTTTCGCCCCCTTCTGGTTTGGGTTGATATGAGGCCGTGACGATGAATACTCTCGATCAAATGATTCAAGCACGGAGATCGGTTCCACGTGTTGGCACGGCGACTCGGAGGTCTTTTGTCCACCATAGTTGCAGCCACGGTGGGTTCGTTCTCGGCTGATGACTCCAACAGATCTGAGCCTCTCCCGAACATTCAATACAATTTTATGAGCTTTTTAATTTTTCAAAAGGAACAGCATGGCAAAAAATGGTGAAGTGGCGCCAGGGTGTAACAGCCCTATTCTCTTTATATATAGGTAGTAAGATATATATATTTGCTTGGCTAAATTGCACTTTCGCCCCCTTCTGGTTTGGGTTGATATGAGGCTGTGACGATGAATACTCTCGATCAAATGATTCAAGCACGGAGATCGGTTCCACGTGTTGGCACGGCGACTCGGAGGTCTTTTGTCCACCATAGTTGCAGCCACGGTGGGTTCGTTCTCGGCCGATCACTCCAACAGATCTGAGCCTCTCCCGAACATTTAATACAATTTTATGAGCTTTTTAATTTTTAATGTTGTCGTGCCTGGATGAATATTTAGCATTGAGATTTTGGGTTTCTCTGAGTGTCAGGGTTTTCCTGTTGACATCTAACGATGAGAAACTTCCAACTGCAGGAAATAATACATGAAGCAATGGACAATATACTATATCACTGGTCTGATTATAAACCAAACCACCAATTTATCGAGTCTAAAGTTTTCCTTTCAAATTGGTTTTAGTGTTGGATGAGTGCATATTTGCCTACAACTCATATCCAGGTTACATTTGGTGGCAGGGAATGGGCTGCAGATGGGAAAAGCCTACCAACACGTCTGTCGTCCATTTCGCTACAAAGTTGGAAGTTGCACGCGTTCTTTTTTTAGGATCCGATGTTTTCAAGCAAATTGGGTCTGGTTGCTTATATTTTAACCAGTTGTATTGAGAAAACAACCATATGACTGACCCTTTTCTGTAAATATTAGAAGCATAGTCAAGAATTAAACATGAAAAAACATATTTGTGCTTGATTAATTTTACTTAGTGTTGGGGGTTATGTGGTGTTTTGTTTAGGCTAATTGTGCGATTTCAAAGTTAATGAGTTCAAATTGCATGTACAGGATTTCATTAAAGACGTCTTCCTGGATACTTTTGCAGCATCTTACAAGGAACTGCGAGAGGTGAGGGAGTTCCCATCCGATCTATTTTGTTCTGAACCAAATGCATTACTGCATCTAACTTTGCAATGCACCCTATGGTATAAAATTAGTCATTTTCTCTGTTCATGTGCTCAATGTGTGTTTTGCTCTAAATTCATCCTTTTCAGGCAAAGGGGAGTTCTGTCAAGTTGGATACTTATAGAAAGTTCTCTAATGCATTAGCAATGATGGTGATCGTCTCCATTGTTTGGATAGGATACGAGGTATGCTTATATCTGGTGCTTCTAATTTGAAGGAAAAGCCAGGCTTAGCTTTTGTGCATTACACTCAGTTATTTTCGAAATGTTCATTGAGAAAGTTGGAGAAAAGATTTAATATCTTGACGTAATTGGAGTTTGATCGTTCTTATGTGTCTTATGATGAATGGAATTTTGGCTATTTTTTTTTTTGGTTTCTGATGTATGCCATCACATATGAAGTCTTGGCTGGTTCAATAATGAGTATCTTATCCACTTAGGTAATTATTAGAAAGTTGCAGAACCTTGCTAGGGTCTTTGCATAAACTCAGCAATGCTTGAAGATCTTACTTCTGTTCATATTTTCTCACGTGATTCCTTTCTTGTGCATTTTTCGTGATATTGTTATCCGATGACTAGTAATAATATCATGTGATGACATCAACTAAATAAAACATCCTTAATATGAATTCAAAATTTACAATAGCCACCGATACCAAAGTAATAGATCCATAATTTTAATTATATGAGATACTACAAATAAAGATCTAATAGTTAATTTATTTTCTACGCTTCTTCTTCGAGATTTTTTCATTAAGATCGTCGCCTTTCCTTTTCAGTCGTTCCTGTCGTTCTGCTCTGCTTTTACGTCCTGCCTCCCTTTGTCGCCGAAACATAGCTAAAATAGCCTTCTTATTTCTTTCATAAGATCTTGCCGTATCACTATCACATGCATCGTCTTCGTCGTCGCCTCCAGAATAAACTGTAGTTTCAGATCCTTTGCCAACAACATAGTCATGCTGATGCCAGTTTTCCGATTCATTTTCGCTCTCGCTCTCAGTACTTTCCATGCTTACGGTATGCTTCAGCTTCTTGCCCTTCCTGACTTCATCGTGTCGCTTCCTTTTGCTACTCAATTTGTTTTCCACAATTTCTGGAGGCCTACTTGCAGCTTCTTCTTTTTTGTCCATAGCTATTCTGATATTATATTTTTCAAAGCTTTAGGTATGTTTTTATAGCAACAGCATCGTATTGGGAGATGAAGAGCCCATTAATTCTTCTAATCTGCACCCACTGTATGCATTGCATGGATCCTGTTTTTTATGTTGTATTTATTGTTCCATGTACATAGATACAATTCCCACCAGAGGTTGCATTAAAGAGTTACACGCTATCATATAATATAGCAAAAATAGCTGCATCAGTTTCAAAGTACGTTGTATCTATATATTTCTCATTTGTATATGAAAAAAAATAAATAAAGCTCCGATCGAATAATGTACATCGTTTACGTTGGATGGAATTTTGCTACAACGTTCCTTAAATGAAATATTTTCTGCGAAGTTTCAAAAATGCCAGGTTTAGTAAAACTGTGCCCCCCGGGTCTTATGAATATGCGGAGTGTCTCTGACTTAGTTTTATGTTATTGTAATCAAGTTGCTTATGTTTTTTTTCTTTCATATTTCACCTAAAATCAATGATTGCCTCAACTGACAAGTTATTTACGACATGATTGATCTATCAGGGATCTTCTTTGATGGGTTAAGGCCAGGAGACTACGAAAATGTTGCACCTTACAGGTATTAGCAGTTTTCTCAATGCCTTAGATATGTGTTTTTGCTTGCTTGGCATACTTAATCTTCTTTCTGCTATACGTCCATGAGTTTTTGGTTTGAAATGTTTCTGGTGTTAGACAATCATTTTTCTAAAATGGAGTGGTTGTGCTAAGGGAAGAGAGACAATTGAAGCATGCCCATTTATCGATGATATTGAAAATTTCCAGTTGTGGTTTGTATTACTGTTAAGGATTTGAGAACTAACAAAATCTGGAGTTTGTGACAATAAACTTTCTTTTTAAGCAAATTGGGTCTGGTTGCTTATATTTTAACCAGTTGTATTGAGAAAACAACCATATGACTGACCCTTTTCTGTAAATATTAGAAGCATAGTCAAGAATTAAACATGAGAAAACATATTTGTGCTTGATTAATTTTACTTAGTGTTGGGGGTTATGTGGTGTTTTGTTTAGCCTAATTGTGCGATTTCAAAGTTAATGAGTTCAAACTGCATGTACAGGATTTCATTAAAGACGTCTTCTTCGATGCTCTTGCAACATCTTACAAGGAACCGCGAGAGGTGAGGGAGTTCCCATCCGATCTATTTTGGTCTGAACCAAATGTATTACTGCATCTAAATCTTGAAGTACTTGGAGTTTGATCGTTCTTATGTGTCTTATGATGAATGAAATTTTGGCTATTCTTTTTTTTTTTTTTTTTTTGGTCTCTGATGTATGCCATCACATATGAAGTCTTGGCTGGTTCAATAGTGAGTATCTTATCCACTTAGGTAATTATTAGAAAGTTGCAGAACCTTGCTAGGGTCTTTGCCTAAACTCAGCAATCTCTTCAAACAATCTTAGCGACCTGATTACCATTTATCTCATTCTTTGATCAATACATGCTCTTAATGACATGCAGCAATATTTTACCTTAGCTTGTGTCCATTGTTTTCACGTTTGATTGTGTTTTGGAGCTTCCGATCGTCATTTCGGCCGTAGCCGAATGAACTTAAAGGTGCCATATGTGGTTTTTAGTGGCTTAACAAACAAGTGATCTCCCCGGACCCACAAATCAACTTACAGTCTAAAGTCATGGATTAGCTAGCAAAATCGGTTGTCTACATGTGTTATTGAAGTACTAACTCCTTCTCTTGATTCTCATAGTGGTAGTTCAGCATGAAAATAGTGTATAATTAACAAGGTAATATTAATGAGTTATGACTTATGTAGACCATCTATTAAAACCATGTTCACACTTCAGTAATCGAAAGAACCAGTTTCTCACACCGACACATGACCATTTGTCAACATCCGCAAAAATACAATGAATACACTATGAAGACCCAACTGCTATATACAAAATTAACACATCTTACTTGCAGGAACAGCAGCAGGTGGTAATCAACGCAAATACAACGAATGCAGCATCAACATTCCACGTTCGTGTCCAAAGAAATATCCAAAACGGGAACCCCAGAATAACCAAATGGGTAGTCCAAAGTGTTGCTCCTACTCCATAAAACTCTGTCAATTTTATATCCAGCTTTCCTAATTTGCCTCTGTGTAATGACTATCCAATAATGTAATAAAAACTCAAACTCAGAGACAACGTAAGATTTTTCACCGACACAAACATCACCGCCGCACTGCGCGCAGCGCGCGCGGGGCGCCCACTAGTTCTTGTTATAAAAGACACAATTTGCATTGCTCTACATGTTACCAAAAACTACAGTATCCATGGACACAATTTGTACAGATAATATATTTGTCAAATTATTTACAATCGATATGGAAAGTTATACACAGATGGTAACCTCCAAAGTGGTTACAAAGACGGTCGTTTTAGTTGCAATGCCAGCGAACAGACTGGCAAGAGCAAGTCGGTGACGAGCCTATATACAGATCTGCTGTGGTTTTGAATATGGTAGATTCTACATCTACATCTACATCAAATAACGGATGTTTTCTCCTTTAGCCTTGAGGACAATCTCCTCTGTCGTGGTTCCAATGATGTCGTTTGCTTCCTCCAGGTCAACACAACTATATCTTCCTTCATCATCCTGAGAGAGAATGCCGAGTTTCTCCAACTTTCGGACTGCATCATCCACATCAAAATTGCAGCTCTTACCAAATTCTTGTTTGATAAATTCTTCGCACCGCCAGTCAAGATTCTTTCTAGTGGCTTTACCCTTGTTTGAAGTGGTCAGTAATTCTTATTGATTAGTTTGAATTAATTATGATTTTTATGCTTCCTTTCAGTGTCTACGCAATTGTTTTTGATCGGAATGTCAAGTTTGCGAGTTATTTTTGGCGAAACACTGGAAGTTGTTTAGGACACCACATCTTATTTCATTTGACGTTTAAACCGAACTCGCCAAGCGCAACTTGGGAGATATATTACGCTGCATTGTTGCAGACAAGCCACAGCTTTGGGACGTGGTACTTCTCACTGCTGAGTTTGCTTTACAACAGCTCTCTATCAATTGGGAAAAGCCCTTTCAAGATCTCTGAGTTGATGCCTGCCCATTCAAACCTCTACCGAGTCTTTTGCAGAGAGCATATAAACAAACTTTAAGCCGAGATTACAAGGGAAATCTCACTTGCTGACAATGCACACCAACCAAGTTCCTTGTATTGCAGCCACTCATGTTCCACCACTTCCCACGTAATTTCAGAAGTACTTTGACTATCAAGATGTCCTCCTAACCAGTGGGAGCACCACCAGCAGCAGGTACATTGTTAAGTGAACCAACTCTACTCCTCATCCTCGTCCGAGTTGACCTTTTGTTTCCTCCATTTATACGCTGCCTCCGAGATTTTAAGATTTGTGGTCTGGGTGTCTTCAGGAAATGCATAGCCTATGTATTCTTCATATCTGTGTCGGAAAAATAAAATAAATTGTTATTATTAGCGCTGCTTTCAATTGGGCAGGGTAGAAGAAAGAACACCAGCAAAATAAACTTCACTTTTCGGGTATTTTTTAACTTCCCTCATCAACTCCAGATATTATCAAAATCAGATCAGACATCTGGGTGACGCAAAATAACCCAGAAACTGGGCTGTCAGGCCACGTGACAATTGCGGTTGTAAAACAATTTTCTTTTCTTCTCTGGTTATAGTTGATAATGAAAAATTTGGCAAAACTAAAAGTACGCAGAGAACGAGCCGAAAGAGCAAGACAAGAGAATCAAAACGGATACTTTTGCAAGATTCAGGAAAGCTTGTGATATGCCGATATTGCAGAAGCCTGTGTTGTGACTAATTGCCGGAAAAGATCTTGTTTTCATTAGTAAATATATCCTTGGGGTCCTCAGCTAAACCCCAAGATGCGTATTTTCATTGACTATCCTCTGTCTACGTAAATGGAGCATGTCATTTGAGGAGTCACGTGATAGCATTCAAGTTGGTAGTCGTACAATTCCCTATATTTAGCACCAAACACCTTCAGACTACGCATACATCTCCCCCCAATTAGCTCACAAATCCTTGCAACCTACGGCAGCAAACGAACGAGGTGCTCGACAGCATACTTAGATTCTGAAACCTATGAACCCTTTAAGTGGTATGACAAGTGCAGCACCCTCAACATAGTAAGTGGGCTAAAGTCCAACAAGCTACCATCTCTACCCTTTCTTCTCAAACATTTAACTAGCTAAAGTGCGAAAAAAGTGATGCACCAAACATGACTTTAGCCTCATATCCATATGAGCACAAAGTCGTCCACATAAACAAAGAGAGAGCATTAAAGATTACAATATCTAATAGTACAAAATTTCCTCAATTAAGCAATTCAAAATCTCTCAAAATAAACCCCAACGTGTGCATAAGAGACCTTACAGCCAGCAAGAGGAAAGAACAGCCAACATAAATACTTAGTTCTGTTATTTTACTTGTATGGACCAGCAAGAGGAATGAACAGCAGTCAACTTACATAAGTTCTTAATTCTGTTAATTTACTTGTATGGACCAGCGAGAGGAATGAACAGCCTACATAAGTTCTAAATTCTGTAAATTTACTTGTGTGGACCGTGGGATTGCGGCCCACTGCAATTTGGTACGCCATTGTTCATCAACTATTGTTTTAAATTTATCTGGACTATCGGCACAATTATGCTGTATATGGGCCATATCAAACTGTACCTAAGCATGGAAGGTACTGGTATTGGATGTAACTGCTCAGAACCGCCAGTATTCAAGGTTGGAGGGTGGGAAGCACAATTAACCGAAACAGAAATGACAAAGTAAGCAGATAACACACCTGGCTGAGTCATTTTCAGTTTCTATTTGCCTCCTCCGCTTGAGTTTCTTCGGTAGCTTGGCACGAACTGAGTTAGCATCACCTAGCTCACCAAAACTAGTCTCTAAGCTAAGCCATTCATCAAGAACCATTGCACGTTCGTCCTTCAATTCAGGTTCAGCTGTCCTGAAATAGTTGACTGCTCTCTCGAATACCCCTGATGCATTAAAGTACGATTAATTTCAATTCTAACATAATAACAGGATGCTATAGCATTGACAATGAGATCAAATATGTTCAAAACTTCGAATTACTCACTTCTTGCACGAGTAACACATAGTTTTTTCTGGTTAATAAGTGATTCATCGGTATCAGCTCCTTGCAAGTATGAATCACCAACAACTGGTTCCATAGCCGATGCCTCAAACTTTGCATATCTTATCCAAACCTTCAAGTGCTTTGTTCGGTCTAGAAGCCTTTCATAAAGCTCTCTAGTCCTTTGATATTCACCTTCCGACATCTCAAAATCAATATATGCCTGTTCCAGATTAGAATGTTAGCATCTCTAAAACATTTGTGATTCTTGAATGAAACCATGAAGATGAATGAATTTTTTCATATGCATAGAGAATGCACACCGAAAATGTGCACATTGTTTTGTAATTCCGGAAAATTTTGCACACAGCACATAACAATGACATTGTTAACAAAATATCAGACACTATCAGGATGCAGACAACAACCGTAACTCAAAATCCAATGCCTTGATAAGTATGGAAGTACATACCTTCCATAATAGTTCTGGACTGTCAAGAGCTGGTTGAGCAATGGCAAGGTCAAAAATAGATGGAGCTCTCTCCGTTTCACCGAGAGATCTTTCCAATTCAGCAAAGTTGCACCACGCACCGCAGTTTGCTGGGGGCCACTTCAGATATTTGTCATACAGTTTTCGACAACGATCCATGTTTCCAAGTTGATACTCTATCTCGATGTATTTCTTGAACATCTATTGGGCAACGATAGACAGTGTTAAAAGTTAGTAAGGAAGTTACTATGTAACCTTCACAAAATCATCAAACCACCATCAGCTAACATGCTAGGCCTTCAAATTACCTTGTCTTTAGGAGCTTCTCCAATAGCCCTGCCGAGGATTAGGCGTGCATCTTTTAGATTCAACTTCCGTATTTCAAACTGTGCAGCCATCAACCAGATCTTTGCAAATGAAAATATATGGTGAGGAATCAGCTTTCGACATTCCCTGTGCCATTTCCAGATCACGTCAGCCCTTCAAATGTCTATTTTAAGATATAAAAGCACCATATGCAAAGAATGCTTATTGGGACGATCAAACTGTGGTTCAAACGGTTGCCCTCATCTGATAGGAAATTAATCAAGTCAACAGTGGTCTGTTTATGGCCATAACAGCAGATGCTATTCAATGATAAAGAGTAATGTGTAAGAATAATCAATGAGGAACAAGATACAATTTTCTATTTAGAAGTCAAATCTTATCTTATAAAGATTACTTCCTCCGTTACATCTCTCTCTTCCCACTTCCATAAGACATATGTAGATGCTAGAGGAAACATGATCTATGCAAGCAAATGAAAACATCCTAGCAAATGGAGAAAGCCTTCAACGGTAAAATTTGTTTTAAAAGTAGGTGTCTTACCGGGAGACGTCTCTTGTCCGCTCCATATCTTGTGCCTCAAGCTCTTCATACAAAGCGTAGTTTATCCTATGCAGAGAACAGTGGAGCATTGAAGTAAGATGACCACCAAAAAGAAGCAAATAAATTTAAGAACAAGAACAATGTTGGTGCAACCAACAGTGGCATATACCATGAATCATCAAAATATATACACTTTAGAAAGCAGATACTTACCACAAGTATATATATCGTTGCCAATAACGTTTCTCTTGAGCAGGAGGTACATTAGCTATAGCTTGCTCGTACACATCCCGAATGCGCTCCTTGTCGCCGACAGACTCCTCCAACCTAATGTAACCAAACCAAGAGTCATAATTAAGAGGATTCTTCCTAACCTCATCCTCATACTGAAACCTTCTCTTCCCAACAACGGCATCCTCAATCCCTTCCTTGTCCCCAAACCGTTTCTCGAATGCCACGAACTTGCTGTACAAAGCTTCAGCTCTCCCTCTAGCGATATGCTCAAGTCCAAACTTATACACACTCCTCGCTTTCTCAGTCTCCTTGCACATCTCCAAACCCAGCAAAAGCCACAAACAATAACTTCGCATCTTCGTCGTCATCAGCCAACATTTCAACATCTCTGTTATAGACATTCCTAGCTCTAGATATGTCTCCATTCTTAAACTCAAACTTTGCATACTTAATCCATGAACTCACCTTAGGGTGACAATGCACAAACCTCTCAAAAATAGCTCGTCTTATCAATTTCATTGCAAGATAGTTCAAAATTGATGTAGGAAATCCAACTTTGTTGGTTTGGGTACCAATTCATCCACCTCTCAAAAACCTGCCTAGCTTCAGCAAAATTCCCCAATATCCTCTCCATATGTATGTACTCTTGCCACAATTTATCAATTCTGGGAAGGTAATACACAGCTCTATCAAATACATTCCTAGCATGGTTGATAAACTTGTTCTTCATCTCATATTCGGCATACTTTAACCAGAGAGTGTGGTTACAAAATTACTATACCAATATTTCACATCAGCTTTTACGTAATATTTACCAAACAACATTTTATCAAGAATTCACAGCAGCTTTCCACGGTGTTTTCACACAGCAGCTTTCTAGCACCGCCACAGAATTCCCAAACTAGCCCTAATTATAATGCCGTCGAACGAAGTCTGTTCATTATCATTGCTTATGGGCCTAAGCCCACGGGTCAATCTTTTGCTGATCTTTGCTTAGAGGCCCAAGTTTGCTTAGAGACTCGGCTTTGATTTTATGGGCTTCAATCTACTGGACCAAGAGCCTTTATTGGGTTTATATGTTGACATAGCCGCTATTAATTATATATGAGGCAGTGTGAGTTGCAAAAGGAAAGTGATCTTCAAATAACTTGACATGTTCGGGGAAGAAAGTATGGTAACAACAACGGATTTCTGAGCTCAAAACCAACCAAGCAAATCTTACTTTTTTCATCACGGCGCTTTGGGAAATATGGTCTTCTCCATGTCAGTGGTTCTCGTGCAAGCCCGGATAATGTCATTTACTCGATGAAAAGTCAAGCCTCCCTTGTTTGGACGGCCATCATCGACCATCACGAAGACCGACCTCAAGCATGCCATCAAGAGGATTTCGTTACCTATTTAAGAGGAGACAGCCCCCCTCCCCGAGATGACCGGCTTTGTTTTGCAACTGTCGACGGTGCTTGGAATGCCTCCTCCTTCAAGGGAGGAATTGGCGTTCACTTTCGTAATCTTCTCTTTGGATGGGAAGACCACTTCTCGGAAACCATTTTTACAGCATCTCCTCTACAACCGGAGCTCTACGTGCTATTATTATTGCTGTTAGATGTAACTGCCTTTATCTCTCTATCTGTTCTAATAGTCTTGTTGCCTTATACACTTTACAGGGATCTAGACGTGCAGCGATGGAGGATGCTCCTATTATAAGCAGGATTAAGTCTGAGGTCCAAGTTCTCACATTTTGCTTCCTTCATCAAGTGAATCGTGACGCGGTCCACCAAGCACATCCCCTTGCTCGAGATGCTTGCGACTTGTAGTATATTAAGGCACTCGTCTGTCGCTTTTTTTAATTTAGTTTCTGCCTCTGTATTACTTTGTATCGTGACATTGGGGCTTTCTCTTAATGAAGTTCTATTTATGATCCAAAAAAAAAAACTTGACATTGCTAGAAATATAGACAGTAGAAGTAATCAAGACACTTGTAGCCTTTTGTATTAAGACAGTGACCTAAAAGGCACAAGGTTGAGATCTAGGTTAACGTTTATGCTTACCTGTAATGCCTTAGTCGTGGATAACACAAACACCCAAAGAATTTTATAGTCATATAGTCAGGTGAGTGTTTGAACAAGGTTGATATGCAAAAGAGAAGTGCGGGGATTTCTTAGGTAATCTGTTAATCAAATGATTAGCAATGACCACGACTTCATACAAAAATTTCAGTGACATGGAGGCATGAGAGAGTAGGGCACTGGCTTTCTTTCTTTGAATACCATTATTAAGTATTAACTATTATGCCCTTCCTTATTAAATAGTACACCCTCTATTTCTTCTCTTTCAACATCGTTTGACTTTTTAACCTGTAACTGAGTCACTTTGACTCGGTGATTTGGATAGCCGAACGATATAATTTTTTGGTAATTTTGCTATAGTGTTGTAAAGTAAAGTTTGGTCTAGGGCTGCAAGTTCAAACCGGGAAACCAGCAAACCGAATGGAACCAAGCTAAATCGAACCGAAGTAAATCGAACAGAGCACAAACCGTAAAAAACACAAACCGAACCGGTGGAACCGCACTATACCGTTTAAATCGTATTGCACACATTTCTTGTACCATAAACATAATATTCGAATTCTTTCATGTAGAATGTTGAAGTTACGTACATATTCTTTTAGTTCATGCTCGAATTTCCTGTAAAAGATTCATAGAATATCAAGCAAATTGATTGATTTTACTTTAGTCTCTATATTAGAACTCTTTTTTGTTTACATAATTTCTACCCTTTTTTATTATAAAATTGATTTTTTAAGAAATAATATGTGAATTGCCAGTTTAACCCGAACCTCTTAAAACCAAAACTGAGACAAAATCGAACCAACATTAAACTCAACCGTCGAGGTTCAATTTTTTTTGTTGCTCAAACCGGACCGAACCAAACCGTCGGCAAATTTTAAAATTTGTGCCCCATTTTGCAATTCAAATCACATGATCAAATTGACTCGGTGAATAGTGTCAAAAAATGAAGTAGGCTGAAAGAAAAGAAATAAAAGTAGAACAACATAGCTCTCTCGTCGCTTATAAAAACATAAAATAAAAAATATCAATTTTAGTCTGTCAATGACACTGCCAACATACTAATATGGTAATGTGCAAATATTTCGTTTTAGTCTACAAATGACACTGCCAACATACGCTTCTTAATTTACTCCCACAAAAGGTAAGAAAAACATAACAAGATCCACGATTTATATATAAGTCAGCACCGCAACCAAATAAAACAATGGAGAGTTGCCGGATGAGGTATTTGTTCCACCATACTGAAGTTGTATCCTATTGCCAACTGATAGAATTTTGATTAAAATCTCCTACAAAGAGTTACCGTGAATCTTACATATCACTTGAAAGTTGAAACAACGCGTTCATATAAATAATGTCAATGTCAATGGAAAATATGCTATGGCTGCACACGACTTAGTGAGTTGATCAGACCCTACAAATGGAAGTTCATTTTGTTTTAGAGTTCCAGTGTTATTTGTTATTTTCTTACGCCAACTTCCAGACAAAACAACTACTAGTATTACCTGAAAACAACAAGAACGAGCAAATGGAACAAGCCGCCCAACGTCTATCTAAGAGAACAGACAACGGACAATGAATGGAAGCAATTTATCAGAGGACTATGGACATGGTGGAACAAGCCACTCAACTTCAACACCCAAATTTCGATAAAGACGGAAGAACACCAAAAAGACTAAAAGGGGAGGGTCAAGCACAGTCACAACTAGACCACAAGGCAAACAAAATATTCGAACCAACACAAAATGATGCAAGCAAAGGAGAAATTTATCAGAGGATTAGGGACATGGTGGAACGAGCCACTCAACTTCAATACTCAAATTTTATTAACCACCGAAGAACACCAAAAAGAATAAAATGGGAGGGTCAAGCACCGTCACGACTAGACCACAAGGCAAACAAAATAATCAAACCAACACAAAATGATGCAAGCAAAAGGCATCCATAAACAAGTACTATCATATTATAGCACAGGAGGGGTTTTAGATACCAAACATCCACCAAAAGCAAGTAGCAACAAACAACATCTAACAAATGACGCATCAACAGATAGGGCAGCAGCACACTCTCACGGCAACTTGACATACCAACGGTTGGAGACGTAACGCGGCATCGGCTCCGAACACAAGTCCCCAGCATATGCATACAAAAGCTCCTCAAACTCGAGTCAAGGCCGTCTCTACCATTAGACCAACTTATGCCTTGCCTAGGGCCCCGACAACGGGAGGGGCCCAATTTTTGATAGTAATGAGGGTTATAATTAAATTATGTACATATAATATGATTTACATGTTTCTCTTACAAAAGTTAGTTTTTCGTTTCTAAATATGTGTTTCGGATATATTTTCTTACATAGTTATAATGTTGATGTTTGTTTGTTTGTTTTTTTAGAATACGTTGATGTTTTTATTTGTCTCAGAAATATTCTATCACAATCAAAATATACTCTTTAGTAACAAAACTGAGTTAAATATGTAATTTTGTTATACAAATATTTCTTTTACAAAAGGGGCCCGATTCGTTGGAATCGTCTTGGGCCTTCAGAAAACTAGAGACGGCCCTGACTCGAGTGTATCCTCTGGGACATCCAGCTGCCGTGAGAGTGTGCTACTGCCCTATCTGTTGATGCATCAACACACTCTCATGGCATCTGGACATCCCAGAGCATGGAGTCGTAACGCGACATCGGCTCCGAATTCAAGTCCCTAGCATATGCACACTACAACTCCTCAAACTCCGGCATATCCTCTAGGATGTCAACATAAGTGTGCTACTGCCCTATTTGTTGATGCACCATTTGTTGGATGTTTGGTATCTATCCCCTCATGTGCTATAAATTATAAACTGCTAGTTTATAATTTATGATTTCTAACTTAACAATCGAACAGACTAGCCCTAAATTGTTACATCACCCATTTATTTAATAAGCCCAAACACACTGGGGCGGAGCCAACCCAGGCACGGGTAGGCCCGTGCCTACCCCTGTTAGAAAAACATGCAATTTTATCCTTATCTTGCAAAAATTCATTCAAAAGTGTCCTTGCAATAATTGAGAAAGTGTTCTTGTTAAAATTTGAATTGTTGCTTCGTGCCATGAAAGTTTTTTATTCCTGGCATAATAACGCGACTACATCAACCATTAAACCCCATTAGTAAATTTGCTAGTTTAAAATCTGACATCTTTACTATCTTAAAAGAGTGAATAATTGAAATTGATTCCTAAGATCATTAATTACAAAATTACCTCTCTAAAATTGTTTATTACTGTTAATGCATCTTTTAAACTAAAGATAAGACTCATTTGTAAGTTAGGACTCATCCACAACTGTCTCTCGTCTAAAGTACACGACTCTTCGCGTTATCTCTCTATCAAAACCCCCGATCGACTTTTACCTTTGGTCAAGGACGACGAAGATGCAGTGCCCCGTCGCCTTCGCATCGGTGCCGCAAGCCTATATATACGCCACTATTTCGGTTGCCATCGACGGAACTGAGGTAACGCCTCTCTGTATTGCGCTCCCTCCCTCCCTCCTCTTTTCTCTCTGTCGCGTTTTCTGAGAAGTCTTTGTCCACGATTATATGCTACTTCATGTTCCTCCATGCAATCAGCAATGTCGCCAACCTCTATTTCGGTTAGTTTTCTTTGCTTTCTTGATCTTTTTCTGTGTATGTACGTATTCCTTTCACTTGGTTTATGTCTGTCTCGCTCACTAACAATTGCTTAAAATTTCGATAGTGGAAGTTTGTTACTGTTGATATAGTAATATGAAATTGAACACATTGTTTAGTTTTTCCTAAACTTTGGATGCTTTAACATGTTTTATGCGATTTCTTGATTTGTGTTTTATTTGACTTGCATAATCTTGATTCTCGAGTTCTAAAACCGTGTTGGAAATAAACTAAATAAGAACCTCTGATATCACCTTACAGCTGGAAAATCCAGAAAGTTACCAACAACACTTCAGCATTACGCAATTAGCTTGTATGCCTTAAAGATATTGTCTTGCGATGCATCGTGTTATGAGGCTCCTTTAATAGTTTTTGGCACAGGCTATAGCACTTCCAATTGATTCTCCTTTATGGTTGTTGTTTCTTTTTTTATTGAGAATCATTGTTTCACCTGAATGCAATTTTGTTCACGGGGTTGAGCTAATACATTTTCCTATTTTTTTCATGACAAGTTTTTATTCGCTTGAGCTAAAATCTTTGTTGTTTTGTTTTTGTTTTTGTTTCAGGGAAAAACCATTCGTCAAGACACATTCACAGGTGAAATTGTGAAGAAAAATAAATGCGTTTGATCAAATATATATCTCCGGGGTTTCATGAAAAAAGTAGGAAAATGTATTAGCTCAACCCTGAAACAACAACAGAAACAAAAAAGATTTTGTTCACGGGGTTGAGCTAATACACTTACCTATTTTTTTCATGAGAAGTTTTTATTCACTTGAGCTAAAATCTTTGTTGTTTTTGTTTCAGGGAAAAACATTCGTCAAGACACATTCACAGGTGAAATTGTGAAGAAAAATAAACGCGTTTGATCAAATTTATATCTCCGTCACCGCTTTGAAGATTTGGTTCTCCATTCGACAAAATTATCAAGTCATAGTTATTGTACATAATTTTGTTCAGAAAGAGAACACCATGTTCTCTCTGGAGCGAAGTTAATTATTTATCGATTTTGTTATAAGAATTTCCTTATCAGTGATTCAGATTCGATTATCGGTCCCAACAATGTCAGAGGAGGTACCTAATCCATTCATGCTCCTTTCGGAGAAGGCCAAATTTCTCAATAGTAATTTCCACATGTTCTGACAATCGTGTTGTTTCACATGTAACTCTGACGAATGGAAAATTTCACATATGAAGGGAAAAGTTCACACATTGCATTGGAAGTCTAAAACTTCAGCGATGGTCTTGCATCTATCTCTCAGCTCCTGCGCTTTGGTAGAGAAAAGTACGAAAAAGCTCCTCCTGACTTCTGACGATCGTGCAGAAGAGTAATCAAACAGTCATATGAATTAATTAGAGAATACCTTAAACATGGTATGTTTCCTCTTCTCTCTATTTAGGCTTGGTTTTACTTTATTTACACACGTTTTCAATAGGAGAATCTTTTATTTGATAAATTCGAAGAAAAAGAAAGATTTTTATCTATTTTAATTTTCTTTGTTTTACTTGTATCAAGAACACAATCAAAATGCAATTATCTCAAAGAACAAAAGTCACTTATGCTTAATACATTTACTTGAGTCTATTTTCTTCCCTTTATTTGAGTAGTTTTTCTTCATCAAATTACCCCAGGTTCACTTATTTGAGTTAGGTTTGAGATCAGGTATTGTTTGGTTACATGTTTTTCTCCTCTTCAAAAATTTGTTTACATATGACTCAACCCCTTACTTTGGAGTATTTTGATTTAATGCTTATTTCAGGATATTAAATATTTTGGGCTATATATTGAAATGTCATATAAGTTTAGTTTGGCCCTCTCTGATGAGGCATATAGGCTTGGAGGTATTGAGGGATTGTTGATGTACATGAGACTGCTCACAACATGTTTGAGTTAATTCACAATTTGTTAGGTAGGTGGCCTTCTAATCTATTAGCCTTGTTAACACTTAAATGGCCTATTTGTGGTATACACAGTCATTGTTCTGTTGAACTAGGCTGATTTATGATTTGTTTATGATTTGGGCTGATGTCACAGTGAAAAAGTGTGCATATTGTTGATTGATGAACCAAGCCAACAAAGAGTTTCTTAGAATTGAGGTGAAATAGTGGTTTCATAAAAAGCAATACTGTGTATTCACATATTGGAAGGTTGGATGAAGATCTTAGTTTGTGTGAATATACTGGAAGGCAACATTTAGTTGAATGTTGTTATCCGAAAATTTGACTTTGGGGTTTCTTTGTTCTTGGTGGTCTACTGAAAGATCATTCATAATATCATGACTGAGAGACTGTAATAGTTAGAAAGGGATTTCTCTATCTTGATCTCTCTATCTATGATTCATTTAAATTGTCGCCATGCGTATATCTTAGGTTTAAGCCTTCACGTTTTGCACGTCCTTATTTTAGAGTCATGTCTTAGTATGGTTAATTATAGTGAATTTCACTTTCACTGAGTTAGGTATGAAGGCGAGACAGACAAGGAGAGAATCACCGCGATTTGATCAACTCCAATGTGTTGGTAAGAGAGAATAGGTAAGCAATGCTAAGCATACTGATTGGTGAAACCTTTTGAGAAGGGTAGAGTTTTCTTGGAGTGGGGGACGGACTTGGAGTAAGACCCTATTTGGTGTTGCGTCATTTGGAAGAGACGCCGTGTTGTCGATTGGTGTGTAGAGGACACAAAGAAAATAATATACAATTTTAAGGAGGCCATTCTGTAAAAGCAATGGGTCATTTTATAAAATAAAATCTTAAGAAAACTTTTATGAACCCTTAGGAGGGGGAAGTCGTAGAAGAAAGATATGGCAAGAAACCAAATTGGAAATGAATGTACAAAACATTGATCACAGGTTGATCTAAAACACAACAGTTCAAAACATTCACTATATCAGATTTTTTAATTCATCACTGTTATTATCAATCTTTTTATGTGTTTGTGTTTAAGAATCTTCAGCATCCTCAACCAAGTGTCTCTAAATTGTTTGGTAAGTCTTAAGTCGTCTTCTTGTCAGTTATATTTTTTAAGATGTTCGAGTTTTAGGTACTTGCATCTGCTCAAAATTACCTATTTTATTCGTGGACGAATAACAGAGATGTGTACTTATTCCAAAGGAAGGAGTTCATAAGTTTCAATAGGGCACTTGAGTAACAAACCAATTGTCAATGATGTTATAATTTGATAGGAAACTGTCATTTGTTTTCTATTTTATCAAAAAATATTTGGCGTAGATAGATTAGGCATAAACGGTAAAGACGTGCACGTAGTTCTAGGCTATTCCAAGAACAAAAATATCTGTTTATCTTTACATCAGAAAACATACCTCTGTTGTTATCGGGTTTGTTCCCAAACCAATAAAATATGTTAGACTTCTCAACATAGTTTTTTTTTGTTTTCTCTGTTGCAATCATTTTATTATCTTTATGACGCAAAATTACATAAATTAGACCTCTACACTCCTTATTATACTTCTGCCAGTCTTTTTTTTTCAGTTTTGTGGTAAAGTTGTTAGATAAACATGGTCTTTTAATTATGTTTGTTAATTACTTTATGGATTTGTGGCTTTATGAGTAAGTGAGTCCAAAGAGATTGGAGTCAGATAGTAAGGAAACCATGCTACTGTTTTGTAGAGAGATTGGTACATTATCGTTAATTTGTTCTCAAAAGTCGATTTAAATAAAATCAAAAGCCGCACATAATTCATCTATAAGATAGCCTCATGTTATTTATTTATGTGCTAAAATCAAATACAATTTTTGTAAAGAGCTAATTATGGGTCTTAAATAAAAAGTTAAACCCACTGTGTATTTAGGTATGTACACCACAACTAGCCTAACTGATCAATTAGCTGCAGAATTTGGAGTCCTCATCTGGATTTTAGTAAAGAAACCACATTGTTCTCTTCTTTTTTTCATATATGTAGAGCATTTGGTAGGGACTATTGCTCATACTAAATGTCTAACTTATATAAGATCATTGAAACTTCTAAAAGAAGGCCAACAATTACCCTTATACTCAGTGTGCTGATGAACTATCCTTTCTTCCATGTTTGAGATAACATGAGTCTCACAATGTAAGAGATCATAAGTGCATGATACATTGACTTCACTCAAGATCAATCTAGATAAATCCACCATCAACGTATGTCCTAACCTGCCCCAAGTAGCTCAGCGTCAGCTTTTGGGTAAGTTCAAGATTCGATTTCAGGATCCAATGAAACTTCAGTTGGGCGAGTAAGTACCTGGGTTGTTTCTCATAATAATGAAAAAAGTAAAGCTTCTTCATGCGGGGATGTAATTTATATGATGCAGGTAAGTTTCTAAATGTAATTTGCTTCGTCGTATGAACTAGAAGTCATATACATTTCCTAAATGATATGCTCTTTCATTAGAAGACAACCTTTTAAGGAAATATAAATTATGTAACGAGTTAATCAACATTCCATTTGATTTTGTAATGTTTTCCCATACTTCCGAATATATCAGCTAATGAAACCAACCGTAAGCTAATTACATTCCCAATACCATACTTCTGATCTATTTTTCGTTCTTCTTATGTGTTTGTCAACTCATCGGCCTCAAATTACTATCTCTTTCAGATCATTAATGGCACCAAAAAAATCAACTATGGAGGAAGCAACTCATGTCAGAAAGTGAATCAGAGCTTCTTGTTATTCCTTTTATGCTCCAGGTAGAAAACAAGACTTCCAAAATACCACAAAATTTTTATTTCACTAATGCAAATAAGCAGGCCATGTATTATGATGTTATGAGCAAGGACATTAGAATATCATATTTTGTGGCGGATGAGACATATGAGCTGCTTTCTTGTGTTTGTTTACAATACTTATGAGACGTGTTTTTCTAATTCGTATAACATCCATTTCTATTATGTAATTATATATCGTAGCAGAGTCGTTCATTTCATACAAATCTTTTCTCGAGAAGTTATGCTTATACTCCCAGCTTTATTTGAGGAGTGGAAACTAAAGCCAGTATGTTGTGCAAGACTTATTGAGACTCAATTGGGTTTATATAGCAAAGTTGACAACTATTTATGGACTTAATTTCATTGTCACTACGTTATTAGAAGCACATCTTTACCATTGTCATGTCATTTTTAATCTTTCAAGAGTGAGTGGTCCACGTGCAACGCACGTACTCCTTACTAGTTTTAAAAAAGTCTGAAAACGAGCAAAATTAAAAAATGTCAGACAGCTATCCCAAACCGTAACCAGATCCAAATATGGATCCATTATTTAAGGACAGTCAGATATATATAGTCACATAACAACACGATGATTTCATCTAAGGGAACTTGAACTCAAACATCATACAAATAAACCATTCAAAGCACCATGTCCTTACCTGAAGCAGACCCTGATTGCAGAAAAGTCTTTTTCTGATCGTCGGCCATGGTTGGGGGGAACAAGCGAGAGGAATTTATACCAAGCGTTGATGACTGGACCTAGCTATTAATTTAAAAGCCAATTGACCCCACCATCACCAACTCTCTTTTACCACTCCGGCCCCAGTCTTTTCTCTCCATCCTGACTTTATTGACTCGTATGGGTCTCGTTGACAGAGTGATTTCGATAACAAAACTATGCGATCTTTTAATAATTTTCACACGTCATTGAGTAACTTTTACTCTACAACACCTTAAAAAATATAAAAAAAATTACATCATTTACTATCAAATTCATCTGGTCAAAGTGACTCAGTGAATAGCGGTAAACGTCAAATTGGGGAGAAAGAGTTGGGACAAAGTGGTAAAAGGATTGATAAAGAACTTAAAAAGTGTTGCTAAAATGTTTAATAATAAATATCCCCCATAAGTTATGTTAATTGTAAAAACCCACATAGTAGAAAAACTTCGATCAAACCCCTCACACTCTGTTTTGGTTGAGGTTGCATCCACCCATTGCCCACCAAATGACGTCGTTCTACGCGTCTCTTCTGCCAAACAACACCCCCCCCCCCCCCCCACAATTCCGATTTCTTGCTTTGAACCACAGTCCAAGAGCGATGCTTTATCAGAGCTCTCGCCAAACGCCTTAGAGTTGGCCTGTGGACCGCGCAATCTCCCAGATTTCTTGCTGTCTTCACGCCGAAACCACAATACTTAAGAAGGTCGTTTAAAGTTGTTGCTTATTGCGCAACGGCAGGTACTTTGAAATCAACTTGCCCTTGCCCGCGCGCTTTCTTGTCCAACTCGATGGTGCATCTGCGCTAATATTGCATTGCGGCAAGGAGAAATTTTTGTTTGCTCTTAGAGCAATGATGTGGATTTGCTCTAACCATACACCACTGAACACGTCAGGAAGAAAGAGAATGAATGGCAGACAAAAGAATGTGAATTTTTACATGTTCCTGACGTGTCCTATGATAAATTGATTAGAGTACCACGTCATATTTGCTCTTGGAGCAAGCAATAATTACTCTGCGACAAGGGGAAATCTACAATGAGTCTGGCTACCAACGATTCTCCAAACAACAACCCACATCACAAGGCGGTCTGTCGAGTTTGGATTTCAAATATGAATAAACTATAAATCAATACTCACATTTTTATGGCTAGTTTGGGAATGCTGTGATGTGTTAGAAGTTTATTGTGTAGGAAGTACTATGAAGAGAAAACTTCATCATTGAGGGGGACAACCAGGTCGTGTGGCAAATCTCCAGAAAAGGGATAACTTCAGACGGGAGATAGCAAATATTGTGTGGATGTTCAAGCTATCACTCAACACAAAAGTGTAAGGTTCAAATGGATCCCTAGAACAGCCATTAGAGTGGCTGATTGTTTGGTAAGTTTAGTTGCAAAAGCTAGCAATGTATTGGAAGAATCCAGTGTAGGGATAGATCCAAAATTTCGTAAATTGATATAGGAGGAACGTTTTAATTCAAATCATGTACCCCTTTAACGATATTTGGTATTTTCTTGAAAGGAAGTACTATGAGAAAGTTGTTAAAGTTGAGAAAATCTCCGCAAAAAAAGTGTGGTAATTCCGTATAGAAGATGTTGTGTAAAAGCATATTTTCCTTTTGTGTTTGGTTATTGGTATTTTAAACTTGTTATTATTGTCGAAATGACAATATCAAATGTGAAATAACAATTAGTGTTATTACGATAAATAATCATTAATATTTATAAATGCTTAATAATGTCAAATAATACATTTATCGAAAGGTAAGTTATGGAAAGCAATACCGGCCCTCCGCTGCATTTTAAAAGTTGATGTGGGGAAGCAATTGCTTTCCAGAAAGCAGAATAATACAAATATATACCAATCACACTGATAATTATTTGTGAAGGAAATGGAGATGGGTTGTTGTAGACTACCACTCCGTCCCAGCTCTTTCTTCCCATCTTGACTTTTTGACTCGTATCTGAGTCACTTTGACCGGGTGATTTGGATAGCAAAACGGTGTGATTTTTTTATAATTTTTTCACCATGTTATAGAGCAACCTTTACTCTACAATGCCATGAAAAAATTATCAAAAAATTGTATCATTTTGCTATCCAAATCATCGGGTCAAAGTGATCCAATGAATAGTGATAAAAATTAAATTGGGAAGAAAGAGCTGGGACAGAGTGGTATCAGATAGTATTCATATCATTACACATCAGAGCTAACAATCCTATAGTAAGAACTCATATTAAACGGAGATAAGGGACATATAAAGGAAATTGGTGGAAATAAGCAAGTACTGTACTGAGGAAGGTGATAGACAATAGATGGCATTCGACTATTCTGTATTTGACATTCCGTGTGTGGAATAATTAGAGCATCCGTAGAGCACTATCGGTGTCACACGTAAGACTTGTCGTCAATGTGCATGTACGTAATGGCAGAAAGGACTGACCTATTTATACTAGTAGGCTAGGGCAACCAATGAAAGACATGTACGCGTACGGACAGCCCACAGTCCATTATGGTGGCGACGTACCCTAAATCTTGGAGGACTGTAACGGATGGTGTCAAACTTAGTATAGATGAAGACAGCTAGACAAGTCGACTTCGGGAGTACAATACTGGTCGCATCCGGGGCGGAACCCACATGCGACAGGCCTTATTCCAGCCTCCAAACCACAAGAACTCAGAACTCCCGTGTGAAATGTCTTTAAACGCATTAAGATCTTATATTTTTGGACAAATGACACTACACGTATATGAAATTTGACACTTGTGACACTAGATTTCCAACACTTTCAATTTTATAGAAAAAATCCTTGCGCTTTTCATTTTGAGACAAATACCCTTAAATAGTTAAAAGGATTTGATTAAATTAACGAGATTACATGACCGCACGTGATGGGTAATATATCGGTTAATTCTATCTAATCATATTAACGCTTGATTATTTGTCGCAAGTATCAAACTGTATCTACATTTAGTATCATTTGTCCTAAAGTATAAGTTCTTCATGTGTTTAAAGACATGTGCAAATCTTATGCACCCCGATTAGATTCGATTCACGATTGAGCGAAACTGAATTTTGATTCACTACACGAGTCTCGAAATCAAGAAAAGCAGACTTCTCAACACGTTGATTTTTTTTTTTTTTTTTTTTTTTTTTTGAGAAATTCTCAACACGTTGATTACTTGTTTACATTCACATACCACTATTTCTAAAAGATTAGTTTGAATAACATTGCCTTCATTAACGCAAAATCATAATCAACAAAACACAATTGTTGGGAATATATTTAATTATTTATCCATTTATTTTTATTTTTCATAGCTAAAAAATCCCGCGGGGTATTTGTCGACTGGGTATTTGTTTTCCCACTCTATTTTCATGGTAGGTGTTAAGCCAAATCCACCTGACTGTGGCTTCACATAGCCATTTCCGGGCGACGAAGAAGACGGCAAGCGACACTCCGGCGACTTCTGTCTCCGAGCCACCCTAACCGGCTCCGAACCACCCTGCAAGCCAATGTGGTTTGGAAAGTTGAGCTTAGCCTTTGAACCGAGTAACTTAAAAGCAGCTTGGTCATAAGCCGTAGCCGCTTCCTCAGCCGTTTCAAATGTCCCAAGCCATGACCTCGAGCCTTTCTTAGCCGGATTCCTTATCTCCGCCGCGAACTTCCCCCACGGCCGCCGCCTCACACCTCTGTACCGCGTCCACTCCGCTCGGCTGTGTTGTGCACGCGCCACCACACTTCCACCACCAGCTCCCACCGCCTTGGGTTCTGACACGTGCGGCACACACGCTACATGGTCAACGGAGTTTGACTCCGGCGCCGGATCGCTTGAACCCTTATCTGGGAAGATCGACGATATGTCGGAATCATCATGAAGAAGATGGTTAGAAATCGATTCGAGAAGGGCAATATCGGAATCGAAAAATGTTTGATCGTACATAATGGATGGAGTTGGTTTGATTATGAAGTTGAAGAGTGAAATACAACACTAATATATAGTGTAGTTAGGGTTTATAAAGTTTTGATCAGCTTCTTCTATGAACTTTCTTGAGATTCTTTTCTTAAATTTGATGATTAAATCACATGTTTTTCTGCAAATAAATGATGGTTGCCAAAGAGTAAAAATGGTTAGTAGTTGAAAGCATGGTCCTGTAGTTTCCGTGAAATTTCAATTTTCATATCCATCTAATGACAATTTGATTGTTAGTTGAGACTTGAAACATAGTCCATGGCTGGCGTCATCTATTCCATTCCATGTTGTAGTAATTTATTCCATGACGTTTAGTTAACTCATTATTAATATTAGTGGAGTGCGCACAAATTAACAAATTTAGACTCAAGTCATCAACTTAGTTCTTCTAGCAAACCCTAAACAATTTTGTCAAAGAAAAGACAAAGGAAAAACAAACTCTAAATAAAAGCTCAAACAAATTATAATCAGAAATTACCTTCATTTGGTTAAATTCCAATTTTTCAATAAAAAGACTACTATCATTGTTTGTTTTAATACAAGATAACATTGATAATTTCCTCCATCGACTTCGAATGGCGAACGGTTTTCACGAAACAAATGGGAGGAATCAAGGTATGTGATTCATCGACTTCCGGGAGTAACTAGAATCACATTCGATTTCTTACTTTTCATGCATTCAGTTGGAGTTGGTACCATATGATATTTTACAGGTAAACTTCGATAACTGAATATTTTTAAGGCGTGAGAAAATTATTCATTTGACGATGTCATTCTTTTATCGAACATTCATTCATCGATGTGTTATTCTGATCGTTCATATTTATTCAGTGCAACACAAATCTAGTCATTATATTGATACTATTAATTAATATGCTAACACGTGTATAAATCCAAAACTTTGAAGTTTCGAACATGAATGCAAATCAGCTGAAGTTTATACCATTTGACATTAATTAATTTTTTCATTTTAAAAAATATTTCACCATTCTCAATTTTGGTTTGTCTGTTTTTTGTTTATTTTAAGTATTCCTTTCCCTCCATAAGTTGACAAATTTATTGGAATATTGTCATGTAGGGGATGGATCTGTCGGGTACTACTACTACAACTATCTTATTATGTTTTGGGAAAAGATTCCAACACATGCTTGTATCACGTCTACATTAGTCTTTCCTGGATTCTTCTTATTCTTGTTATATATTTTAACTCTATAAATATAAATACATGCATGTTTTATTTTTATTTTTTAGAGGAAAATAAAACATGCTTTAATGTAAAAATAATAGCAATAATAACAATAAATCTTTTGTTTCATTTTCATTTCTGTCTGCTCCTGTGTAAAGCATACAATCGAACATAGTTTATCCACAACTTTGGACACAGTATTCTGTTCATAAATTTTTGCAAGAAATCTAGCTTAACCACACTTTCAATTCAGATTACTGATGAAAGGTGGAGTCCAACGCGGTGTAATGCCCGGCACCTTAGATGTGCTTTATCATTGAATCATCAGGCATTTGATTTTCTACAAATTAAAAAAACAAACTAAAAATTAGGCATATATCAAAATGAATACTCATTTCTTGAGAAGGTGTTGAACATGCTCAAATTCAACCATCAGGAGAATTAATAGCAGCATTATATATTGAGCCCTAGAAACCTGACTGAAAGATCTTTTGCTACAAAATTTAGCAAGTATATATAGTATTGCTTTCCACACCTGCAAGATATAAACACATATATAAACTACTCATTGATTTTCTTTAATATTTTTTTGTTTATTGCACGGGTGCACGACTTTTTTCCTGCGCGTGTGACATTCCCAATAAGAAAATGCTAGGCTTTATCCATCTTTCTTCACCCTTGATGTTCACCTCCTACATGCCACACGCCAGCTTAGTCAATAGGCTATCTGTTAGAAAAGTGTTCGTAAATGTATTGGTTGTATTTCTAGTTTAGTAAAGTGAAGGGGTTAGTTTATAATAAAGGACAGGTAGTAACAGACTGTTAGATTAGTTTGGACATAAAAGCTGTAAAAGAACTGTTCAGCTTCAATGAAATAGAAGGTTATTTTGATTTCCCTCCAGAAATGTTGTTCTCTTTTCTCTCTCTCTGGCTTTCAATTATCGAAGATTTATAAAATCATTTTTTTCTTCGTTTCCCTCCGTTCTTCGATCATCTCTCTCAATTTCTCATTGAAGCTTTGATGATTTAGTTTGAAACCCTGCATGGTTTCTTTCAAAGAAAACACCGGTTTGAATATTAGAAGTGTGAAGTGTCGAGGATGGAATTAGTGTAAACAAAATGGTCATACTTGAGAGCACTCTGTATTCTCCGTTTTGATTATCACAGTCAGATAATAAATGATATTAATAATTTTACATTAATTAATTATAAAAAGAAATGTCATATTAGGGCGAAAGGAATAATTTCATAAAACTACTTGTCAACTGAGAAAATCTCATGAGCATCTCCAATATATCATTTATATAGTGGTTGCCTTATAAATAAGATAGGAAAAAATGTCGTGTTCAATAGGCTCTCTACTCCGCTCATTATTTTAGCGAATAGTTATCCCGCTCTCTACAAACAACGAGTTGGATTAATAACTTTATATTTTCTTTAACCATGCTCTTAGGGGTTATGTTCTGAATTACTTAAAATTCGGTTACATGAAATATTGAGAATGTGCCACGTGTTATTTAGCTAATCATTTAACTAACACTATTGGATCACTAACTAAAATTTTACAATATCTAAAATAAAGATGTTCAATTTTCCTCAAATTATAAATAACTTTAAGGAGATGCTCAGCATGATATTGTCAAAGGAATTGTTCGGCCATTCTCAGTAGATGTACGAAGTAATTTCCAATATCGGAAGCGTTTGTTACGAGATCTCTGTAAATTAGTTATAAAAAAAAGTTACTCAATAAAATTGTAGTGGGAGACAAAATTCAAAAAGTTACAAGTCCAAGGTTAAATGAGAAGGAGAATTTCGCAACATTGTTAAATAATCAGACTAGCAGGCTAAATATTTCGTAGACCACAGTTTGGGAAATTGTTTTTGTCGTCAATCAAGTTTGAACCCGATTATTCTTCTCTTTTATCTTTCTTGGATGTAACACTCAAATTTTTAATATGAGGATAAAAAAAAACCCTCGAAGAGAAATATAGCTCAAGGATATAGCTATCCTCGGTAGTCACCGCCTAAATACAGTCCAAGAATAAGCTATCCTCTCCAAACATAAGATCATCCAGACTTTCTAGTTCCGCTTGGATCATGGACGATTCTCCTCCTCCGGTGGCAAATAACATGGTCTCCCAATTCTGATCAGTCAAATCTGAACTGTTCAGGCTCATGCATGCCTCGTTAAATGTTGACGAACTAAAGATCCCTGAAATGTCGGAGTCATCGAGAAGATGTTTCTGAATCGAGTCGAGGAGAGCCAATTCGGAGTACGAGATTGTTTCTTCGCACATTTTGAAGTTTCTTCGTTTGGGAAGATTTTGATGATAGTAGGCAAGTGAGAGATCTAGTGATCGATCGAAATTGAGAAGGTGGTTTTGAGGATGATTGTTACTTGTGAAAGGAGATTTGAAGATTTGCAGTAAAAGAATGAGAAGACGAAGATGAACACAGAGAAGAATATGTGGCGCTGTATATACACAAAAGATGAAGGGATTAACCCTTTCTCAATAACCCTAATGAAACAGGGATGGCTATTTATATGCTAACGGAGACATAACGGGAAGAAACTAACGGTAGGAAAATCTAACGGTAGGGTTTACATAATGGGACCTTATAGATAGATGGGCTTTTCCATTAGTGGGCTTTAATACTACATTGGGCTTCAATAAATCATTGGGCTTCTTCTTCTTGGGCTTGGAACATGCCTGTACTGTTAATACGCTCCCTTAAACTGATGGGGAAGCTCAGACCATCAGTTTAGATTTGTGATCTTCAAATTGAGCCGAGGGAAGTGATTTGGTGAAGACATCGGCGACCTGATCTGCACTAGAGATAAAAGAAATAATTAGTTGTTTGCGAAGAGCTTTCTCACGAACATAGTGATAGTCAAGTTCAATGTGTTTGGTACGAGCATGGAAAAGGGGGTCAGCAGTGAGGGCAATAGCACAGTAATTATCAGTCCACAATAAGGGAGGTGTATCAATTCGAAATTTTAAATCGTGAAATAATTGTTTGAACCAAGATATGTCGGCAGCAGCTGTGGCAAGAGCCCGGTACTCAGCTTCGGTTGAGGACCGGGCCACAGTGGGCTGTTTTTGGAGGCCCAATGAATAGGGTTGGGTCCAAGAAACACAACCAAAACTGTAGTGGATCTGCGGTCTGTGGGATTACCGGCCCAATCCGCATCCGCAAAAACTTGAAATGGTAAATGACCAGGTTTATAAAAAAGGCCATGTTGTTTAGTTCCTTGATTACAGCGTAAAATACGCTTAGCACCACTAAGATGAAGAGTGGTAGCGTTGTGCATAAATTTACATAGATGGTTCACGGCGAAGGCAATATCGGGACGGCTAAAAGTCAGATATTGCAAACTGCCTAGAAGTTGTCAATAGACAGTAGGGTCTGTGAGTGGTGAACCATCAAGGATATGGTATTTTATACCAGCAGCCAATAGGGTAGGACAGGACTTGCAATTTCCCATATTGAAACGAGCAAGAAAATATCCAATATATTTTTCTTGTGTGACAAGTATACCAGCAGCAGACCTGGTAATTTGGAGACCCAAAAAGTATGTTAGGGGACCCAAATTAGTCATCTGAAACTCGGAGTTTAACCGGCTAACAAGCGTTGAAATATACGCAAGATCATTGTCGGTGACGACAATATCGTCAACATATAAAAGTAGTATAGTAATGTGATTATTAGAATGTCGAATAAATGGAGAAGAGTCTGCAAAAGAGGCTACAAAACCTAATGAAAGTAAATACGTCATAAAACGTTCGAACCAAGCTCGAGGAGCTTGTTTAAGTCCGTAAATGGACTTTTTAAGTCTGCATACATGTTTGGGAAATTTAGAATGCACAAAAACCCGTGGGCTGTTTCATATAGACTGTTTCACGTAAAAAACCGTGTAAAAAGGCGTTTTTAACGTCTAGTTGTTGCAAAGGCCACGAAAAAGAAGCTTCAAGTGCAAGAATGCACCGAACAGTAGCGTGTTATGCAACGGGACTAAAAGTTTCTGAATAATCAACGCCGGGGGTTTGATGAAACCCTTTGGCGACAAGGCGAGCCTTCTAGCGAGAAACAGTCTCATTCAAATTGTATTTAGTCTTAAACACCCACTTGGTCCCAATTATGTTTGAATTGGGTGGAGGTGTTACTAATTCCCAAGTGTCTTACTGTAAGAGGCTTCGAAGTTCGTCAGCCATTGCATTTTGCCACTGCGAATACTTCGAAGCCTCTGCATAACTAGTTGGGTCAAGTGGTGTGTGTGAAGTGGAGGAAGAAGCAGAAACAAATCTGGGAATAAGAGTAGCAGCAGCAGAAAAAGGTATTTTTTTCTTACTCACACCCGTTTTACTACGGGTTTGCATAGGATGACCAGCAAGTGAAGGAAGTGGGGGGGGGGGGGGAGGGGGGAATCATCACTGGGGACACTGGAGGAGCCAAGCCGCTACTGGAACTGGGCTATGAAGGTGAATGTATCTGCTCTTGAAGTGTAGCATCTGTGGGGGTTCCAAACACAGGAGAACCAGCAGGCTGCTCCTGAACAGTGTGCCCCTCAGAATTGGGAGCATCTGATAAGGGGCAAGGGGGGTCAGTGGAGCAGGGTGGATCAAGAGAGCCACCTGAAACACGAAAATCAGAACCATGTGAGTCATTAGAAGAAGCAGTAGAGCAAGATTTAGCACAGGGAAAGAGAAATTCATCAAATATCACATCACGACTAAAAAAGAACTTATCTTTCTGTTTGTCAAAACACAAATAGCCTTTGTAACCTTCAGCATACCCCAAGAAAACACATGGTGTTGTTTTGGGATCCAATTTGGATGTCATGTATGGCTTGAGACAGGGATAACAAGCGCAACCAAACACTTTGAGATTAGTGTAATTAGGAGCAGTAAGAAACAATAATTCATAGGGGGATTTATCGGAAGTGTTTTTACCCTCGACCTGAACCAAAAGGAGGAGATCCCGATCCAGAACCATACCCGGGTCCAGACCCGTAACCAGACCCGGACCCATATCCTGATCCAGACCCGTAACCGGATCCTGAACCGTACCCTGAGCCCGATCCAGAACCGCCCGCCTCGATGAGATTCGGAACGGTTACCACCACGCGGACCCGAACAGCCACCGCCACGAGAACCACCGTTGTGACGGCCGTCACCTCCGCCACGGTGGTTGTACGTCTGAGGAGTATAGAATGCGGTGGGGTTCATCGGATCTGGGCTAGGGTTTGAGACTCAAGCATATGTTCGTCCGCACGAAGAAGCACATGGAGTTCTTCAAATGGTAGGGGCTCAGATCTGGTACGGAGAGAGGATCGGAATGAGTTGAATTCTGGTGGAAGACCGTTCAGTGCATACTACAGCATGTCTTCATCATCGGTAAGAACAGAGGATACCGCCAGTTGATTAAGAATGGTTTTCAGCCTCTGCATGTAAGAATCGATGGATCCAGTGCCTTTTTTGCAAGTTTGTTGAGTGGTCTTCAACTGTAGGATGTTGGATCGAGTGAGAGAAGCATAACGCTTCTCCAAAGAAATCCAGGCAGATCTGGAATCGTTGCACCCAATTACTAGGGTTAGAGCCTCTATGGATAGTGTAGCGTTAAGAATAGTGAGAACCCCTTGATCTCGAAGGATCCAAGCGGTGTATTCTGGATTGACGGATCAAGCACCATCTGTGTGGACTGAAAGATATTGAGGAGGGCAAGGCAAAGAACCATCTAGATGCCCAAACAAACTGTGTGTACGAAAAATGGAGGAAATCTGATGTTTCCACAAAACAAAGCTAGATCCATCTAACTTAAACAGTAAAAGATTATGTATGTTGAATAGGAGGTGTATTGGGGTTGATTGTGGTGGATTTGAGGAGGTAGAGAGAGCCATAGCTCTGATACCATGAAAGGAGATTTGAAGATTTGCAGTAAAAGAATGAGAAGACGAAGATGAACACAGAGAAGAATATGCGACGTTGTATATACACAAAAGATGAAGGGAATAACCCTTTCTCAATAACCCTAATGAAACAGAGAAGGCTATTTATATGCTAACAGAGACATAACGGAAGAAACTAACGGTAGGAAAATCTAACGGCAGGGTTTACATAATGGGCCCTTATAGATAGATGGCTTTTCAATCAGTGGGCTTTAATACTACATTGGGCTTCAATAAATCATTGGGCTTCTTCTTCTTGGGCTTGGAACAGGCCTGTACTCTTAATAACTTGTAGTCTCAAAATATAAAGAAAACTAGTGCTTGTGGTCCTATTTTAAAAATAATAAACTTGAATTACTATTTTATTGGTATTTGGAAGAGTTGGAAGAGTGGAGGTATCTACGTTTTTGGCCACGTTTTGTTCTTTACTTCTCCACGAATACAGTATAGCTATTTATTTTCTCAAGTTAATTTGTACTTTATACTCCGAAGATAATTGAACGAAGCATTGTGGTGATACCGATAAGTTTCAAGTAGTTTGGATATTGCAATCAGTGAGTATGGGAAATTGAAATTGAAATGAACTAGTAGTAAAAGTTAAGAATGTCTAAAAGTATTCTCGCCTCTCATAATTTATAACAACACTATCGTGACTTTAACAGTTTAACATATATTCTCACTCTCGGTACTATTTAGATTACATTATGACATAATGCAAAGGCCCTTCATAGTCTTAGATCTTTCTTATTCTAGTAAATTTGTTTTGGAACGATATTCTTGTAATTGTATACTGCATAAACGCATGCGGCTAATAATTATAAATATCTAAGTAGAGATCATCTTAAATAACGTAGCCGTGCTAGAGGGACAAAAAATACGTGCAGAAATTGGAGTTCTTCTTCTTCTTCTTCTTCTTGTTTTTGAGAAAATTGCAGACTTATTACTGAAATCTAAAATAAGTAGCCTAATCAAGAATAAGGCAGGAGGTTCCATAATGTGTAGGTGATCTTTGCAAAATGAATAGCCTAAATTTCTGTCACATTTTATTTTATGTTCGTTTATACTTTTGTATATAACAGAATTTGAAATCTGTAGATGGTGCTGATCCATACTGACATGCAACTGGTTCATGTAATTTTTGTACACATTTTTTCCTATAGACTAGATCTTTTATGAAGGACCATAGCAGTTGCAATCAAAGTTCCAACATCAAAACCCTATTGTGAAAAAAAAAAAAAAAATCCCTGAAGACTTTAACAAACCAAAGGCAATTAGTGACTTTCAGAAAATTTATTTATGTTCCTCTTCTACCCCTATTTGCTTCTGTAAGGTGGTGTAACTCTTGAATTTTCAAGTCAAGAGAAAAAATTAACAGAAGCTTTAATTTGGGGGGAAACTGGAAAAAAGCTAAAAACAAAATCAAAATCAAAATTTGTTTGGTAACACCTAAAAAGAGTCTAGGAATAAGTTATCCTCCCAAAACACAAGATCGCCAAGACTATCAAACTCTGGCTCGCAGCCGTCCATGAGCTGAGCCGAGCCACTTGAGGACGGCGAGGAGCTCGAAGAAGAAGAAGCCCGAGAAATGGCCCGAGCCGACCGCGGCTTCCTCGGGTTCACTTTAACCGGCCCGTAGCCGCCCGAGCCAATCAAGTGAGGGAAATTCAGCTTAGCCCGTGAGCCGCGGATCTCGTATGCGGCTCGGTCGTAAGCCACTGCGGCATCCTCGGCTGTCTTGTAAGTCCCAAGCCACAGCCTCGCCCCTTTCCTCTCCGGGTCCCTTATCTCCGCCGCGAACCTCCCCCACGGCCGCCGCCTGACGCCCTTGTACCTCCTCCACTCCAGAGGCGCGTGACACTCACGCGCCGCCGATGCTGGCGGCCCGGATTCTGTTTTTACCGCGGGCGTTCCTCCGGCGGCAAATAACACGGTCTCCCAGTTCTGTTCAGTGAAATCCGGAATATTTATGCTTGTGCTCGGTTCGTTAAAGATTCCTGAAATGTCGGAATCATCAAGGAGATGTTTCTGAATCGAGTCGAGCAGAGCCAAGTCGGAGTACGAGATTGTTTCTTCGAACATTTTTTGAAGTTTCTTCTTTTGGAAAGATTTTGATGATAGTTCTCAAGGGTGGAGTGAAGTGAGAAAGCTAGTGATAGATTGAGATTGAGAGTGAGAAAGGGTTTTGGTTGTGATTTCTATTTATAGTCTCTTAAGAAAGCAAGCTAAATGGCTCGTGTTTGTGCCTTTGTGGTCCTATTTAAAAATATTTAGATTATTATTTAGTGATATATGGAAGGGTGGAGGTATCTGCGTATTTGGTCACGTTTTGTTCTTTACTTCTTCACACTAAACTATCACTATTTTTTTAATTTTTTTTCGAGTTTATACTCCGAAGATAATTGATGGAAGCATCGTGGTGATGCCGATAACATTTCACTGTGTTTTTTGGAGAAGTGTTTTGTTGTGCTACAGCGGACATAACATTTCATTGTGTTGCTGCAATTAGTGACTACTTATTTTGACGACTCTGTTCAATTTGGGCAAAAGTTGGAGGAAGATTTTTTGGGACCGTAAAAGAAACTGGGGGTTTGCAACTTGTAGAGAATAGTTTTAAGGAAATGTACCTAAATACTCTTCTCTGTGTTCTTTTTTTAAGTTCTTCATCAAAATTAAGATTGTGAACAATGGTTGAAGAAATTGACATAAACCAATGAGGTATAACAATTTCAAGAATTTGAGGAACTACAAAAATATTACTGCAATACTATGAAGCAAAATATAGTTTTTGTCTAAGATTTGCATGTCCTTGATTATCGCAAAAAAATTAACCTCGGAACTCTTTGCCCAGAACAATAACAAAGGTCAAGTTATATAATCACCGTTCGCAACATACAAGAAGAAGATGTTATTTTACATATCCATAGCGCACAATGTCTCTGTTGGGATAACTCGAATCAACCTAGCCAGATCTGGCAAGAAAATAAGTCGAGGAGCAAGAGCATGACAAACTGCAGCAACTCGGAGGTTCAGCAACTCGCATGAGTTGGGTTGTGCTCAAGTACAGTTGTGCTAGTACCAGTTTGGAAGGTTCATGGGGTTACTTAGGCTGCAAGTATTGTCTAAGTCTATATAAGAGTATAGATCGTGGCTTAAACTTAATTTGTCTGCATTGTAATCGCCTAATCGGGTGTTTCTCTCATAATATATCGGATTTTTGTTTGCCGTGGAGGTCACTAACAACCTTGTTAGTGAACCAAGTAAATTATGTGTGCGCACTTGATCATTTTTTATCGTTCTTGCACGATATTTCTGTCATACCAGTCTTAATACCTGAAAGTAGGCATGGTTAAAGGTTTTTAATCTAATTTTTTTTTAGGGAGCTTTTTTTATACTAAAATTAGAGTGAGTTATACACTTAACCAAGTTCCTTTCCCACATGTAAGCACGGGGAGAAAGAGAAGAAAATACACGACAACCTCCCCCGTTGATAACAGGTTGACAATTTAAAAATCAAAGTTTTTAGAATATTCACATGTGATATTGACTCATGAGACGATTCTGTCGGGTTATTCTTATCTCATTCTTATTTAAATGAAAAGAAAAACTTATCTCAACTTGCTTGATTAAATGGAAACATATTATAAAGTCCTCCAAGATCGTTCTTATTCTTTTGGTATTAAACTGAAACATGCACGTGAATAATAATAATAATAATAATAATAATAATAATAATAATAATAATAATAATAATAAATTTTATGAAAAATATTCATAAGTTTTTTCTGAAAGGATTGATAAGTTTTACCCATATTTCTCAAAACTCTCGTTTCAAAAAAAAAGTATTTCTCAAAACTCTTGAAAGACAACATTACACAAAAATACAAAAAAGGGAAGGTACCCCAATATTGTAGATTTCACAATTTTGCAACGTCGGTCGTACTTAATAAGTTTTTCTTATGTTTTCTCATTTCGTCATTTTATCACATGTTTGACTCAGACTCAGTTTCTTTTTTACTGCAACAAATCATTTGCACATTTGTAACATAAATTATAACAATTAGGATAGAAAGTAAAACACCCTCAAAAAACGGGGGAGGGTGACCCATCCAACAGTGTTCAAACTTAAGATTGAAATTAGAGATCGTAGGACAAGTAAATAAATTGGACGCATGCTTGATAGCTCCTTCACCATGTTAGCTAAAAATCTACAAGAGACTACAGTCGTGGAGTTGACACAAGATCATTTCTTCTCTTTTAGATATGCTAGCAGGCAAAGAAGGAGACAGTTTCTACATGTTGAGGTATCCTCTCATCAACAAAATCTTAAATAAAATGATGTAGTATATATGCAACAAAAGAAAACACCATATATGTAAAGGAAGTTGTTTATGAAAACCCTAATGTTAAAAAGAGATAATCATATCCATAAGCAATACCCATAAAAAAAATCATAAACAAAAGCCAAAGTATAGATTAAATCATATCCATAAGCAATACCCATAAACAAAAGCCAAAGTATAGAATAAAATCCTCTAGGCTTGAACAAAATTTCACCACAATGTTACACATGCAGAGTGAATAGAACAAACCCAAAAATATATATTCTACAAGCCAAAGCCAATTAGTAGCTTTGAGAAAATGTTATTTATTTTCCTCTTGTACCCCTCTTGTTGCTTCTGTCAGGTGGTGTAACTCTTGAACTTCCAATTCAAGAGAAAAAAATCAACAGAAGCATTGAGGAAAAATAGAAAAAAAAAAGGAAAATATAAAACACAAAACCAAAAACTGTTTGGCGACAGTTAAAAAGAGTCCAGGAATAAGGTATCCTCCCCAAACATAAGATCGCCAAGAATATCAAACTCCGGCTCGCATCTGTCCATGAGCTGAGCCGAGCCAGCACTTGAAGCCGGCGAGGAGCTCGAAGAAGTAGAAGCACGAGAAATGGCCCGAGCCGATCGTGGCTTCCTCGGGTTCACCTTAACCGGCCCGTACCCACCCGACCCGATTAGGTGGGGAAAATTCAGCTTAGCACGTGAGCCACGGATCTCATAAGCGGCTCGATCATAAGCCAGAGCCGCGTCCTCGGCTGTTTTATATGTTCCAAGCCACATCCTTGAGCCTTTCCTGTCCGGGTCCCTTATCTCCGCCGCGAACCGCCCCCACGGCCGCCGCCTCACCCCCTTGAACCTCCTCCACTCTACTGGCGCGTGGGACCCACGCGCCGCCGTGGTGGCGGCACCGCCGGCTTCCGTTTTCGGCACGACAACCTCCGGCAATCCCCCGGAGGCAAACAACATGTTCTCCCAGTTTTGATCGGAGAAGACCGTGCTGCTTAGGCTCGTGCTGGACTCGTTAACTGGCGACGAATCGTACGAGGAATTGAAGATTCCGGAAATGTCGGAGTCATCGAGGAGGTGTTTTTGAATGGATTCCAGGAGAGCCAAGTCGGAGTAGGAGATGTTTTCTTGATACATTTTTTGGGAAAAATATTGTGAAAGATTTGTTGATTGTTCACAATGTATCAAAGTGAGAGAACTACTGATTTCTTTTTTTGGAGAGGAGAAAACTAATGATTTACGATTAGGAAGACGAGAGTTGCATTTTATATGAAGTGTTTTTGTGGGTTGAGTTAAATAATTTGATTTCTTTATGGAAAGTGTGGAGCACCAACGAATTTGGTCACGTTTTATTCTTTTTCTTCACCATTATTAATTTTATTTTATGAACGAATCATTATACTACAAGATAATAGAAGCATCGTGGTGAGCCCTATTTACTTTAATTTTGGGCGTAGTTAACTTCTGATTATCACTAATAATTGCTACTACTTCTTAATTAAACTCGATAAAATTTAAAATTACAGACATGCTATATTACATTCTTTTTTACTTAAACTTATAATCTGCTGCTTATGTATCAAAGTATAACTGGTTATATGATCTGACGACCATAGCACATAATGCAAGAATAATGAGCCAGAAAAATGTAACAACATTACTAGATTATAAATTGTAAAATTTATAATATATGTTATAAAATTGTAACACATATGCGGAAAATTGAACTGTGAAAATATATGTTGTGTCCGCGGACTAATAAAGTCATATTTGAATGCATAGAGAAATCATAAGAACGTTTAAAAGTTGCCACCTTTTGTTGCCAGAAAATTAAGTCACTTAACGAGGGTACGGAGAATCTACGACCTCCTAATATAAATGTGAACAAATCTTAAACGAGTAGAGTTGAAACGACTTCAACGATCCAAGAACATCGTAAAGCTAGCTTAAGGCATCATAATTAAGCCACTTTGTTAGCTCTAATTGGGGGTTGTTAAAACTAAAACGTAGAGTCATATAAATTTGACTGACCGGTTAATAAATTACTATAATATAATCTGTGTTTACACCTGCAGATTATAAAACTGCCTCATAATTGTTTATTCCTCTTTTAGTAGTGTATTAAGCAAGTGCTTTGTTTTAATTAATGAGTGGGTGTCTGGTGATGAGGAAGCTACTTAAATCTCTATCTGTGTTCTTCTTTCTGTGTTGGGAAGAAAAAATTGCGTTGCTTCAAAAGTAGTAAGAATGCCATCATTGATACATATGGCTTGTTTGGACACACTAGTTTATTTGTGATTGTGAGATCAATTATAAATTTATAATCTCCAATAATCTTGCGTCTTTGGATAAGTCGGGATTAAATGGTTGTAGAACTAAACCGGAGATTCTTCCAATTAAGTCAGGGTTCTTGTTTCATACTTTAATGACATAACCCCAGAAAATCGGATACCTGGTTCTCTATGAGCGTCATCTAACAATATATGTGAAAAGACCAGCAACAGATAAATTTGGAGTCATAAAATTCAACAGGTCTTTGAATTAATGAAAGATTATACGATATTATAATTTTTTTACAATTAGATTGTGATATGAAAAATAATCTCATAAGCTGGTTTTGCCAGATAGGGCCATAAGCCGTGTTTTAGATGGAGATATGAAAATGAAGCATACTCTGTAGCGAACCTGACAACTGATAGAAGATTTAATTTTCTACAAACAATTTCACGTTTATTCATATTTCTCAGTTATAAATCTGCCTGTTATAAATCAATTATATATATATGTATATATATATATATATATGTGTGTGTGTGTGTGTCTGATTTTGCCTAAATATATATATGAATCGAGATATGATGTTATACGGGACATTCTGTCATCACATTCCACTAAACTAATATCAGTTTATCCCATTCCTCATCTCTATGATGTTATAAAATTGGTTAAAATTTTGGGTAATATTGCATATGTGAGTTGTGACAAATCGCAACCGAGATTCTGTTTCCAAATAATGCCCATACCCACCCACCACTTTTTGGATTCTACTATATCCATGCATTCACAAGCTAAACATGTGTCATTCACATAGTCGTACTCAGAATGAGGGAGACATGCATAGCATATAACAATATTCTATTTCTCTAAAAAAACAATATTCTATTTATTTTTCAGACTATTTTTGACAAAATAATTTTATTAGTAAAATGACATAATAATTTATTAAATTTCCCTCAAAAAATAAATTTATTAATTCTTTTATAATATTATAGGTTTAAATATCCAACAACGTCATGAGATAATTAACAATTTATTTATTATTTATACAGGATAAGTTGTATTATAAATCAAATATAATGCATATTTCATATTTGAGGGACAAATATTCTTTCAGAATCGAGGGGTAGTATTCTTTCAGCATTACATATTATAAACGTTAATATATATATATCTGTATATCACACGTGTTCCTGTACAATCATCAATCGGTATGTGAGATTCTCTAATTGACAAAATACACAATTATATTCTGAAATAAATTTTGAAAATAAGAGAAAAATAACCTCTTATAATTATAATTTGACACCCGTAGAACTAAATCGAAACTGAATAACAGTCATCATAAGAGAGTAATTAATCGTAATTAAGTCCACCTAAAACAGTTCATACAAATGTTCGTGTTGATTCTCAACAAGAAAAATAACTTTCAGAAAGATGTATTTGCCAACTATTTTTATTGACGGCAAAAACCAATTTTCCTATTCCTTTTGCTTCTGTTCGAAGGTGTAACTCTTGAATCTTAGATTCCAAGGTAAATAAAAAACCCTCAAACATAGTCTAAAGGAGAAAAGTAAAATTATTTCCAGCAGCTCAGAATAAGCTATCCCGGAATACGCTATCTCCTCCAAACACTGGACCACCATAAATGTCATAATCCGGCTGATCACAGCTAATAACCAGCTGAGCCGAGCTGACACTCTCCGACGAAGAAGAGGAGGAGGGCGATGAACCCCGACCCGACCGCGGCCTCCTCAGGTTCACCCTCACCGGCCCGTGACTCCCGGCCGACCCGATAAGGTGCGGGAAATTCAGCTTGGCTCGTGAGCCACGCAGCTCGAAAGCGGCTCGGTCATAAGCCATTGCAGCGTCCTCAGCCGTCTTGTAGGTCCCAAGCCACAGCCTCGCCGCTTTCCTCTCCGGGTCCCTTATCTCCGCCGCGAACCTCCCCCACGGCCGCCGCCTGACACCCTTGTACCTCCTCCACTCTGACGGCGCGTGACTCTCACGCGCCTCCACAGAAAAGCTCCTAGACTCCGCTTTCACGGATTCCGTCACGTCAGGTAATCCTCCGGTGGCGATCAACATGGTTTGCCAGTTGAAATCGGTGAAAATCGGACCGTCGGGGCTCGTGCAGAGATCACTAGCTAGTGGAGAATTATAGGAACAAGATGTGGGTGAGAAAACGGAGGAAACCTCGGAATCGTCGAGGAGATGTTCTTGAATTGATCGGAGAAGTTCCAAATCCGAGTGTGACAACGTTAGTTCACTCATGTTTGTGATTTGTGAAGTTTAATGTTGGAAAACTTATGGAGGAGTGAAAGAGAGTGTGTGAGTGAGTGAGAGAAATAGTGATTTTGATGGGAAAGGTTTTTGATCGGAGAAGTATTTATATGCCTAATGAAAGTGATATTATTCCATTTTTGTGGAAGCAATAAGGAAAGAGCATCTGAGCTACGTATTTGTTCACGTTTTGTTCCCGTAGAAATTAGTATTGTATTTTATTTCGATTGCTGATTATTTTATTTCTCCTATAGTACACTCTTTGGAAATTGAAACCACTCCGCTATGTTCAAGATAGATTTTCTTTTTAAAATTCATGTAGATCTGGATCTCGTCTGTAGTGAAATCGACACGTATTCATATGTCAGATGTTACACTAAAATATTTTGTTATAAAATTTAGTAGAGGGTAGCGATTTAAAATCTGTAACTTATTACACTGTAGAATAAATTAGGCTGAGAAAATTCGTGCTGACATTCTTACTGTAAAGAAAGTATTAGTATGTAGTCATTGAATTCTGTCTAAATTCAATTTGAGACGGACACATTTGCAACTTTGACCAACTCAACTACGGGCTTAAGGTCTCAAATATTGTGTGCACATTATTACTTGCTATTTAGGAAGTGGAATATGCATTTGTAATAAAAAAATTTATTTGCAGCTAATGATGTTTAAAGTTTTTTATTAGTATAGATTTCTTACATTGTTAAGCGGTACACCATCCATCTAAAAATGTTTGTGTTGCCGACATTTCTTTTGCGTTCTTAAATGACAATTTCACTTTTAAAAGTATATAAAAACATTTTAATCATTTCATAATACCTTAATGGCATGTTTGATTTTCTAGTATTAGTAGTATTAACTAACATTGGACTAATTATAGTACTGTGATTATTAATACTGTGTTTGGTTTGTTCTGAATTAAATTTAATAACGATACTAAATAGTGAAAAACATGGGTTTAATACTCTATTTTAATACCCTTCCCCATGAGAGTATTAACAGTATTGGACTATTCAGTATAGTTTGAATTGAACATTAATTACACAAACAACTATTCATAATAGTTTGTACGGTACATAACCAAACACAGTATTAAATATAATACAGCTAATCCAGTCCAATCCTATCCGACCTAGTCCAGTCCAGTCCAGCTAGTCCGAAAAACCAAACGTGACCTAACATCATTGTAAATTGGTAGTACGACGGCATAATTTGAGACCGATAGAGTAACTAACTTTGAGGAACTTACATCTACCCACATTATCGTTGTGTAAGAGAGTATCTCAGAAATAAGTACAATTATCTGTAAATTCTTGTACTTTTGTGTGGTAGTATCATTTTGTTGGATTTATTTTCTTCTTGTAATAAGCAAATCTAGCTGCTCCCACTATTTTCCTGAAAAAAATAAAGAACATCATGCAAAAAAGATAAACAATGTTTGTGATACTTTCTATTTTTTTTTATGGTTGACACATTTTTGTTTATGTTCAGTGAAGAATCTTTAAGTACCAAAAGTTCAAGAACATAGACAATGTTGGGGGAATATAGCTAATAGTCGCATTATCACATTCACATGTGAACACATAAAAAATTGAGTAGTTGAAATAAGTTTCAATTTTAAACAATCAAATAATGAACACCTGAAACAACTCAAAGAAAGAGCTAATAAACTCCTAGAAGCTAGGGGTAATGCTTCCTAATTAAGTCACAATTTTTTTCTATTTGGGTTGTTGAACTTGATGAAGGTTAGTCAATGAATTTTTTTTGAAAGCAGAAATTCGATAAATCAAGAAAGAGTACAATTTTAGTTGATCCACTGAATCCTCTCATGGATTATTTGGACCTCTTTTCAATTGACATATTTGACTACACAAGATTGAAATTCCTTATTGTCACTCCTAATATCTTCAATCATTGTGCGGATGCAGAAGTGTTTTTCAATGTCATGAAGATTGATGATCGTATTCAGGGAGTCTGTGAGAATTTTCACATTTTTGTAGCCTTATGAAATCATCCATATCATAGCTTCTGATAGACCCCTCGTCTCAGCTTGTAGCGGGGAATCTGTTTAAAAGTCACAAAACCATCCTCTGTTGCTTGGTTGCTTCTCATCCAGGCTGCCGTTGAAGAGTTGTCATCTTTCCAAGAAGCA
Source organism: Linanthus parryae (assembly GCA_023055425.1). Taxonomy (NCBI): domain Eukaryota; kingdom Viridiplantae; phylum Streptophyta; class Magnoliopsida; order Ericales; family Polemoniaceae; genus Linanthus; species Linanthus parryae. The sequence continues at coordinate 7,844,425 of JALGPY010000006.1, forward strand.
TCGATGAGAATAATCGTAGAAAGCTGATTGTCATTTCCATGTTTTCATTCCATATGTTTGGGGATAGACTCCTCATCCGATCCGTCTTTCGGTGTGTTGAAAATGATTTGTTGAGGTTCTGCTGAGTTTCATAAATCATCTGACTGAGGGTTACTAATGAAGCTTTGGGGGTAATAGAGCTATTATGGTTCATTACCACTTCATTCCTATGTAACCAAATTTGTCGCGCGCAGCATGAGGAGGAAATACATCATATCCTCTTGAAAAGGTAATGAAGAGAAGAGGTAGAGAAGAAAATCGAAGAAAATGTGCGATTGTCCTGTTGAAATAGTGAGACTTAGGCGGGAACCAAACCATATGGCTCTCTCAGGAGGGGCACAGGGGCGGAGCCATGTAGGGGCACGGGGGGGCACGTGCCCCCCCCCCCCCCCCCCCTAACTTTTCCGGAAACACTAGGATATCCCTATATTTTTAGTTTTTTTTAGTTGTGCTGGTATAAGATATATTGCTGTGCCCCCCTTCCTGGACACAACTAGTACTCTGGTTCAGTGGTTAAGTGTTTGGTTTTAGTAAGAGACACCCAAGGTTCGATTCTAGGCAGTGGCATTATTTTTGGACAAAACAACAGGCAGCAGCATATTTTTTGTGCAAAACAACACCACCTTTTTTTAGGAGAACTACTTTTTTAATATACACAATTATCCCTTTAATTTTTCATAAATACACAAAAAATGTATTTATTACATTTGCATACTTTTTATTAATTAAAATTAAAAAAATTATACCTTCTCTTTAAAAAAAATTGTGCCCCCCTTCACCAAAATCCTGGCTCCGCCACTGGAGGGGCAAAAAAAGAAATAGTGGAAAAAGGATTCATCATGTTGATTGCAACGTGGACAGGTTGTGGAGGGGATGGGACACTGACGATGCTTGAGAACTTGGAGAACCGGTAGAGCATTAGAAAGAAGTTTCCAAGAAAATGAGATTAATTAACTTAGGTTGGGGTTTGAGTTTTTTGCAAGCCTTCCAAAGGGTAAGGGCATGGTTGGACATATAAGGGGGAGTGAGGTATGTAATTTTTTTGAGAGAAAGGTAGCCAGATTTAACCGAGTAGACCCCGTTAGAGTTGTGAGGCCAAACCAGTTTATCCCTTTGATCAGTCCTTGGGATTTAGATTGTGTAAATACGGTTTGCGAGTTGTTGCCCAAAGAATTGATTCACAATACCATGTTTCCATCTTTTCGTGTTGTGATCAATAAAATCGCCAACTGTTAAGCGTGGGTAGTCAATGAAACTTGAGTGGCGTGTTAACTATTTATGTTGTACTAATTTTATTATAATTGCGTTGCACACCTACCAATGGTCACTTTTCTTGTTTTATTTCAACCTATTATTTCTCGCCCAATTTTTATTTTATTTTATTTTAATTTATTTCATTTTCTTTAAATTGCTCTTATGTTTCTGGACCGATGCCTTAGAAACACTATAGGTATCTCCTAAAAAAAACTCTATAGATTAAAAATGTCAATCTAATGTTATAGTACATATTTATGACTATAAACAGTCGGAGAGAGTCAAAAGGAGCAAAATGAAGGAAACCTCAAGCTGGAGTTTTAGAGTAGCATTAATTCGTTTTCTACGGGTTGAGAGTCCCAATATTTTTCTTAAAAAAATGCAGGTTACGCAGTCCTGCCAGGTAGGTTTCCCTGCAAAAAATGGATAAGTCTGCAGCTCAATGTCTAATTTAGCTAAACTCTCTTTGCAAGACCGTGTTTAGTTCAGGGACTCTTTCTGCAATTATCAACATTTTATTTGATCCAACTGCTCAGGTTGAGACCGTTGGATACCCAGTAATTAAGGGTTAAAAAAACCCTTATTGCTTTATTTGACATACTTGTGTCGTATCACTCTATGAAGGAAAACCTTCTCTACTCTCTACAAGTCAGAATTGTCGAATATATTTCTTCTGGCCTTGTGACGATATAATGTCTTAACGGAAATTTACGAGTGACTACTGTTGAGAAGTCCCACATCGGACATTCAAGAAGAAAAAAATCTAATTAATAAGTGTCCTGGGTTACTCCCCTCATTGCCAATTGGTTTTGAGGTGGAACCCCATGAATTCTAACATGGTATCAGAGCCTCGGCTCACACACGTGAATGGTCTAACAACCCCCGTGCTCACCGCCACCCGCAGACAAAAAGATCCACATGTAGGCCAAAGAATGCCACACGTGAGGGGGCATGTTGAGAAGTCCCACATCGGACATTCAAGAAGAAGAAACATAATTAATAAGGTTCCTGGGCTACTCCCCTCATTGCCAATTGATTTTGAGGTGGAACCCCATGGATTCTAACATGGTATCAGAGCCTCGGCTCACACACGTGAATGGTCTAACAACCCACGTGCTCACCGCCACCCGTAGACAAAAGATCCATGTGTAGGCCAAAGAATGCCACACGTGAGGGGGCGTGTTGAGAAGTCCCACATCGGACATTCAAGAAGAAGAAATCTAATTAATAAGTGTCATGGGTTACTCCCCTCATTGCCAATTGGTTTTGAGGTGGAACCCCATGGATTCTTACAACTACGATATTTGTGTGGTATACATCTTCTTATGGGAACCCATCAAGAAGGTAAAGGAGAAATCACCACTCGACAAGGGGAGTTCTACCTAATGCATATGACTTCTGTAACTTCTGGCATACATATAATTTTAGGATCGTCTTCAGATTAAGTATGCATATATTGTATTAACTTTCCATATATAACTTTCCATATATATTATTTTTATTTGAGATTAGGATTAATTTGGTGGTCCAAGATCAGTATTCTCGATTTAAGGTTGTCTCCTAACACCTATGGCATCACAAAATGTTTCAGATGATGGTAAGAAAGAACCCTTACCTATAATAAGTATCTATCATTTTCGGTAATCCACAAGTTACGATTAGTTTTTGTCAGTGAAGACACCTAATCAGTTTTTCTCATTGTCGTCTCAAATAATACACCAACTACGATCAAACATAGTATGCCAGTTCATGTTAATTGTGAGAATCTTAGGTCAGATAAAATGACACCGCTGGAAAACAATCACAAGTGACTTTGCTGTCAGGTGCTTGTTGATAGTTCAGTGGTTTAGTTGTGATTTATAGGCCATTACATCATGATCATAAACTTTCAGAGTATCATTACTCGCGTTGATAAAAAACTTAACGGCTGGTCAGAAAATTTCTTGTCTTACCCGGGGAAAGAAGTTTTGATTAAATCCGTCATTCAAGCTATTCTGAGTTACTCGATGAGCTGTTTTCTTCTCCCCTCGGGAATCTGCGAAAAAATTGATTCATTAATCTATAAATTCTGGTGGGGGAAGTCAAAAGACAAGAGCTCTTTGCACTGGATTTCAAAAGATAAACTGAAGTGGCCAAAGTTTCAAGGAGGTCTACATTTTCGAGATTTTACGAATTTTAACCTCGCTCTTCTAGCTAAGCAAACCTGGCGTTTGCTCTATAAGCCAGAGTCCTTACTTGCTCGTGTTCTTAAAGCTAAGTACTATGCTGCGAGTAGTCTCTTGGAGGCAGAAGCAAAAAATGGGTGTTCCTTCGCTTGGCGTAGCATTGTTCGTGGTAAGGAGGTGATTCGGAAGGGGGTTCGGTGGAGAATCGGTAATGGGGATAATATCCGAGCTTTTCAAGATCCATGGTTGTATAGAACATGGTCTTTCAAACCTTTTACTCCAATTCGCAGTAATCACGATATTAAGGTTTCAGACCTGTTGGATCTTGTATCACGGCAATGGGATCTGGGTAAATTAAACCAATACTTTTGGAAAGAAGATTTCCAAGAAATTTTGCGCATCTCTATCCCCCCCAACCCAGAGCCAGACCAATTAATCTGGCATTTTGAAGAGAAGGGAGAGTATACAGTCAAATCTGGATACAAATTGCTAGAAACTTTGGACTCAAAAGTAGGATGTAGTTCGGAAACCCCAATTTCGAACTGGTGGGAGTCCTTCTGGAAACAATCTATCCCTAAAAAAGTTCTTTTTCCGATATGGAGGGCCATTAATGAGTCTCTGCCGACTAGATGGAATTGTTTTAAGAGAGGAATGATATTACCTGTGGAATTGAAACAATCCGGGATCTCGGTTCAGGGTTAAAAGAGACAATCGACAACCAAAAGTAGATTATTAACTATTAAATTTACATTTCGGTTAAAGTACATAACAAAATTTCGATAATAAGTACAATCTAAAACAAATCGTGTGTGATCTACTAAGTGATCTGACTTAAGCTATACTTCTTCGTCTCGTTCCAGCGTTCCCATCCCCCACTTTGATTGACGACCTGCGGTTTTAAAATGGCAAAAGCCGACGCAGTTTTGAAGAAATTGATCAGTAAAAACTGAGTAAGTACACACTACGACATGTAAAGCAACGAGTGGCACGGAAGCATGAGTTGAAACAAATCAGAAGATTTAAACGGTAAAACTATCATATTGGAGAATTTGGAACAACTGGGAGTAAACGAGTAACAAAACCTCTCAGTTTAATAATATTGAGAAACCACGAGTAGTTGGTAAAATATCCAGATTAAACAAGTTCATTTGAACTGATAACGATAGTACTTCATGAGTAGCCAAGATTTACAATTCATTTCAAATCAATTAGGGCATATCAAGAGCCACAAACAACATTAATAAGTAGCCAATTTTGAATTTCGACTTCAATCAACAGTTTAATTTAGCTGAGGCGTGTCAAGAGCCACCAGCAGGATCGATGTAAACAGAGGGATCACGAAATAATCACTAAGGGTTCCTTCTAGGGTGTATCAAACCCTATTTCACCCGAGCGTTAAGGGAGCCCATTCGTCAACCCCGCTCACAACATTAGCTAAAAGGCCTTAAGTGTCGACACCCCTATACCGTAGTGACCCTTACAAGTATAAGTAGCACTCTATAGCTCTATAAACCCCTTGGCCTCAATATCTTGATACATTTTGGCTCATCGGGGGCGGATTTTTGAACATTGACGTTCTATCCAATAATAAGAAGCATTGCTTCAATGGTCTTAGCCATAAGAAAATGGAGGATCGCTTGACGCCTCCCATTAATAACAGTACTCTGTACATCGTCCTAAGTCTATTAGAGGTATTTTATTTCTTCTCTTTCACATAACCAGAATCGGAATATCAAAATTTCACAAGTAATTCCCGAGAGTTCTCAAAGGAGATGAATAAAATAGTTTAACAACTTTTGAGTGGAAAACATGCATTCTCATACTATTTCATCTAACAAACATTCATTTGAAACATCAAGCACATACGCAGATTTTGATATGAAAAGGCCGTACATATGTACTTACCACTGAGATGAAGCACAATTTAAAGCAAGAAACTAAGCCTAGCACTCCGACGACAACCGCTCTCTCCTACGAGGTCGATGTCTACAATCACACGTATGACGTACTCGTTATAACCAATTTACACATTTATAATAAAATTCAAACATACATGTCACATAGTACTATATGTCACTAATGAAGCTATAAAGATGTTTAATTATCAAAATAATTCCAACAAAACACCTAGAAGTTCAAAAATTCAAGTTTTCTAAAAAATGTGAAACTACAATTCTGGACAGAATTGTAGCTCTGACTTTGGATCCATATTTACCATATCAAATCATCTCCTAAAATTTTGAAATTAATGTATGATGAACCTACATGTGTCTACTTTCAGAAACATCAAGAAAATCATGCATAGCTATTATAAAACTCAAGTTACAAAAATAACAAGCACTGCTACGCAAAGAAGAGTTTTGCAAAAACTTTCAATTTTGCAAGGGGATTACTACCACTTGGAGAATATAAATAAAGCTCATCTTCTCCAGAATGAATCCCCTATGTGTCTAATTTAATCACAAGAAAGATGAGATGCCATAAGTTTCTGAAAATGAGTTTTTTAATAAAAATGGCAAGATTGGTACTGAAACAGAGTTTCAGAAAACATGCAACTTAAAATGAGCATATCTCCCTAACCAAAATGGCTATGGAGTTGGTTTTTTTTCTCAAAATGACCACCTATGAGTCTAGTTTCAAAATATGCAAGAGTTAAAAATTTCACAGAGACAAAATTTGGAGATAATATACGTTTTTCACAAACTGGTCAGATTGTGTCAATATGCATTTTTCCCAAAAATCAACAAGTTTGGTTCAAAAGATACATGCAACTTATGGAGACTTGATTTTCACACAAATAACATCATTTTAGGCATGAAGTAAGATTTTTCACATGCTCTTGACACAAATGATCAAAATTTTCTTGACATGCAAGTGCAACTACCAAGAAATTTACAAAGTGCATATGGGTTTTAGTGTGAGTTTCATGAAATAGTCAAGATTTTGGAGTCAATCACATGATCTAACCATGGAAATGAAGAATCAAGCATGGAGATGAAGAAAACTAATGTGAAATTTCATCAATCAAAGAAAAACATAAACATGCATGTATGAATTCAAGACTAGAAGGAAGATTTACCCCAAGATTCAAGAAATTGGAGAGAAATGGTGAAATTGGGCTTCAATCCATGAGTAGAATGGTGGAATAACCCCCCTCCATGATGATATTAAGGTTGGACTCAAGTTTTTCATGATCTGGAGACCATAAAATTGAGTTTTGATGAAGTTTTTGTGAAGTCAACACCCAAAAACGGGCATGGAGTTTTGAGAGAGAGAAAAGAGCTTGTGTGAATGCTCTTGAAGAGAAAACATGTGAAGAATTGTGGAAGAAATAAATGGGGTTGATGGTGGAGGTTGGTGGTGAAAAATCTCCCAAAGAAGTTCATACAAAGTGAAGGTAGTAATGAGAGGTTGATGGGGATGGGAGTGATAGAAGAAAAAAAAAATGATTGAATATAATGGGTGCAGTGTTCTTGATGTATTAGTAGAGCAAAATGTGAGATGCTTGTAAAAAAAAAAACATCTCCATATTTTAGTAGAGTTGACCAAAAATAATTGAGGGGGAACTTGATTATAAATAATCAATAGATGAATTGCTAGTTGGGGTAAAAAAATATAATAAATGAGAGGTTTCTTTGTGAAAACTAAAAGTTGATGGGTGAAAATATAATTTTCAGATATTAACTATCACAAACAAGTTAATTTTCATAAATTAAAAAATCGCCAAATAATTTCAAATAATCCACTTTGTAAATAAATGTCAAAATCTAATTATTATTTTTTTTAGAAAATTACAAGTATCTCCCACGTATACAAAATGAGTTTCCTATCGTATTATCCAAGTTTTCAAAACTACAAAATAAGCCCAAAATAGAAAATATATATCATCGTAGATGTCAATTGACATAATTATATTTTAAAACTAAGAATAAGTCAAGGACAATTTTGAAATGTAAATTTCTTAAAATTCTCAAATATTTTTCGAAATTACTAAATATCCCCAACTAAAATACAGGGTATTCTAGGAATGCCCCGTTTGTGAAGCAGAGACGGAAACTGAACTTCATATCTTCTTTACTTGTGAGACGTCGGTTTCTTTCAAGAGATCCTTCCTTCCGTTGGATTTTCCAAGTTTTGACTCCTCTTTCTCAGCTTGGTTCAAGGGCCTGTTTAATGACCTCGATCCAGAAAAACGAAGACAATTATGCTTGGGAATTTGGATTCTATGGAAAAATCGGAATCAAAGGGTTTTTCATCAAAAAGTTCGAAGACACTCAGTTTTAATTAGGGAAGCAACGAATTACCTGGACGATTGGTCGACTGTTCTGCATGTGAAGAGGAAAAAGTCCCTGACTCTGACTAACAACTCTCCGACGAAGCACTGGTCGAGACCGCCGCCGGGCTGGCGAAAAATGAATATCGACGCCACCTGGAACCGGAATCGACGTTGTGCAAGCGCCGAAAGATTATTCGAGATGAACAGGGCACCTTTATTGCTGGTTCAGGGGTCCTCCTTCCCTTCGGTAACTCGGCGAAAGAAGCAGAGGCTGCTGCGCTTCTCGAAGGGATTAAACTCGCCGTGGATCTTAACCTTCAGAACCTGATAGTGGAGCTTGATGCTAAAGGGGTGGTTCAGATCTGGGAAGAGGTACGAGACAGGAGAAAACGAAGAATGCTTGGTCAAAGAGGAGCAATTTCTAGCGATTTATCCGAAGCTGGGAGTAAAGTCTCTCAAGCTTTCCAGCTTCTCGATGAGGAGACAAATTACGAGGTAGTCTTCTGTCCACGTGGATGTAATGAAGCGGCCCACGTAGTAGCCAAACGGGTGACCGATAGTGTGACTCAGTTAGATGTTTTCTTTACCGAACCAAATTGGGTAAAGCCCATTCTTGTAGCCGATGTTGAGGCCTCAAGCCCCTTTTCTTCTGAATAGAAGCTGTTTTTTCTTCAAAAAAAATAAAAATAAAAGCAATGAATTATGCTGCTAATTGTTTTGTTTTGCAAGACTGCTAATTGTTAATTAAAATTATTTTATTTAATTTATCTTTTAATTAAAAAACGGAAGCGGCTGATGTATCGGTCGCGGCCGCGTGTAACGGGATCGGACTATATCGGAGGGACTGTAACGGAAAACGGGGGTTGAATGTGTGAATTTTAGTAAACATTCACGGACGTTTTCTCCGTTTTTCCCGTTTTTCAATCACGAAACGGCCGTTTTTTCCGATTTTCAGACGCAAAACGGCCGTTTTTCCCGTTACCGACGCGAAACGGCCGTTTTTTGTGTGAATGAAATTCACACGACACGTAACGGGAAAAACGGTCGCGCTCTCTGCCGTTTCCGTTACAACACGACCGCTCCGCGCCGCTTTTGCCTTTTTTGAAACCCCGGTAGCACCTACCAATTTAACCATGTTACATTTTTTTTAAACTTAGTTTATCATTACTATGTTCACTACAATTCTACTTATTAAATTCACTATTTTATCTTATGTTGGGAATAAATTGAATTTTTAAGAGAAAAGAATAAATTGAATTATTGAAGCATCTTTGTGATGTGTCACAAACTGAACTTACTATATTTTCTAATTAATTAAAATTAATTTTGACATTGTCATCTTTTTTAAGCTTGTGTGTCGGCGACACTCATTAATCTGTGTGTCACGGGACTCGGGGTATTCAAGTGGTTCGGACTTTGAAGATTGAAGTAAGGACCGTCGCATCCGCCAGAGGGCGTGACCGGGTCAGATCGTCTCAGGTGTGTATAGCGACATGCTAGCCCCACTATTCTCGATTGACTCTACACCAGTAGTGTCCTGATAGTTGTGGTAACCACACCACTACATGTGGTTACTATAACCACTCCTCGACTACATTAGAGGTCGATGATCAAGGTGACTAGGCCACGCCAGAGGCGCCGGAGTTACATGAGGACTGGTAGAGCCCCCACTCAATTTTTAAATTTTGTATTTTTATCTTTAATTTTTTTCTAAATTATGACTGAGCCTCCACAGATTAGTCCATATTATTTCTATACAGTACAATTTAACCTCCACCAGTTTATCTATCTTTATCTAATCTTAATATTAGTCCTCACGCAACATAATTTTGTATCCGCCCCTGGGCCACGCTATGATAAAGAAAACTTGTCTCATGGATCCATTAATCAGTTACGGCACATTAAGATTACATTTACACACTCTTTGAGCTACACATGTGAGTTGTCTCCTCTCTACTGCTGCTAACTGCTTACTTTGACCCATTAAAACATCTACAAACTCTTCTATCATATACTGAGTGATATTGTCACTACATTCTCCATAGTTCATTTAACCTAAGCACCGTATCATAGCCAACACAATTACAATAAACAACACGTCGGTACACTTTACTCGTGTCATTTGATTGATTGAAGAATCACAGATATAATCACACGATTTTATTACTGATAGTTATATGTATTATTTGTTCTTGGATGACAAAAGAAACATATGATGGTTGTATTATTTGTTCTTTGTGGATATTATTATCTTATGCTTTAAAATTGGCATTGATGTATCCTTACAGCAATGCGAATATTTGTGATTTTTTTGGGATAAAAAGATGTCCAAGTGGCTATCTAAACTAAAGTATATTCCCCCCCCATGAAAGTGATTTCGTATTTCATATGACATATCAATATGTTAAGCTAAGTTTCTCTCTCCTGTTTTTCTTCTGTGACTTGGTTCTTGTGCCAACGGTCATCTGACTGCCGGAGCCGAGGGCTTCGGAGGTCGGCCATGGCTTCACAGTCGAGTGGAGCAATCCACCCTCTGAATACGACCCAGATCTCACATCTCATGGCACTTGATTCCCCGGATCCAATTTTGGATCCGTCCTCTTCTGAGTTAAATGATTCAGTTGCAAAACTGAAAGTGTCCGATTCGATTATGACTGAAAATCCTTTGATTGAGAATAATCAAGCACCGTTGAGTAACAATATGATGTCCACTGATGATAATGGAAGAAATTCCTATATCCGTGCCCTTGTAGGGGTTACGGATAGGGAAAGATACTTTGATTGTGATGATTCCAAATCCAGTAGTCTTGGTGGAATTACCAAGGATGACTATGAAATCAAAAAAGGAATTACCGGTAGCCCAACTACTGTTCATGTGATATTCAAAGATGAGTATCTGGAAAAGCTAAGAGACCCTTGGAAGAACCATCTTATTGTCAGACCTCTTGGCTCTCGGATTGCAGAATTCAAGCTCATGGCTAGAATCCGAGAGCTATGGAGACCTCAAGGAAAAATGAATCATATTGATATCGGAAGAGGTTTTTTCCTCTTCGATTTTGAATCTCAATCTGATTACAACCGTGCTCTTATGGGTGGTCCGTGGATTGTTCTAGATCACTACCTTCTGGTCCAAAAATGGACCCCTGACTTTAAGGTCTCTGAAGTTACAGAACAAAAAACTGCTACTTGGGCACGAATCCATGAGTTACCAAGTGAGTACTATCGAAATGATAGTCTTCACACAATAGCAAGTGCTATTGGCCTTCCTTTAAAGCTCGATGTGGTCACTGCTCGATTGGAAAGAGGGCATTTTGCAAGAATATGTGTTGAAGTGGATCTAAAAAAACCACTGGTGTCGGATGTGGTTTTGGGAAATGCTAGTTATTCAATAGAGTATGAACATATTCATCGTGTTTGCTTTGATTGTGGCAGGGTAGGACATAGCAAGAGTAATTGTACGGAGAAAAAGAGAGACAAAGTTGATCTGGATACTCGTAAGGAGGGGCCACCGTCGCCGTTGCCGGAGAAGAAAGAGGAAGTTCAACAACACTATCAGAACCGGTTCGATTCAAGCACGGAGAGCAGAGGTCCTCGTGGGCCGGGTCCGTGGACTTTTGTCAATGGTAAGAAGAGCTACAACAAGCTTAAAGGAAAACCCAACCCAAACAATAATAGATTTGGGCCGCTCAACAAGGATACCAATTTCGGTTCCGACAACCCTAGTTTGAGGGACAAGGCCCAGCCCAATTTACCTTCAGTCTCGGGTCCGAGTAGGTTTAACCACGGAAGAGACTCGGGTGTCAAAGACGGTAACGGGTCAGGAAAAAGCAAGAACCCGAATCACGTGGCAAAAGCCTGTCCGTTGGATGGCAACAATCAGCCTTTGGAGAATATGATAAGTCAAATAGAAGGTGAAAGAACGGTGAGTGAATCCAAGCCAGGAGAGAAGGGATCAACGGTTGGGATGGATGTGGAGATCTGTGCGGACGTTTTGGGGAAAGGGAAAGCTGAAGATGCAGAAGAGCATAGGTCTGTCGAAGAAGAGATAGTGATGGATGTGATTAATGTGAGTGACCCCTCATTGCAAGAGATCTCATCTTCTCCTAGTAGATCTCTCCAAACAAACCCGTTTGCAATTACAGTCAACCCAAACTTTCAATCTCATTTCGCCTCTCAATCCAGCGATTTGCTGGCTACTCAATTCAACCGAAAGGCGGCGAAAAATTCAAGGAGAGCCTCACCGTACTATGTCGATCGTGGTAAGGGAAGAAACGGTGGGGAAACATCAGTCACAGTTTCTCATGGACCATCAAGGAACACAAGCTACGCTCGTGAGGACGCCGTGGGTGATGGAAGTCATAGATTTACAAGTCTACCGAATGATGGAAGATCAAGCAGATCCATCGATGGTGGGGATAGAAGTGAAGAATTTTCTCACGTTCCAGGAGACAAAGAGTCGATTGGTGGGAATTGCTAAGAGGTTTGATTTTCGGTACGATTTTGACAATTTTTATATGATTGATACAACCAATATCATGTTCTGGAATTGCAGAGGAACTAAGAACAAATCTTTCAAGGAGAATTTTAAGTTTCTAAAGAGAAACCACCGTTTTGAGATGGTGGTTCTCTTGGAAACCAAAGTCAAAATTCTTGATATGGGTAGTTTTTTTGAGAATCAGGGCTTCTCTGAAAATCTCCATGTGGATCCACAAGGCAGATCTGGGGGAATTTGGTTACTTTGGAACCCCCAAGAGGTCGAGGTAACTTTGTTGGACTGTAATTCCCAAGCCATCCATGCTAGGGTTAAGAAAATCCATTTTGAGGAATGGATTCTCTCGGCTGTTTATGCTAGCCCCCTAGAATGTAAAAGAATTGATTTGTGGAATGATATTAAGCAGAGGGCTGCTAATACTGTCGAACCTTGGCTTCTCGTGGGTGATTTTAACGACTTCACTGGGGATTCTGAGAGAAGGAGCTTCTCCAACCATAACCATCTGAGAAGAAATATGACTTTTGTCAATAACATTCATGACAGTAACCTCATTGACTTGGGTCACTGTGGTCCGAGAATGACTTGGTCTAATAATCGACAAGGTCTGGCTAATACCCAGGAGAAGCTGGATCGTGCTTTTTGTAATGTCAACTGGAAGCTGGCTCATCCTAATGCTCTGGTTACTTGTCTCCCCCGTACCTATTCGGATCATTCTCCGATGTTGATGGAGACCCAAGGTAAGTCTGTTGTTAAAATTTCGAAACCTTTCAGGTTTGAAAACTTTTGGCTTTCACACCCTGAGTTCCAGGAAGTGATTTGCAATAACTGGAATGATGCGCTCCCTATCAATGAGGCTCTGGAAAAAATCCAGAATGCCCTTATTGTTTGGAATAAGGCCAAGTTTGGTAATATTCATAAGAAAAAGAGATTGCTTTTGGCTAGGATTAATGGTATCCAAAAGATTTTAAGTAAAACTTTCATTCAGGACTTGTTTAATCTTGAAAAAGAGCTGATTAGAGAGTTTAATAATGTCCTTGATCAGGAAGAAACTTTGTGGTACCAAAAATCAAGAATTAAGTGGCTGGTTTTGGGAGAAAGAAATACAAAATTCTTTCATCTTTCCACTCTTATCAGAAGAAGAAGGAATTCCATTAATATGCTTAAAAATAATACGGGAGAGTGGATCAATGATGATGGTACTCTCAAAGAGATGGTTCTTTCTTATTTTTCCAATCTTTATAAGAATGAGCCTTCTCCTGATATTGTTGAGATTGATTACCAGTTTAATGTTATTAGACTTTCTGAGGAGGATAACAGAATCCTTACTGCTGATGTTGATGATGATATTATACATAAAACCATGAAGAAAATTAATAAGAATCGTGCCCCTGGTCCTGATGGGTTTAATGCAGCTTTCTTTCATGAGTGTTGGAACACTGTGGGCAAGGAAGTTTGCTGTATGATTAAGCAAGCTTTCAGTAGGGCTACTATTCCAGAAGAAGTTAACCGTACTCATATTTCTCTTATCCCAAAAGTTAGCAATCCTGAGTCTATTTTTCAATTTAGACCCATAGGGTTGTGTAATGTGGTGTATAAAGGTATCTCCAAAATTGTGGTTGAAAGACTTAGATCTCTGATGGATGGGATTATATCCCCAAACCAGAGTAGTTTTATTCCGGGTAGGTCTACCTGTGATAATATTATTCTTGTCCAAGAAATGATCCACACAATTAGAAAGAGGAAAGGGAAGGTTGGGGCCTTGATTGTCAAGATTGATTTAGAAAAAGCCTATGATAGGCTGTCTTGGAACTTCATCCATGATACTCTTGTGGATTTTAACTTTGATCCTAAATTGATCCAACTTATTATGAGTTGTGTCAGTACTGTCAACTACTCTGTGCTCTGGAATGGGGAAGCTTTACCCTATTTTAAAGCTGAAAGAGGCCTAAGGCAGGGGGACCCCCTGTCCCCTTACCTGTTTGTTCTATGTTTGGAGAGATTGTCTTGTATGATAACTCAGATTCAAAATCAGGGTTTGTGGAAAGGGGTTAAAATCTCTAAGCATGGTTCTCCCCTTACCCATTTATTTTTTGCGGATGACATGTTATTGTTTTCTCAAGCTGATACTGTCTCTTGTCATTTTGTTAAGCAAGTTCTGGATGATTTTTGTTGTCTTTCAGGGCAAAAAATTAATCTCAATAAGTCCAAAATTTTCCTCTCACATAATGTGAAGTCCTCTACAGCCTTCACTATTAGGAATTTGTTGAGGATCCCTATAACACAAAATTTGGATAAGTACCTGGGAATTAACTTGAATATTGAAAGAGTTGGGAAGATTAAATTTGCTGATTTGATTGAAAAATTTCAGCTTAGATTAGCAGGCTGGAAAACCTCTCTCCTCTCTGTGGGGGGAAGAGCAACTATGATTAATTCTGTCTCTTCTGCTCTTCCCATTTATAGTATGCAGACTCAAAATTTGCCTATCAATGTTTGCAATTTATTTGATAAGTTAAATAGAAACTTCCTTTGGGGAAGTACTGACATTAAAAGGAGGATGCATAGTGTTAATTGGAAGACAGTTTGTATGAGTAAAAAATGTGGTGGTCTTGGCATCAGAGCTATGAAAAGCCAAAATTGTGCCCTTTTGGCCAAACTTGGGTGGCAGATTGCTACTAACACTAATTCTTTGTGGGTCAAATGTCTTAAGGACAAATACCTCAAAGATGAGTCTATTCTGCATTGTTCCAAAAAGAAGGATTCCACCAGAACCTGGAAAGGCATCCTTGAGGCAGTCAAAATGATTAAGAGTAAGATGGTCTGGAACATTGGTAATGGCAATAAGGTGTCTATCTGGAAAGATCACTGGATTGGGGATTTTTCTCTTAAGGAAAAGTACCCAGATACCTTGTTTGATGAAAATCTAAAGGTTAGCACCTTGATCACTAGTGACAGGAGATGGGATATTTCATCCATTATGAGTGTTATTTCTACTGATGTGGCTAACACTATATTGGCTAAACTCATTCCTCTGGATCCTAACACTGAGGACTCTCTGTTTTGGAATGTCAATGGTAATGGACTTTTCACAGTGGCTTCTGCTTATCATGTTATGGCCAGGAGCAATGATATTTCTCAGCTTTCGTGGGAATGGATTTGGAAAAAAAAGTACCCCTTGAAATTTATTGTTTTTATTTGGAAAATTAGGCATGACAAATTGTTTACTAATTTCCAAAGACTCACCAGGGGCATGACCCTTGATGATTCTTGTCCTCACTGCCCAGGTATCAGTGAGGACCAGAATCATATTTTCAGAAGCTGCCCCAAAAGCTTAGCTATTTGGGCAGTGATTTTCAATAATTTTTGGATTCAATCAAGTCAGAATACTGAGTTTTTAGAGTGGTTTGATTCCAATCTCAAAGCTTCCCACTCTCACTCTCTTTTGTTCATCTGTGGGTGTTGGAAAATTTGGTTGAACAGAAATAATTTCTGCTTCAATCAAGTTTCTTCTCCAATTGCTGTGAGTGTACAATCTATCATGCACCTTGCTGATGAGATTGGTATGGCTTTCTCTAAACACTCAGGCTCTGATAATAGTCCCTCTACTGATAAAGGTTTCTGGTGTCCTCCGAGTGCAGGGAGAATCAAGCTTAATTGTGATGGAAGCAAAAGAGGAGAGGGAGGTATTGCTGGGTTTGGAGGACTACTAAGAGATGAGAAAGGGCAATGGATTAGAGGATTTATGGGACAAATTGGCTACAGTACTGTCCTGGAAGCTGAGCTATGGGGGATTCACAGAGGTCTTGTCCTGATTCACCAAATGAACCTCAGGAATGTGTTGGTTGAAACTGATTCTCTGGATGCTTGCACTGCTTGCTCTAAAAACCCTCCCACTGACTTCCCCTTCAAAGTTATTATTCGAGAAATCAAAGTGTTGATTGAAGGATGCAATTGCCAGTTGACCCATATCAATAGGGAGAAGAATGGGGTTGCTGATGCTCTGGCCAAAATGGGGGCAAAGCAACAAGAAACTCTGGTTATCTTGGAGAATTCGCCACCAGAGGTGGCAAACCTTGTTGTTAGGGATATCATTCTCAGTGATTGTGAGCAGTAGCTTGCACTGAGTAATGATCCTTTTGTCTTGTTAGCTTGTTTCTTTTTTTTCTTTCTGTTGTTTTTCTTTACTTGTTTCGAACTGATCAAAAAAAAAAAAGAAAGTGATTTCGTGTAGGCAGACAAGAGAGTGGTTGTTTTGTTTCAATAAAGATTTCTATTTTAAGCTTGTTTATCTATTTCCATTAAAATATTGCCAACGTGGTGGAAAGTTTGGAGATTTTAGACTTTTGTGGCACTTTCGACCCTACGACTAGAACTACTTTATGGACCTTATTACCTGTAAATGTTTAAGTACCACTCCTCTCTGCTATTTGTTCTCATCCTAACAAATTAGGAGTTACAATGTGATATTTTTGACAAACTAGAGTATGCATTAAGTAATTAAGCCTTAACATATGAATTGGAGAAAAAGCAGCAATGGACTAGCTATGATTGCCCAACCTCTTGCTTTGGGACAATTCTAGTGTGAGTAAGGATGGGTTCATGGAGAAGTAAATAGTAGCTAAAATTAGTTGATGATGGCTAGAGTGGGTGGTGCATGTTGAGAAGTCCCACATCGGACATTTAAGAAGAAGAAATATAATTAATAAGTGTCCTGGGCTACTCCCCTCATTGCCAATTGGTTTTGAGGTGGAACCCCATAGATTCTAACATGGTATCAGAGCCTCGGCTCACACACGTGAATGATCTAGCAACCCACGTGCTCACCGCCACCCGTAGACAAAAAAAATCCACGTGTAGGCCAAAGAATGCCACACGTGAGGGGGCCTGTTGAGAAGTCCCACATCGGACATTTAAGAAGAATAATATAATTAATAAGTGTCATGGGCTACTCCCCTCATTGCCAATTGGTTTTGAGGTGGAACTCCATGGATTCTAACAGTGCAATTGTGGATTAGTACATACATATTTATATGTTCAGGTTGGGGCAAGTGTACTGGTCGAAGAGACTGGTTATAAATTTGAACAAATGTCGCCCAATTACGAGTCGTTTAAAGTAGTCAAACACAATCGGAGAAGACAAAGGCGCAAAGATAAAGTATTTATAACTCCATTCTATTCCGATTAACATCACTGGCGGATGAAAAATCACGATAGTACTCTTTAAGCAGCGATTCCTAAACTCTAACTTCTCCTCATAGGGAAGCTTCCTAAGAACTAAGGCCATATACAGAAATAGTAGTAGTAGTTGTACTAGTTCATCTTTAAGCATCGATCAATCTTTGACTCGATTCAAGTGCATTTATATCGCAAAATGTGGTCTATCCACACTTCGGAATGCTCTGTTTGCCCAAATACTTAACGTCCACGTGGTTGCACGAAGCTGAGAGGGACAAGTTTTGCATTGTAGCATCGGGACTAAGTGCAATGTCAGATAATTCGACGTTTTTACACGGCACTGCGCTGCTGCAGTTGAGATTCACCGCCACGTTGGAAACCGATGTGCCCTTGATTCTCCTGAATGTCACATTGCTGATCTTCACATTTGATTCCTGAAATTTGAATCCACAGGAAATTAAACATATTAGGGTTGCAAAAGAATAGGGTATAAGAAACCAATGAGATTTGATTTAAGTGGTAACCAGCTTTGGTTTCGCTTTAGCAGACCTCTAATTCGAAACCTTCTGTATGCAGTGCATACGGCCAAACCCAGGCATGTGACCCGGATTGGACTTAATTATGGGGCGAAGCCCAAGAACCGGTGGGAAATCCCCCAAAAAGGGTATAAGACACTTCCACCCCCTCAAGTTTGACATAAAAAGACTTTCACCCCTTCCACCACGAGAAATGACACGGCCAAAGTTCAGGACAGTATCACTCTTTGATTATGTCAGTCCATACTTTAAGAGGGCAAATTTTTCCAAAAAACTACTATCAGTGACACATTCATTTGTCCCAGACAAACAACGCCACAATTAGGGACTGCATGTGTCCTGATATTCGGGATACTAAAGGACTGACTGTCGTTTTCCAAACAAAAGGGGAGAAAGTGTCTTTACATCAAACTTGATGAGGGGTGTAAAAGTTTCTTTTACAGAAAGAAACATTGTCAAATCTAGAGGAATTAAAAGGATTCTTACTCCATGATCTTTCTTGGAATTATAGTTCTGATCGATGATGATGGGATTTTTGACGTCTTTCATCGTGATATCTTCGAACGTGATGTTCGATGCTTCGATTTTAGGCGAGTCGTGAAAGGTTTTGATCCGTAAACCATTTGTCGTGTTGGTTAGCGACGACTGCCATACGTGAATATCCCGGACGCTTGCTTCTTTCGGCTTTCCAAGACTTCCGATACTAATGAACCAAACATAAAACAAACATTATAAGAGCATCTCCAATAAAATCGGCATTTCACAATTTTATTTAAAATTTGGATAATGTAGAGATATTTTAGGCTCCAACAGATCATGCATTTGAATATACGAAATTCACGTTATCCTCGCCAGGTTTGGCGATGAGATAAGCTTCGGCATATCTCCAAAGATTTAGGTACAACTTACATGTGTCCTAATGAAATATAACTTCTACCTAATTAAATTAAAAAGTGTTAAATATAATTATTTTCTCACTTACACTATCAGCAACATTATTTTTGTTGTCATCTAATATTATTTAAAAGTTCAAACGGCCTAACTTTTATATTATGTTGTTGGAGTCCAACGTGAAAAATTTACTGCATAAAATGCGAATCCGTTTTTGTAGGGAAAAAATGTATTATTTTTGGATGATACTATTGGAGATGCCCTAACAACGCAGCATAAAGAGACTACACGGATAAGAGATTATTATATGTCACGCATATTTATTTGTCACTGTTCATTTCTGATTCTTTAATGTAACAGTATACCTCTTCAAATGACCAATAACTCGTTATAACTTATAACTCTCTAGATTATATATTTTACAACTTAAGAAAATATATAATTTGTTAATTTACCTGATGCCATGTCCAGGACCACATTTGATACCGAACACGCTCACATCCGTGGACCCCTCGCCGATAGAAACGCAATCATCACCCGTTCCAATCACGCACTTCGACACTACGACGTGATGGGAACGGCTAATATGAATTCCGTCAGTGTTTGGGCTGTCATCCGGAGCGATGATGTTGAGACCGGTAGCTGAAAAGTTGCGACAACTTGTTATCGTCATTTGGAACCCTTTGCTATCCATCAGTTTCAGATCCTGAACCGAACCGGTCCTAATCGCCTGGAACTTAATCGACTACACACAATAAAGCCTCGTTATTGCACCACAATACGAGTTTATAAAACATAAATTTTGTATGTTTTATCAGAAAGTTCCCAGTTGACTCTAGGTAAAAGATCTGGTTACCCAAACTTACCACTGGCAGAGGCTTTTTATTGTCGTGGTCGTCACCGTCGCGTTTCTTCCTCTCCTCCCAAGCCGGTTTACCTTGTCCGTCGAACGTCCCGCGACCGGACACGTGCAAACCAGCTATGTTGTGGAACAACATACAATCACGATGCGGGAACTTGTCTAAATCGGTGCTCGCTAAGATTATCGCTTGTATTTCGACGAATATCGGATACGACTTGCACGGTCCTTTGAAGACGACTTCGCCTATAACGTATCTACCCGGCGGAAAATAAAGTCTTGTTGGACCAGTTGATTCACACACTTCTTCCCACGCCTTCATAAACGCCTGCATACACATAAAATTTGTCTCCTTAAAAAAACAACATAGGCCATGTTTGGATAATAAGGTTGGGCTTGTTTGGTTAACCAAACCAGGTAGATGTTTGGATTTGATGGTTTTGGTTTTGAGGTTTTGACATTTATGTGAGTAGAAAAATGAATAAAACGTGGGTCTTACGAATTTTGGGTTGAACTTTTGGTTAACTTTTTGTGGAGGTTAATTAAACCATGGTATCCATAACTTTCGGAAAACCTTAAACTTGTTATCGTACCTCGGCATTGTCGGTCAGGCCGTCGGGTTTGGCGCCGAAGTTGGTCACCTTGACGACCTTCTCAGCTGCAACCGCCGGAGTAGAAATAAGGATGCCGCAGCAGAGAAGAAGAAGACATAGGAGGAAACCATTTTGGAAAATGATGGTTCTTGAGAAAGCCATTGTAGTGTTGAAGTTTTTTTTCTGAGAGTTTATGCCGAGGGAAATTATATATTTATAGTCTTGGAGAAGGCATTTATTTAGTTAAAGACTACAACTAATTAAGTCAAACAACAGTTTTCTTTTGAGAATTTAGATCTGCATTAAACTGAATAACATACACTTTGAATTGATAATTTATGCAGTTTCGGTTTTGTTACAGAAAATGAAATTTAAGGTTTTTTGTTAAGTTTTATTTTTCACAAATGATAATTGATCCCACTTCTTCAATGGGAACTAGAATTATGGGATTGTGGGCTGTACATCATGGAGATTTTTGTGCTAAGTGGGGTTGCTTTTGTGGACGTGTGTGAAGGATACTGGAATTTTTCGTAGCAGAAAAATAAAATACCAAGACCTGATTTTTCAATTTCTAAAGCATCTTCAATAGTTATCTCCCTCGCTACTAGTAGCAATAGTTATCTCCCTCGCCAATAGTTATCTCCCTCGCTACAAGAGCTGATAACTATCGATTTGAAGGATACTGGAGTTCTTCAAATCGATAGTTATCCACCTTGCTACTAGTTATTTTAAAAAGAACCAATAGTTATCCACCTTGCTACTAGTAGCGAGGGAGATAACTATTTCAAAATCTGATTTTTCTTGATTTTAGGCAATTTCTACTACTCTTGATTTGTAGGCATAAAATCTTGAAACTAATTCAAAGTACTATGGCACAAAAATATGACCGCTAACTTTTGTTCAAAATTAGTTGCAATTTTAACCGTTAAAAAAACAAATTTAGCTAATTTTTACATGATAGTATTGGAGTACAACATAAAATATCTCAAGAGTTAAAATAAAGAATTCCAGTTTTAGTTAAATTATACATGAAATATAGCAATTACCATTGGAGATGCTCTAAACCAATACTTTCTTTTTTGAAATTTTTATAAACCGATATTTAAAAAAAATGTAATTTATCAAACATTGTTCCTCAAAAAATAAAAATAAAATAACATTGCATGTCTGTATAAGTATATTTATTCTTCCGCTACTATATTTGTTAACGTCGTTGTAATGCTAATTATTCACGTTGCAACACAGCGATGGTGCGATTTTTTTTCATTTTTTTTTTTGAGGAAAATATAAATGTATTAAACATGGATAGTGAAACCCAATTGATCATTAGTAAATACATCGGAAAGTCTAAATAAGAAATTGTGAACAAAAACTCAGATGACCAGGATCGCCCCTAGATTTTTATGGGCTCCAGGCTAGGTTGAATGTGAGACTCCTTTTATAATTGTGTGAGAATAAAAAAAAATACTCCATAAGACATTGAGGTAAGTCTTAAAGAAAAAAAAAAAAAAAAAAAAAAAACTTACTCAACAACAGGCCGGCATATACCTCACGTTTTATTAATAGTTCAGGTTTTTAACCCGTAAAAAAGATATGGGGACGTAATACCTTACCCACTACAAAAAAATACAATATTTATAAAAAAAATTACCTTTCTTGCTTTCATAGATGCAATATTACAGATCGAAAAGTCGTACTCAAGTTGTTCTAACATATCTCTGACGATAGAAAAGAAACCCAAAACACTTAGTATTTTTTTTTGAAGAGATAAAAATTATTCCACATTAAATGCTAAAAATTATGGTAAGTTATCTATTATGGATACCATCAAACTAATTGAACGATGGTAGCTGGAGAGATAAAATCTTCTATAATTCAATGCTAAAAATTATGATAATTTTTTTATTATGGGCACGATCAAAATCAGTTATCATTCTTATGTAATTCTATCTACAAAATCTTTTTAGTTTTCTTCGAAAGATTATAGACCGTATTTCTTTATTCTCACTGTGTATTATAAATTTACAATATTACCCCTATTTATGAAAGAATTCGGGACCCTTTGAAATTGGAGGCCTTAGAGCAACTCCAACAGAAGGAGCAAACCACCATTTGGACCAAAACATGCTCCACATCAGGGAAAACACAACTCCAGCAGAAGGAGCATCTGCTGGAGCAAAACTAAGGACAATGAAATGGAGGACAAAATCTGGGACTTACTGTTCATAGGAGCAAAACATAAAAAACTGATTTTTAATCAAAAAATTGATTCCACCCTCAACTTCAAACATAAAAGAAAAAAATGAAATTGTGTTAGAATATATCTATTCGAATATGACCGTTAGAAAATAGCCAATGGAAATAGTGATAAAAAAACCAAATATTTTTTTTAAATAAATCAAGTATTTTAAGTAAATGATTAAAATATTATATTAATTACATACAATTTGTTTAAATAAACATTACTTAGTTACTTAAGACTAATTAATATAGAAATATAATTAATTAATTAATTAATTAATTAATTAATTAATAATTAATTAATTAATTAATTAATTAATAATAATAATAATAATAATAATAATAATAATAATAATAATAATAATAAAAAAATACAATAATTTGGTCCAAGGACAATTTTTGCTCCTCACTGTTGGAGCTCAAGCAACAAAGTGGAGGAGCAAATTTCGCTCAAGGACCAAATTTGGTCCAAGGACAAATTTCTATCCTCCATCTCTTGGAGTTGCTCTTAGGCGAACACCTAATCTGGCTAGCAGATGAGCCGGCCCTACATATGACCATCTATCATTCTCATCAAAGGCTGGCTTTGGTGGCGAAGAGATGGACTAGCCCATTTCCCTCGCTGGATTCCGCTATTGCAAAATATAATTTTGAAAACCAAACAATTAGATATTTTTTAAAACAATTAGATTTTTAAGGGTATCTCCAAACCTTAAGGGGAGGATGATAAGGAAAATTGTATAAAAATACGGTTCAAGTGTTCAAGTCCAGTGCTTAGGATTTTTTTTTTTTTTTTTTTGGGTGTGTGATGAGTAGGGGGATTACCCCATTGACAAGACCCTCCCCCTCCCATCCACAGAGTGATTAAATAATTCATTTTTCTATATTAATTATACTTAATAATATTTTATGATTACAATTTGTATTTTTTAAAATAATGCATTTTTTCATTTTTTAATTATTAAAGAAAACAAATAATGTATTCTCGATAATTGAAAAGTATATCAACGAAAATTTATTGTTGTTTGTTTGTTGAAAATTTGATAAATCTTATTTTTGTGTCAATTATCAATTAAAATAATTAAATAATTAAAAAACACGATTAAAAAATTCAAATTTATTTAATTATAAGTAGAATAAGACAAAGGCGACTAAAATATGACACGACTAAAAACAAAACGAAATATAGTAATTAGATACAATAAATACATGCGCTCGCGCGCACACACATATATATATATCACTCTGTCCCAGGTGCTTTGCACCATTTGACTTTTTCGCCCATAATTAGGTTACTTTGACCCGGTGATTTAGATTGCAAAACGATATAATTTTTTATGATCTTGTAGAATAAGAGTTACACTACATCACTACGAAAAAATTATTTAAAAAAATTACAACGTTTTGCTATCCAAATCACCGGGTCAAAGTAACCCAATTATGTGTGAAAAAGTCAAATGGTGCAAAGCACTTGGAACTATTATTATATATTTATTTTTTCATATTTAGTTTTTTCTTAAAATTATTAAATATATAGTAAAATTAATTTTTTTATCTCAGAATTAATTTTTTTGAGTGAGGAGGAGGGGTGGGTTGGAGATGATGAGTAGTAGTTTGGAAAAAGGGGAAGGGGAGGAGAAAATTGTGAGCTCGTGGGGGAGGGGGAAGACCGAGTGGGGTGGAAATGCCCTAAAAAGATATGATAGACATCTAAGTATCCAAAGAAGCCCATTGTCCTAGGGTAAAAGACGCGTTCACCCATCTAGTTTAATCCAATGAGACTTTTACCCCTTCTTGTTTGGGAAAAGGCTCTTTTGCTCCTTCAGTGTGCCAAACTTTAAGCAGCTTAAATTTACACCCTCTTATTGTGATCTCGCTGAGCTGTGCGAGAGGTCTATCACAAAAAATAATTTTGGAGACCAACTTTGTGGTAATAAAGAGTGGCACACTCAAGAGGTGAAAGTGTCCTTCAGTCAAACTGGTAATAAAGAGTGGCACACTCAAGAGGTGAAAGTGTCCTTCAGTCAAACTACAGGGGGGTGCAAGTGTCTTTTACCTATTGTGTTATGGGTATTGGTAGATGCAGGAGAAACATTTTTGTGTTGTGGAGACACTACCAACCCTTGTTCATAACTCCTGTACTGAGATCAAAAGCACCATCTTTATAAAAAGAGCAGGGAGAGAGATCACCTGCAATTTATAACAGGTCAGTAAGCAGATACTTCTCACCCATTCCTTCTCTGAATAACCCTTTTTTTTAATTATCTCTCGTGGGTTTTGATGATCTCTTTGTCAATTTCGGGCTATGAATTGAGCTCTACCCATATTCTTTTAAATCAGTTTCTTGAAATGTCTTCGTTGTTGGGTATCTCAAAGTGTTTGCTGATTGGTGTTATTGGGTCTCTGATCATATGCGCATAAACTGTTTGTTAAAATGCCTAGCTGAACAAATCAAGAAAACCATGAACTGACACAAATAAGACAAAGATGGTCAGATTTTCTTGAAATTGGTACTCATCAAAGCATTGGTGTCTCATGAATTTGTTCTTAGCATGTCAAACATTCCGCGAAATGTTTAGTCTTTGCATGCTTTGATAAATTGCTTTGGGTTTTGGTAACAACTAGCTCTTTCTTTGTGGCACCATTGCACATTCTCCTGGGCTAGTGGTTCCAAACAACACTCCATATACAATACAGTGCACACATCCATGTGTCTGGCTATGTAGAATGAAGAGAAGTTTAGGCCATTCTGCTCATAACGTACAAGTCATCAAGCTTACAAAAGCCCTTATCATAAGTAGCTTATCAGCTCACTTTGCCTCGGATAGGATTACTTTGCAGCACAGTAAACTGCAAATAGCTCTTCAAGGCAATTGGCAAGGATTGAGTGAGATGACTAAGTGATGTCATACGTTCTGGGTTCTATTTTACTTATTATGACGAGTCTGATGAGAGAAAAACCTTCAAGATAGGATTAGTTATTCCACCAAGTGAATGAATGACCAAAATATCGTTAAAGCTGACACAAAATCATTTCGAAATTCTAACAGCTCATCTTTTCTGTTAGAATGGAGTAGCGTCTTTACATAAGAATTGGGAAACCAACAAAATAAGCTAACAAAAAGTTGTTTTGCTCTGCTCCTCTATCCTGTCTCATATGATTCCAGAGTACTATATATAGCAACTGAGGAAGTGGTGAAAACATTAGAATCATATCTACAGCGAAACTCCTAGACCCCAAAGAGTCCTTTTCCTAGTGTTTTCAAGGAAAGATGAAGGGACTAGTCATTGTTTTAGTTGTGTTAGCCATATTTCAGCTATTAGTTGAACCGGGGGAATCCATCACTTGTGCCCAAGTGGACACATGCTTGGTTCCTTGTTTGCCTTACCTTATGGGAGCAGGTAATCCCACATCGTTTTGCTGTGAGGGAGTGAAAGCAATTAAAGGGATGGCTTCAACCACAGAACAAAAACAAGCAGCGTGCAAGTGCATCAAACAAGCTGCGAGTCTTTATACAACCTTAAGAGAAGATGCAGCACAGGCTCTGCCCACAAACTGTGGTGTTGAAATGGATGTACCAATCTCTCGAACCACCGACTGTGATACGTGAGTATCATTTTGCTTGCTTGGACGCATATGAATCATCTTTCAATATGCTCCATTAGTTGAAAATAGGGTTGGAACTAAATTCTGGATTAGACCATGTAGTTTATTATTCAAAACTTGATTTAAATCCTTCCAGTCACTCCATGACCCGGAAAGTTGTTGAGCCTAGTACACTGTTGCTTCAGAGTGTTTTATTTTTATTCTATGTGGGCTGATATTAATTGATTTTGTGTTTTGACAGCATCGACTAAGGTGCAAGCTATCCTATTCAACCGGCAAAGCAACGAAGGAAAGAGATTCCAGAAACCATGACTGCATAGCATTTAATTCATCTTCCTAGTTATGTGAAATCGAATGATAAAGATTTCGTAGGTTAATACGCTGTGTATCGTTGAAGGTTTACCCAGTTTCACGATTTCGTAAGTTTTTCGACTAAATAGATGTACTCTCTTCAGATCCTTTTAATGAGATAGTTGCCTGGTATGGTATGTTGCCTTTATTTGGAACACAGATCTCTAACATTTTTTCAATTTCTCGTTATGTAGAATTGTACAAAGACGCACATCATATTACCTACGCGAGATGCAATATTCTAATTTTAAATCATTTAAAGCATAAGCAATAGATGCAGATCTATTCAACCAGCAGAAAGATGAGCGGTCATAGCTCAGAGGTTTTAAGTATTAAAAAGTTCAAAAGTAATCCAACCAGACAAAAGACAACGAATCAAGGAACAGTAACCTGAATAAGATCTTATGTTTCTGCTATGTTGAGACCCTGCATGCTCCTACTGAAGCGTTACTCTGAAAATCTGTCCTGCAGTTTCATTAGTTCATGGATCGCTGGAGTGGAATCTTAAAGGTTCCACTGAATAATGCTAGCAAGGCTCAATATAGAGTCGCAGTGTCTCTCTGCCTCTTATCTGCTTCCAGGAGTTTGGCTGTGAGTATTTTCTACTTTCTAGTATACTAAAGACTTGCACTAGTTCTTCATCTTAAAATAGGACCAGTTTACAAAATTGTGGAATTCTCTTACATTTTGATGGCAGGTACCTACTGCAAATGCTATCTTCTTCAATGGTGATCGGGTTGAAGGCACTGGAAATCCAGTGATCGAGAAGCTATCTGATCTGCAGAAACTAGCTGAAATTCTGGTCTCTAAGTTTGGTGGTTCAGTAAATGCTTTCGTTATTGAGGCTTCTACTTTTACTGGACCATTTGCGGTTTACAGAGATTTCATTCCATCAGTAAACAGCTGGGGGGAGCCAAAGTCGTATGATGCTACTGGATTTCCTGCTTCTTCGTCAATAGTTACTCTCTTATCAAATTGCTTGAAAGAGGTATACCTTGGGGGCTCATTGAAATGCTAAGTGAAAAAATCTGAACTAAATCAGTAGAACTCTTAAGAATTCTGTAATTTGAGGATTAACTAGGAAAATGTATGTAGATCGTTCTTGATTGCAGTTGTACTTTCAAGTTGCCGCGTCATTCAGATTAAATGTATTGGGCTTGCATTACATGCATCTTTCCAACATACTTCATAATCAGCTTGTTATGATTCAGTGAACAACTGATTTGATTTAGGTTGAACCGTTACAGATTATACTTTTATTTTCATCTGGCATTCCTAGCTGGTTTTATTCCTACATTTCATGCAAATCATTTCTAGTCCCTTATTAAATTCTGTTGTTGCAGGCAAAAAACTTCATCCCAAAAAGGCAAGAACCCTACCAAGTAGGAGCATCTCAATCTTCTTTATCTCATCCCAAGACATTCATCATTGGGTTCAGCAAGGGCGGAACCGTACTTAACCAACTAGTAGCCGAGCTTGGTTTTTCTGCAGAGGATTCCTCTGAAAACCCGTCCAATGTTAATAAACAGCAAATGGAGGAAAACCTTGTATCTTCGGTGGAAGAGAATCAGATAATAATACCGAGTTCCAAAGAAAGCTTCTTAAACAGCATAACCGAGATCCATTACGTGGATGTTGGGTTGAATTCTCCTGGAGCGTACCTCACTGATAGCGAAGCCATTGAAAGAGTCTCGAAGCGAGTGGTTGTTCTTGGAGCTTCTGGAATCCGTTTCGTCCTACATGGAACTCCCAGACAATGGTGTGACAGTAGAAGAGATTGGATAAAGAAGGAGAAAGATAAGCTACTTCAGCTGCTTAAATCAGAAGCTCAGAGGACCGAAGGAAAACTAAACGTGTGCGAGAGATTATACTATGCTGACAAGGCTCCTTCAATCCAGATGCATTTTGAAATAATAGAAGATTTAGATGTTAGTTGATAATTCTATGACTCTTAGTAGTTGATAGCATCGCAGAAGGACTGCGATATGTTCTCTCTTATAATGCAGATCCTGTGAAGTTGGTTGTACTTCAATTAGGTGTGCGGGGATTTTCATATTGAAGCCATAGTTTGTGCTTTAGTGTTTTTTCCTAATTTTCACAGTATATTGCTTCAGATCCAGCGTTTGTTGACCTTTGATGCGGAGCAAATGGAGGTTCTTGTAGGCTGGGATAATTAGAGCCTTTGATGTGTATCCAAAGACAGGGTCAAACCATCGCCTACGCCAGACAGTTGGAAGCTAAGTGAGATATTCGCAACCGGTGTTGTCCTTGGTGGTTATTTGGCTATAATGACTGTGGTTTTCTTCTGGTTAGCTTATGAAACTAACTTCTTCACGGTAAGCATCTGGACTTTATCAAATTCCTAGGTTTAACATATCACAAACAATTTCACGAATTCTCAGGTTTCACTTTTCAGAACTGTGCTTTCTATTTTGCAGAAACATTTCCATGCAAAGGATTTGAACCGGCGCCACTTTAACATGTCGGATAAGACCGAATCCGATCATCTCAATGCGATGATGGCATCTGCTGTTTATCTTCAAGTTAGCACGATCAGCCAAGCGTTGATCTTTGTTACCCGCTCTAGGGGATGGTCGACCCGGTCTTTTGCTTGTGTTTACCTTTCTTAGATCTCTTCTTGTTCTTGGGTTTTTTGACGGAGTTGACCTTTTGGTGGTTCTTTTGTGTAGGTTGCGACAGTGATATCAGCTACTGTAACGTGGGAACTGGCCGGAATCAGGAAAATAGGCTGGGGCTGGAGCGTAGTCATTTGGTTGTACAATTTGCTGACTTACCTGTTACTTGACCCTATAAAGTTCGCTGTTCGGTATGCCCTAGCCCCTAAGTGGGAAGGCATGGGGTCTGGTGGTGGATAACAAGGTATGATCAGCTGTTCCCCTTCTGTGACAGAATCCTTATTCTGCCCCCAGGGCGTAGCACAGTTGGTACTCTGTGGGTCATGGTGGCAACTGGGTTGACCCGCGGCCAAAACTGGCCCAGCCCCCCCCCCCCCCCCCCCCCCCAAACCACCAATTGACCATTTTTATTCGGCCCGGCCCCGTACTCAAAGTGCTTTTAGCCCCTAACCAGGCCGGATCGCCTTCCTTCCCCCAACAGCTCGTACCGGCCCCTTCCCCTCCCAGCCCTCCTCCAAGCCCGCCCCCACCCCACCAACTAGCCTGGCCCCATGCCAGACCGGCCCTTTGACACCATGATCACTGGGGCAGATTTGGTGCAAGGTTCGAGTCATGGTAGCCGCAGTGTAGGAGTTTTACCCTTAACAGGTTGGCTCCTTATGTGCACCATGCCCTGGCCCTCCCCCACTAAGAGACCTCTGTGTACCTGATTTACCCTTCTCTGGTGGCTTGAGACGGTGCCAGAGGGGCAGCTAGGGTGGTTGTCTCCACCTTTTGCTCCAAGAACTAGAACATGTTCCATTTTTTAAACAAAATCATTTGTGTCTGCACTGTTTCTAACTTTATGTTTGGATTTTTTTTACTAGACGGCTTTCACGACGCAAAAGGATTTTGGAAAGGAAATGCGAGAGGCTGCTTGGGCGGCTGAGCAGAGGACACTTCATGGGTTATCTTCTGAGCACAACAAGAGCAGCTTTACTCAGAGCGGCAACTTTAATAGCATTAGTCTTATGGCGGAAGAAGCTAAAAGGCGTGCTGAGATTGCAAGGTTAGTGTCAAAGTTTTCAAATTATATTTTGCGATACCATTGGTCGCCATCTTCTAAGTTGGGAACATTGATCCCACTGTTTCTGATGACAATTATGCAGACTGAGGGAGATTCATACTTTACAAGGCAGGGTTGAGTCCTTTGCCAAGATGAGAGGATTGGATATTGATGCTATGAACCAAAACTACACTGTTTGATCCTCTGCATTTGTTTTTCTTCTTTTTTTCTTCATTTCACGTGTAGTCTGATTTTTTCAACCTGTATTTTACTCACGATACCATGCTTCCACGATAATTAATATGATTTTTTATCTCTATGTCATTCGGTTGGTGAACTCTTTGTGGATTAATATACCAATTCTTCTATTTTTTACTAGTGCTGGTCACATATTTTGAGTGCTAAGCCAAATTTGTAACTGTAGTTGGCTCTGTAAGATAAAATACAGATACCAAAAAAATAATGGGTCAGTAACTTGTGCAAGGAAGGTGTTTGATGAAATGACTGACAGAAGTCGAGGTATTTGTAGTTCTATTTGGTGAAATGCTAGAGAAGAATATATTATCTTGGAATGCGGTTACTGGAAGTTATTGCTGAAATAAGCACCCCCTTGAGAATGTTTGCTGAAATATCTGTAGTTCCATTTGGCGATAAGTGTTCTTTCCATGGCGGTTCTAACTTCTTACAGTCACGATCATATGAGCGAAAGAAACTGCTGTCAAGAAGAATGGTTGAAGTATCTCATTCTCTCCCTCACACACACACACACACACACACACACACATACACACACACACTTATTCAGTCTCCTCCTTGAAGCTAATTGAAGGTTCCAAGCCAGGAATCACAAGTGAAGGAACCTTGTAAACTGATACCTTGCTTGTACTGAGAGCATTTGAGCAAGAACCATTCTTTCACACGTTACCATTAGTCTTCTTCAGCCATATAGCATCAATATTGTTATAGAGGACCAAGTCAATGTTCATATCTGCAAGTATGGGGATCGCGGCAAGCTTCATGGGAAAAGGTTTTGGATTTGAAACACCTTGTATCTTCCATGTTATGCGCCCAGTTCCTTTCTTTTGTGATTTCGTTAGTTCATAGCTAGTGTCGATAGTTGCTTAAATCTTTCCCTTTGCAGGATTGCCAGCAGCACAAATGCTGAATTTCGCCATTGGAACTCTATACCGGCAATTCATAGAGCGAGATATCAAAGATTTCAAGGACTTCCACATGGCTATTCTCGACATTCTCAAGTAAGATATTTGCAGCATTTTTCATCAAGTACTAGGTAAATTGGTTTTTCCTATGTTCTTCAACTTGCTCTTTTTCAGTTCATTCAACGCCTCGCTGCCTGGAAAGCACTACGATGCCCCGTCTAGGAAGGAAGTCGAGGTCTTCTCTCTCTCTCTCTCTCTCTCTCTCCGCACACGCTATATAAGCAAAAACACAGGCATGTTTTGTGGGACGTTTTCATTTTTACTACTTTTGGCAGTAATTAGGGTTTTTCTACTATTGAAGCAGTATGTGGACTACATGCAAAGACCGTTTTTCTATTCTGGATTATTATATTGAGCATCTTAGTTTTGAGATCTCTTTTATCCATCTAAGAACGCCGTAAGACTTTCTTTATGCTTCCAGTCTACGTCACACTCTCTCTCATAAATGCCAGCGAACGCACAGGCATGCTTTATGGAGTGGAAAGAAGTTCCAGAGTGGGAGAAGAAGAAGGTATTTGTAGAATTCATGAAGAATAAAGTGAAAATCAGCAAATTAGACGACTCGACGATGATCGTGGGGCTGGTGACGCCGCCGGTAGCAATGGCGGCGAAGAAAGCTGGAGAGAGATTGCCTCAGCTGAAAATGATAAAGGCTATTCCTGATGTTGAGTTTGTGCCATCCATGACTTTGGTGGCCTTGGTCTCTGCAAAGCTTTCAAGACGGATATTCCTAGACAAGGTTGTTGCACCATGAAGAGACATTTTACATGGTATTTGGACAAATTATCTGTTGTTTTCTTCATATGAAAAGCATATACTACATGTGTTTTGATTTAATTTCATACATGTAATTCAGAAGACATACAGTTTTTTATTAGGTTTCCATTTGTGTTGTGATTGTCATTTCCTTGATAGGTTTTGGACTTGCTCCATTAATTGGTTGATAGGTGAAATAACTCGCCCTTTACCATGTCGCCGTTTTTGGTTGTAATGAATGAATATTAGAGCATCTCCAAGAAGGAGGAGCAATTATTTGTCCATTTGGACCAAATTTAATCGCCCACTTTTCAGTTTTTGCTCCAAAAAATGAGGACCACATTTTCTCTTTTATCAATATTTTATTAGTTTTTATTTATGTACTATCGAACAATTATATTATACATGTTATTTATAGCACAATAAATAAATTTCATTTGAAACAAAAAACAAGGTAGGTGAATTAGCTATAAAATACTAATAATAAACAAATTAGAAAGTGAAAATGATATAACGTTTGACCATTTTTTATCTAATTATGAGCTTATTAAAATATTATACAGTTAAACATATAAAAATTAACATTATTCAACTTAATTATTGATAAAGTGTCGTCTCAATACAACAAAACTCAACACAGATGAATAAATAATTTTTTTTATAATATTTTGTCAACTGAACAGTACATTCAAATTGGTCATTCCTTCACTCCTGACCAAATTTACTCCAACATTTGATCCGCCGTTGGAGCTCCAGTGTTTGTGTTCTGGACCAAATTTGATTCAAAAATAAGATTTGGTCCATCCCTCGAAGAAGATGCTCTTACTTCTTCACGAAAGGTTCTCTACCAGGCTGGCCCATCTGTATAGTTAAGGTCTCCGCTTTAAGCCCACTAACAAAGTAGGCCCTGGCCCATTAGCAAATACATATTGATAATGTTGTCTTTCATCGAGTAAAAGTATAAAGGTAAAGGCACTTCCTGCACTTTCATCTTACCAAAAAGAAGGCCCCATGTTTGGTATGAAAAAAGAAGGTAGCACTACAAGAAATCAGAGCTTTAGAAGCGGCTGTAACCGCTGGCATAGATCTACCGCATGTTTGGTGTGAAATGATCCACTAGCCGCCGCTATGTCCCCAGTGGCGGACACAGGATTTGTACCATGGGGGGGCCAAAAATGCACAGTGACACAACGCAATATTTAAAGTTTACTAAAGCTTTGATTTTGATCATGAGCCAAAATACTACTCTTCATTCAACAAACCATGAAATTCATTTAATTATGCAACAACCGATTTTCCAATTAATCAAATAAAACGCAGTCAAGCAAACAAATCAAAAATGAAGTTCTCATGTGTCCACAAAACCCAATTTCAGTTAGAATCGCTAGAAAGCAAAAGAAGCATATCAAAAACGTTATAATCGTTTAAACATTGTTGAAAAAAAATAAAACAAAACTTAAGAAAGTCAAAATTAATTGCTAACACGTCGTTTTCTTTATTCTATTTTTCTCACTTTTTTAGAATTTATTTTAATGCAATTCATTTAGAATAAACTTTCCTCAATTATAGGGATTGTTTTCCATTTGAAGTAACTGCTATTGTAACTTCTCAAAAAAAAAAAAAAAAAAAAAAACTGCTATTGTAGCACAACTCCTATTTTCACTCCACTTACTCTAAAATCTCTTAATTAATCGTTGACTACCTATTAAATTAAATTTAAATTTATCTCAAAGATGGTAAGATTTTCCATATAACTGGATGTAATTTACACTTTTACAGCTACCATTCCTTCTATTTTATATAATTTTCCAAATATGAGGGGGCCAAGCTTAAAAGGGTATAGAATTTTCTAAAATTTATACATTCATAATAAGAAGCGAAAAAATAATTTGTAGGGGCCATGGCCCCCCTTAGCCCCCCCTTGGGTCCGCCCCTGTATGTCCCTGCTGGCCTAGCTCCCAAGCGGCGGGTGTGGTAGGTACCTAAGGCGGCAGATGCGACCTCTGGCATAGATCTGAATATATTGCAGCGGGTGCAATATAGCGTGTAGTGTGGCGTGTAGCGGGTGCAATATAGCGTGTAGACATCTCAAGCTATGTTGTAGTGTAGTGTGTAGTGTGTTTTTCGTACCACTCTCCTATCTCTGAGAGCATCTCGAAGTGTAAAACGTTCATTGAACTGAACTTGTTCCTGTCATAAATTTTTTGAATTGTTGCTCGAGCAATTGTCTTAGATATAAGTCGCCGGAATTATTTTAATATTTTCTACTTCATCATTAATACTCGACAGTTCTAGATAAAAGTAAAATTCATTTATACTTTCCACCATTATGGTAAGCTTCGGTTTTGTCTAAGATTTATGCATGGTGAATAGTTGCTTCACATTTTACACCAGCAATGCAACTAGTTTTTTTTTACAATTTGAGCTAAAATATGTTTCTCCATCTGTTGGAGATGTTCTATAGCATATAAACCGCTATCTCAAAATCACTTGGCATCATATACTCCAAAATCCTTGACAATTCAATGATCTTAAGATGTACTACCTCTGTTTCTTTTCTTTCACCTCACTCCATTTTTTGACACTATTCACTAGATCACTTTGACCCGGTGATTTGGTTAGCAAAAAATACACAAATTTAATAATGTTTGCATGATCTTGTATATTAAACTTACTCTATAATACTACGAAAAAATTGCCTAAAAGTTATATCGTTTTATTATCTAAATTATCGAGTCAAAGTGACCCAATTACAGGTAAAAAAGTCAACATAAGGTGAAAGAGAAGAAACGGAGGTAGTATGTGTGTTTCATGGCCTAATTTGACTCTAGCATGAGCGGCCCTGTGAGTTACTAATGCTTAAATTTATACAAATTTTTGGGATTTAATTTTATGCTCATATAAAAATTTCTCATGTTCAAACCAAATTTAGCAAGTTGCTTTTGTAGATATGTTACATCCATTTTTTGTTGTTCAAAAAGATATGTTACATCCATTGAAGGTTGTTTTTGCAGTCCAAGACCACTGTCAATCTCCATGTTTTGTCAGTGAGGGCCGCTATGCTTCACCCTTTTTTTTTCACCCTTCAAGTTCACCTCCTACATGTCAAGATATGATTGTAGTATCTATTTATTTTAAAATATTTCTATAATTACATCACCAATCAAAAACATCCACATAAGGAGTGAACTTGAGGGGTGAAGAAAAAAGGGTGACATTTAACATTTCCCTTTGTCATTTCACTGATTTTTTGGCTTGAACCATCTCTTCATCAATTATTTATCTTTAGATCAAGACTAATTCAGTGACCAGAAATATAACTAACCACATTAAGAGGCACAGTAAAACTGATCATATTTTCGTAAATAAATGTCGATGTTTATTCAAAATAAAAAATTAAAAGTTGGTTTACTCAAAAAAAAAATTAGAAGTTCTTTCAAAAAAAAAAGAGAGTTGGTGTACTTAGATATTTTTCTCTGAGGGGTCAAATCTAAATTATTGATCACTAGGGGATTGCCCGTGCCCGAGGGCACTACCCCAAAAACACGTTTCACGACCTATTGTAATGTCATAAATAAAATAAGTATTTTTATCTAAAAACATGGGCAGAAAACGAAGACAACATAAATAATTGTAATAAATAATCAGAAACAAAGGAAACTCATTTTTTATAATTATGATAAAATGAGTGGGTAGTTAAGTGGGTAGTTAAGTAGTGGGTAGTTAAGTGGGTGGTAGGTGAGATCTAAGGGCTGGGGTTAATTCAATCTAACGGTCTAAAAAACATTTTAAAGTCAACCGTCCTAATTTATAATATAGATGTACTCACACTAACATAAATAGATTAATTATTTAAAGAAAAAAGGCTAAATTTAGAAGTTGTGTCCACACAATTTTTCAAAAAAGCAGCACAAGTCGGGGAAGCAGTAATAACTGGTCTGGCAATAACAAACTTCCATTTTCATACAAAGACAAAAAGCCGAATACAAACTTTACTTCGCCGATCACCCTCACCACTCACCACTACTACTCACACCTCACACACACAGAGATAGCAGAAGAAGATGGTTCGCGAGAATGGCAACAGTCTCGTTTCAACCTCCTTCTTCTCCAATTTCTGGTCCTCTGCGGTGAGAAACAAACCCTTGCCTTCAAATTCCCAAACCTCCGGCGACCTCAGCTCCGGCGACGGCCTCGTCCGACGCCTCGGCCTGCTGGACCTGCTCTTGATCGGCATCGGCGCCTCCATCGGCGCCGGAATCTTCGTCGTCACCGGCACCGTCGCTCACGACGCCGGCCCCGGTCAGTTCAATTCTCATTTCATGCCCTAGCTGCTTCTCTCATTGCGCAATTTTGAACTCTTTAGCCCTAATTTTGGTGCATAGATTATGAATTTAGAGTAAATTCGTACCTACTGTTACTATATTGAGTGTTGGTACTAAGAGATATTGATCCTATGGAGTAGGATATTGATGGTAGGTGGATACTATTTATTCTTTTTTTTTTTTTGTACAAAAGATGACAGGTGGATACTAATTACTATCACTCCGTCTCACCTCTTCCTCCCCATACTCGTATTTGAGTCCCTTTGACCGGGTGATTTTGATAACAAAATGATGCGATTTTCTCATAATTTTTTCACCGTTTTATAGAGCAACTTTTACAATGCAACACCATAAAAAATCATTCAAAAATTGCATCATTTTGCTATCCAAATCACCGAGTCAAAGTGACCCGGTGAATAGTGGTAAAAATCAAATTGGGGAGGAAGAGGTGGGACAGAGTGGTACTCTATAGTTAAATCTATGTAAATTGTTTCTTTGTCACGTTACAACATACGGTACCACTCTGATTCGTCTTTTTTCCATCATCTTGGCTTTTTGACTCGTATCTGTGTCACTTTGACCTGGTGATTTGGATTGCAAAATGATGCAATTTTTTAATAATTTTTCACCCTGTTATAGAGCAACTTTTACTCTACAACATCATGAAAAGATTATAAAAAAATTGCATCATTTTGCAATCCAAATCACAGTTCACCCAGTTAATAGTGGTAAAAATCAGGATGATAGGAAAGAGACAAATCAGAGTGGTAAGGCATTGATGAACCTACCAAATACTCCCTCCGTCCCGAAATGTTTGTCTTGTTTGACTTTTCACACATATTAAGGTAGTGGAAAAAAATGTTAAAAAGTTCATGCACTACCCATATTATCCTTGCATATCAATGATGGTAGTACATGGGTACATGAAAAAGAATAAAGTAATTAATTAGTGGACGGTAAGAATGGAAAAGGTGGTGTTAAAAGGGAGAAATTTTTTAGTGCTCTAAAAGAGCACCACGTGGTGCTCCACAACCAATAAATACGTGCCAACCACTAACCGTTTGTATAAGTGGAACAATGTGGTTGGAAGTAGAGCACCACGTGGTGTTCTTTTGAAGGACTAAAAAATTTCTCGTTAAAAGGTGCTTGTGTTTCCAAAGGAGACACAATTTTGGGACAAGTCAAAAGGGCAAACAAGACAAACATTTCGGGACGGAGGGAGTATCTTTTATCTGTTTCTACACTTTCTGGTTACTGAACTGTATCGGTGTAAGGCTATATGTTAGTACATAATTTGTAGAACTTGAGCCCAAATTGGGTTAGACTGTTCCTGGTGGTTCTTATTATCTGTTGCTTTTTCTTGAATGCAGGTGCCACAATTAGCTTTATACTAGCAGGAGCATCATGTGTGCTTAACGCGCTATGCTATGCCGAACTAGCTTCTCGTTTCCCTGCTGTTGTTGGTGGAGCCTACTTGTATACGTACACGGCTTTCAACGAGCTTACAGCTTTTCTTGTGTTTACACAACTGATGTTTGACTACCATATCGGTGCAGCTAGCATAGCGAGAAGTTTAGCCAGCTATGTAGTTGGATTACTAAAGCTCTTTCCAGTTTTCAAGGATCACATACCAATTTGGATTGGAGAGGGTACTAAGCATCACAACATATCTATCAACCTTTTGGCTCCAGTTTTACTAGTACTTCTTACAATTGTCCTTTGTCGGGGAGTTGGAGAATCTTCCGTTTTAAATGCAGTCATGACTACAACAAAGGTGATCTTCCTACCCTATAGCTGTATTGAGTTTTGATGAAGGGTTTGATCTTTGATGTTAGTCTTCCAACAGCAATTTTATTGTATTTAAGGAAGCGTTTTTGAAGCAAAATGCAACACTAAATCAGAAGGTGTAATGACACTAACCTGAAGATTAGGCATCATAGGCTAGGCATCATAGGATGAATGTGGCGCTATATTTGCGTTACATGGCTCAAAGTGACGACAGCATGCAACTTAAGAAGATTGTCATGTTTTATGTGAACTGAGATGTATAATCCCCACTTTAATTCATTATTCTAATTCCAGAAACAAAGGTGATTGATCTATTTCATAAAATTATACTACTTAAATAGTATAAAATGTAAAAGATGCCGGTTTAATTTCTTCATTTGGTACTAGATGAATGAAACATTGAATATTTTACTTTTAACAGAATGGGGGGTTTACCAATTGACTGGCAATTCATTTGAAGCCGGACTGTCTTATCTATTTTGATGTTGTAATTTTTATCCAAAAGTGAAATTGTAAACTAGGTAGCGTATGATAGTCTATCACGAGTACAACTCACGGAGTATGATTTAGTCCAACTGTTAAACCGTGATTTGAATTACACTTACTATTGCAGCTTTTTCCGAGTGCTCTAAATGTGTTTCTTTGTTTCTTAATATCAAGAAAGTAAATTAACTGAATTCTTACAACATCTATGCCTCTCTTCTCATCGTTTGCTGCAGATAGTTATTGTTCTTGTTGTCATATTTAGTGGGGCTTTTAAGGTTGATGTTTCAAATTGGTCTCCTTTTGCTCCAAACGGTTTCAAAGAAATACTAACTGGAGCAACCGTGGTATTTTTTGCATACATTGGATTTGATGCCGTTGCTAATTCAGCCGAAGAGGCTAAGAGACCTCAGGTAAGTCCTGAACAGTTGGATCATCCCTATGACAACTACCACACACGTTATATAATTTGTATTTTGGTCTCTGATGGAAAAATGGTATTTCAGAGGGATTTACCGTTGGGCATCATGGGCAGCCTTCTCATTTGTGCTGGATTATATATTGGAGTTTGTCTCGTCATAACTGGAATGGTACCTTACACGTCACTCGGGGCTGAAGCTCCTCTGGCAAAAGCTTTTGCATCCAAGGGCTTGAAATTCATCTCTGTGTTAATCAGCATAGGCGCTATTGTGGGTCTTACTACTACCCTTCTTGTTGGTCTCTATGTTCAGGTGAATACATGTGGAACCCATTCTTCCTCAAAATTGTTATGCTTGTTGGTGGGGTCTAAAATCACGACTTTTGAAGGCAAAATAATTTGATATTCCGATGTGCATTTTATTTTTTTATCACGATATGATGAGTCTAAGACGAAATCTAATTTACAGTCTCGAGTATATCTTGGGCTTGGAAGAGATGGCTTGCTGCCTTCACTATTTGCTAAAGTTCATGCAACCCGCCACACGCCTATCTACTCTCAGGTGTGGGTCGGTATTGTTGCTGGGATCTTGGCTGGACTCTTTAATGTGCGCTCACTGTCGCACTATCTTTCTGCTGGTACACTGGTACGTACCTCAAATCCTATCCTTTAAAACCTGAGCTTCAAAATACAATAAGCTTTCTGTTTCTTTCCTTGGAAAGTGAAAAATGAATATTCTGTATGTCGGTGTAATGACATTTAAGTAAGTTCTATTCAGAACAGTCATAACTTCTTGGTCTGTTCAGAAATAAACATAGTTTTAAAACCGGACTGGCGGTTCAACCGGTCAGACCGGCGAATTTGGGCTTGGCCAATCTGGTTTGGTAATTGGATCGCTCAAGCAAGAAACTGGTCAAAACCGGCCTTTTTTCGACCCAACAGGAGAACCGGGCGTTTTCTTTGTTTTCGAAAAATTAAGTAACTGGCCCAGGGAGTTGAACCCAGAACCTCAGAGCCCAGTGGTCAGCTGCTTACCACTGAAATAAGACGTGTTTTTGTAACGAGTTGTTCCATTTTAGTATTTACATTCTGATTATTTTTTTTATGTTCGTATTAAAACTTTTAACTTGTATTTTTATTTAACACAACTACATCTAATGACATTAAAATTCTGAAAAAACAATATAAAAACAGTTGTGTTTTGCTGAATCTAATTTTTACTGATCATCTCGAAAAGTAAAATAAATGTATATCACTAAATTTGTGTACTCAAAAGTTAATAGATTTTCACATAATCAATTAATAAATTTGAAAACTTAAGTCAGTGTCAAATTATTCGTATAGATACTTTGTTCTTTTACATTTTTTTTTTTTGTAAATTACTTCTGTGTCTAATTGTGCTATTTCTTTTAACAAAGATTAACCATTAAAGTCACTAAAATCGTATGTTTTCATAACATAGTTGATGTTATTGTTGTGTTATTTGATCAATATATTAGTCACACTTAAGACTTTTATTTTTATTTCAATTAATTGAACATATTTCTATATATGTATGTATGGTTTTACCGGTTGAACCACTGGTTTGACCCGTTCAAGGAATCCAGAACTTTTGAAGTGGTTCCGGAAATATTCTTTGTTTTACCATAGCATGCACTTTCTTAGCTTGATCATTTTGTACTAGTGGAATCAGTTGAACCCATAGTACAGTGTATCAGGTACGAAACTTATAGTTGCAACTTGCACAGCCAAATAATCAAAGTAACTCCATGTAACTTATAGTTGCAACTTGGACAGCCAAATAATCAAAGTAACTCCATGTAATTTATTGATGGTTTTATCAGTATAGAATAGCTTTTTGAAGGTAACTATTTGTGTATTAAGATTAGTTACTATTGTCCGTATCCAGCTCCAGTTTTTATTCAAAAAAATAGAAGGCCTGATTGAAATATAATTGTGGGCGATGACGTTTCATTCTGGCTTAAAATTGGGGGAGGGGGTCATTATGGGATGAATGGTGCTACACGGCTCCTCTGAGCTTTTCTAGTGTTTTCTACCGACTTATTGAAAGGAATTTTTGTTTTCTCCAGACAGCCTATTCTGTCGTCTCAGCATGTGTGGTTACTCTTCGCTGGGAGGATAAATCTGCATCTCAAGCTTCCAGAATTTATGTATCAAACTGGCGGGAAGGTGTCTTGTGCCTGATAATAATCGCCTGTTGCGGCTTCAGTGCTGGACTCATCTTTCGATTTGATGCATCATTTCTTTATCTGATTATTCCAGTTGTTATAGCTATTGCTGCTGCTGGTGGTGGTCTTCATTATCGTCACGTAAGTACACTTGTATTTATAGCATTGTTCACAAAGTTTTTTCTTTTGGGGATAATGAATAGTTTTTTTAACTACCAAAACTCCTTGCTCAAGTTCCGCAATGAAGTGCCAATTTCCTGAAGAAGTGAATTCTGTCCTACCCATTAGGTGGTGAAGAGGTTTCACTAAATATTCCCATGAAATTTGTCTGTTCACAAGGAAAATGGAACAAGGTATAATAGGTATTGGTATATAGTAATATAGATATAAGATTAATGAAAGCCATTATCCCGAGACACTGGTCTTCGTGTTCCTTAAACTTCTCAAACACCTTAGATCCATGCCTATTCGCTAGTAGGCAAGTGTCATCTCCTGATGGCTCTATGCCTTCCTTTACAGGTTTGACTTCCTATATAAAGGTCATCAGTTTCAGTTAGACCAATTGGAATATAGACTATTCAGGCCAATATTTCTGTAATGCCTTTTATCTCATTCCATATTTATAATTCATCGCAATAGATACGTGTCTTTTCCTCTCACCTATACGACTTGGGTTTCGTTTCCACTATAACTCCCTTTCCGTAGCTACCATGAAATTAAGAACCTGATACAGTTTCATGTATAAGATTGACTTGCAAGCTGATTTTTTTTATATTGTTCTACTAACATGAATTAGTTTTATACTGTTTTCTACGTGTAATTCTACTTTTAATATCCCCTTTTCACAGGTTTACGTTAGTCCCCCGGGTTTTTCTTGTCCATGGGTTCCCTTCCTACCAGCTGCGTGCATCTTTTTCAATATGTTCCTCTTTGCTCAGGTTTGCCAAAACAGTTATCTTCCATTAGAATTTTTTTTTTTGTTTGTTTTTGTTTTTTGTGGAAACAATAACTCGTTTCATAAGATATATATTTAGAAAGTTGAATTGAAAATTCCAAGCTAACCACGGAATATTTTTTGCAGTTACACGAAGAAGCTTGGGAGAGATTTGGTGCGCTCAGTATCATATCGCTGGGAATCTATGCATTTTATGGGCAGTATCATGCGAAACCTGTAAGTTAAATGTTGCACTTATTGAACAAACACATAGGATGGGTTCATTCCCTGACCTCAGCTCCTATCTAGTTAGAAGTTACTGGTAGATGCCGAATTACTATATCTGATTAGCTGCATGGATGTCCGTTTGCATATACTATCTCGTAAGGAGATACTCTATTTTGCAGCTCAAAAAGTTAATTACTTATAACTCTGGAAGTTTGTGTAATGTGTGTTGTAGTAGTTTTTAGTTTTAATCCAACCTTCCCCCCCCCCCCCCTCCCGTAATATTATGT
Organism: Linanthus parryae; assembly: GCA_023055425.1. Lineage (NCBI taxonomy): Eukaryota > Viridiplantae > Streptophyta > Magnoliopsida > Ericales > Polemoniaceae > Linanthus > Linanthus parryae. Next base: position 7,887,210 of record JALGPY010000006.1, read on the forward strand.
TTTGACTCAGTACTTGTACTAACTGGAAGACATATATTTTAGTAGTATCTGTTATAACTATTTAAGTACTTAATCCAACACTTGTCTTGTGACCTCCTCGTAAACAAAGAGTTTCTTTATGATAAACAAGCTGCTGCCTCTCACTACTAATTATATTCAACCAAGAGACTTGTGTTCCAAGATAAATGAAACGGTCTACTAATATTAAATTATTAAGTCTTGCAGTTTTAAGCGGTTCAACTTTGTTGTTTATTAATCCTCGACTACATCAGTTTTTGAGCTGTGACATGGTTGGCCAATTCTCATTGAGGATCAAGACTTATTAAACAAACACACGGGATTGATTCATTCCCTCATCGAGGAATTTTTTTTCTGCAAACTATATATATACTAAATCATGGTAGATCCTTGATATATGATTAAATAAGTTTGCATTCTGAAATTGGGTTCATGGATGTGTTTCATCATCGTTTATTATCTTTCGTAGTTGCTAATAAGTAGTATTTGTTTCTTGAACCATTACATGGTATAGCTGCAAATTATCAATTCGATCTCCTTGGAGTGGTATGTAGACTGAGCATGTTTTTCTTCTTCGATAGGGTTCTGCGGACTTAGCACTGATAGAGCAGCCATAACACGAGCTTGTTTCTTCACGGGTTTGCACTGGGTATGTATTTTCTCTCCTAGATACTCTATTTCGAATGATGAATTTTGTAAAATATTGATTCGATGTGAGAATGAGAGAAGCCAATACTTAAGAAAAATATACCACAAGCTTTTGAGAATCTTTCACAGTACAGTGATATAGTATTATGCAGACTGATCAAGTGATAGGGTTCTGTTTATGTTTAAGTGGGACGTGCTAATAATGTTCAAGAGCCGTAATCATTTTTATTTTTCCTTCCTGCAGATATCGTTTGAGTTTGCGATTTATTGGGCAATGGAGATGAGTTTCTTACTGTACAGATTTATTTTCGTTGTCATGTAAATACGATTTATTGAGTTCTTCTATTCAGTATGTAAGTATATGTTACTCTAGTTGTGGTGATTGAGAGTCCTGTAACAGTCTTACCAAGATCATAGCTTTGTCGATCGTGCAGTCAGCGTTTCCTTGTTTGTGTCAGTTCAGTCCTTGCTTTCTGAAGGCGAAGCAGCAACCCGCAGTTTGCTGTAATATCATGTTTAGTTTCTGTTCAATTCGTGTGGTTGTAATATTATGACGAAAGATCACAAATAAAGCCGCCACCTTGTTGATCTTTAATAACCCACTCTAGGGGTTGGTCTTTCGTTGAACGACCCGGTCTTCTGCTTGTGTTTGCCTTTTTTGTGGCTCAGTTGGTAAAAATGAAGTCTTATTATTGCACCCTTCTGTTACTTAGAGCTCTTTTTGTTCTTCGGTTTTTGATGGAGTTGACCTTTTGGTGGTTCTTTGTGTAGGTTGCGACTGTGATATCCGTCACTGTAACCTGGGAACTCGCTGGAATCAGGAAAATAGGTTGGGGCTGGAGCGGAGTCATTTGGTTGTGCAATTTGCTGACTTACCTGTGTTACTTGACCCTATAAAGTTCGCTGTTCGGTATAACCTAAGTGGGAAGGCCTGGGATCTGGTGGTGGATTACAAGGTATGAGCAGCTGTTCCTCTTCTGTGACAGCATCCTTAGTCTAGAACATGTTAGCGGCTGAGCAGAACACTTCACGGGTTATCTTCTGGGCACAAGAGCTTTGCTCAGAGCAGCAATTTTAACAGCATTAGGGCGGAAGAAGCTAAAAGGCGCGCTGAGATTGCAAGGTTAGTGTGTGTGTTTGAGATGTCAAAGTTTCTAATTGCAGATGTTTTGATACCATTACTTGCCATATTCTAAGTTGCAAACATTGAAGACGTATTCGTTTCTTGTTTCTGATGACAATGCAGACTGAGGGAGATTCATACCTTGAAAGGCAGGGTTGAGTCCTTCGCCAAGATGAGAGGCTTGGTCATTGATGCCATGAACCAAAACGACACTGTTTGATCCTCTGCATTTGTCTATTCTTTTCATGTATTACCATGTTTCCGCGATAATTAATATGTTTACTTGATTCTTTATTTCAATGCCATTTGACTGATGAACTCTTCCGTGATTATGAGAAACTGCTGATGCAAGTAATCATTCACGAGTCATTGATATTAAATTTAAGATGTGACACTCATCTGACTCTCATACGATGAGTAGATGTCGTGCTTTATAGTTTTCTGGTGTTACTGTACAACCACCTTAATGGGTATTCAATTTGACACATTTTGGAATTTGGACCCCTTCGGAGTGTAGTTAATAAGTTGGCTGGGCTCTAAGAAACTTGGGGAATTTAATGTCTGACGATTGGCCTTCTCAGCTGCTCGAGTTTTTTCGTACTGGTTTAATTGCACTAATTAGGAGTTTACCGAGTCGCACCCAAAATATAGAGGATGTGGATTCCCACGTCATTCAGTCTCCTCATTGAAGCTAATAATTGAAAAGTTCGTTCCAAGACAGGAATCAAAAGTGAAGGAACCTTGTAATTGATACCTTTCTTGCACTTTGTGAGAGCATTTGAGCAAGAAGCATTCTTGAACACATAATTAGTCTTCAAGCTGCAGCCATAAATCAATGTTGTTATAGAGGACTAAGTCCATGTTCATCTCTGCAAGAATGGGAATCGCGGCAAGCTTCATGGGAAAAGGTTTTCGATTTGAAACCCCTTGTTTCTTCAACTTTTACTTTTGTGATTTCGTCAGTTCATAGCTAGTGTCGATGGTTGCTTAAATCTTTTCCCTTTGCAGGATTACCAGCAGCACAAATGCTGAATTTTGCCATGGGGACTGTGTACCGGCAATTCATAGAGCGAGACATCAAAGATTTCGAGGATTTCCACATGGCTATTCTTGACATTCTCAAGTAAGTCATCTTTTTCAACATTATTCATCAAAGTACTAGGTAAATTGGTTTTTCCTATGTTCTTCAACTTGCTCTTCTTCAGTTCATTCAACGCGTCGCTGCCTGGAAAGCACTACGATGCTCCATCCAGGAAGGAAGTTGAGGTAATCTCTCTCTCTCTCTCTCTCTCTCTCTCTCTCTCTCTCTCTCTCTCTCTCTCTCTCTCTCTCTCTCTCTCTCTCTCTCTCTCTCTCTCGTGCGCGCTAGCTAATGCCAGCATAAAAACACAGGCATGTTTTGTGGTGTGGAAAGAAGTTGCAGAGTCGGAGAAGAAGAAGGTATTTGTAGAATTCATGAAGAAGAAAGTGAAAATCAGCAAATTAGACGACTCGACGATGATCGTGGGGCTGGTGACGCCACCGGTAGCCATGGCAGCAAAGAAAGCTGGAGAGAGGTTGCCTCAACTGAAAATGATCAAGGCTGTTCCTGATGTTGTGTTTGTGCCCTCCATGACTTTGGTGGCATTGATCTCTGCAAAGCTTTCAAGAAGGATATTCTTAGACAAGGTTGTTGCACAATGAAGCAACATTAGTGTCTTGTGGCCCATTTTACATGGTGTATTTGAACAATTCCATATGTTGATTTCTCCGTCTGTAACCAAACAATTGTTTTCTTTTTTTTATACTAGTTTGGATGAGCTGGGTATTAGTTTTTCTTTTTATTAAATTATAATCCGAGATGTTTGGCGTGATTTTTTTTTTTTTTCTTTTCATAATCAGGTGTACCTGTGCCACCCATCTGGGCCCGGAACAATTTTCTTTTGGTCTTTTAAGAATGAAATGTGAAGAAAAATAGTTCTTCACCTATGTGAGTAAGTTACCAGTTATTTGTCCACCAATTACTGTGACAAGTGACTAAAGTCGAGAAAATAGCAATTCAAGTTATCTAACTAGTGGGCTGGTTGAGTAAAAAAAAAAAAAGAGTTTCCCCAAACACTCGGCACTATAATTGAACTCGCGACCTATACGAACCATTTTGTATGCACTTAAGTTCAACATCAATATTAATTTGGTAAAAGGATTGTAGGCTCACTTATATTGGATACTTTCCTTTGGTATTTGAATGGTTGACGGAATTTCAGTTTGATTCAAAACCATTTTAGGGAAACAAACAAAAATTTTGAGTAAAAAAGCATATAATGAGTGTACTCACTACTCAAGACATAATTTCAGCCATAATTCAGAAGGCAATAGCTTTTAATACTTTTCCATTTATGTAAAGTTTGTTATTTCCTTACTAAGTTTTGGCCTTTATGCATTGACTCGTTGGTGGAACGGGGACGCACCAGAAGCATGTTGGTCATTGACTCATTGGTAAATAGGACACACAAATTATTGATCTGGTAAGATGTATAATTAATCTATGATTATGGATCAGGGCCTCAAAGTATGAAACAAGAAGATGATCGAAACAAGAAAATGATCAGAAAGGAAATCAAAGATTTAGACACAATAATTATATTGTATATCGTATCAAAAATTGTGATTCTAATTGATTAGCGTCCTTTCAGTTCGAGATAATATTCATTACTACAGTGATAGAACAGCATAATACAACATGATAACTTGATTGTTGATTATATATACTCACTCACCCTTGTATCGAGTTTTTCATTACAACACAAAAAATTTGATGTGAGTCTCATGTGTGTAGATGAAATGAGTCACCGTTGTATCACATCACCATGCCACTGTGAATACTTCCGCATATTTCGCCAAACAGAAACCAAACACTCAAACCTTGAAAGGCTAAAATATGGGAATTTAGTAATTTAGAAGGACTAAGAGTGCAATTCACCCACTTTGGAAATAGCAATACATTTGCTCATATCACAACCAAATTCACGTACCACTGTACTAAAAGAAGCAGCACTAGTCGTGGAAGCAGTAATAAGTCCACTGGCAATAACAAACTGCCATTTGCAGTTATAAATTGACACGCCAAAAGGCGAAATTCAAACGTTACTTCACCGTTCACACTCACTACTCTGAACTCACTCACAGAGAGAGAGAGAGAAATGGTTCGCGAGAACGCCATAACCTCCTTCTTGTCCAATTTCTGGTCCTCTGCGGTGAGAAACAAGCCCTTGCCTTCCAATTCCCAAACCTCCGGCGACCTCACCACCGTCGACGGCCTCGTCCGACGCCTCGGCCTGCTGGACCTGCTCCTGATCGGCATCGGCGCCTCCATCGGCGCCGGAATCTTCGTCGTCACCGGCACCGTCGCCCACGACGCCGGCCCCGGTCAGTTCAATTCTCATTTCATGCCCTAGCTGGTTCTCTCATTGCGCAATTTTGAACTGTTTATCCCTAATTTTGGTGCCAAGATCAAAACTTTAGAGTAAATGCCTACCTACTGTTACTACATTGACTCATTGAGTATCGATTTCACCTGTTTAGATGATACATAAAAGTATCGAAATAGAGAAGAAAATGATAGACAAGGTGAAGAACTTGAGAGCCTAGTTAGTAAATACTCCGATTTTTTCCGTTTAATACCCGTCCGTACGTATAAATGAAAAATACTTCCGTATTTCGTACTATTGCTGGACCTAATGAAAAATACTCGAATTTTTGAGCAAAAAAGTTTAATACTCGTATTTAACGTTTTAACGTACAATACTTCCGAATAAAACTTTTTGATAACAATATTGCAGTGAATAAATTATCATCCAAAATAGTACGACTTATAGAAATTTAGTTATAATTAAATCTTTTTTTAATATTTATCTATTTTAAATATTTATTGTTATAAATATTTGCAAGTATTATTATAAAAAATTGAAAATATTAAGTTAAAATAAATATAATTATATTTATGTAAATGTGTGTGCGTGTGTGTACATGCATCTTGAGTCTTATGTATTATATTATTAAGTTTTAAATAATACATGTTTAAGATTAGGGAATGCGTAGTAACTTTATTTTTACAGAAGTTTGCATCATAAATAGTTTGAATAGTATGATATTATTTTACATAAGTAATAAATTATGAGTAAATAGTGTAAATATCAGAAATGATAAACAATTGAGTACATGCTTTACAAATTATTGTTAAATATTTGATAAGTATATTAAAAGATGGCAATGTGTGACACAAAGAACTCATTATATGCTAAAGTATTAAGAAATGCACCCGTATTTTTAATTCCGAATGAATAACTAGTATACGAACTATATCGGTACGTATAGAAAAATCGACTTAATCAAATCGCGTATTTTTAAGTCGAATTTTTACTAACGTATTTTTAACCTAAAATCGTATAATACACGTACGTACCATATCACGTTTTATTTCCGTCCCGTATTTTACTAACTATGCTTGAGAGAGATAGACGAAAGAGAGATAGACGAGAGTTTAAGGGAGATACTGATTATTCTTATTCATTCAATAATAATGAGAGATTACATGACTTAAATAGATAATACTAACCCTAACCCTAGCCCTACGGGCTTATTTTACGGCCCAACCCGTATTATTAATTAAATAGCTAACTCTAACAAATAAACGATAATAATTGATACGATACCCGTATCATTAGACCTAATTTTGGTGCAATGATTAAAACTTTAGAGTAGATGCGTACCTACTGTTACTATATTGGAGTATTGATAGTAAGAGATATTGGCAATTTTGACCTGTTTAACCTAATTTTGTTCAAAGATGAAAACTTTGGAGTAAATGCCTACCTACTGTTACTATATTCAGTTTTTTTTTTTTTTGAAAGAGTTACTATTTATTGAGTGCTGATAGTAAGAGATATTGGTCAAATGGAGTATATAGAGGGTAGTGATGGTGAGTGGATTATTAGCTATATAGGTAAATCTGTGTAAATTGTATTTGTGGAAGGCTACAGTGAGATTCATTTCAACTATGGCTTCGTTTGACTGATGATAAAATAAAAAAGTCCGTACAATGTTTTCTCTTATTTTGGTGTTTGGTTTGCAATTTGTCTCGCAACCAGGCTCAATGATGTAAAATGACTGGTGCATCTAAAATCCGTCAGCCATTTTCCGGAGAGTGAAGGAGCCTGACAAAAGCACGTACTAACACCTCAGCCACCAAGCACCGCCGCTGCCCGCCACGCCACCCACCCCACTACCGTTGCCGCCAACTGCACCACCACCACCAAAACCCCCACTGCCCATGCCTGTCCATTGTCCCTCTCCTGCCACTGCTCTACTACTACCTCTCATGCTGCTCCACAACCACAAACTGCTGCAACTCCCCACCAACTCCACCACTGACCGTTACAATCTATATAACAATGGATTATGAGGAATAAGCTATCCCCAAAATGTGACATGTGGAATAGCTTATCATCGCTATATTCTAGAAACCAAACATTTTATAAACAAATTTTAAAAAAATGTAAAACATTTTGAAATAAATCTTCTTCTTTGGAGTCGAGGACACGGGTTATGCACTAGTTTAATATAAAAGAAAACTATGTTTTTCTGACCTCAACCGCAACCTCAAACTGATTTACACATAATCATTGAACCAACTACTTTATTTGTTAACTATATGTAAATTTTCGTTGTAAAATCTAATGCATAGACTAACTTATTTTTCATAGTGTCAACCTAACACAAGAAAATGATTTTAGAGAGAACTTTTTCACAAAAAATATTTTACGCATAGAATATTTTCCTTTGTAAAACATTTTACTGGCGACCAAACGGAGCCTATATGTGCATAATTTGTAGAACTTGAGCCCAAATTGGGTTGATTGTTCATGGAAGTTCTTATGTGTTGTTTTTGCTTGAATGCAGGAGTCACAATTAGCTTCATACTAGCAGGAGCGTCATGTGTACTTAACGCGCTATGCTACGCCGAACTAGCTTCTCGTTTCCCTGCTGTTGTTGGGGGAGCGTACTTGTACACCTACACGGCTTTCAACGAGCTTACAGCTTTTCTTGTGTTTACCCAACTGATGTTTGACTACCATATCGGTGCAGCTAGCATTGCGAGAAGTTTAGCAAGCTATATAGTTGGATTACTAAAGCTTTTTCCATTTTTCAAGGATCACATCCCAATTTGGATTGGAGAGGGTACTAAGCATCACCACATATCTATCAACCTTTTAGCTCCAGTTCTACTAGCTCTTCTTACAATTATCCTTTGTCGGGGAGTTGGAGAATCTTCCGTTTTGAATTCAGTCATGACTACGACTAAGGTGATCTTCATACCGTATAATCTTGTTGAATTTTGATGAAGGATATAATTTAATGTCAGTTTTCCAACAATAGTTTAATAGTCTTTGAGGAAGATTTTTCCTGCATGCAAGTTAAGAAGATTTGTTCTGTCGTATGTGAACTGAGATGTATACGCCCCACTTTAATTGATTATACTAATTCCACAAAACAAAGCTGATTATGTAATTCATAAAATTATACTACTAAAATAGTATAAAATGTAAAAGATGCCGGTTTAATTTCTTCACTTGGTACTAAATGAATGAAGTATTGGATGTTTTAAATTTTAACAGAATGGCTTGTTTACCAAAACAAATAGATTGACTGGCAATTCATTTGAAGCCAGGCCATCTGATGTATTTTGTTGTAGTACATTTCCTCCAAAAGTAGAATTATATACTGGGTGGCCTGTGACAGCCTATCATGAGTACAACTCATGGAGTATGATTTAGTACAATTGAAAAACCGTGCTTTGAATTCATACTATTACAGCTTTTGCTAGTGCTCTGAAGAAGTTTCATTTGTTTGTTAAGTAAATCAACTGAATTCTTACATCATCTATGTTCTGTTCCCATTGTTTGCTGCAGGTAGTTATTGTTCTTGTTGTCATATTTAGTGGGGCTTTTAAGGTTGATGTTTCAAATTGGTCTCCTTTTGCTCCAAACGGCTTCAAAGCAATACTAACTGGAGCAACTGTGGTATTTTTTGCTTACATTGGATTTGATGCCGTTGCTAATTCTGCCGAAGAGTCTAAGAGACCTCAGGTAAGCCCTGAGGCCTGAACAGTTGGATCATACCTATGAAAACTACTACTATCACCCAAGTTATACTATGTTATTTTTATTTTCGTCTCTGATGGAAAAATGGTATTTCAGAGGGATTTACCATTGGGCATCATGGGCAGCCTTCTCATTTGTGCTGGATTATATATTGGCGTTTGTCTGGTCATAACTGGAATGGTACCTTACACGTCTCTCGGGGCTGATGCTCCCTTGGCAAAAGCTTTTGTATCCAAGGGCTTGAAATATGTCTCTGTGTTAATCAGCATAGGCGCTATTGTGGGTCTTACTACTACCCTTCTTGTTGGTCTCTATGTTCAGATGAATATATGTGAAACCCATTCTTCCACAGAAATGTTTATTGAATTTTAACTTTTTGGTTTTTGGTGGGTTCTAAAAATACAACTTTTGAAGGCAAAAGAATTTTATATCCGTTCTCCTAAGTCCTAACAAGCCTTTTATCGGAAAATTGAGAAGGGGCACTTTCTAAGTAAAAAGTCCCCACATTCTGATGTACATTTGATGTTTGTTACGATATGATGAGTTTAAGAGGTAAAATCTCTAATTTGCAGTCTAGAATCTATCTTGGGCTTGGAAGAGATGGCTTGCTGCCTTCAGTATTTGCTAAAGTTCATGCAACCCGCCACACGCCTATCTACTCTCAGGTGTGGGTCGGTATTGTTGCTGGGATCATGGCTGGAATCTTCAATGTGCGTTCCCTGTCGCACTATCTTTCTGCTGGTACATTGGTAAGATCTCACATTCTATCCTTGAGAAGCTGAGCTTCAAAATACAATAAGCTTTCTGTTTCTGTCCTTGGAAAGTGAAAACGCATATTCTGTATTTCGTTGTTATGACACTTGTGTAAGTACTATTCAGAACAGTTTATAACTTCGTGATCTGTTCAGAAGTACATATATGCTCGGTCCACTGTGAAAATGAATCCAGAATTTTTGAAGTGTTTGCTGAAATGTTTCCTGTTTACCATAGCATGCACTTGCTAGCTTGATCATTTTGTGCAAGTGGAATCAGGTGACCAGATAGTACCGTGTATCAGGTACGCAATTTGCACAGCCAAATAATCAAAGTAGATCCATGTAATTTATTGATGGTTATATTAGTATGGATTTTCTTTGGGTAAAAGACAATATCCACCCCTCGAGTATGGGTTAAATACAATTACCCCCCATGTTGTTTGGATAAATACGAATACCCCCCCCCCTGTCAGAGACAGTATGCCCCCTGTCAGTGGATGGAGGGTGGACATATACCACCATTCTGTTACAATCACTACTGTTCATATTCAGCTTAAGTTTTTATTCAAAAAAATAGAGGGCCTGATAGGAATATAATTGTGGGTGATGATGTTTCATTTGGCTTAAAAATTGAGGGAGGGGGTCATTATGGGATGAATGGTGATACAAGGCTCCTCTGAGCTTTTTCTGGAGGCTTTTGTTTTCTAGTGTTTGATGCCGCTTTATTGAAAGGAAATTTTGTTTTTTCCCAGACAGCCTATTCTGTCGTCTCAGCATGTGTGGTTACTCTTCGCTGGGAGGATAAATCTGGATCCCAAGCTTCCAGTAAATACGTATCAAACTGGCGTGAAGGTGTCTTGTGCCTGATAATAATCGCTTGTTGCGGGTTCAGCGCTGGAATCATCTTTCGATTTGATGCGTCATTTCTTTATCTGATTATTCCTGTTGTTATAGCTATCGCTGCTGCTGCTGGTCTTCATTATCGTCATGTAAGTACACTTGTATTTATGCATTGTTCATGAAGTTTTTTTCTTCTAATGATAAGGACTAGTTTTTTTTTTTTTTTTTAATTATATAAACAATCAAAACTCCATGCTTCAAGTTCTGCAAGGAAGTGCCAATTTCCCGAGGAAGTGAAATTCGTCCTACCCATTAGGTGGTGAAGAGGTTTCACCAAATATTCCAACAAAATTTGTCTGTTCACAAGAAAAATGGAACAAAATATCCTGAGACACTGGTCTTCTAAAACGCCTTAGATCCATGCCTATCCGCAAGAGTTGGCAAGTGTCATCTCTAGATGGCTCTATGCCATTCTTTACAGGTTTGATTTTCTGTATAAAGGTGATCACTTCAGTTACCAATTAGACTATAGGCTGTTGGAGCAAATGTTTGTGTAATGCCTTTTATCTCAATCCAAAATATATGATTCATTGCAATAGATACATATATTTTCTTCGTTAGCTGAAATGTTTCTATATCATTCCACTAACATGGATTATTTGTATACTGTTCGCTGTGAAGTAATTCTCTTTCTTATACCCTCTTTTCACAGGTTTACGTTGGTCCTCCGGGTTTTTCTTGTCCATGGGTTCCCTTTCTTCCAGCTGCATGCGTCTTTTTCAATATGTTCCTTTTTGCTCAGGTTTGCCATAAAAACTTTTTGCTTTGGGAACATTTTTTTCTTGTGAGGAAACACTAACTCGTTTCATAAGATGAATGTTTAGCTAACCATGAAATTCTATTTGCAGTTGCACGAAGAAGCTTGGGAGAGATTTGGTGTGCTTAGTATCGTATCACTGGGAACCTATGCATTTTATGGGCAGTATCATGCAAAACCTGTAAGTTAAATTGTTGCACTTATTAAACAAACACATAGGATTGGTTCATTCCCGCACTTCAGATCCTCTCTAGTTAGTACTAGTTAAAGTGTTCACTGAATCTCACTTTAAATTGGTGATTAGATTAGTAAAACGATGCAAGAATTTGATAATCTTTGCAAGATGTTGTAGAGTAAACTTCAGTCTACAACACCATCAAAAAATTGCATCGTTTGGCCATCCAAATCACCGGGTCAAAGTGACCCGATTACGGATGAAAAAGTCAAAAGGTGAAGATTCAGAGAGCACGGAGGTAGTAGTTACTAGTAGATGCCCTATGATTAGTTGCATGGATGTTTGCCTGATGTGTGTGCTACTGTTAGTTTTAATCGTCAAAGACCCCTTATAATATTATGTCCAAAGCCCCTAAATACTTTGACTCCATACTTGTACTTTTACGCTAAGCTATAACACATCTATTTTAGTATCACTTGAATCCTATGCTTGTCTTAGGACCTCGTAAACAAAACGTATTATTTTAAAATAAACAAGCTGCTTCTCCCTACTCAAATTATGGCCTCTTGAAGTTTGAAGCGGTTCAACTTTGTTTTTTATTAATCCTCAACTACATCAGTTTTTTAAATTGTGACATGATGACCAGTTCTCATTGAGGATCAAAACTTTCTTTGCTGGGAAAATTTCCGATCACCATTCGCTTTCACATCTTTATAAGTACTACTCTGTAACTATTAAAACACTGTCCTTCAATTGGATTTTTTCTGTAACCTATCTATACGCTTAATCATGGTAGATCATTGATATATGATTGCATAAGATTGGATTCGTGGATGTGTTTGCATCATCGTTTATATCTTTCGTAGTGGCCAATAGGTATTTGTTTCTTGAACCATACATGGGCATAGGAGTACATAGTTTCTCAAACATGGCCCCTATATAACCAATTAATACCACCACCACCACAACATATTACATGATATCCATTATGATAGATGCCTTCACATTTCAGTTGATATCTCCATTATATTAAACTCGTTTACTCAGTCATTTTCTCAAGATCCAGTTTCAATGACAAATCAACCCCTCGTTTTTCGATATATCTTGTTTTTCGATTGTTCTTTTGAAGAGAAACCAATCTACAAGAAGATACTGGTCCTTTTTCACCAGCCAAATGTTTATTTCCACAAACAGTTGACGACATTTTTGGATGTATACATGAAAATGTTTGATGAGATATGAGTATTCTCTCACGAATTTATCCAATGTTGTAAACAAGCTTATCTCACCAGCTGGTTCGGGAACTGGTATTTCCCTACTAGCCAAACCCGTTAGATGGGGGAGTGTTTGAGAGACATGTAACTCACTCTTACCCTTCATCTAAGGGTGCAAACTATCTCAAATGAAGGGCTGAGATATATTTTCACACTCGGACCCACACCACTCAAATTGTTATATAGATGTAAGTTTGCAGTTGGCTGTCGATATCTCTACTCGTACAAGGCTGGATCGCAAATTGATTTATCAAATTGGATTTACTTGAAATGGTCTGTAGACTGAGCATGTCTTTCTTCTACGACAGGGTTCTACAGACTTCGCACGGGTAGAGCAGCTATGACACGAGCGTGTTTCTTCACTGGGTATGCCTTTTCTCTCCTAGATATTCTAATGATATATTGAAAGAAAGTTACTCGCAAGCTTGTTAGCCATCGATATGTTTAAAAGTCGTTAAACCATTGTATTTTCTTCCTTCCTCTGCAGATATTAACTGCTCGATCTTTTGGGGAAATGGAGATTAATTAGACCGTCCATATTAGAGCTTCTTACTGTAAAGAGTTATTTTCCTTGTCATGTAAATATGAGGTTTTTGGGTTCGCTATTCAGTATGTAAAATATGTTGCTACTTTTGGTGATCGAGGGACCGGTCACGAATTATCAAAGATTGCAGCTGTTTTCTTGTTCGTGTCACTCCATTCCTCGCTTTCTGACAGCACCGAATCAACACGGAGTTGGTGTGATATCATGTTTCATTTCTGTTCCATTTGTGTGGCTGATTGTTATTTTTTATGAGAGAAACGAAAGATTTGTATAGGATTACTCTGACGGGTCTAGATGCGACTAGGTAATGCCTTTTATCTAGGCCAGCCCGATAGAACCCAAACCAAATAGTAGACACGTCAGACCATAGTTATTAAACCTGGTCCGACCCGGCCGGTCCGACCGGTGAACCAGACCCGGAACCGGTCCGAGTCACTACTCGGTTCGTATATGTCACTAACCCGGTCAAACCCGGCGGGTTTGTGATCAACCCGGTGACCCACTCCGTGTTAACTGGGTTGAACCTGCCCGGGGTTTACATGTTTTAAGCATTAAGAAACAAATCGAAATGATGTTTAAATATTTTTATTGAACGTTTGTGTGATTTCATTCATAATAAATACGAAAAACTGTTAAACACATAAAATTAATAATTTAACTTATTATGTCAATTAATATATTTCGCTATAAATATGTACTATATTATATTATTAATAATTTGTTATTGACCCACCGGTCCAACCAGTGACCAATCGGTTAGACCGGTGAGCCAGTGACCCGGCATCTTGGCCGGGTCAACAACCGGTCCGGGTTTAATAACAATGCGTTAGACAGGGTTTGTGGTTTCCATTTACGGGGTCTGATAGGGACTGAATCTGACCCATTGGCAAGCCTACTTTTATCTATGCGCCCTTCAAAAGGGACCATCTTGCTTTGGGTGTCATCAAACCTGGAAAAATGGGGAGGAACCATCGTATCACCATTTCACCCGGATATCAAATCCACGGGGCCAGCCCACGTGAAACCATGGGCACAAGAAACAAAACTAGAGGTGTCAAACGGGCGGGTTCGGGTGGACCCGACCCGTTTATAAATGGGTTCATTGTACATGGGTCCAACCCGTTCTACCCGTTTAAATGTTACGGATTTTATGGGTGGGTCATAAACGGGTCAATTTGACCCGTTAACCCATTTCTAACCCGTTTTGTACCCGTATATGCTAAAATAGAAAAAGACACATACCCATATGTTTCTATTAATAGGTTTTTTTAAACACTTTTTTTTTTTATTTTTTAAACTATCAGCATAATTTTTCATTTTTCTACAAAAAGGGGAATTGAATTTAACAAATTAAAATATATAAATAAAGCAACCAACAAGAAAAATCTACTTTTCTCAAAAAAAAAACAAGAAAAATCTAAAATTCAGCCCTAGCACTGGAAGAGAAACAAAACATAGTCTCTCTTGAAAACATCACTTTCTGGTCAAAAGAAAATAAGAAAATGAAAATAGACAATCTCGCTCTCTTGTTCTCCCAAAAGACGATCGGTCTCACCTTTCTTTATCTGAAATCCTTCCGACACCAATTCTAATGCTCGCCTTGTCTTTTCCTTCGATTTGAAGGCTTGTTATAGTCTTTCAATTTTGGAGGATTCGTCAAATCGGCTCAAATCAAAGATTTCAATAGCATTTAAAAAATCGATTTCAAGTTCTCGATCGATGTAGAGGTAACATAGAATAGAGGTAAACAAAGTGCTCCAATCTGGATGCAGAATCAATTTCATGTTTTCGATTTCAATTTGAATATTCCGATCTGCTTGAACACTAGATTGGGCGTTCTTTCGTTAGCTTGTCCAAACATGAAGGTGAGATATTCGTTCCTTAGTCCTTTATAGTTGAGGCGAGAACAGAGAGATGCAAAGTGAAGAAACGGGTTTAGACGGGTTCACTTCTAAACCCGCGTAACCCATGTAATTCAGCGGGTTGAATGAAACCGCCCATTTCAACCCGTTTGTACATATTAACAAAACCCGAACCCGTTTAAACTTGGCGTATATGGGCGGGTTGACGGGTCCGGGTCAACTTTGCCAGCTCTAAACAAAACCCAAAAACAGCAACCACCAACCCCAAGCATCTCAACCAGTTTTGCCTCTCTGAGAGCAGCGGAGCTTCTCACCCATGGCAGTGGTGGTGGCAGGGGGTCACAGAATGAGTGGCGCTAAGTAAGATATGTAAGATTGGTATCCTATCAACACTGATGATGCAAACCATCCATTCAGTCGGAAAGATACCAATACACTTCTAGTTTCTACAAGCAACAAATTAGGTCAGGCTTCAGCTAAAATGTGCATGAACTCAAGACTCCAAAGACTTCGTAAATGCGAACTTTTAACTTGCTTAGCATTGAAAAAAATATATATATTTAATACACACGCAAATTACAATCCCCAGCTTCATACACAATCTCACCTCTGCTTCACTTCACAGCTATTACTCCCTCAACTATGCATATCTCCATGTTCAACATCATCACCATTTCTTGATTCCGAAATCAACAAATATATATATATTTACTTTACTTCCGGCATAGAAAAACACCCCCCATCCTCGCCGCCTTCACCCTCTCCAGGCGGAGACAGAAAAAGGCCCCATGCGACATTTTATTTTACTAGTCTAGACTCTAGAACGACTCAACACTTTGAAAAAAAGAAAATGACAGAAAAAGCAAAATACTTCAGGATACCCGACGCTAGGACAATAAGAAGCTTCAGCAAACGCTAATATCTACGCCGATGTTGCCCAGCTGATCAGTACCACCACCCGCTGAGCTTCCAAGCCTCTTCCTCGACCGCAGTTTCTGGCCATGGCTGCTGCGTAGCCACAAGCATGAGAGCCTGCCAATAGCAGCCTGACTAACAAACTGGACCTTGCAAGCCAGGCTCACATCTGCTGCTGCTGCTATCCAAGTGTTTTCCGCGACATCTGAGTTACTACTCTCGTCATATCCATCAAGATCTGCTTCAGTTATCACCACAACAGAACCATCTTCAAAGTCCTCAAAGTCGTCGTCGTCGTTGTCAAAGTCATCACAGGCATGGTTTGAAGGGAGCCCCAAGGTGTTCTGCACACAACTTACGGCGTAAAAGTCTGTTCCAGGTTTCTTCACCTTTTGGAAATAGTAGTCATGAACAGCCTGTGTGATCACAAAAAAGGATATTTAGGGAAGGATTGAAGATATCTCTCATCAGTCACCATCACAAATTTGTAAGGGTATCTCCAACCCCATGGGGGGAGGGGGAGGATGATGGGGAAAACCGCATAAAAATACGGTTCAAGTTGCCTAGGAGAGGAGGGGGACAAGTTTTGCCTAGGGCGTGGGACGGCTAGGGGATTTCCCCATGGACAAGCCCCTCTCCCTCCATGGGGTGGTTAATTAATCCATTTTTGGCTATATTAATCAATTTTGTTGAGTGTGTGTGTGTGTGTACCGAATGGGTTGGAGATGCCCTAACAAGTTGATTGACACATTTAAGCGTTCTAAATAAGCATTCCAATCATCTAGTCCAATAGCGATTGAAGAACACAAATACTTTAAAGATTCAACATAGACCTAAGTAAGACACATACCTGTCTCTGAGTAGACGCCAGTAGGACCCGTGGTCTAATGGATCTTACATATTCATACGCAGCATCAGGAGTCATCTGCTTGTGTTCCACCTGTGTTGGAAAATAGAGGTATAAGATCGAAGAATGTCGTCAACAAGGTGCAATCACAAGTCATAACAGGTTGGTCGTTACCAGATAACAGAGAACAATGGTTGTGCTGCGCCCTCGACCAGCCTTGCAATGAACATATGTTGTTTCCCCGCGAGATGCATTTTCTACAAAAATCAACACAAACAAGTCAATATGCATTATATATACACAAGCTTACAGTTAAGTGGTAGTCAAACAAGCAAACATATAAATATTCAAATAAGGATGGTGATGGTTCACTTGCATGCGAGAAGAAAATAAATATAGATACTATCTTTGACTGGGGCTAGAAGGGAGAGGCAGATAACGCCTCATGAAGAAGCTCAAAAATATAGTATAATCATTACCCCTTCCAACCGCGAGGAAACAGGGATGGAAAAGACATGGACATAATGAAAGAAGAACGAGCAAAAATGAAGTGCACTCCAGCACCAACCTTGTTGATTTTTCAAGAATTGAACATAGAAAAAACTGCAGTGCATAAATTAGGAAAGAAGGGAATATTGATTTTACTACTGTATTATTTATGGTTGCTGAATCCCCCTCGAACAAGATTCATGTTACTCAGTGAGTGGAGTGTGTGCTTTTACTGATTGCTATAAAAAATGACATACAAAAGGAAAGGAACTTTGAAAGAACGTTTACCATGGATGAAGTCTACAGCTTTACATATATCGCCGTACGAAGGAGCAAAAAGATAATCTCTTGTAGGAATCACCAGATGGTCAATGTCGTGAGCCTGAACAAAACAGAATTTGGACCATCAATGCTCAGATTAGTAATCAATTCCAGAAAATATACTACATACTCCCACAACACCATGTCATCGATGAAACGTTCTGCTTTAAGGCACTCAGAATTGGAATAAAAGGAAAAATGTTTATCAGTAGCAGGGCATTGCTAGCTTGCTATCAGTGTTAAAAACCTCTCCGCTTTATCCATGCTCAATCCATTTTATATTCCCATTTTCACCATTTTGGCTTACAAACATAAATATGAGGGATCCAAATAGTAAATCACTAATGTAGGTCTTGCGTGAAACTTGTGGTAACAAGTGATGCTATATAAATGCGACTGTTACTTCAGGATTAATTATGCTGAGATCTATTAAAACTCCTGCAGAGAAGCCAATAGATCTCTAATCATTTCCCCTTTCATCCAAATTTCTTCATGTCATACTGAAACCCTACAGATAAACCAATCATGAAACTCATCTATAATGCATAGTCTGAATCTTAATGGCCAAAAGTTGTTCTTAATCCTTCTCATTTATTTCATACAATTTAATGCACTTTTGTAAATATATGGTGTTGAAGCTAGCTCGCATGTCAGAGACGCCTCAACAGAATGCAGGAGTTAAAACCCAGGTAAACCTCCATTACTTAAAAACAATAATATATAAATAGAATCGACTGGAAACCTAATATCCATCACCGTTTTCTTAACTAAACACTTCCCCTTCAGAAACATTTTACAATCTTGAATCCTAATAAGGAACAAAAAAAAAATGGCAGTCCGACTTCAGGTAGTAAATATGTCAACAATCGACTACACTTTGAACCATTTGTAAAGCAATCTAAAAGAAGAAACATACGAAAGAATTTAAGCGGACCTCATTGGTAATGGACCGATAGCACATGAGAATATTACACAAACATCAATAACATCATTTACCAAATTTCTTTATATGACTACAGGTACGCCAAGGATGAGCACACTCACATGATATAATGCTGTCGGGACCAAAGTTTCATAAGGCTCATTCAATGTAACTACTCCAGAAACACCAAGTTCCTTCAGGCGGGGAACATCAGTAGGGAAAGGAACAGCACCTAACAATACAGACTGATAACAAGAAAAGGTCAGCTCAGCATGACAAATTATCGAAAAATACTAACGTGCAAACAGTGTGAAATTCAATAGCCATAACCAAAACTAAATGCAGGTGACAGGATCCCGACACGTAAACTGTATGAAGCAATGACACATAAAATTTGAGAAGTCATGCATAACCAAATAGCAGTATCAGATTGCATAGGTTTTATTCGAACATCGACACATCTACTCTTATAAACAGTACCCGTGCTTTACATGAATTTGGATAATGATAATCTTTGCATAAAAACTAATATAGAAAACTATCATCGGCTAGAGAGGGTGTGTAAACATTTTGGGCTACACAAATAGCAATAGAGGGCATCATGATGAGTCGGTACCTAGAATAGACCTAAATCTTTTTTCGCTTTTTTATAATGATGATAGAACTTTTGATACTTGCCATAAATCTACATGTGACACCGACAAAAATCGTAATCATTTATGAAATTCATTGTTTTTTTTTTTACTTCAAACTCAGATGTAGTCATGTCAAATCAACAACCTAATAACAGCAACAAATCATATATAACAAAATCAAGAATTGCTTCCAGTAAGTTGTAAGTATACCTCATCAACCCTATCCCACCAGCGGAACTCGGATTGGATCTTGTTCCTCACAACGTTGTACAGCAATGTAGGATAGAAAAGCGCACGAGCTCCTGCTCCAACCAGAACCCTCTTCGCATCCGAAGCAATAACTATGTCACCGCTATCCACACCACCACCACCACCACCACCACCATCACCACCACCACCACCACTACTTTTCTCCTCCCAATATACAAATTCCTCCACACCCTCCTTCAGTTCCTCAATATACATCCCTCCTTTACACCCTCTCTGACACCAATCTAAATCAAAATAACTTTAACCCCTAACCCTAAACCAGACTGAACAACAATTGAATCAAGATTTGGACACAAAAAGAGGTCTTTATCGGAATCAGCAAAGAAACCCTAACCCTAACAGCCTCAAAATCAAACAACAAATTGGGGAAATTAGGGCTAAAAATACGCCAAACGCCTCAAATTGAACAGATGTTCCTACACCAAATCGAAGAACAAACCTCTTTAGACGCCATGGAATGACCGATTCTCATGATTTGCAATTCCATTGAACTGTTGATCTATAGATACGATTAAACCCTAGTTTCGATGGAATGAGGGGGTGGAGATGACGATTTCTGGAGAATGGAGCAAGCAATGCCTGAGGCTCAGATGAATCGAAGCACAGAGAAGCTCTCTCTCTCTCTCTCTCTAATGGAGTCTCTCTCAATCTCTCTCTCTCTCTCTCTCTCTCTCTCTCTGTCGCTAATGGAGTTTTCTCTCTCTAGAGACTGCTCTCAACAAACTCCTCTGAAAACGAAGGTAACGCTCTCCGTTAAAAAAGGGTTGTTTGTTTTCTTTGTTATTGCAATTCGCTCTCATCTTTATTCAAATATACACACTTTGCCCCCTCCCCCCACAACTTTGTGATATCTTCATGTTGCACCATGTGCTTTAACAATCACAATTCACCCCCCCCCCCAACCATCATTTCACTCAAATCTTGATTTGTTAGGTGGTTTTGGAGAAGATACTGGATATCACGGGGATAAGAGTGATGTGGTATCACGGGGCGCTTTAATTGGTTTATTATATTACTTCTATCATTTTCAATGTATCAATGTATGGAAATAATCACGTAATCAACCAATTAAAGTGTCTCGTGTTACCACATCACTCGTGTTCCCCTGATATTAAATATCTTATCGTGTTTTGGACCTTCTCAACTCTGAAAGTTGGCTCAAATGGGCACTTGAAATGGGGTAAACCCCAACATAATGTTGACTACAACTACATGGATGAAATTTTCACTAGTCTCATTGATGATCACATGTTTCTCGGTATGTTTTGAAGATATCTTATACAAGTTTCCTACTTCTGCCGCTTCGAAAGTAATTCAAACTTATCGTATGTTGTTGGATAGTGTCACGTTTTTCTGAACTAGACTGGGAATGTCATGAGTAGCATGTGAATGAGGCAAGCGTTACTTCATATTCGGTGATAGGGATGTTGCCGCGTCATCTTTTTCAGTTACTTGTACAATTACACAACTTTTTTCGCTGGAGATAGTGGCATGTCGGTTTCTTTTGTTTCGTGCTAGCGGTGTTGCGTTATCTGCTCAGGTGTTTAGTGCGATTACGCAAGTCGTTTCACTGAATGTGGTGGGATGTTTTATCTTGCCAGGTGTTAGCGGTGCTACGCCATCCATTCAGATGTTAGTTCGACGTTTCATTAAATGTGGTGGAATGTCGGTTTATTTTGTTTGTAGGACGAGTTTATTTTTCTACATTAACTTGTTGCATCTTTTATCAACTATTAGCAGTATTCGTTTTCAAATATATGTATAGTAAAATATGTATTTTTCTCTCCCTCCTTATAAGGAACGAAGACCTACGGTCCCTTTTCCATTTGATCATGTTAACATTCTTTTTAAGCATGGAATGTCCTAACAAGAATGTGTCCCCCATAATGCCAATTATCGTTGTCTACTTCGTCTTTCGTTTTGAAGGCACGCGATTAGCCATTCATAAAACATGGATTCAGTTGACCAATGTTAGGTTCTGAAATAATTTTGAGAAAGAATGAGGTACAAGGTCTAAGAGCGCGTACGAATTTTACTGAATTTTGATTAGCGACCTATATTTTTTTTTTACTGTAAGACGGTTACTTCCAGCTAACATGATAATGGGTGAGGGGCTTTGATTTATAGAGTTTAATATTTTTATTGAAGCGCGTTGCCCATACATCTTTTACAGGATGCTATGTTGTCTTAATTTGCTACGAGGTTTTAAATATGCATTCCTATACGACTGTTTTTTTATTTATTCATCTAAGCCGAGGTGAAATTTCTTTAACACGTGAATCTATAGCTTTAAGAAACTCAAGTGAACTCAAAGTCATACCTAGAATGGATGCATACTCATGAACTCATAGTCCACATCTAATTATGATATAGTCGTAAAAATGATTAATAATGTTCAACGCTCTCATCCAACGTGCCCATACTATCTCGATGCGGTTGAGTCTATTATATAGTTGTTCTTATAAATTTCACTTAAGTAATTTTGTCAAAAAAGAAAACATCTAAACTATAACAAAAGTTACTGATGTCATTCCATGACCATCGAATGCATTTCATTTTAATCAGTTCCTTGAAATGTGATTGTCTTCGAATTAGAGATACTAAAATAAACTACAAATTTCAGTTGGGTGTTGAGTAGAGTTTAACAAACATAAAGTCTCTAATAGAGAATTTATATAATTATGGGTAATTATGCGAATAATATATAGTTGTAAATAGTAAACCACGTGTAACAATTATCCATAATAGAAGGGTAAATAAAATATAAATAAGTTGACAAATTTTGGTACTAAATATAATCTTAAAATGGAATCAAAGAAAAATATTAATTCATTATCAAAAATATAGCATAGAGGGGAAGTAAACAACATATGGAAAGAAGAGTAAGAATAGCAATTTTATGTTAATTTTTATGTTCATGAACGTATTCTCCAAAAAAGGTATGCGTAGAAACAATAATTTATTTTACTACCATAAGTATGATAAACAACATAAGAGTGTAGAAGATATTAATTTTGTTGCGTAAGGAAATTAAAAAGTTTATCCTCGAGATAAAATTAAATGCTTTATGAACATTTGTCGGTGAGTCTATTACTGGACATTAAAATAAACTAATAAATCAAGATAGCGACTACAACATGTCGAAGAGGATATTAAATATTCGTATGAATTATAAATGCACGTGGTCTAGAATTAGGAGCCATTTACATCATGGGCCAGAACTGAGCCCAAAATTCTGACGGATCTACAAAATAAGCTCAAGTCCTACTCCACTTCATCCATTTTGCAGTTGTCTCATGATATGCCCAGTTATCTGACAGTCGCACAATTTTAAATTTCCCGACTTCGGTCATCACAAGCCTTTTCAATTTTTTTATGAACATATATGACATTTATGACAAAGCTAGGTGATAAAATTTCTTTCATATTTCATTCTTAACGTAATAACGTATGATATTATTATGTTATTTGGTAGCTGAGAGATAGTGTACAACAATGGTTATATTTTTGCCGATATCCATTGATAATCACTGCTTATATGTTAGTATCATTCATGCCACACGTGTATCAATTAAAAAACATAACATTTAGTACAATTCAAAGCCACATAATAGTTTTAGCACAAAAACGAGTCAGTGGATTCTTTTAGCAAACAACTGGTTAGTAGATTGATGCATTCATTGTGGAATAAGAGAAAAGTATTGTAAAAATATTGTTAAACTCACGTCGGGCAACTCTTAGGCTAGTGATTGTAAAATTACAATTTTGTCTTCCCAATGAATGCCCTTATATTAGTTTGAACAATTTTGAATGAATGATTTTTACTATCGAAATAATGTTGAAAGTTGTATTTATTTTTATATTTTCTTAGAAACGAAGATTTATATTAGATCTATCATTGGGTTGTAAGCCTGGTAACTTTTTTTTTTTTTTTTTTGAGAATAAAACTTGTCATTGAAAACTGGCAAACAGGCCTTGGGACTAAGTACATTTAATCAATTAGAAAACCATCCCTTTCCCATTCCAGCCGCTTACTTTCCCAATATTCTTCACCATCAATACTCAGCCCTCGTTGCGCGAGCCAGTGAGCCTGTTGATTTTTCTCTCTACCGATGAACTTCCATTTGATCTTTGTGGTCTCTTCTATTCGCTTCATCTTCTCCAGTAGGTCTTTGACTATTGGTCTTTGGCTTTCTGGATCTTGCTCCGATTGCATGATCTCGATGATTATCTGTGCATCTCCTCTGATTGTAAGCTCTCTAATTCCTGCTCTGCTTGCTGTTTCGACGGCTTGAAGAGCGGCTTGTGCTTCGATCTCGAAAGCACTATTACCCCATCTGGTACTTCTTGCAACCGCCGTGACTATTTCGCCTGCTGGGTCTCGGAGAGTCACCCCTATACCTGCTCTTCGCCTCACGTATGACCACGCGCCGTCGAAGTCCGCCGTGTGTTCATACTGTTGGTTGAATTTGGGCGGATGAGGGAGTCCATCTAGCAGATCTGGTGGGTCTT
Organism: Linanthus parryae; assembly: GCA_023055425.1. NCBI lineage: Eukaryota > Viridiplantae > Streptophyta > Magnoliopsida > Ericales > Polemoniaceae > Linanthus > Linanthus parryae. The sequence continues at coordinate 7,911,316 of JALGPY010000006.1, forward strand.
GAACGTGGCTCATGATGTTCCTCCAAATACTGAGAGCTGAAGCCACAAGAGTCTCCATTTGAGTCTTCTTCCCTTCAAAAATCACTTTGTTGCGGTTGAACCACAGACTCCACAGGCCTATGATAGTTTGGATCTGATCCGGAGTTGAGCTTCTCTCGAAGAATCGCCGGATCCACCCAGCTCCACCCAGCAGGTTTGGTTGATTGGTGCCTTTGTACTTCTCCCAAAAGGCCTTTGCAATTGGACAATGAAGAAACAAATGTTCTGAGTCCTCACAGCCCTGGTTACAAACTTTGCAGATAGGGTCGACTGGGATACTCCGTTTGGCCAAATTATTCACTGTGGGCAGTGAATCGTTGTTGATTCTCCATACCAAGAACAGGTATTTTTTGGGTATTTTTAGCTTCCACATTTTTTCAAGCCATCTTTGTTCAATTGTGCCGCTGGTGTGTTGGTTTTCTGTAGCTTCTGCTGCTTTCCTTGCTTCCTCATATCCACTTTTAACTGTATAAGCTCCTGTATGGGTCCAGTGCCAGATCCATTTATCTGCCCTGTTGGTGCGGATTTCTATTCTTCTTATATCATGAATATCAGCATCAAAAATGTTGAATTGTTTCATTTTGGCTATGTCCCACTGATTTGTGTCCTTGTCTATGAACTCTTGGACTAAGATATTTGGAGCTTGTTGTGGCTGGTCCTCTGCTGTTGTCGATAACAATTTGAAACTTCCATCTCTCGGTATCCATGGATCTGAAAACACACTGGTATTTGCTCCATTCCCTATTTGCTTAAGAGTCCCCTTTTTGAGGATTTTTAATCCCTCATTAAGGCTTCTCCAAGCAAAAGAGGGGTTGGTACCCAGTTTTGCTGCCATTATGTTGTTCCCTCTGTAATACTTATTCCCCATGATTCTTGCTGTTAAACTTGTTGGATTTGTGAGCAATCTCCAGCACTGTTTTGCTAGTAACGCCCTATTGAAATCTTGTATGTCTTTAAAGCCAAGCCCTCCTTCTATCTTCTTGTGTTTTAGCTTATCCCATGCAATCCAACTTATACTACGTCTATCAGATTGGCTCCACCAAAATTTCCTCATGGCTTGTTCTATTTTTTGGCACGACCCCACTGGAAGCAGAAAACAACTCATTGCGAAATTGGGGATAGCTTGAATAACAGCTTTGAGAAGGACTTCTTTACCTGCTGGAGTTAAGTATCTTTCTTTCCATCCTCCGGTCTTTTGAGTTACTCTGTCTTGTAAATAATTGAAAGTAATACTCTTGTTTTTCCCAATTGTTGTAGGTAAACCAAGGTATTTGTCGTGCTGGTTCGCTTCCGGCACTCCACAAAGCCCGCTGAGATTAACACGCTCCTCTTCTTTGATGTTTGCCGAAAACACTGCTGCTGATTTTTGTAAATTCATGCGCTGACCTGAGGCGTCTTCGTAATCTGTAATAATTTGTAGCAAATTTGTAATATTTTTAGTATCTGCACATGTAAAGAAAATACTGTCGTCAGCAAAAAATAGGTGAGACACTTCTGGACCTCCCCTTGAAGCGCGGACCCCTGACAGTTGCTTTGCTGTCACAGCAGCCTCTATGGATCTAGATAACCCTTCACTACACAGCAGGAATAAGTACGGCGACAAAGGACACCCTTGGCGTAATCCTCGCTCAGGTACCACTCTTCCTCTTACTTCACCGTTTATAATGAATGAGAACTTGACCGAGCTGATACACTTGTTAACAACAGAACAAAATTTCTCACCCAGCCCCATTCTCCTCATTGATGCCAAAAGATAACACCATTCTACTCGGTCATATGCTTTCGACATGTCCACTTTTAGGGCGACATAGCCCTTCTTCCCTTTGACTCTTGTCTTCATTGTATGGATAAGCTCAAAAGCAGCTAAAATATTATCAGTGATCTGTCGATTTGGAACAAAGGCACTTTGGGTTTCCCCTATCAACTTGGGGAGGACTTGCTTAAGTCTGTTTGCAATCGCTTTTGCAATAATCTTGTATATAACTGTGCATAGACTTATTGGCCGGTAATCAGCCGGGCTTAGCGGTTGCTTGACCTTCGGGATTAAAGCAATGAGTGTTTCATTAAACTCATCTAGATTATTCTCACCATTAAGAATGTTAAGGCACTCTAGAGTTACCTCGCTGCCAATAGTGTTCCAATGCTTTTGATAAAATTGAGCTGGGTAGCCATCTATACCTGGAGATTTCTGCGGGCTCATGTCTTTTAGAGCTTGCCAGATTTCTTCAGCAGTGTATGGTTCCTCCAGTGCTTCTTTATCCGCTGCTGGGCACAATACTGGAATATGCCGTAGTACCTTGTCCATGTTCGCCTCTTCCGGTTTATCTGTGCTGAAAATTGCCCTAAAGTGGTTCTCAAAGCACCTTTGTATCTCAACTTCCTCTTCCATCCAATCTCCTTGGGGGTTTTGGATGCCCCCTATAAAGTTACGGATTCTTCTATTACTAGCTTTTTTGTGAAAATAGCTAGTATTTCTGTCACCATACTTTAGCCATAGTGCACGACTACGCTGCCTCCATAACACTTCTTCCGCATTTAGTAAATTATTGAGATCAAACTGTGCTTTGTTTATTTCTGTCGACCAATTTGCTATTCCACTTTGCTGGTTCAAAATATGAATTTTGTCCTTAAGGACTTTAATTTGATACCTGACATTGCCGAACTCATCGCGTTCCCATTTTTTTAACGCCGTACTCATATTACTGAGTTTGTCCATAACCCTGCCCTCTCTGTCCCAATTCTTTGAAAAAACTGATTGATATTGCTGATGCCGCATCCATACTTCTTCGTGGAGAAACCGTCTGTTCCTCCTCACTGTTCTATTAGTCTGGCATTTCAACTTGACCAGTAAGGCTTGGTGATCTGAATTAGCCAAACCCTTATGAAAAACTTTGGTAGCTGGGAACTTTTCTCTCCACAAATTATTAGCGAAAGCTCTATCCAGTCTTTCTCTAATTAGCGTGCCATCTTCATGCTTATTTGACCAGGTAAATTTTGCTCCCACATAACCTAGATCTCGTAAGCCACAATTATCAATTGTGTTAATGAAAGGAAGCACGTGATTATAATTGATTGCCCTACCTCCCATCTTTTCAGAGCTGAACATTATCGAGTTGAAATCACCAACAACCATCCAGGGCATCGATGGTTCTGGTATTTGTCCTTCTAGCATGTCCCAAGATAATGACCGACTTTCAGCCACTGGATCTCCGTAGAAACCTGTTAACAACCATTGCCGACCTTCTTCGTTACAAATCCACCCACTGATATGGTACTTGGAGTAGTTCCTGATCTCAACTTTAACTTGGTCTGACCACATAAGTGACACGCCGCCACTACGACCCTCACTTGAAACATGCAGACCATTGGGAAAGTTTAATCGTTTCCTTACTCTGTCCATATCCGAGGCTTGCAACCTGGTCTCCATTAAGAAGACCACTTCGGGAACTGAACTCTTCACTTCGTCGCGAAGAGTTAGGAACGTGAGGGTATTCCCGAGCCCCCTCACGTTCCAACTAAGAATATTCATTGCGACTGGCGGGGGTGTTGGTTAACCCCCGCCGTTTCAATTGGTGTTGCTTCTTCCTCCATATCAGTTGTTATTTCCGGCATATCATCTCTGTCCTCTCTGACCGTATCATCATTAAACTTCAGCGACCTCGGCTTCTTATTTAACTCCTTCTCAAAAGTCTTTGTGGGTGGTGGAGTAAATTGGGTTGTTGATCCTTTTCGCTTGGCTTCAATTTCTTCGAGGGAGGACTTCCCTGTTATTTGCAGTTTTGCTTTTGACCGTGCTTGCGACTTAAGGTTGACTCTCGGCGCATGTCCCTGTTGTGCATTCAACTTTTCAATTAGCTCCTGAACTCTCTCCTTCTTTGAGATCCCTGCTCCCTGATTGCTGAGAATCCCCGGTAACACAGGGCCTTTCTGGTTTTGAACTTGTACTGCATTACTCTGCTTCTCCGCACTATTCTTCTCTATTACCGAATTCTCCTTCCCTGGCGGTTCAAGTAACATACCTGTGTCTTCAGAAACTGCATCTTGGACTTGCGGTTTTTCTACACTCATAGTACTTAGGGCATTCTCCCCTACTTGTGTATTTTCCTCTTCTTTATCGTGGCGTCCACCTTCAGTTTCTTTATCTTCTCTTTCAGGTCGTCGTTTAGATGGATGCACCAACAGCCAATCTCCATATCCAGCTAACTCAGATTTGTCTTGTTCGCAATCCTTACTTTCATGAGTAATTCGTCCACACCAGCTACATACGTGGGGTACTCGCTCATACTTGAAATCAATCCAAGTATCCTTCCCTTTGACTACTATGTGTACCCCTCGTGGTATTGGTTCCATTACTGGGATTCGAGCACGAACCCTAACATAATTGGCACCATCTTCACTTTCAATTCTGTGATCCGAGTCTAGAATTTCTCCAATAGCCGAAACAGCTCGACAACCAGATTCTTCTTTGACCAGGTGAAGTGGGAGATTATGAACTTGAATCCATACATCAACTTTACTGAATTCAACATCTCTTGTTGGTTCCCCTAGGTTCCATGGCTTTAATAGAAGGAGTTTTCCATTAAAGGCCCCCGGTCCCCCGGAAGAAACTCTATCAAGACTGGCTTGATCAGGGAAGCTAAATATAAAAGTATTCAGGTCAACTTCATATATGTTCACTGCAGAGCCATTGTTCCAAATCCTTCTAAACGTGTTACGCATAGATTTACTATTTAGCTTTTGATCCGAAGTAAAAACACCGATTAAACAGTATGCAAACTCACCTTCTGCATTCTCACAATAATCATCTTCGAAGAGAATCCGCTGGCTTTCAACTTGTGTGAATTCAAAACCAATCCCGTGACCTTCTTCAGCTTGGTCCATTGTTCAGATCGGAGGTTCGTAGTCAAGCTTGAGTCCTACTGTGATTGTCTTGAAGTTGTCCGCCGCCCGCTAGGGTTTTTTCGCCCGCTAGGGTTTTTTCGCCTCTCCAAGAAACTCGGAACTCAAAACTTAATTTGGTATTATTGTAAGCCTGGTAATTTATTAATCAAAATATTTTCACCTCATGGGGGGTGATCCTTGATCCACAAGTAAACTCAAAGATTTTATGTCAAACGAATTTGCCACTTCATTATTTGATCTTCCGATTGACTGGAACGTTACCACTTCAACTTCAATCATAATTTCTCTACAACGTTTCAGAATGACTGAAACTTTCGAGACATAACTTTTCTCTATATTCTTCCATCTCTTAATCTTCTTGACCACAGATTGTGAATGTCTCTTGTCTCCTAAACCACATCTCTTTCACCATTTTATAGCTTTAGATTCTTTGACTGGCGGAAGAAAGATGATCGGCTTCGAGAATTAAACATAGAACTGTCCTTGCTATCCTCAGATAACTGCTCCAACTCCCGCTTGTTGCAGATCCATGTTCCAAGAAGTGTCCATGTTGAGCTTGTGCCTTCCTGATGGCAATGCCAACCATTTCTTTGTAGCTATGTTATCCGGAGGGAAGTGCATGTTCATATCTTGCTATGTGGCTGATGAATGTTAAGTTAAGTAAATTATTCATTCTACCAAATTAACCTAAGAAAAACACACAAAAACTTCTTATCGCCTTCTTTAATGTATGCGCAGGGGCGGAGCCAGGAATTGAGAACTACCTGAGCACTCGGATACGAAACCAAAACCGCAAATCAAAATCTAAAATATTGGATATATATATATATATTAAAAATATTAAATTAATATAATATATATACTGCAAATCAAAATCTAAAATATTGGATATATATATATATTAAAAATATTAAATTAATAATATATATATATACATATATATATATTATATTATACAAAATGCCACATATATTAGTTTCAAAATGATACACCTTCCACACGCCACACATATTAGTTACAAAATAATGCGTCTTCTACATAACTAAAGTGAAGGGTGCAATTACATATATCTTCATAACTACAAAAAGCCTTGGATATTACATACAAAACAAGGCATTCAAAAATTTTGAAGGATGTGAGGTTCTTATAAATCTCCTCGACGAGGCTTCATATTGTGAAACTTGTGCATGACAGCTTCATAGTCGACCATCTTCAAAATGTCCTTCTACAAATAAACTATCAAGCTATCATTCATCCATGCATCACTCATCCGGTTTGTAACCAATTCTTCACTATATTCATGGCCGAAAATGATCTCTCAACCGAAGCGGTAGCAACCGGGTAAAATCAAGGCCAAAGTGATAAGTTTGTAGACTAAAGGAAATATTGTGTCTTTTCCCGTATCTACCAACTTTTTAGCAAGATCACCAACATTGTTCATATTGAGAAATCATTCAAACTCCGCATCTCCCTAATATAAAGTGAAGTTCCCAACATTCCATCTCGGAGAAGCCTAAAGGATAAAATTGGGCAAAACGAACCAATTCATCCAACGGCGCTAACAATATCTTTTTCAATATCCGATGATGTCATCTTGTTATTTTGAGGAGCATTCTTCAAAACCACCCTTTCAACCTCATCATTATCTTCGGCATGAAAAGCTAGAAGTTCAAGAAAATTTCCATGATTATTTGATTGCACCGATTCACCATGACCACGAAAAGCAAGCCCTTGTTTGAGTAGGTAGATGATACATTCGAGTGATTCTTTCAAACGAATTTGGTAATCACCTTTTCCTTTCTTAGCTTTCTTATGCACAAAAGTATCATAGTGTTGAGTCGAATCCATCAAGTCATTGCACTTGCTCAAAGCTCGGTTATGTCCACTATTAGGCCCACTTCCTTCATGTTCACACAATCCTTGGGTTCTTCCAATTGCAATACCCTTCTTCAACAAAAGCTTTAGTTCCTCCATCATCTTGATTGAATAGATAGCAACACAAACAATAAGCCTTATCCGTCTTCACACCATATTCCAACCAAAAAGGGTACTTTTTGAACCATTTTGGATTGAATCGAGGCATTTTTTAACCAAACTTTCTTTTCATAAATGCGTGGCCATCGGGTTGAGTAGCTTTATTTTGTAGATATGCCCGACAAACATTATCTCGCGCGATTGGAGGTATGAGTCCCGAGACCAAAATGAGCTTGCTCATATATAGAGTGGAGGTTGAAACGCCACCATCATTAATTGGAGGAACCCCACTAAAACTTGGAGGATCATCATCTATTCTTGAGGTAGGAGCACTAGTACCACCACGTAGCGGTGTCGTCTCCCTTATTTATTTCTTTATAAGGAATTTGTCCATTCTACAATAACAAATTTACATAAGTTATAATGCTCGAGAATGTTGGGTTAAACACAAAAAAATACCTCACGGAGTCACAATTACATTACTTTAAATTCCACATAGCACCCAGAAGCTCACCAGTGAGTTGTTTGATCCGAGTTCCCTTTTCAGTACAACATCTTCTTGCAACTAATCCCCCTAATATAAAAATGCCCCAAATTTATACTATAAATATATAAAAAAAACCCAAAATTAGAACCCTAGCTCTCACTAGCTCTCACAGCCCATGAAACCATATCTAGTTCACATAAATATATGCAATTGATCCACAATTGACACTTCAATTTTAATATTTTGTAAATAACAAGCAAAATATGTGGCTTTTTTACATACCTGTAGAGTTAAAGTGTGCTAGCAAAGCACCCACAGAGCCGTCGACGAGAGAAATGGACAACACAGTCGGAAATCATCGCTAATTACGAATAGCTCGTGGTCGAAAATCGTCATGGCCGGCTGGCCGCTGGTCGGAGGGAAGAATCGTCGTGGTCGCGTCGCCTGGGTCGCTCGTCGAATAGATTGTGGGTCAATGGGTGGGTCTGGGTGCTGCTGCGTATCCTGACCTCTCCACCGCTCACGTTCTCCTCTCTGTTAAAAGTTAAAACAAGAGATAAATCTAAAGCCCACACCCCGTCCTTTAATTTATATTGCATGAAATTGTGAATTGAGGTTTCAACTTTCCCTTTAAAAACAACATAGAACTGCAGTACATTTATTCTTCTCTTAAGTAAATTTAATTTTATCGAGAGGGTAGTTTCCAGCGCTATCAAAATTTGAAAGTTGAACCTTCTTAGAATGTTCAGTTTTCAGAAAGTGTTGAGCCACTGTGATGAGTCACTGGCATGGCCGACTAGAATTCCCTGAGCAGTTTGTACCCAGATTTTACAGTGTACTTGTCATTTTATGATATGGTTTGGAATTGCTAGGTAGATGGATTTTAGTGATTTCCTCCATATATGAGGTTACAAATACCTTTATAATCAATCCATGTCCTACATATGCTTATCCTAGTCAAAGAGGTCTCCCACCTTGATACTACGGTGATGAGGATAATTTCCTGAGCAATTTTTACACTAAAGTTAAGGTGTACTCGCCATTTTATGAATAATGCCATATCAACTGACATGATTTGAGACTGTGAGATAGATGAAGTTTAGTGATTTCTTCAACATATAGGGTTACAATACCTATTATAACTTACCCATGACACACTTATGCTTATCCTAGTCAAAGAGGTCATGTTTTGGATATTGTTAGTGATGAGTTTGAAAGACTGAACGACAGACCCATGGCTATTTGAAATAGTCCACGTTGTCCCCATTTGCGATTTGCCATCACACTCATTAATGGATTAGATGTGTTTGCTATTGAAAATTCTACTTACTAGTGCTCGAGGTTTGGTGACTAACCTCCTAAATTGGTTTGCTAACATTGAAATGTTGAAGTCGTTGAGTTCTAAAAAGTTAGGTGACATTTGGATTCGGTAATTTGAGTTTATCCCAACAAACCCAGTTCACCTATGATGCATGCATCATTTTCTGCCACATCGGAATTTCCTGAAACAACTTCCAATTTTGTAGCACGGATGTTTTGGGGGCAAAAAATAACTCATAGAGTACGAGAAAACTCATTGTGCCACTACCTTCAACAGAACTTCATTTCCCGCAGAGTTGAGTGAAGAACTCTTTCACTTTTTTTTTTCCGTACCTTCTCCACTAAGTTTCTTAGACATAAATAGCATTTTTGCCGGTGATGGTAGGTAATTCCAATTTTTTGTTGTGAGTTTCCTCCAGCTTGACGCCAGATAATTCACTCAAGTCCTTTTGCATTGCAGAATCCACATTATGTGAGAAGACCATCGAAACTTTCTTAAAATTGATCACTTGACCCGAAACTTCCTCATACGATTTAGAATTTGTAGAATAATTATAATTTATTATTTTTTAACTAGTGTAAAAACTATCGCGTCATCCGTAAAAATCATGTGGCTGACAAATTAGCACTTCTTGTCGGCTTAAGAGACAAATTTTGCTAAGGCTCACAACTGCACAACACACACAATTAGGCTTCGTTGCATAATAGAAACATATACGGAGTAGGGGACACCACTGTTGTAACCCTATCATGTACGACTTCTATACACACCTACCCTTTATCGATAACGAAAAAGTAGATGTAGTAATACAACCTATCACAACATCGAACTAGCAAACCACTAGAACCCTTCTTTTGTAGCATCACCCTTAGAAGACTCCATTCGATTGTGTCATACACCATAGTCATATCCAGCTTTAAGGCTAGGAAATCTTTGGCGCCTCTCTTCTGGGTCCTCATAGTATGTAGTATTTTATGAAGTTAAGATTATTGTACAACATGTGGCAAAATTAACAAGTTCTTATGTTGATTGGAATCAAGGTAGAAGGTGTCTCTGGAAGGAAGAGGTGGTCGAGTTTATGTCAATTGATCCCTTCAGAATAGTACTAAGCAACAAAATTGTGTCTAACGTTACCATTTAACATAATTTTTACAATAAACTTATAATCAGTGACAACCTAAGGGCAGGGGTTGGAAGGGTGGGGGGCAATTCCTTTAGACCTATGGGATGCTAAAGTCACATAATTCATACTAATAATTAAGGTTAAGCAGATATTTTAATACAAGTTTAACAATAACATTTACGACACTTTTGTAGTGTAAGTATATATTTTTTGTCATATATGTGACTCATGCTCGTTTCTAACAAGGGCACAACAAATGTACTGGCTCGGGTAGGCCTGGCGATCCAGATCAAGTTGCCCGTTGCGGGCTAGGTTGAACCATTTCGGGTTAGTGACACGCTCTAACCACAAGTGTATGGTTGTCGTGTGTAGTAATAATCCGGAAATCCGGGCTATCGAACCCAAGGGACTTTGTTTTAACTAGTTATTATTTCAAACCTTATGTGGGTACGTCGCAAAGTTGTGTTTTGTTCTAATTCTACTAAAATAAAAATGCAAAATTCTCAATTAACCTAGTGAAGTAGTTCACGATTAAAGAAGAATGAGTGTAGGACTTTTCTAATATGAGGAAAAATGTCGGGAATTCTCTAGGTTCACTAGGTTGATCTAAACTTATGCTTTGATTCATAAAACAACCGCGTGTCTTTCACTATTAACTGAGCAATATTAAACTTACCGAGTTACCAAGCAAGTCAACTATAATTAGAACCAAAATATACCGAGTTACAAGGTCTATTTTAATTGTAAGCATGCATTAAGAATCACAATTCTACTCTAACGATCCTAGTTAACAATATCGAGTTACCAAACATTGATTCAACTAGGTGAATTATTCAATTTACCGACTAACTATCACGGAGTTACCACATGAAGGTTAATTAAGATTATTCTTGCGTTAGCTACTCGCAAAAATAATGTGGTCACAACCATAAATAATCCATAATAATGAAAGAACACGTGAGATTAAGTTAAAACATGAATCACAATCTCAAAACATGACGTTTATATCAAACCCTAGCTACACCAAACGAGAATTCCCAGCAAAAAGAGTTTAGCTACTACTATTCATACTCAAAACAACGAGTTTCATAAAATTCAACATCAAAAACTAAGAAAAAGGAAGAGTTAAGAATCCAAACGAGTGATCCAAAGTTCCTAAGCTCTTACAATAGCTTCTTGCTCTCCAAAAGATGCTTCTAACGTGACGAACTACTGAAAAAGTCGACCTAAAACACTTAAATACGTTTCCATAACAGTATTACAAAGTTTGGATAAACTACGCAAAAGCCCCGCTCAACACTACATTTTCCAGCGATGTCTTCGTACGAAGACATTTCTCTTCGTACGAAGAGTCTTCGTACGAAGACAATTCCTCTTAGTACGAAGGTCTTCTTATGTAGATACTGCAAGGGTGTTTAGGAAGAGATCTCCAGAACTCCAAATTTTGGCTAAGTCTTTTCTCTTCGTACGAAGACATTCTATTTCTGCACTTTTCCTTTGACTTCTTCCTTGCTTCCTTTGAATTTTTCTTCGAGTTCCTTGCTTCCGAAGCTCGTTTCCATCTCCCGCATGATCCTCCAAGCCCTGTTTTCCTGCGAATCACAACACGAAAACACAACCCGCGATCATATCACAATAAAAGATCAAAATATCTAAAGAAACGCCCGGAAACAACAAGTAAAGCGCATGAACTCACATTATCACTTTTTAGCACAATTTACTCAAAAGACGACGAATTCTCCATGTTGAGCACACAAAACGTAGAAATAAAATGCATAAAATAACTCCGAAAACGGAGTTATCAACTACCCCCACACTACCTTTTGCTCGTCCCGAGCAAATTTCCCAGGTCAATTACATCTCTCAAGCTTAAACTCCTCTCACTTTCCCGAAATCAATCCAACTTTGCATACCAACCCATTTATCATTGCATAACTTTTCTACGCCATTTGCATACTACCACCTCGCATTGCATACAAAACCGTTATCAATTGCATACTAGTCCGAGTTAGATCAAACCACAAACCACCCTTTTTACTAGTCGACACGACTCGATTATACACAATGCACCTATATGCAAATGCAATATTCACAATGCAAGTATTGAAATAACAAATTTTCTTTTTCTTTTGCGAGATTGGGCAATCTCCATTAGCTTAAACCGGTTCACACGAAGCGATGAGAAATCTAGATACAAGGCATGAGTTGAAACCAAATTCGACAACGAGAATCTCCCCTAGCTAGTATAGAGAACCTAGCTTTACTATGTACAAGAATGCAATACCTCTTCATGTGTGCCACAAAATAAGAGGCTACTCTAGGCTAAGCCACGTTCAAGGTCCAAACTCCTAATCCGCTAACGGGTTTAGAATGATGAGGCTTTAGGGACAAATAGGATAATAATCAAGCACGAGTCCTAAAGCGTCACATTCTCACAAATACCACATCTCACGCACCCTCACAACAATGATAGAAACCAATCCCGAAACTCGCCATCTCCGGCCATCGATCCCCTCATACCCCGATACAATTACGATCTCCGCGGCCATTTGTCATGAATGATGCATAAAATAAAACTTTCCGTTCGTGAACTAGTTGCTTCTCCACTCGATCTTCCAAAAAGCTTCCAATTCTTCCTTTATTCAACTCTCATTTTTTTTCTCTCTTTTCTTTTTATTTTCTTTTTTTTTTGAATCTCTCAAATTTCTGCACAATTTCCACAATGTATATCTCGAGTGATCTTCCAAGTGTCAAGCCAAAATAAGATGATAAGGAGAGAGAATAACCAAGTCAATGCATATGTATCACAAATAAATTCCCCTCCCCCTAAATCGATGAAATCTACAGTGTAACAAACTAAGCAGCTAACTCAATAAAGCACGTGTGGGGATGGAATCGTCGCAAGCTCAATCTCGATGTCCGAAATCAAAAGTCGACACCCCCACACTCGAATGTAATCTTGTCCCCTCTCATGTAGCCAATCGGATATATGTCTCGTACCTAATCCAATCAAACCTCCCACACCATGATGAGTAAGATCCGGTACCTAGCACGATCCACCAATTAAGCTCACCCAACCCAAATTTTGTGTGTATTAGATGTTACACACTCACAACTCTCCACAACTGTGTCCATGTTGTAATGCCATGGAACACCGCCACACCAAAGTGCGCAAGCCTACTCTCACTCACCCTCTCATTCCCCTCGAGAATCACAAATGAAGCACATGCGATATGTAAGACTCACACAAGTATATCATGAAGTACTCCCTCATCGAACCCCCTCAACTACAACCCCCTCTTGACGCACTTAAGCGGTGATTCTAACCAATCAATGATGAAGTTCAAGAATCGTCACCCTAAGTCCAGAGGTTATCAAAGAATCCAAGGTTCAAAACAGGGTTTACTAGTAGTCCTACAAGGTTAGTTCTATAAGCAGTGAGTGCTCTAATACACACCTCGCACAGCTGTTCTGTGTGCCACTACGAGGCGGGTGGGCGACTACCTAAGACGTACACAAGAACGTTCGACTTGTTTAGCTCACACCTAGCTCAACACTTGTAAGAAAATTAGGCAAACACTTTAGATTTGAAAAATTAAGTCCGTGTGTAAAATAGGCACGCATTCCCGTAAAGCAAGCTTCTCTATACTTACTAAGGGAAACTCACATCGTCACTCTCGATCGCAATTCATACTCTTTGCCTAAAAGTCTCACACTTCTCGGTTTTACTGAATTTTCAGCTTCTTTTGATTGCCCTTTCTCAATTTTTTAATTTTTTTGGTTTTTCAAATTTTTAGTTTTTTTTTTCTTTTTTTTATATACCTATACTACATGCACGGCCAACTCGACTACTGACTCGATAGTTTGGTGGGAGGACTCAATAATAATAAAACGTGCACGCAAAAATATAAATAATAAAGAAGAAAATAAGGACATAACCAAAATTTCGAACTAAATGCGACACGGGCTATGCAAAGACTCAATAACTGACTAGTAAAAAGGTCTTACCCACCCCCACACTAGGATGCATCGTTGTCCTCAACGATGACACGAGGACTCGACAATCCTAGCATAAGGGCACAGTCCACTACTCGTCTTCCTCATCCTCCTCCTCTTCATCATCCTCATCTTCTTCCTCTTCGTCGTCCTCACTCGGTGGAACCGGATACTCAAATTCGTCTTCCTGGAACCACGGATCCGCCGTCGGGACTGGGGGAACAAACTCCCCCGCCGCCTGACCACTCGACTGAATAACCCACTGGCCCACCATCTGGATTAAGCCACCCAGCTTCGCCTGATTGACCCTAGTATGGTCAAACTGGTGTCTTCTCTCAAGTCTATCCCAGGCCATCTCTTCCCTCAAGTGATCATACGCAAATTGGTTGTCAAACCGAGAGGTGTTCATTCTCCTACCCTTTCCCTTCTTTCTGGCCGTCTCATCAAACCTATGCCATTTCCTAGCAGTGAACGGTTTCAGGTCCATGTCTCTCCCAATTACTACTTCGGAGGTTTTGGCTAAATGAGTCAGCAAATAAGTATGACCGGGACCCAACTTGTTAGTTCTCGACACCCTCTCTAAACAATTCTCCCAAATCAACCTAGGGATATCTACCCGAACCCCGGTATAGAGACAGAGAGCCAAGACAAATAGGCGGAAAGAGTAACGAGGATTCTGTGTGATTCCCATAACCCAATTCTCTAGCAACTCGCAACACCACCTCGCCTCAGGCCTATAGTACATCTTTCCAGCCTTCCACTGAGGCACCTCCCCTTTCCTATCCCACGGGTCTACCCCCTTTTCAAAACAAAATGCATTTACACGAGACCAAATACCCTCACTACGAAGAGTAATCTCGTAACCACAAGCCTCTTTCAAACGGGGGAATCCCATGGCCAAGCCGATAGTCTCTGGCGTGAAGACTATCCACTCGTTCCGAAAATAGACAAGGCGGGGGTCCCGGCTCTCACCATCTTTCGCATACCTCAAGTTGAGGCAAAGCTCACGCGCTATATGAGAACTAGACGGCCCTACAAGCTTGAACCAATTGGTTAGCTTCTCACGCTCAAAAATTTCCTTTATTGCTTGAGGCATGTCCTCGTGCAATGGAAACTCTTTCTCGGGCTGCCCATTCTTAGTCAAATAAGTGTCCTTGCGTGAGTCTAGATGGGCCTCGTATGTGACAAAGCGATAGCTATCAAAGCACGCGGGCCCAATACTCAGCTCTTTCAAATTCACTTTTGCCGTTCGTTGGTCTATAATTCCAAGTTTAGTCGGGGGAGGGGCATTCAAAATAGCATATTGGGGTATAGGCGGTATTTCTAATTGAGGCTCGCCCGACCCGGATGCCTCTTGTGATGTACCCTCTCCCGTCTTTCGTTTCTTTCCACCCGCCATTTAAAGCTCAAATTCAATTACAAACGAGAGATTCAACTTGTGCACGTGACAAGAAGTGTTTACAGAAATTAAACACGTAAGCAAGTAAGCACGTAATCCTAAGACTCTATTCAATCGCCCCCAAGCACGCTACTAAGCGCAACAAAAATAAAATGGGATTTTACTCAATTTGTGCCTAAGACTCGAGTATTGAAATTGCTATTTTACAGAGTACCTACGTGCCCGAAGCAAGTCTTACGGGCACAAAAATTTCAAAAATTCCGGCAAGGACCGTTTTGGAGGTCGCCGATTTTTTTTGTTGAAATCTTGAATGAATTGGTGCACCGTACTCCTTGTGATGTCCCCGTTAAAGTTGTCTTCTTGACCGAAAGCTGAATCAAGCTTCAAGTCGTCCAATTTTCAAATCTAGCTTCGAAACCCTAACTTTTCTTCCTTTGATTTCTCCCTCGTGTCTCACTCTCACTCAAAACCCCTTACCAAAACTTAATTTCCTCTGGATTGCGAGCAAAACCCTTGCTTGTTTGTTGAATTTGGTGAGGAATGGAGTTGGGAGAGAAAAGGAGTGAGCTGCGACTATGGAGGAAGAAAGAGGTGATGTTGATGAAGAATGAAGGAGAGGGACGGGTTCTGCTTCAGCTGTCTAAAAAATTTGTGCAAAAAGTCTAAAATGCCCCCATGGATTAACCCCCTTATCCTCTCTCCGTGCTTGGACAAAACTGGAAAATTGCCCGATGTCTTCGTACGAAGACAATTCTCTTCGTACGAAGACTCTTCGTGCAAAGAGGAATTGTCTTCGTACGAAGGTCTTCCCAGATAGATACTGCAAGGTGTTCTGGGAAGACAATTTTTCAGAGCCAAAATTTTTCTAAGTATGGAGTCTTCGTATAAAGACATTTCTCTTCGTACGAAGAGAGTCCTGGAGCTTGCCAAAAACATCCTTTTTGACATATTTTCGCGTATCCGATCGTGCCTTTGCTTTCCGAAGGATCTCCTCGACCTCGAGACTCCCTTTTTACCTTAAAACACTCCCAAAATCCGGGGAGTATTTCATTTGTCAATTTCACGCGTTCCAAGACACGTTTTGCATTTCCGGATGCTTTTGGCCTCGTTTTACTCTCTTGAAAGTCCTTTTTGACGTAACTTCCTCATCCGGACTCCGATATGCGCGATCTACCTGTCTACAGAAAGCTCTCAACCACCCCCACACGCTGGCACTGTTCAATTCTGTTTTCAGTCTCGTCTTCAAAATATCTCCTCGTAGTCCGTGCCACCGTGCTAGCTTTCTCCGTTCATCAATAAATTCCTCGCGTGTATCAAGACGGGGAGTCTGGGAACATGATCTTCCCCAGGTGCGTGTGTTGAATAAGTGTAGGAATGGCTTCAATCTTCAATTCCTTCACTTCGGACCCCGATACGCGTTTTGGGCTGCAATTCTTCAATTTTCACTCTGTTTCGCACGCGCGCATCAAGACGGGGGATCCGAAATAGGCCTTTCACCTCGGAATCCTGCACATACTCCTTGGAAATATTAAATCCACTCTCTTGCACCTCTCAAATAAATCAAACAGAATAAAAATTACAAAACAGTATAAAAACCTAAACTACCGCAATAAATAGGTTGGGTTGCCTCCCAACAAGCGCTTTGTAATTTAAGGTCGACGGCCCGACCCAGTTACCTCAGAGATTAATCAAATAGCGGGAGTTTCATGGAGCCATTCAATGACTCCAATAAAATTCCAATCCACATACGGTTTTGCTCTCTAGCCATTTACCTTGAATCTGTTCCCACTTGCATCTTCCACCTCAAGAGATCCCCACGGATAAAATGCAATAATTGTGTAGGGACCACTCCATCTAGATTTCAATTTTCCTGGAAACAACTTTAGTCTGGCATTGAAGATCAGCACTCTCTGTCCGACCTTGAAGTCTCTCGGGATGATGTGCATGTCGTGCCAGTGCTTTGTCCTTTCCTTATAAGTTCTTGCACTTTCATATGCCATCAATCGAAATTCCTCAAGTTCAAGTAGTGCTTGCTTCCGTTGCTCACCTGAGAGCTTAGCGTCCAAATTGATCTTATTCAAGGCCCAGAATGCCTTGTGCTCAAGTTCCACCGGAAGATGACACGACTTCCCAAATACTAGCTGATAGGGATACATGCCTAAAGGGGTCTTGTATGCAGCCCTATATGCCCATAAGCTATCATCTAAATGCAGGGACCAATCATTGCGTCCCGGATTGACTGTCTTCTCTAGAATCCCTTTTATCTCTCGGTTAGAAACTTCTGCTTGCCCATTCGACTGCGGATGATAAGCTAGTGATATCTTATGTGTCTTTACCCCATATTTGCTCAAAACATTGGCAAATAATTTGTTCACGAAATGCGATCCTTCATCACTGATAATGGCTCTGGAAGTTCCAAACCGTGTGAATATGTTCCTACGCACGAATCTCTCTACAGTAGATCCATCATTCTTGGGGCAAGCCATTGCCTCTACCCACTTGGTCACATAATCCACAGCTAACAGTATATACAGATTTCCAAGTGAAGAAGGGAATGGTCCCATGAAATCAATGACCCACACGTCAAAGGGCTCTACTCCAACACGAAATTTTGAGGCATCTCGTTTCGGTTGGAGATATTGTCGGTTCTCTTACATCGGTCACACTGCTGTACAAATAAATGAGCATCTTTATGTAAAGAAGGCCAATAAAATCCACTTTGTAGTACCTTTGCCACATTGGGCGTTTTGCCAAAATGCCCTCCTCAATTCAGTTCATGGAAATGTCTAAGAATATCCAACGTGTCTGGCTCAGCTACGCATCTTCTCAACACATTGTCAGCTCCTAACTTGAAAAATAGGGGTCATCCCAAAAATAGCGTCGTGCATCTGCGAAGAACTTCTTTTTCTGATGGAAGGTCATGTATTTTGGGACAATGTTGAGCGCCTTGAAATTTGCCGAATCCGCAAACCAAGGCACAACTGCTACCACTACCATAAGTTGCTCATTTGGAAAATCTTCTCTAATTGGCACATCTTCTTGTTTTTCATTCTCCAGTCGTGACAAATGGTCTGCAACAACGTTCTCTACTCCCTTCTTGTCCTTGATTACTATGTCAAATTCTTGCATTAACAAAACCCATCGGATCAATCTTGGCTTTGCATCCTTCTTAGTAAGAAGATATTTGAGGGCTGCATGGTTCGTGAAATTGGTCACCTGAGAACCCACAAGGTATGGACGAAACTTGTCCAATGAGAATATATTAGCCAACATCTCTTTCTCCGTGGTGGCATAATTAACCTGTGCAGTATTAAGAGTACGACTGGCATAGTAAATGACATGAGCTACCTTGTCTTTCCGCTGTCCCAGTACTGCTACCACTGCTACCTTGTCTTTCCGCTGTTGCTGGCATCACACATAAGCTCAAACGACAAGGTCCAGTCTGGGGTGGCTATAATGGGAGAATTGATCAGCTTTTTCTTACGCAAATCAAAAGCTGTCTTGCACTCTTCATTGAAATAAAAAACGACATCTTTCTCAAGCAATCCAGATAAAGGCTTTGTGATATTCGAAAAGTATTTAATGAAACGCCGGTATAAGCCTGCATGTCCCAAGAAACTCCGTACCCCTTTTACAGATGTGGGATAAGGAAGCTTCTCAATCACCTCAATTTTCGCCCGGTCTACATCTAAGCCTTTGCTGGAAATCTTGTGCCTCAACACTATCCCCTCGGTCACCATGAAATGGCACTTCTCCCAGTTAAGCACTAGGTTGGTGTAAATACATCTGTCCAGTACCAGAGCTAGCTGCTGTAGACAGTCTTCGAACCCATCACCATAAAGTGAAAAATCATCCATGAAGACCTCGAAATTTTGCTCCATCATGTCAGAGAAGATAGACATCATACACCTCTGAAACGTAGCAGGTGCATTGCATAGCCCAAAGGGCATGCGCCTGAGTGCAAAGGTCCCATAAGGACAAGTAAATGTTGTCTTCTCCAGGTCAGGTGGCTCAATCGCTATCTGATTATACCCAGAGTATCCATCCAAAAAGCAGTAATGCGAATGACGTGCCTGCCTATCAAGCATCTGGTCCATAAATGGGAGGGGAAAATGATCCTTCAACGTGGCATCGTTGAGTTTGTGGTAATACATGCAAACTCTCCACCCAGTAACAGTACGAGTGGCAATCTGATCACTTTTTTCCCCTTCCACCACAGTTATACCTCCCTTCTTAGGGACACACTGTACCGGGCTAGTTCATGTGCTGTCTGAAATCGGGTAGATGATACCTGCTTCCAACTATTTAAGCACCTCTTTCTTCATCACCTCCTGCATGTGAGGGTTGAGGCGGCGCTGAACCTAAACTACCAGCTTCTTATCTTCCATGAGCCGAATCTTGTGCTGGCAAACTGTGGGGCTGATCCCCTTGATATCCGCTATGGTCCATCCCATAGCTGTTTTCCTTTCCTGCAATACCTCGAGAAGCTGCTCCTCATGTTCCCTGTCCAAACACGCAGAAACAATCACAGGTAAAGTCTCATTAGATCCCAAGTACAAGTATTTTAAATGAGCAGGTAAATGTTTCAATTCTAAACCAGGAGCAGTAATAAGAGAAGGAGTAAGAATCTTCCAACTTCCCTCATTAAAGAGGGGTAGGGGTGAACGCCAGCTGGCTTCCATAGCTTGTTCTTTTTCACTCGAGTCAAGTAAAGCAAGTTCCTCATACAGCTGCTCCAATAAGATATCGTCCTCCTCATCCGGTGTGTATGCCTCCACACCAAAACACTGCTCACTCACTGCATATGCGGGAAATTTCATAGCTTCAAAGACATTGAATGCCACCTTCTCATCGTTAATACGCATAGTCAACTCTCCATTGGCAACATCAATAATAGTCTTTCCCGTGGCGAGGAATGGCCGTCCCAATATAAGTGGAACATCATCATCAGCGTCCATGTCTAAGATTACAAAATCTGCAGGGAAGATGAGTCCTTCAACTCTCACAAGCACATCCTCCAAAACACCCCGTGGTCGTTTGATAGTACGGTCAACCATTAGTAAGCACATACGAGTAGGTTTTGGATCCCCTACACCAAGTTGCTCAAATACTGATGTGGGCATCAAATTGATGCTCGCGCCAAGATCACATAATTCTCTACCATGGAACGCATCTCCCAATGTCACGGGAATAATGAAACCACTCGGATCTTTCATCTTCTTGGGTAACACTTTTTGCACCACGGCGCTACGCTCCTCATTCAGAGTCACGGTCTTAAAATCATCCATGCGTCTCCTATTAGAGAGTAGGTCCTTGAGAAATTTTGCGTATTCAGGCATTTGTGAAATTGCTTCAGAAAAGGGGATATTGATGTGTAACTTCTTGAAGATATCCAAAAATTTCTTGAAGTGCTTGGCATCCTCTTGACTCTTCAATCTCTGCGGGTAGGGCACACGAACACTATACTCTTCCTTTGGCTTAGGCTTTTCCTCCGACTTCCTACTCGTTTCCTTTGATTGGGGACTCACGGTAGGCACGGGAATTTCTTCATCTAATGCTTTTTCTGTGGCCTTAGTTGCCTCGGCTCGCGTGTGGGTAGGATATGGAGGATCCTTAGTGGTGGTCCCACTGCGAGTAGTGATAGCCTTCAATTGCTCAAGTGGAGTGATTGTGTTAGACGGTAGCATACCCGATGGAATTCGAGTGTTTTGATTGGCTATCTGACCAATCTGTGTCTCATGGCTCTTCATCGTGGCTTCTATCGCGGCAATCTTGCTCTCAATCTTATCATTGCTAGCTAACAGTTTCCTCAACAATGCGTTTGTATCCTATTCTTCTGAGGGTGGGGGTGGAGCCCGCTGTTGTGGAACCTGTCTCTGAGCTTGGTATGGAATATTTGGCCTTTGACCTGGCGCATATAATCCACTATTTGGATTGGCATAGCTGAACTTGGGGTGATTACGATTGTTGGGATGATAGGTGTTTGGCCATTGCTGCTGTCTTGGTTGACCCATGTAGTTCACGTCTTCAATACCATCCCCATATCCCTGATTTGCATCTGCTACCATCTCTCCCACTGACTTCACCTGTGCCGATGGATTCAGATTACTGAAAGCCGAAGTCATCACTGCCATCTGATGTTCAAATTTCTGTTCCACCATAGACTCAATCTTACTAACCAATGCCCCATCTGATTTCGTGTTTCTACGAGTCTCAGACTCGTGGATTCACGTTTAGCTACATTATCCAGCAGATCACGGCATCTCTGTAATCCCAATCCCATAAAATTCCCTTGAGCCATCATGTCCAGTTCACTTGCAGTCTCTCTGTCTAAGGCATTATAAAAATAGTGCAGAAGTTTGTACCATGGCTCTCCGTGAGTAGGGCATTTGCGAAGGAGCTGGTTGAACTTTCTCCACGTGTCTCCCAGAGAATCATCTTCCTGTTGTGTAAATTTCGTTATATCAGCCATCCGTTGAGCAACCTTGGATGGCGGAAGATACTTCCTGAGAAACTCTCTGCTACAATCTGCCCATGTAACTATGCTGCCTGCTGGAAGTTCTATAAGCCATGTCTTTGCCTTTCCCGATAAGGAGAAGGGGAAAAGCACGAGCTTTATCGTCTCGAGTGGAACTCTCTGATCATACATGGTGGAGGTAATATGCTCGAAATTGAGCAAGTGTTGATGTGGATCATCACTTGGGGCTCCAGTGAATAAGCACTCATCCTTAACCATGTTGATCAATGGTTGGCGAATCTCGAAATGTACGGCATTAATCTGAGGCCTGACAATAGTGGGTTTATATCCCTCCGGTGTAGTTCTGAAGTAATCCACCAAAGGACGCTCATCCTCCTCAGCATTGTTAACTTGCTCTGCCGCATTCCGACCGTTATTGTTCCGATTATTGCCCCCATTATTCCCATTACCACCGTTATTTCTGCCAACTACCTCCGCACCTGGGAGTTGTTGTGGATTTGGAGGGTTAATGCGATCAATCATCGTCCGCATCTCAGCCATTTGAGCTCTAAGCTGCTCAGTCTCTCGTGCTCTATTTGCTGCCTCCTCTACAGCAGCTGCTCTAGCTGCTTCCGCATCTTGCACACTTTTGCGGATCCTCTCAAACTTAGCTCTAGTTTCCTCATCCATGGTGACTGAGCTTGAATTCCTCTTGTCTCTACGCCGTGCTTTCAATAAGGATTCCGGGTTTTCAAACGTTGGATACAAAGGCTCGTCTCTAGAACGGGTCATGCACCGTGTAAATCAACCTGAAATCACAAAACACACAAAACGTAGGTGAGTAACGAATATACACAATAAATTAAAATCCCTAAGGCTAGGAATTATAACTAATTTAGCCGAAGTCCCCAGCAACGACGCCAAAAACTTGACACGCTCTAACCACAAGTGTATGGTTGTCGTGTGTAGTAATAATCCGGAAATCCGGGCTATCAAACCCAAGGGACTTTGTTTAAACTAGTTATTATTTCAAACCTTATGTGGGTACGTCGAAAAGTTGTGTTTTGTTCTAATTCTACTAAAATTAAAATGCAAAATTCTCAATTAACCGAGTGAAGTATGTCACGATTAACGAAGAATGAGTGTAGGACTTTTCTAATATGAGGAAAAATACCGGGAATTCTCTAGGCTCACTAGGTTGATCTAAACTTATGCTTTGATTCGTAAAACAACCGCGTGTCTTTCACTATTAACCGAGGAATGTTAAACTTACCGAGTCACCAAGCAAGTCAACTATACTTAGAACCAAAATATACCGAGTTACCAAGTCTATTTTAATTGTAAGCATGCATTAAGAATCACAAATATAATCTAACGATCCTAGTTAACAATATCGAGTTACCAAACATTGATTCAACTAGGTGGATTATTCAATTTACCGACTAACTATCACGGATTTACCACGTGAAGGTTAATTAAGATTATTCTTACGTTAGCTACTCGCAAAAATAATGTGATCACAACCATAAATAATCCATAATAATGAAAGAACATGTGAGATTAAGTTAAAACATGAATCACAATCTCAAAACATGACGTTTATATCAAACCCTAGCTACACCAAACGATAATTCCCATCAAAAAGAGTTTAGCTACTACTATTTATACTCAAAACAACGAGTTTCATACGTTTCAACATCAAAAACTAAGAAAAAGGAAGAGTTAAGAATCCAAACGAGTGATCCAAAGTTCCTAAGCTCTTTCAATAGCTTCTTGCTCTCCAAAAGATGTTTCTAACGTGATGAACTACTGAAAAAGTCGACCTAAAACACTTAAATACGTTTCCATAACAATATTACAAAGTTTGGATAAACTACACAAAAGCCCCGCTCAAAAACTACGTTTTCCAGCGATGTCTTCGTACAAAGACATTTCTCTTCGTACGAAGAGTCTTCGTACGAAGACAATTCCTCTTCGTACAAAGGTCTTCTTATGTAGATACTGCAAGGGTGTTTAGGAAGAGATCTTCAGAACTCCAATTCTGGCTAAGTCTTTTCTCTTCTTGTCTTCGTACGAAGACCTTCTATTTATGCACTTTTCCATTGACTTCTTCCTTGCTTCCTTTGACTTTTTTCTTCGAGTTCCTTGCTTCCGAAGCTCGTTTTCATCTCCCGCATGATCCTCCAAGCCCTATTTTCCTGCGAATCACAACACGAAAACACAACCCGCGATCATATCACAATAAAAGATCAAAATATCTAAAGAAACGCCCGAATTTAACAAGTAAAGCGCATGAGCTCACATTATCACATTTTAGCACAATTTAATCAAAAGACGACGAATTCTCCATGTTGAGCACGCAAAACGTATAAATAAAAGGCATTAAATAACTCCGAAAACGGAGTTATCAGTTAGGAACAGGTCGAACGAACTCGACATCTTCACTTCGTGTCAGTTGATCTGACTTGTTTTTGAACCGCCACAGGTTTATGTCGACCTTAAACTCGCTAACTTGTCGGACTCGCGTTATGTCGTCATGTCAACCATATATTTTTCGGATTATGCATTTTTTTTTATGAGACAATGACTAACACTGGAAAAAAAAAAAGAGTTTTTTTCATCAGGAAGCAAATTTCATTAAAACCAAGAACCATTACAAAACCACATTACAAAGATATCCTATCCCTGCAAGAATCTCTTCTCTATAGAATTTCAAAAGCTCCCTAGGACACATATTTTCAACATTCCCAGATTGCGATTTCATAGCTGCGAGTTTGACAAACATGTCTGCATCTCTATTAGCACTTCTGCTTACCCATCTGAAGCTGCAATTTTGTAGCTTTTCCAAATTTTGAATATCTTCAATGAAGCTTTTCCAGCGCCATATTGGTAGAGCTTTTGCTTGGATGGTATCAATGGCTATTTTACTATCACTTTCAAAGATGATATGCAGTCCATTGTTCTCATCTTGATCTATCATTGTAGACTTAATAGCTTGGATTTCCAGGGAGGTAGCACTTTCTCCTTTCAGTTTATGCCATGCACCCCCTATATAGTGACCTATATGATTTCTTATGATCCAGCCTCCTACTCCAATTTTAGTGGCCTTATCCCAAGTAGCATCTATATTGACCTTGACACTGTTAGCTTCTGGGCTTCTCCACTTTTCCTTTATACTTGAGGTTTTCTCCTGTCTTTGAGCTTGTATTTGGTTTCTCCTATACTCCCCCTAATGCATAGAAAGGCTCTTACAAGCTTCTATATGGTTTGTAGGGGTATTTTGGAAGAAATGTCTATTTCTTTGCAACAAGATTGTCCAACAGCCAGTTATAAGATCCTCCACAATTTTCTTATTTATACCACCTTCAGAGTATTGCTCCCACACATTGATGAACTATTTCCTAACATCTCCTATTTTCTCAATTTGAGGGGGAGTAAGGGGATTGGAGCCAAACCAAAAGGCTTTATCCATTTGCAGTGGAATAACATGTGCTCACAGTCTTCAATTTCTTCACCACATATTGTGCAGGTAGGGGAGAGAGGTATACCTCTTTTACTGAGATTTTCTGATGTAGCTATAGCCCCCAGACATATTTTTCACCAAAAAAACTTTAGTTTAGGTTGAATTTGAAGAACCCAAAAAAATTTCCATATGCCATCTGGCCATTGGAAAGAACATGAGGCTTTGGGTATGATTTGAGCTACATGAGGATTCCCCAATTTGCTTTTTGCTGCATGATAACCACTCTTCACAGAGTACTTCCCATCAGAGGTAAATTTCCAAACAACTTCATCTTCCACTCTAGTTGTAGGAATATAAACTTGCAAAATGTCATTCACAACCTCCTGAGGGAACAGATTTCTTAGCATACTCAATTTCCAGCTCTTTGCTACATGGTTTATTAGATATGTTACTCTTATGTTTGGGGGGTTTGTCATCACCCCTTCAATCTTTTTACCTTCCCATTTACAGATCCAAGCATCACTACTACAGTTTATCGTTCTTCCATCTCCCACCTTCCAAAAAATGCCCATATTGATCACTTTGCGTCCTTCCAATATACTTTTCCAGAACCAAGATGAATTGGTACATTTTTTTTCTTCCAAGAAGCTGCTATTTGGGTAGTAGATAGCCTTCAAGAGTTGATTGTAAAAATACCCTTCTTCTGTTAAGAGGCTCCAACTTCTTTTGGCTAGCAAAACATTATTGTAAAGTTGGATGTCTCTAAATCCCACCCCACCACTTTTTTTTGCTTTTTGTGAGATTTTCCCAACTTACCCAATGAATTCCCTTCTTTTCCTGTCTTCCTCCCCACCAAAAATTCCTCACCAACCCCTCATTTTTTGTTGCATAAACTCACAGGAAACTTAACACATCGTCACATAACTGGGGATAGCTTGCACTATAGACTTGATGATTATTTCTTTTCGAGTTTGTGATAAGAAATCCTGCTTCCGACCTTTTAAGCTTTTACTCACCCTATCCAGAATATAATTAACCACTTCATCCTTTGTTTTTCCCCAAAATAGGGGAACCCCCATGTATTTCCCATTTTCTTCCATCTCAGGGGCTTGAAGAATGTCTTGGATAGCCACTTTGAGATCAACTTGAGTGTTAGGAGAAAAAAGGATCCAGATTTATGAAGATTAACCTTTAACCAGAAGCTTGCTCAAAGCTTTGAAGAATCTTCACGAAAGTTTTGGCTTCCTTTATCTCAGCTCTTAAGAAAATTAGTGAATCATCCGCAAACTGTAGTTGTGTGAGTGCAGACCAGTTTCTTTTGATCTTTATTCCTTTTAACATTTGCTCTTCCACAACTTTAAGAAGCATCTTGGAGAAGACATCCACATCAACAACAAAGAGGTAAGGTGACAAAGGGTCACCTTGCCTTAACCCTCTCCCAGTGTTGAAACTTTGAAGCTTGATCCCATTTAGCAGCACTGCCATCCTCACTGTGCTAACACACTGCTTGATTAGAGCAATCCACTTGTCATCAAATCCAAGCTTTGACATAGCCAAAAATAAGAACTCCTAATTAATGTTGTCATATGATTTAGAGATATCTAGTTTTAAGGCCAACACTCCTTCCTTCCCCTCCTTTTTTGTGCTTTATGTAGTGAAAGGCTTCTTGAGCTACAAATATATTGGCCATGTTTGGCAAAGCTAGATTTTAGGATAGATTGATGAAAATTTGAAAAATAATCAGACCCGTTTGGATGAGCAAGATAGATTTTAGGATTTTTTGGACTACCCGGATCCGGGTACTTTAAAATCCGGATCCGGTTATTTTAAAAATATTTTCCGTTGCCCAACCACATAACCGGATCCGGGTAGAAACTAACCGGATCCGGATAGGACCCATCCGAACACAAATTAACCAACTAGGAAGTGACACGTATGCGAACCACCCATCAGGATCCGGGTAGGACCATCAGGATCCGGGTCATGCCAAACAAGATCCGGTTCTTCTTCTACAAAAATCCGTTTTTTTACTAAATTTTTGATAATCTATCTATCCATTAATCTAGCTTACCCAAACGAGGCCATTGTCTTAGATTACCCTCGCAGGGATGAAAGCTGATTGGCAATGGAGAAACTATTCATTGGGGCTAGCCCCACCACTGTGGCATGCTTGCGTGGTGGGGCGCGCCATTCACTTTCTGACACATATGCACAATTTGGTGGGTTCCATCTGACTAGTGCATATTTGTTTGAAGGTGAATGGTGCGCCCACCACGCAGGCTGCAGTGGTGGGGCTAGACCCAATGAATACTTTCTCTTGGCAATGGGATATAATGGAGGGTAATAATGTAGTGGTAGACTGATGGAAAATGGGCTTTTATGCAGGAGTGAAATTGGGCTGAACCTCATCTCTGCTGACATACATGGCGTTGAAGGCCCAAATGAAAATGCTTTCGTGAAGTTCATGCCATTGATGTTGCTTCACCCAGATTTGACAATTCTTTTGGTACCCAGAGAGAGAGGGAGGAAGACAATGGCAGGGCACGAAGAGTCGGTAGAAGCCGAAGCCATAATCACCCGAATCGAGCACAAGTCTCGCAAAATCGAGAGCTTACTCAAACAGTATAAACCAGTCGAAGCTCTCAAAACTGCCCTAGAAGGATCTCCTCCCAAAACCAAAGACGAACGATGCAAGGTTCGTCTCATCTCTCGACCTAATTCTTTCTGTGTTGTTTTTGATGATCTGATCTAGGGTTTCGTTTTGTTCTCAGTCTGCGAATTGGATCGTGGTGCACAGGGCACTTATGGCGATTAAAGATGTCGATGGGATGTTCTCTTCTCTTGATCCGGAGTATTATGACATTCTCATGAAGTGAGTTCTTCAAATCTATATACTTTTTGTTTGCCCTGTGAAGAACTAGAATGAATGATGAAATGTGGCTTTGTTGATGATGATGTTGCTGATGATGTGGAATGAGGGGATTCAAATTTATAAGTTTAATCGATTAAGAAAACTCAAGTTGATGTAAAAGAATATTGACCACTAAATTGAATTGTAGCACCAGAAATTGAGTAACAACTGAAATAAGAACTGGAGATAAAGCTCTTACTCCCTGTATTAAAGGGTTAACAGTTGTGATTGTATACTCCCACAAAATTACCTAGTTGATCTTTTCACCTTCTTGGGTCATTCTAACTCGACATCTGCAAGTTTATACCTAGGTTACCCAAAATAGCTCAACATGTAGCGATCGCCCGATCCCATTCGTGGGTCGTTCGCGATCTAGATCGCTACTTCGAGCGATCTGAAAGTGAACAAAGAACAGAGCACATACTATTATGAATGAAAACGCAAATAGATGATGCACTTACGCTTCACCGCGAAGAGAACATTTGCCATCGGTCTATGAAGACGAGACACGTACATCGACTGGTACTGAAACACAATTCAAACGGTGAAGACAGGGTGGACACTGGACGAAGAAGAAAGTGTTCCATACTAAGAGAGTTTCAATTTACCCAGTTTAATGCACTTTCAGAAACTGGAACTGGTATAAAATAATGTTACTATATACTAAGAGAGTTTGAGTGGCGATTTACCACCCGAATTGGGTAACAGCACCAGTAAGTAACTGAGAAATTTGGGGAGGGCCACACACCAGGACAACCTAAGAGAGAAGGAGAGGTTAAGCTCTCAAGCTAGGTATTGGAGGTTTAAAAGTAGTAATCCTATACTCTGACAGTGCCACCTCCTTCTTGGCTCACTTGAACTTCACATGAACGATTCTTTCTTAAAGAGATGGTTTTGGGTATTTAGGGGACATTCAATCTAAAGATAAGTTGGTAACTTCCAACACTGAGGACCAGCAACTCAATATTTCCAACATATACAAATCTCAATTTGCATATATTCACCCCCTGCTAAACATGGTGTCAAACTGTACTAAAATGCACCTAAGATACCCTATTCTTTTCAAAGCGCGATTCTATTTTACACAACTTATCACATTATTTTAATGGCCCTAGTATTCGGTCGGGTAATTTGTTGACCAGTGCCCCTTTTTTAGACGAGGGTGCGGAGCTTTTCGATATCCAGTCAAGCCAGTGCTTTATTGGGCTTTCCTTTTCTTTGTCCAAGTACCTTCCTGGTTATTGGTTGGGATGCCGTAGAAGACTCAGAAAAGGCATCTCCGATCGTTTACCTCTTGGACGAATCACGTCCAAAACCTGCTTTTGGCGCGATAGGACTGAGTAAACCTCGACAGGTTACTAGGCAGCTACTTAGCTTTGATTAAAAGCCCCTTCCGGGATTTAGGCTAAACTATTTCCTCTCTGAATGACTCTTTATGAAACGCAATGGTTCTGGGTATATAGGGGACATTCAATCTAAAGATAAGTTGGCAACTTCAGACACTGAGGACCAGCAACTCAACATTTCCAACATATACCAACCTAGATTTGCATAGATTCACTCTCTGCTAAACATAATGTCAAACTGTACTAAAATGAACCTAAGATACCATATTCTTTGCAAAGCGAGAACTTCATTCTGTAGCCCCTCACCTCATTAACTGGCTGCTTGAATTCCATATGTAAGTCCTTTTTCGACGACGTTTCTATACCTGTTTGCACAGAACCTCCATCAATAACCAATTTTATAAACAAATAAGGTATCAGTAGTTCATCTTGTTTCCGAACCCTTGACAGGTTGAAAAGTTCATTCAGTCATTGAATCAGTTAAAGCACGAAATCTCTACATAGAAATGTATCATTTGTTCACATGTCTTCATTTAATTCCAAATACTTTTTTCTTTTCTTTTCTTTTTGAATGGTAAATAAAGATCCCTGACTTGTCACACACTTTTTTCATGTCCAATTTACCATTGAAGTCCCTTTTGCCTTGTGTGAATCTAGAATCCGCAGTCCACACACTCATTAATCACTGAGAAGCTTTTGATTTCATTTCTTCAAGAAACCTTAACCAAATCCGTTTTATGTATCTCCCAAATTTTTTCTTTATTTGTTAGGGCGAAAGAGCCCCGGCCTGTTAGGATGCCTCAGCTGCATACATCACTGCACTTCCACTTGTGCCACAATTTAGTCTGTGAGGGAGAGATGCATTGCAACAATTTTGTATGCGACACCACCACCTAGTTTTCTGTAAAATGCCACTTTATCTTTTGTGCCCCTCGGAATCAAATTTGTTCAGAGTTCATAGTTTCCATTTTTGGAAGCCAACTTAAACATACCTTGATTAAGTTCTCGTGACACTTCATAGAGTGTTCTTTGACTTCTTGCATTGCTCAGTTCTCCTTCTCAAATTCATTACGACCCTACGAACTTCTTCATAGGTTAGCCACCATAGGAAAATCTTTGCATTCGGATATGTGTTTGTGCCACAATGCTTTTGAGGGTCCTATACATTTGTTTGTTGCATTTTCACGAATTCTTCGAAGGTGGTTGTGAGTCTCTGCCTTCATGAATTTATCCTCATTCATATCGTACAACTGTACAAGTCCTGGATTTTATCATATTATCTCCTTATTTTGGACACCTACCATATAACTTTGATAAATAATTACTTGATTAATTAATAGATTTACCTAAATATAATACAAGTATTCTTGGTAGTGACTTGGTAGCAGTTTTACTAAATTAATAATTATTTAAAGGGTAAAAGACAAAAACCACTCCTTGAGTATGGGTTATATACAAATACACCCCTCGCGTTTGGGTACATACCAATACCCCCTGTCAGACACAAAAAACCCCTGTCAGTGGATGGACGTTAGACGAATAGCACCCTTCTGTTAAATCACACTTTTTTGTGACCATTCTACCCTTGGAAGGGTGGATTTACATAAATGCCCATGCCACTATTGCCCCTTGTTCTTGGTGTTCTTCTTCACCACCACCACCACCACTGCCACCACCGCCACCGCCTCCACCACCACTGCCACCGCCACCACCACCAACACAACAAAAAAACCCAGGCCAAATTAAACCCAAGCCAATCCATTCGCCAAAACCAATTATACCCAAATCCAAATACCCCCTCCACCACCTCATCTCCTTCTTGAAAGCCAAATAATGAAACAGAGCAGGCAACAAAAAAGGTAACAACCCAGACAACTGTAGATCCCATCACCCCCCAGAACAATCAATTCGCTCAAATGTAGAGAGATAACTAGAGAAAGAAAGGGTACCCGAAGTACAAAATTTGGACATTCACTGTAACTATAAAGATATGACCTACTAAATTCTCATCGAGTATATCTTCTCAGCGCCGCCAACTCCGCCGCCGACTTGATGTCCCGTCAAACGGGTACCGTACAACAACCGGTCTATCAGCGACCTCTGCACCAATACACCCTTCATGGGCCGCAGTATCAATTGGATCAATGGTGGTTCCATCAGCCGCAGCACCATGGCCAATTGGGTCTTCCAACGACTTCTCATCAAGAAATGGGTTTCAGGCAAACATTGGGCCAACATAGGCCTCCTCAAGCTCGGGGGTCTTCCAACGACTTCTCATCAAGAAATGGGTTTCAGGCAAACATTGGGCCATCATAGGCCTCCTCAAGCTCCGGCGACGACAGCGAGTGGATCTTGAAATCAGAGATTGGTCCAATCCATGCCTCTTCCTACCCCACAGACCAGAAGATTAATCTCACCCTGCAAATTCCTGCATACGCAATAACACTCGCTCGTGACCAGAACCTTACCCAGACAATGCCCAAAAGCAATCAACAGCTCAATTTTGACAAGAGCCTAACAATTCGACAGATCAAGGAGATATTCGAGGACAGCGGCAGTGTTTCAGCGGAAAGATTGACCCTTTTCTTCAACAAGAACAAGCTAGAAGACAACCAGAATCTGGGTTTTTACGAGATCCCCGACGGCTGTGTAAACAGAGGAGGACTTTGCATTCGATGGGTTTCAATCGGTTTCTGGGTAGAGGAGGAGAGAGAGAGTGAGAGAAAGGAGCAGAGAGAGTGACGGAGATGGAGGTGGGTTGGTGGTATTTCCAGAGGGTTCGGTGGAGGAAGAGAAGGAGAAGGAAAGAGATGGAGAAGAAGATGGAGACGAGGAAGAGAATGAGGAGAAGACAGGAGAGGCGGCTGGTGAAGGGGGAAGAGAGAGAGAGAGATTAGGGTAAATACACAGGGGTAATTTCGTTACATTTTGAGGGCAAAATCGTCTTTTTACCAAACATGAGGGGTGTATTTGTATATAACCCATACCCGAGGGATGGTTTTTGTCTTTTACCCTTATTTAAATTCACAAGATAATAACTTCTAAAAGATTTCACATTTCTAAAGGTCCCATCTGAATTTACGGTGCAGTATAACTTAATAATACTTAAATACATGTTTTTTTACATGTCCAGGAAGACAGTGATATAACTTCACCTATTGTTCTCTTTAAACATGTGAGTACATGAATGTAGATTCATATTATGATGTTTGTTTTGAATTTAAATACATATTATGCTGTTAAACTAGCTTAAGTACATGAATAATAAATTGCATATCTTAACAACTTAGGTGTGTGTATGTACTTTCATTCTGTTGTGTTTATGTACATACAAAAAAAGTCATTGGTAAAGGTATAAACAAAACAATGTTTGTGTCCTGCCATATGACAAGTATCTCACCTAATTAGCATTCTATTAGTTTTTCGATAAACTAATATCTTGCTAAAACAATAAGTTATCATGGTCCCGAGGCTATTACTTGAAAAAGGTTTTACTGTAATTTCCCGAACTCACTAATTTTCTCGAGTCCCCTATTTTAAAGTGATAATTACAGATAGGTTAAACCCTATAGCTAATATTAAGTTAATATCATATTTGGGCCAATTAGAAGAGGAAAGGAGGACAAACTTCATTCACAATTTTTCCACATGGCCTTCCGATGTATAGTCCTCAAAGACCATGCGATTTTTCAAATCCTCGACCCAAAAGTGGTGGCTTACTAAGTTCAAAATCGTTAGTGGACTTTGGGACATTCTCATAGAATTTTCAAATCTGTCACTTGCCATTCTTTCATCCATATTTGTAGCCCCTCACCTTATTTCGGGCATGGTATTGGCAAGCAGATGAAAAAAGATGAATGAATGCCTTCAACCTTGCATGGAGGGCCAACTTTCTAAATATTAAAGGAGCACGTAAGAAGAGGAACCTTTATGATGTCCAATTCCAATCATGCTGTCTAGGTTATGGAATATGGACCTTAGGCTGTGCGCTGTTATACTGTTTGGTGAAAGTTGTAGCATTCAGATCTTTGATGCCTGTTGGTTCAGGTGTTTGCAATTTGTACAGGGATTTCAAGTCCCATGTTGAAATCATTTCGGAAGGATGATCGGGAACGGGCCTGTGCAAGGGTTATCCTTTGACATGAAATTGATGTTTTCAAGCACATGTTTACCGAGTCCAGTATTAGTATAGATGGTGCTAGGAACCACCGTGTGCCAAAGTTAATGCTGACAACTTATGTTGACCAGACGTGTTGCTTTATTGATTTCACCCCTTCCACATTGCCGACATATGGTGCAAGGTTGGTGTGCTGAATAACAATTGAAAACCGGTATGTGGCAATGCCGGCATGTAGAGAGATGATTTATGGACTGATTATAGGATTTGGTAACAAACGGGATGTTGATTGTTGACCTTTTAAGCAAGTTGAACAGTCCTCTCACTCATGATTTTGTAGATGCTAATGCAGTTAAAAGCTCTCCGCTCATGACTTCGCATTGACTTGTACGAGTTTTGAGCGTGACTTTTTTCTGCTAGTTTAGTCATATTGCAATTAAATGCTGTTATTGATCTTGACGTTATGAGTTAGGTTGAATTCATTTTTGCTACATGCCTGTCATACTTTGTGGGCCCCTCAATTTTGCAAGTTCTCCAGCAGAAAAAAGTTGCTAAATTTTACATAGTAGTCTGATCATTTAGTGTTTGCTATTCTATCAAACTTTAGGTACTTGTACAGAGGATTGTCTACAGGAGATCGCCCCACATGCGACCAATGCCTTCGAATTCATGAAAAGTTGACTGAGAGAGCTGGATTGGGTTGCATACTGCGCTCACTAGCGGACACTGTAAATACAGTTTGATTCTTTCTCCAGTAACACTGAAGGAAGGCTATACCTACAAGAAGTAAGTTGTTTGGAACTGTTACATAATTCATGCCCGTATGTTGGATTTACATCAATATGAAATTCTTGGGAAACAGAAGTAGAGGAACTTCTTGGTTTTAATGATAATGCAAATTGGTACTGTGCTTCAATGCTGTTTCTTATTTCTATAACCCAAATTTCAAATTCAAGAGAGTGTTTGGACTTTGGGTAGACAGTCTTTTGTTTTTGGATTTTGATACTATGTCGTTGTGGTGAGGAGAGAGACCACAACCAGAAATCGTAAAAAAAAAAAAAAAGAAAACCAAAGCTACTTATCCAAGCTACCCTGAAATGCTGCATGAGGTGCCAGTTTGGGTTATTTGTCATATGTATTTCGTTCACTGAGAGCTACAGATATGTAGTACTAGTTCTCTAGATGAAGCAGGAACATTAAGTTTCATGGTCATGGTGCTGATATTCATCAACTGCCAGCTTCTGCTCCTGTTTACATCAAGAGGCTTTGATGGGTTAGGGGATGACATCTATGGCTGATGCTATTGAGGCATCTACTGCTGTCTCTACTGTGATTATTCTGAACTAGCTAGGGGTATTTCCTGGAATGAAGGGTGGCTACTTGTAGCTGCGACAAGAAATTGTAATAATCACACAATAAAAGTAATGATAATGAACAGGGAAACTAACTCTTCCATGCCCAACAATGATCGACACTTGTGATTAAAAGAATTGGTTAAGTCTAAATTTTGGACAACATTAGTATCTACTGCACTACTTGCAAATAGGAAATTATTAATGTCATATGAATATATGATATTAGGACGCCTGTGAAGCACCGGAACGGCACCTAGGGTGGCGTCCCCGTTTCGTCCCTGTCCGGAACGCCGGAACAGAACCGGAACGCCTCAGAACGCTCCCAAAACGTCTCTTGGCGTCCCAGCAAAAAATGGAATCCGGAACTTTGCTGGAACGGCGCAGGGACGCGTTCCGGCTTTCCTGAAACGCCTGAGAAACGTCCGTAGCCTACCTTCAAGAGACTTCACGACGTTAGGCGACTTCTGACACCACCAGATCGGCTCTTTAACGTCGAACTCACCAGATCGGGGCAGGCGCCGGAAAAGATGTGTTTTGCGGCCAGCGGGTTACTTACAGGAAGAAAGGAGAAGAGAGAGACCTTGTAAGAACCGGCAGCGTCCATGGCTGTGAGCCTGTAATCGAGAATTGAACGACGGCTTTGGAGAAGAGAGACCCACTGCTCTTTACTACTTTTACTGTATTGCCCATTGCCTTTCCTTAATTTCACAAGCCTGTCCTTCTTATGAAGCCCTAATGGGTTTCTGTGAGTGGTTAGATTTGGGCTTCTCTATTACACACAAGTAAACAGTCCAAAAAGTTAGGCCTTCTAATAAGTATATATATTTATATGTTATTTACGTTATGAAAAATGTAAATATATATATATATATATATATATACATATATATATTTATATATTTATATTATAAAAATCGCCCTTCCCCCGCGTTTCGTCTCCTAAAATTTTGAAAATCGCCGTTCCCACGTCCCCGTCTCCGTTTCGTCTCGCCCCCTGTCCCCGTTTCGGTGCCACGTAGTAGGACGCACTATATTCCTGTTCATGGACCTTAGGCATTGTCCCCTTACGTCCTTAAAATGTATAATCATGAAAGAACATGAAAATCTGGTTGTATTGCAATCAGCTTCTCACACTACTCTTTCCACATAAAATAATAAACTAAATATAGACTACATAAAAACTTGCTAGGCTCCGAGAAACCGTACGCAGAACTTTGTATGACCAAAATATTAAATTTGCTCTACTCAATTTTTTCCCAATCTTGAGTCGAGTGGAGCAGAGTAGTTGATCATGAACAATTTGGGGGATGGTCCTTCAAGGGCCTTGAGTTAATAAGAGGTGTCGCCGGTTTGAGATGGCGAGCAATTGCAGTACTTCTAGTAGGTGCAGCGCAAGCAGGAGATGATGCTGACAGGCCCTTCATTCGCTCACATGAACGGTACATTGTGAAGGTGGTGGGAGGTTTCATATTTATGTGAGGCAACAGGGGGTGCTTCATTGCTTTGAGTTCATTCAATTCCTTCCGTAACAGCTTGATCTCCTCTTCCTGAGTATCACTTCGCCTTTTGTAGTGATCACGCTCCAATTCTGTTTGCTTCAGCTTCGTCCTGTAATTCATTAGGATACACTTTCAAAAAATATCTTTTGGGTGTTCACTTTTTGGTCATGACTGACAGGAAATTGATGTATACAGAACACTATCAATTTGGCGTACACATGTTTTTTGATGTACAAAAGGTAATTTTGACTTCATAATTTCCTTAACAGGCAACTCCTAGGAAGTGTTTTCCTTGTTTGATGATAGGGTTAGAAGTACAGGGTTGTCGTATACTCACTCGCCTATTGAACATCATCTATGCAAGCAGAAATAATAGCTGAATGGTTTACATATCTATTTTTGACAAATATTCAACTCTCTTTTTGGCATTTGAAACCGATCTTAAGTGGACGTCATTGCTCTGTTAGATAAAATTAGTAAAATGAATAGGCTCATTGTTTCCTAAGTTCATTTGAACTATGATATTATTACTTTACTTTCCATAATGTTAAGAGAATTTGGAGCAGTTATCTTTACTCCTTATTGGAGTCTATGACAGTTTAAGAAACATAAAAGCATGGCGTTTGAGATGGGGGATAAGTGTAATACTTACGGATTGTTCACGGTGTTAGCTAACAGAATGAAAGTCCTCTCATTAA
Organism: Linanthus parryae; assembly: GCA_023055425.1. Classification (NCBI taxonomy): domain Eukaryota; kingdom Viridiplantae; phylum Streptophyta; class Magnoliopsida; order Ericales; family Polemoniaceae; genus Linanthus; species Linanthus parryae. The sequence goes on from JALGPY010000006.1 coordinate 7,948,403, forward strand.
CTATTAGTAATGTCCTTTATTTAATTCAAGAATATCTCACCTTGCCCTTCGGTTTTGGAACCAGACTTCAACCTGTCGAGCCTGTAGGTGCAGCTGCCTGGCGAGAACCTCTTTTTGCCTCTAAACACATCAAACAAAAACAACAGAACACCACTATATTCGCAACTCCAAATACAGAAATCTTGAATCTAAAACATATAATGAAAAAAATCACACACCTGATTTAGAGTTATATGCTGGTTAAAGACCCGTTCAAGCACCATGGTCTGTTCCTTAGTCATTTTCAGCTTCTTCCGCACCGTGTCGCTGCCATCTTCCTCCTCATTGCCGCCAGTGCTGGTACCACCATAAAATGTTTTGCTTCCCATCCCAGCCTCTCCCACACTTCTTTTTCCACTCAAGCTCGTTATGGTGCTGCTGTCTGGTGACGACACCAAAACCTCTTGATCTTCCGGAGGTGGTGGTTGGTTGATATCTATCCCTCGGTGGCTTGTTCTTTCCCTTGTTTTAAAACCTGTAAAGGTGGATTTGTGTTGAGCAAAATCAAAAGAAAGGGAAAGCAATCAAATTAGATAGATGCAGAAAGAAGGGCCTACCGGGGGGAGAATGAGAGACATCAACAGGCGGAGATTTGTTCTGCTGAATCATGGATCTTAGATTTGTGATGAAAGATGGAGGTTGGTTCTCTGGGCACTTCACGTTCAAATTTAGGCTTAAATCAGCGTTGTCACCCATTTTCACACCCAAATATGACAGATAAAATACAATACTTTCTAATTTACTATTTCTAGATTTGTAATCTGAAGGTCCCAGTTTGGTGCAGCAAAACGATCGAAAATGGTGGAAGTGTTATTGATTTTGTTGTCACCATATTGTGGAGTACGCCTTCATGCTGGTGGTAGATGTATATGTCAGTATATATAGAGAATATACATAGAGAGAAGTGTACATCTTCAATCATGGTTGGTCAGAGTGCCTCACTGGCTAACTTAATTATGATGACTAGGACTGGGATTTTCTGTTTCAGGAAATCAATGTTTCGTATTATACTTTATTTCGAATTTAAGATTCAGTAACTATCATATAGACTAAATTTTTTTCCATGTGTTCAGTTCCGACTGATTCGTATTCCATTTGGACCGTTTAATGAATTTATTGCGAGTTCTTTATGTTCATAAAATTGGAAATTAAGACATAATAAGTAGTTTTGAACGTATCACTTCATGTTAAGTTCCCTTATCTTCCTCTCAGCCAAAAGAGCTTGTCTAGTATTTTTTATTTTGATTACTTTTTTTTGTAAGAAATTATCTTATTTGAAATTAATTAAACATACTCTTAATGATGTTTGTGTTGGAAGCTAATGAGAAAGAGAAACAAATAATTAATCAGACTTCAATTTCATTAACTTCGCTAAGAATCTCATCTCAAATGGGATATTCTCATTAAAACGTAAAAAAGAAACTGTATTGAAGCTAGAAATTTTCTGAATAAGATCAAACTAAAACAGTCAGTGACATTGATGGCAATTTAACATTATTTATGTTTAATGACCATTTTATGTGTTGTTGTGTTAATAATGAAAAACTTAAATCAAGCTAAACAAACGTTATAGTGTTGAACATTAGTAATGTCAAATGACCATTAACCTTATGTCTGTGTATTTTAGTTGGATTTGTTTTTTGAAATTAGTTTGTCAAATGACCATTAACCCTATGTCTGTGTATTTTAGTTGGATTTGTTTTTTGAAATTAGTTTCGCCAGGCCGAATAAACATGAACTTATCAAATATGAATAATATGTCAAGTACGCACCATAGACTAAATAATGATTTAGGTTGATCTAATTCAGAAGGCATTTTACTGAGCACTTCAAATTAAAATATTAAAGTTTCAATATATATTTTTTCCGGATTCCCACGAAATAGTTACATTATGTTTGAAGTTTTTGAAAAGATAAAAGAAGGTTGTTAAATTGTCTCTTTTCAATTAGCATTTCTGCAAAAACTTCATTAGAATTATACACAACTCTTAATATTTGCCCAATGTGATAATCTGCAGAATTGAAGATTGAATTATATGCAATTTTTCACACATAACAGATTTTCATTCAAATTCCAAAGCAACTTCCCAAACATGCTAAAAATAGTTTCATCATATTCCCAACTACCTACTTACGTGTAATTTCTGTTTTACTGTCAACAGTAAGACATGATTTTAGTATTTCCAATTCATAAAATCACGTTAAAACTTAAAAGTAAATGAGAAAGTCCCTAGATATTTAGCAAGGTGAAGATAGGGGAACTTTACATGACATGCCATGTCCAATGCCACTTATTTCTTAATTTTTTGTTTTATGAAACATGCTTGTTATATTAGTGAATCTTGTTGAATGATAATAATCACTGTGCAGTGGACAATTGAGTTAGGATATTTCCGGATTGAACGGAGAGGTTCTGATTTACTCCCTCTGTCCCATATTAATAGTCATGTTCGACTTTTGAGACTACTTTGACTAGATGATTTGAGTAGCCAAGCTTCACAAAACTTGTTAAACTTTTATAATCTTGTAGACTTCAGATAACTCAACATGATATGAAGAGTTAAGACATTTTTGTATCATTTCGCTACACAAATTACTTAGTCATAGTTTCCTGAAAAGTCAAATAGGTCTATTAAATGTTAGTTATTGAATCTTAAATTTGAACTGAAGTATAGAGTGAAAAACAATTTCTTGAAAGAGGAAACCATGATATTCAATTAGTCAATGGGTGAATTTAACCAACCATGATCGACAAGTACAATTTTGTTTAAGATTTCGGTCCATGAATAGCTGAAGTTCTTACCGAAAGTTCATAAATATTTCCAGATCATGCATTTGTCTAAAACATCGGAAGTTAGAGGGGTGCTATAATTTTCTTAACTTTCTGTTCCTAGTATTGGTATGATATAATTATGTTACATATTCTTAGGCAGGTTTAAGGAACCCATGTTGGTTTGTTATAATAAAAAACATAACGAAGTATTGTTCTAAATGGTATGAACACCTATGTAGCGCGGTAACGGAGATGTGTATGGAGACGGCAAATTGGAATTTGGAGACCGAACGCCGGGGAGACAGGGAATTTAGTCTATATCTTTTAGGTATATTATTATACATTTGTATATGATATTTTTTCTAGTGTAAACTACGTAAATACTATAGATTTCCTAGTTTTCGTACAATAGAAGTGATAACTTACAATATGGGATTAAAACATTCTCGGGCTTGTTTAAAATTTTAGAAAGAACAAGAGGTGGCTGCAAATTGAAGTATTTATTTTCCTAACCTAAAAACAAACGGATTATTTGTTTCCATCTGAAAAAGAGAAGCAGAAGAAGACGGGTCCTTTCTCTGCTTTTGTACAGGTAAATTGTGTGCTAACTTTATCTTCTTCCCTCCTCTCACTGTCGTTCCAGACACACGAGTTGTGCGGCTAGGGTTCTCGGATGGAAAGAGTATACATTTGTTTTTAAAGTAGTGAGTAAATACATTTATATAAAGACATACTGATTTGCACAGAACTCCCCGTCTTTTGGGTCTGATAACGACTACCCCCACTCATAAGTAGTCCTAAAAAGTCGAAAGAATAAGTTTTAAATTAATGACATATTTAGTGAATCCATAGATGATTCAGGAGAGGTTATAGTCAAAATCATTTATAAATTCATTAAGTGATTCCTCTGTAACATAACGTAATTGTGGATGTTTATAAATGCTGGAAATTTAAGTTTGTGAGTTTATTTGGAAGTTTCATGACATGTGAAATGCTACAAATCGGCCTTTTAAATTCTCAAATGTTTCATTTATATTCGCAAATGTCTAAAGTAATTTTAATTTAATTAAATGTTGGATATTGACCAAAATATATGGATGCTGTCAGTTACTAACACAAAGGAACTTCTTAATGAAATGATAAATGATTTTGACTATAACATTTATTAAATTATTTATGTCTTCATTAAACCCATTTAAGATTAATAGCCTACTTCTTAGTTTACACTTAATGGTCTTATTGATTAAAGCTAATGATCACTTGGGTATGTTATGAATCTATTTGGTGTTTTTTGCTTGTCCTGATGCACACGTGGTAAGTCTCAGACGAACTTATCATAGCTCTACCTGACCATTACACTCACATGTGTCCAGTTGCAATTGTGAAAATTCATTCCATGGGAAAATCAAACATGGTAAACTTCAAATTAGTTGAAAGATCCAACTTAATAGCCCCACAGCTAGCAAATCTGTTCATTGAGGCCCCTCCTAATAAGCTACCAATGTCTTCTTCCCACCTTCATCGAATTATTACCTTGTTTGACCACTATCTCTTTCTTGTTCTCCCATTTGTACGGAAGAAGCTAACACCAGTTTAAACTCACATGTTTTCCAATAATAAGTTGCTACCAATTGAAGCTTCACTTCTCAATTTCCCTTTGTCATTTTGGTATTGTGTTACCCCCCTGTGCTGAGGTTTATATATGAGAAGACTTTGCTTTTTTCGGGCTTCGAGCTCTCTATCTGTTTAAAAAATCACATCAGTTCTGGAGGAGCAAGTTATCTACTCCTTCCAATCCAGCTCTTGAGGTTTTGGTGGATGAATAAGTCGTTAGAATCCACAATGTTCCTATTTTCAAGGCATGTCCCTGTATTTTCTGTTTCTCATATCAATCCAGGCATCAAAGTGGTCATTTGATTAAGTGCTGGTGCAAGTGTGGTTGAATAAGCATGTTGTTGGGTTTTTATACTTGTTGGATTCAAAATCGTAACATGTTTGTTCACACTCTCTCACACACACACATTTCCCATATACATAGAACATCATTTATAAATTTCAAATATATATATCTATGTTGAGCATGACTCCGAATCCTGAACCTCATGTACGGGCTTTGAATGCTCTGCCACTGAACTAGCACCCATTTGCAGCTGATATGCTTGTGTACGCATTTTTCAGGTCCTAGTTGGAGAGGACAAAGGGCCTTCATGAAATGACTGTGATTCGGCTAATATGTCATGGACCCATATCCTCGCGTTTACTTCTGTCGGATGATCAGGACATTATTAGTCAATCAAGGAGTTTTTCATGAACAAAATTGTAATTAGCAAACCTTTTGTTGGGGCGTAGTCATTGCATATGTACAAGGGCCTGGCTTATAATTCCCATAGTTTATACCAATTGTTGATATCGTCGGATCTTTCAAATTTATGTATTCAGTTCAATGCTCATGTTTGTAAAAAGAAATCCATGAGCTAACTCTGGATGCTAACAATTATATATACATAGACACAAAATGGTAACTGTCAATAAGAAGAAAGCTGATAAACACTAAAGGCTTTTTCGAACGTTGTAGGAACTTTGTGGCGATTGACAACAATGCGTAAACTCCAAGTAGATTTTCATGTCAAATTGAAACTGTAATAGATTTTGAGTAACAAATGTTAAACTGCGTGTAATTTTGGAGGTCAAAAAGAAACTACAGTATGGTTTCGATAACAGTATATGTTTACAGTAATTTGTCCTTAATTAGTTTGTTTAGTTTTGTGATTAAAAGTCCCACAAAAATTGAACTAAATTACTACAACCCCTCAACTTATTTGATTCAGTAAAATTCAAATTTACCCTTATTTTTTGTTTAGGTTTCTAGTTTAACCATATTATAACCAATTCTTGGATTGGCCCTTGAGAGTAACCTTAAGGGGGTTCGGCCGATTTGGGACGAGTTACTCGATCCAGATTCATGGCATAAGACCAATCACCATGTCGGTAATTGGATAGAGGAATGTCTGGAGTCTTTTGATGATTTTAAGTGACAAGCTCCAGTTATTGGAATTTGGATCATTTGGCGTGGCCGGAATTTGAGAATCTTTGAAGGTAAACACCAACACGCGGCGGACATGGTTGCCGATGCTCACAGGCGCACTTCTGCATCTCGAGAAGGGCGGGGTCAGCGGGTTCTTCAACTGGGATCGACGCCAAACTTGGCTCATCACCCGGACAAGAGTATTGCACACCCAGTCACCAACCCATTACATGGACAGTGCCGAATCATGGCTTTATCAAGCTTAACACGGATGCAGCAGCTTGGATAGAGGCAGATCGGACGGGTGGTCTGGGAATGGTGTTGCGTGATGCCGAAGGTAATTTTATTGCCTCAATGGCTGCACCTAGTCACGACTTGGCTTCAGCTAAAGTTGTGGAAGCTGTGGCAATGCGAGAAGGACTACAGCTAGCTAGGCGGTTGGGTATACGAGTTATCGAGATTGAAGCCGATTTCCGGTGTTTCATTACTGACTTGAAATCTCAGTGGGTGGGTGATCGATCATCCTTACGGGTTACTAATTGAAGATTGCCGGTTACTATTACGGTCTTTTCAGGAAGTAAAGTTGAGTTGGTGTCCCAGGAAAGTAAACGAGTTAGCACACCGAGGAGATCAGTTTGGGCGCTCGATAGTAGTTCCGAAAATTTGGATGGGTTGTCATCCAAATTGGAATAGATATGCTGATGTAACTGAGTTGGTACTTTCTAGTTTCTACTAGTTAGAGTGTTAGACAGAAAATATATGTATTATTACCTCCCTGATAGAGAAAGACCGATAAAAGAGTTAAAAATACATAAAACCCCTCCACCCAAAATTTAAAGCAAAATACAGCCGGCACATTGGAACCGAACCTGTTTTTTCCCAACCGGTCGGTTCTCGGTTCGGTTAACCGATATATTAGCTAATTCGGTTCGGTACGTTGATTTTCCATTAGGGCTAACCGAACCGGAACCGGTTCATCGGTTCCCTTCGGTTCCGGTTCTGGTCAGTTTTGGACAATTTTTTCTTTTTTTTTTAATATTTTTTTTGATTCTCGGTTGAACCGGCCGGTCCCGGTCCCGGTTACCACTTACCCATGACAGAACCGAGACCGACCATATACGGTTCGGTGATCAGTTCCGTACTCCTAGGCTCGGTTCGATTCCGTATATTCGGTTAACTCGGTTCGGTTTTATCCGAAAATCGTCAGTTAACCGGAACCGAGTGCAGCTCTAGCTGCAAATTCTATTATTCTTAAAAGCCTTGTCAAGCCCACCGTAAAGAGGCTTCTCAACCGCAAGGATGAAGAATAATGTGTCTCATGTGTAATTCACCTTCTTGAACAAAGCAAGGACCCCAAAATCGATTTGAAGAAAATTGCAAGACAAAAACCAACAAATACACGGAGTAGCCACGACAATTGCACTAAACGAAATCTAAAAGAAAACAACTGAATGGAACTACAACCTATATATATCATATGCCACTGCTAACTTTTTCACCCACAATCCATTATATTATTCAACGAAAAGACTACAGTACACAATTTTATTGAGGTTTAAAATAAGTGCATAACACATAAATAAGCTTCTCGGCTATATAATCCATGCATGCATCAACTTTACAAATTAAAATAATCGCACCTGCTCAACCAAATTAATCTCGATCAAGCTAATTACAAGGATGAACACATTCACACCATTCTTGAGGGGGTTGAACAGTCCCTTTGCACTGAGCTCGACCATTTGGGAAGTAACGACGGCATTCTTCAATACATCTCGCGCAATTTTCTCCATAAATGAGGTCAAATGCCCGAGTGGAACACATTCCAGAACCATCAGGGCCGTCATCTTTCTTTTCTAACTTCATGGCCTCAATCGTTGCTGAAAATACGCAGACCAAAACTTATGTCAACGGTTGAAAAGATAGATATACTCAAACAATTCAATGTTCTTACACAGCAAAAAAATCTAATTTTTAGAAAGGAGAAAAAGTATACATGAGGTGAGAATTATGAGCACAACAAGAGTGAAGAAAATGGAAGGGAACTTCATTTTTCCTGATCTTTATGTTGCAAAATGTTGTCACAATGGATTTGTTTATATAGGAAGGGTTTGTAATAAATTTTCAACTACTAACTCATGCTGGTTTTTCTTGAGTTCCATATAAATTCAATACAACCAAATTGATAGTTGGGAAGTAAATATTGACCAATTTGTGCTGGATAAAGATTATGTACATTTAAATATTTAGCGGATAATGATTCGAGTCAACCCAAGTTGTCATTTTTCTCGGTTGCAATTAACATTATTGCATGCATTCGCGTCAGTTCTAAAGTCAAACTTGCTTATTGTTACAGTTTGAGATCGAAATATTGTTTTTCTTTTTCTTTTTAGATGCGCTACACTTATCCAAAACTTTCTGCTTAATAGTTCCCAAAATGCACGTCAACACGCATATAAATGTTAAGAGACCCATCTTTTCATAAAACTATTCTTGATAATTCATGTTTTCTATAAAGATTATACCAGCATCAACACACAAGTTTGAAGACTACTGTCACATTTTTTTTAATAATGTTAAGAAAGTCATTTAAAGAAATAGTACAACATACTACTGTCACATTTTTTTTAATAATGTTAAGAAAGTCATTTAAAGAAATAGTACAACATACAAATTGGATAATACAGCTAAACTTATATAGCAACCTGGAATATGCAAATGAGTGCTAGTTCAGTGATAGATCGTTAGAAGCTCCTGCATGAGGTCCCGGGTCCGAACCCCGTGATGTAATTCTAAAATAATAACCTGCAAGATCACACAAATCCCGTGGTGATAGGTAGTAATGTAACAATACCATGAGTAAACTACACAATATGTAAAATAAACTACTACACAGAATTATTGGGCTCAAGGATACATCAGTACTGGGCCTAAATGCTGGGCCGAACAAATACTCATGGTGATAGAACAACATAACCATAGACATATCCATTATTAATCAAGTTAAGCCATACCCAAAACAAGAAAACAAATGAACAAAATGATTGGATCTTGTAAGAGATCTAAAGCGCATACCAAAGAAGATGCGCTAATCGCAGCCGACGATGCAAGGATCTGGCGTTGGCGAGGCAAATATCAGATTTTCCGATGTCGACGTGATAGGTTTCGATGACGGCTTAATGGGGAGTGACACCGCTTCAGAACTAGAACAACACAACCTCGAGAACACGCATATGAAGGCTAAGAAATGGGTCGAAAATGGGATGGGTGATACGGAAAAGAAATAAAAAGGTTGGGAACAAACGGTGCCGACAGGTAATCGCTGGAGAGACGCCACCCACCAGCGACCACAGTGCAAAAAGTTCCCTTTCTAGGGTAGAGAGAGGTAAGAGAAAAAAATTGTTTTTAATTATTGTCATCACAATTTTGTTTGTGCTTTCTATAAATGCAGCCAATGCAGACTATGCATTTAAAAAAGACTGAAATGTCCCTGATGTTACAGATATGTCAATACAATCACTGATTGTTCCTGGACCCCAAATAAAAGCCAAAAATTGCATCTATTATCCAAACATTGCATATGCATCATATTTTAATAATGATGACACGTACTAATAAGCATTTAGAAACTTGTATGTCTAGATGTTGTCGGGATAAAGAATCAGCGTCGTTCTTCAGGCGAACTAGGCAGGCTACCAGGTAGGGATGACAATAGATCGAATTCCGGTTGAATTCACCTATATCCATATCTGGATCCGATCAAAATAGGTGAATCCATACTCGATCCGTATGCGACCGGATCTGAAACGGATTCAGATCGAAGCTGGATCAAATTTAAATAGTAATATCCGTATTTGATCCGACAATCAGAATCCCCATAAACGAATCTGATTCGGATCCTGAGCATTTTTTTATTTCACATAAAAAATACACAACAAATTCAGAAAAATATGAAAAAACCACCACACAAAATAAAAATCTACCTAAAAAAGTAAAAAAAAAAAAATCTCAAAATTTTTACCAATATGACAAACAAAATCTATCCTGAAATATAGGCAAGTAATTCAAAGGTTTAAGGCACAAATAATGTCTAAAATTGTCTACAAATTCAATCAAAACAACATACTACAATTGTTCATAACCACAAGCATAATATATATATATATATACCTCTAAGGATATTTTTGTAAAATTATGTGGGTTCACATCCTTTCGGGTCAGATATCCATCGGATATCCTAATATATTCGGATCGAATCTGGATATGGATCAAATTTTGATTTTTAATATCCATATCCGATCCATTTTAAAATGGACCGAATTCGGACTTTGATTCGTTTGGATCGAATCACTCGGATTTCGGATGGGATCGAATTGCATTCTCAACCCTACTACCAGGTAAGTACATGAATGCTCATTTGCTGTTGAAGAGTATTGGATAAGATATTTGCATGTCTCTATGAGTAGGAGATATATAAATCATGGTATTACAAAAGGTTGATCTTTGACATCTATAAAACACGTAAGTATGAGTATTGTTCATGATGGTTTTGAAACTTGTTTAAGAATTGATTTCTGTAACCTAGACCTCTGTATGGTCATCATAGTCTCCGGACATCTATCTGCTGCGGTGGCAGACACTCATTGGACCCGAGCTACCGTTTTTTTAGTCGGTTTGCTAGATCTTGACTGTAGTCAACTAGTACTACTCTCTAGATTGATGATCCAGTAGGGGTGTTCGCGCTTGATGTCTAGTTTGTCATGGTGGAACAAGGGGTGGTACATGAATGAAGAAAATGATTATGAATTTGTTGTAACTGCGTTATCGGACAATTCGAATTACTGGTGTAATGTTCCCTTGCTATTTGATGTGTGTTAAGTTACTGGAACATCTGCTTTACCAGCACAAGTTAGATCCTAGGTTCGAACCCAATAGACGACAAACAGTTAAGTCTCAAAAATAATAATAATAACGTAAGTATATAAACTACTATTTTTTTTCATTATAGTTGCAGGAGGTAATTAATAGTTTTTTTCATAGTGATTATATGCAATCTATATATAATTTATTAATATAAAATTATAGTTGAAATACTTATTTTTGCGTTTTCGATGAAACAAAGATGAACTCGCATTAGAGAGGAAAATAGAGAATGGATTCTTTTGGAGAAATTGAGGATGATTGGAGATGAACATCTCAACCTCTAAGATAAAGGAGAATAGCGAATAGATAAATGGAGATTTTTTGGCCAAACACGATTCGAGGCCTAAAATAAATCTCGATCATTTTAGAAAATTGGATAAATGAAGATTTGAGATTGGAAGCTAAAATTGGATCAATGAAGTCTATGAAATGTTTGTGTAGTTGACGTGACATTTTAAAGTGCTACACCGTTGATGAATGTATTGGCATTTGATATTTTAGTATCGTTATGCAATGTGAAAAATTAGTTTCTTCTTGTGCCCTCAAACAATATCTATCCTAAGATAGTGAATATATACTCAAATGTGTTGCGTTATTGTTGAAGCAACGACTCAACTAGGGAAATGTGAAGAGAACAAACTATTATGTTGTTCATAGGGCGTGTTTCGAAGTTTGGGTTTGAATTATGATGAAGAATCATTCAGCCACACATCTAAATTCTAGATTACAATTAAAATAGAAGAACTTTTAATTTAAAAACTCATGGATTAGCTTAGAAACAAATAAAGGTTCACGCACTACCAATCTATCCCCCTCCACTTTCTAAAAGGAGAAAGGGGCTTGGTAGATCCCTATTTGATGCATTTATTTTATATATTTTAGGGAAATTTCATACATTTATTTTCAAAAATAAAATGTTGTTCAATTAACCCCCATAGATTATAATTTCATTCATTCATAAAATGACTATTGTAATTCAATACTACAAGTTAGACAGAAAAATGTATGTATTATTACCTCGCTGATGGAGAAATCGATAAAAGAACTAAAAAAAGAAAAATATAAAACCCTCGATCCAATATTTAAAGGAAAATACAGCTTTCACATTTAATTCTCCGCCAACACTTGACTCCATATATTGTTATCCTTAAAAGTACTGTCAAGGCCACCCCTCGATTTGATTACAAGACAAAACCCAACAAATGCACTGAGAAGCCACAACAATTGCACTAAACAAAAACTAAAAGAAAACGAATTAATGTATTTAGAACCTATATATATCATATGCCACCGATAGTTTTTCACCCGTAATGCATTATATTTCAACGCAAATAAGGTACACATTTATTGAGGTTCACAATAATGCATAACACGTAAATAAACTTTTCTTCTTCACAAATCATGCATGAATCAACTTTGCAAATTAAACCAGCTGCGCTCCCAAACCAAATCTCGATCGAGCTAATTACAAGGATGAACGCATTCACACCACTCGTGAGGGGGTTGAACGGTCCCTTTGCACTCAGCTCGACCATTTGGGAAGTAATGGCGGCATTCTTCCATGCACCTCGCGCAATTTTCCCCATAAATTAGGTCAAATGCGCGAGTCGAACACATTCCAGAACCATCAGGGCCGCCATCTTTCTTTTCTAACTCCATCGCCTCAATCGTTACTGTAAACACGCATATCAAAACTATGTCACCAATTAAAGAGATAAATATACTCAAACAATTCATTGTTCTTATACAGCACAAAATATGATTTTATGAAAGGAGAAAAAGTGTACCCGAGGTAAGAATTGTGAGGACAACAAGAGTGTAGAAAATTGAAAGGAGCTTCATTTTTGCCAATCTTTCTTTTTTGATGAAATTCTGATCTCTTTGATTTGTTTCAAAGTGTTGTCACAATGGATTTGTTTATATAGGAAGGGTTTGTAATAAATTTTCAACTTCCAACTCATACTGGCTTTTATTGAGTTTCATGTAAATTCAATACAACCAAATTAAGTTGGGAAGTAAATATTGACCAATTTGTGCTGGATAAAGATTATGTGCATTTAAATATTTGGCGGATAATGATTCGAGTCAACCCAAGTTGTCATTTTTCTCCGTTGCAATTAACTTTATTGTTCGTATTCGCGTCAGTTCAGCAAGTCAAACTTGCTGACTCTTTCCGTTTCAGATGGAAATATTGTTTTTCTTTTTCTTTTTAGATGCGCTATGCTTATCCAATACTTTCTTATTAATAGATACCAAAATGCACGTCAACACGCATTTAAATGTCAAAGAGACCTATTTTTCCATAAAATTATTCTTATTATTGATAATTTATATTTTCTAAAAATCATGCTAGCATTGACACAAAAGTTCGAAGAGTATTGTCACAACTTTTTCAAATTTAATGTTAAGAAAGTCACTTTAAAAAATAGTACAACATACGAATTGGATAATACAACTGAATCAAAATTATATAAGAACCTGTAAATGGATGTTAGCTCAGTAGTGGAGTAGTAGAGTGTTTGAAGCCCCTGCATGAGGTCCCGAATTAGCTATACGATGTAATTTTCAGAAAATACTATAGATGAACCTGCAAGATCCCATGGTGATTAACAAAACCCATGAGTAAACTACACATAAGTAAAATAACCTACGACATACAACTATTGGGCTCAAATGATACAAAAGTACTGGGCCTCGATCAACCCAAGTTTAGCGCTGGCCCAAACAACACTCATGGTGATAGAACAACATAAACATATCCATTAATAATCAAGTTAATTCCCAAAACAGGAAAAAATGCCCAAAATGATTAAATCTTGTTAGAGATCTACAGCACATACCAAAGAAGATACGTTAATCGCAGCCGAAGATGCAATGATTAACAGCAAATTTACCGATGCACAAACTCCAACCGACGTTAACGTGATAGTTTACGATGCCGGCTCAACGGGAAGTGCCACCGCTTCAGAACTGGAACAACAGAACCTCGAGAACGCGCACATGAAAGCTAAAAAATGGGTCGAAATTGGGATGGGTGAGGTAGAAAATGAAGAAAAAGGTTGGGAACAAACGGTGCCGACAGGAAGTCCCTGAAGAGACGCCACCTACCAGCGACCACAGTGGAAAGTTCCCTTTTTCGGGTAGAGAGAGGTCAGAGAAAATATTCGGTTTATATTATTGTCATCACAATTTCGTTTGTGCTTTTTTATAAATGCAGCCAATACAGACTATGCAAGCAAAAAAGACTGAAATGCCCGTGAGGTTTCAGCTCTACCAGTACAGCCACTGAGCGTTCCTGGACCCTTCTATCCAAACACACAGACAAACACCCTCCCTGACCATCCCAGGATACCGTAATCCCAAACTTTTGAAACTAAGTAAGAGTATTGTTCATACTAGTCTTGTATACTGAATGACTGATTCGTGTACCCTAGACCTCAGTATCGTCAAACCTTTATGGGACCTGGACAACAGACTTGATACATTCATGGGACCTGGTCTACAATCTTTAGCCGGTACATTGCTAGCTCCCGCCTAGATAACTAGGTTCTTCCTCTGGGTTGTGATCCATAGAGGGTGTGCACACTTAAGGTCTAGTATGTCATGATGGATTAGGGTGGTACAAGAATGGGGAGCTGAATATGGAATTTACGTAACTGTATTTTTAACAGATAATATGGATTACTAGTATAATAATCTCTTTACTACTTGATGTGAGTCAGGACACTGGGACATAAGTCTACGAGTACAAGTTAAAAGTTTTCAAAATCTCATATATAAACATCTATCTTTGTTATAGAGTATTTTCAGCTTGTTAAAATATGATGTCGTGACGTCACTGCCTTCTATAATTGGCAGGTGAGTACGCGGGAGACCGGGAAGTAGGCAATCACCTAGAGGGATGAGACACCAGCATATACGAGTTATAACAATAAGTTACTCTGAAATTTCAGTTTCTTTCATTCCGTCTTGAAAAAGAACCGTTAGGGTTAGTCTCCTTACTGAGGACTTCCGTGCTTAGCGGAGGACATCTCCGGAGAGTCTGGATGATCTACGTGAAATTCTACAGTACTCTACGATGGGGGAGTTACAAAGAAAATTTCGTCAAAGATTATATTTTATCATGATTGGTGGACTGTTCCATAGAGATATATTCAAGATACCTCTGCCTTAGTAGGATGAGAACTCTACACCTATAGATAGGTAATTATTCCTGCAGATTTATTTGGTGTCAGGAGTGCTGCGAATAGTGTATATACAGATTGAGAGAGCAAAGTGAGAGTTTAAGGGAGAATTGGTGCTCTACGGTGGGGCCGAATTCAAGAGTAGTTTCGGCTGCAAAGAGGACTAAGGTCAATTGTACTATACTTCTTCTTCTCACATAGTGAATACAAGATAGTACTCGTTGCCCCGTAGACGTAGGCATATTGCCGAACTATGTTAAATTGTTTGTATGTTCTATAATCTTTCTGATTTCTTTACTTGTTGAATCGACAAGACGCTTCCGTCGCACACAACAGGTTGTGTATGTACTTATGTAGGTTATGCTTGTTTGCATGTATGCTACATCCATGACGGTTTAGATGACAATTTGCTGAATCTGGATGTAGGTCTCATAGTTAAATGCTTCTAACTTTTGAATTGCTTTTTCACGGCCTCATCAATGTTTTTTTTTTTGAAAGAACCTATACGGAGGTAGGGCGGTATTTTCCCGCTTACATTAAAACTGGGCTTCCAACACATAAATACAGATGGGGGGCTAGGCCTGACCCAAAAGTCTTAAAACACATGAAATCATAGTAGAACGAAAGGAAAAAAAACTAAAAGAGCTCAACCTCACCAGATATATCTTGGGTTAACAGGCCCAAAAGCAAATTTGGTGGGCTAACAGTAAAAGTGGCAGGGCCTCATCAATGTTGATATCGTTGGTGCAAAAAAAATGTTGATATCTAGTTAATACATTTCTTATGTTTGGATAGAAAAAAACAGTAAAGGCACACATATTCACACCATTACGGGAGGATTAGTTGTCCCTTTATTCTCCGCTTCACTATTCGTGAATTAGAGATGGCATCCATCTGACCTTGCACTTTTCTCCATAAAATAGTCAAACATGTTCCAAAACCATAACCAACTTCATCTATACTAATATAAAACTAGCAAAACAGTCAAACACGATGCGTGTGCAAGCAAACATGATTGTAATAAAGTGTTAGTAAGGGAGGATCCACATTTGAAAATGTGGGCACAATAGCCTAACTCAACTTCCATAGTTGACGCGACATTTTAAAGGGCTACACCCTTGATGAATGATTCCGCATTTGATATTTTAGTCTCGTTATGCAATGTGAGAAATTAGTTTCTTCTTGTGTCATCGAACAATTTCTATCCTAAGACGGTGAATATATACTCAAATGCGCTCGGTTATTGTTGAAGCAACAACTTAACTAGGGAAATGTGAGAAAAAAAAACTATTGCGTTGCTTATCGGGCGTGTTTCCATGTTTGGATTGAATTATGATGAAAAAAGATCATTCAGCCACACATCTAATGTCTAGATTACAATTAAGATGAATACCTTCTAGTTCAAACATTCGTGGATTAGCTTAGGAACAAAAAAAGTTTCACCCACTACCAATCTATCCCTCTCCACTTTCTAAAAGGAGAAAGAGGCTTGGAAAATCTATTTTTTAGAAAGGAGAAAAAGTATACCTGAGGTGAGAATTATGAGCACAACAAGAGTGAAGAAAATGGAAGGGAGATTCATTTTTCCTGGTCTTTATGTGCAAAATGTTGTCACAATGGACTTGTTTATATAGGAAGGGTTTGTAATAAATTTTGAACTTCTAACTCAAGCTGGTTTTTATTGAGTTCCATATAAATTCAATACAACCAAATTGATAGTTGGGAAGTAATTTGACCAATTTGTGCTTGATATGTACATTTAAATATTTAGAGGATAATGATTCGAGTCAACCCTAGTTGTCATTTTTCTCGGTTGCAATTAACATTATTGCACGTATACGCGTCAGTTCTTAAAGTCAAACTTGCTGATTGTTATAGTTTCAGGTGAAAATATTATTTTTCTTTTTTTTTCGATGCGCTAAACTTATCTAAAACTTTCTGATTAATAGATTCCAAAATGTGCGTCAACACGGATATAAATGTTAAAGAGACCCTCCTTTCCATGAAACTATTCTTACTATTGATAACTCATATTTTCTATAAAGATCATACCAGCATCAACACACAAGTTAGAAGATTATTGTCACATTTTTATAATCAATGTCAAGAAAGTAATTTAAAGAAATAGTACAACATACAAATTGAATAATACAGCTAAACATATATAGTAACCTCGAATATGCAAATGGGTGCTAGTTCTGTGGTAGATCGTTGGAAGCCCCTGCATGAGGTCCCGAGTCTGAACCCGTGATGTAATTCTAAAAGAATAACCTGCAAGATCACACAAATCTCGTGGTGATAGGTAGTAATGTAACAATACCATGAGTAAACTACACAATATGTAAAATAAACTACTACACACAACTATTGAGCCATCAAAGGATACAACAGTACTGGGCTATGCTGGGCCGAACAAAACTCATGGTGATAGAACAACATAACCATAGACATATCCATTATTAATCAAGTTAAGCCATACCCAAAACAGGAAAACAAATGACCAAAATGATTGGATCTTGTAAGAGATCTAAAGCACATACCAAAGAAGATTCGTTAATCGCAGCCGACAATGCAAGGATCAGGCGTTGGCAAGGCAAATCAGATTTTCCGATGTCGACGTGATAGGATTCGATGTCGGCTCAACGGGGAGTGACACCGCTTCAGAACTGGAACAACACAACCTCGAGAACACGCATATGAAGGCTAAGAAGTGGGTCGAAAATGGGATGGGTGAGGTGGGAAAGGAAGAAAAAGGTTGGAAACAAACGGTGCCGACAGATAATCGCTGGAGAGACGCCACCCACCAGCTACCACAGTGGAAAAAGTTTCCTTTCTAAGGGAGAGAGAGGTATGAGCAAACACTGGGTTTTAATAACTGTCATCACAATTTCGTTTGTGCTTTCTAATATATGCAAGCAATGCAGACTATGCATGTAAAAAGACTAAAATACCCCTTATGTTACTGATTTGTCAGCACAATCACTGACTGTTCCTGGACCTCGAAGAAATGCCAATAATTTTCTGTGCTATCCCAACACCCTCCCTGACCATCCTAGATACACATGATACCATAATCTCAAACTTCTCAAGAATTGTATGTAGCCGCTTGAAAATTCTCAAAGAAGTACAGGAAATCCTCTATGGTTGACTAAGTCAAGCCTATACCCTAGATAACATAACACAACTCCACATATCATGAAACTACTCATGTAACATCTAGGTACGCTCAACTTCACCAAAATACCCTCAAAGCCAACTTTTTAGAAAAATACAACCAAGTCCCTATAATACACATTTGTCCAGACACGTCGTTACTCAAATCCAGACTTCACCGAACCGGACTGTAATACTCTTAACATAGTTCTCAACAACTTTCATGTAGATGTTCAAGGGTAAAAAGTAATTTGATAAGTCAAAATATAGGTCAAACTCGGTAAGGTCAAAGTTCAACTAGTCAACTTAGTCTTTCAAGTTTTTAGACAAGCTAAAAGGAGTTTTGAGAAAACCTAAAACAAGGATTTGAAGAGGAATGTTCAACGATTCAAAAATAGCTTTTGGCTTTCAAAGATAGTCAATACACAATGAGATAAGAAGACTCAAAGTTTGCACAAAATGTAACTTTCATCACTAGTATAATTTTTTTTTAAAAAATGGATATTGCAAAGATAGTTACTCTGAACTTGATTTTCAAAACACTATATACGCTATTTTCAAAAAAACATATATTACTTGCTCGATTATCAGACATTTCCTATTATTTATCTATTTCTATTACTTTTCAAGTGAGCACGTAGGAACCTGGGAGTATAGTCAATTATTCAGAAGTCTACATGTAACACCCACAAATTTTATAGGGGTCAATATGTAATTAATAAAACTTATGAGTGAGAAGTGTAATTTTTCTTTTTCAACAGTGAGAATTCATCCCGAGGCCAATAAGAAATTTCGAGAAATATGGGGTTCTTTTGTAATTTCTAAAACTTGACTTTTGCTGGCTAAAGTTTGACCAACTTGAGAATACTGGAAAAATGAGTTATCTAGAGAATATCCTAAAGTTGGGGGTCACAATTTAATTTTCAAAAAATTCTTAAATTACTACTAATTACTCATTATACCCTAACTTTGTAATATTTTCAACCCCAACCCCAATGCAACCAGCTCTTTTCTACTCTTGCCACCTAACTGGCGTGGCAGCACCTCTCACATTACCAAACCTGCCAAATAATATGAAGATACTATCTTCATCATCATCTTCTTCTTCTTCACTTCAACCACCACCGTACTTCCACCACAACACTACTAAAGCTCCACACCTGCAAAACCTGTTGCTACTGGAGCTACACCATCACCCGAGGAAGAAAAGCCCGCTTCTAATTTTGCATTTTTCATCAAGTTTTGAGTTCAGATTCAGTTCAAACCCGCGAAGAACCCTCGCCCCAATTCGGCCTAGTTCTTTCTGCATATTGGTAATCAACAATTCTAACTTGTTGCTTATCGGGAAGGGTAAAAGACATTTTCCACCCTCTGACTATGGGTAAAAGACATTTTGTCCCCTGATTTATGGATAAATACATTTTGCACACGTGTCAGTGGATGGAAGGTGGACAAATACCACCCTTCTATTACAATTCGTTAGTGAAAGGTGCAAACTGACTTTTTTTTTACCATTTTACCCTTACAAATTGTGGACGACTAACACACTTTCTTTTTTGTTTATTATTGAATTCATCATGTTCTTGATGTTCTTAGTGTTCTTGAGCACCACCTCCACTACCACCAAATCACCACCACCACCACCACCACCACTACCACACCACCACCAACAACAACAACAACAATTAACGGAAACACCAACTAACCGAACAAGTTTAGCTAGCAAGATCAAATCCACCAAATTAGCCAAGCAAAAAACTGTCTTCCTCAACTCAGGAGCTAAAATCACTCTACATGAACCCAAATTTGGTTTTGCAACTACCATTATGTTCGAATATTTAAGGAATCAAAATCCTTAGTGACAAGTACCTTGGTATGATTCTATGAGCTCTACATCAATGTGTTTTTTTTAACCATATAGCTGATGGACAACACAAAAACTAAAATTTAAACAGTTGGGACAGCCCCCAACATTATTCCAATATCCACAAAGTAATCAAGTAAATCCATGACAACACCTGTTTGCAGCTAAAATCATTCTACAAGAACCTTGGTATTGGTGTTGTTCTTCACCACAACAACCATCCATGAATCACCAGAACCAGCAAATCGCCCTCAAAACCCAGATTCTGACCAACTGCAACAATTAGGAATAAGCCTAAACCATAGAGCACAATTAGGAAATTACCATCACCTCCAATCTAATCATCCTCTTCAATCTTTGGCCCAGCACAACCAGTAGATCAACTAGCACCGCCACCATACCCAGCACCATGCATACCATCACCACCCATCGGCACATCTCCGCCAGCGCCGTCACTTCCCTGATACATCTTCGTGATAATCGGGTTACCCGCGAGAGAGTGGTGGTTTTGGTGGGTCGGTGGTGGTTTTGCTGAAGGTGAGAGAGGGATCAGAGAAAAGAGACGAGGAAGAGCGGAAGGAAGAGGCGGAAGGAAGAGGCGGAAGGAGAAATGGGGGAGAGTTGGGGCTTAGGATAAATATATAGTGGGTAATTTTGTCTTTTCACTCATCCGTTAGTGTGCTGTTAATAGTTAACTCTGAAAAGGGTACAAAATATATTTATCCATAAATCAGAGGGCAAAATGTATTTTCTCCATAGTCGGAGGGTGGAAAATGTCTTTTACCCGATCGGGAAATGTGAGAAAAACTAGGAAAATGTGAGGAAAAAAACACTATTATGTTGCTTAGAATTATGATGAAGAAAGATCATTCAGCCACACATCTAAATTCTAGATTACAATGAAAATGAATAAATTTTAATTCAACACTCATGGATTAGCTTAGGAAAAATAAAGTTTCACGCACTACCAATCTATCCCCCATCCACTTTCTAAAAGGAGAAAGAGGCTTGGTAGATGCCCATTTCATACATATATTTTATATATTTTAGGAAAGTTCATACATTTATTTTCAAAAATAAAATGTTGCTCAGTTATCCCCCATAGATTATAGTTTCATTTAGTCATAAAATAACTATTGCAATTCAATACAAGTTAGACAGAAAAAGGTATGCATTATTATCTCGCTAATGGAGAAATTGATAAATTAAAGAATTAGAAAGAAAAATATAAAACCTCTCTATCCAATATTTAAAGCAAAATATAGCTGTCACATTTAAATATCCACCAACACTTGACTCCAGATACTATTATCCTTAAAAGCACTGTCAATCCCACTCGTAGATTTGAATTACGAGACAAAAACCAACAATGCACTGAGAAGCGACAACAATTGCACAAAACAAAAACTAAAAGAAAACGAATACATGGAACTACAACCTATATGTATCATATGCCATCGATAATTTTTCACCCGTAATGCATTATATTTCAACGAAAATAAGGTACACATGTTTATTGAGGTTCACAATAATGCATAACACGTAAATAAACTTTTCTTCTTCACAAATCATGCATGCATCAACTTTGTGAATTAAACCAAATGCGCTACCAAATCCCGATCGAGCTAATTACAAGGATGAACACATTCACACCATTCCTGAGGAGGTTGAACGGTGCCTTTGCACTGAGCTCGACCATTTGGGAAGTAATGGTGGCATTGTTCGATGCACCTCGCGCAGTTTTCCCCATAAATTAGGTCAAATGCCCGAGTCGAACACATTCCAGAACCATCGGGGCCGTCATCTTTCTTTTCTATCTCCATTGCCTCAATCGTTACTGTAAACACGCAGATCAAATTTATGTCACCAATTAAAGAGATAAATATACTCAAACAATTCATTGTTCTTATACAGCAAAAAATATGATTTTTTTTAAAGGAGAAAAAGTGTACCCGAGGTAACAATTGTGAGGACAACAAGAGTGAAGAAAATGGAAAGGAGCTTCATGTTTGCTGATCTTTCTTTTTTGATGAAATGCTGATCTCTTTGATTTGTTGCAAAGTATTGTCACAATGGATTTGTTTATATAGGAAGGGTTTGTAATAAATTTTCAACTTCCAACTCATACTGGCTTTTAATGAGTTTCATGTAAATTCAATACGACCAAATTGATAGTTGGGAAGTAAATATTGACCAATTTGTGCTGGATAAAGATTATGTGCATTTAAATATTTGGCGGATAATGATTCGAGTCAACCCAAGTTGTCATTTTCCCCGTTGCAATTAACTTTATTGTTCGTTTCCGCGTCAGTTCAGCAAGTCAAACTTGCCGACTGTTTCCGTTTCAGATGGAAATATTGTTTTTCTTTTTCTTTTTAGATGCGCTACGCTGATCCAATACTTTCTGATTAATAGATACCAAAATGCACGTCAACATGCATTTAAATGTCAAAGAGACCTATTTTTCCATTAAATTATTCTTATTATTGATAATTTAAATTTTCTAAAAATCATGCTAGCATTGACACAAAAGTTCCAAGAGTATTGTCACAACTTTTTTAAATTTAATGTTAAGAAAGTCACAAAAAAATAGTACAACATACAAATTGAATAATACAACTGAATCAAAATTATATAAGAACCTGCAAATGGATGTTAGCTCAGTAGTGGAGTAGTAGAGTGTTTGAAGCACCTGCATGAGGTCCCGAATTCGAACCCAGCTATACGATGTAATTCTCAAAAAATACTATAGATGAACCTGCAAGATCCCATGGTGATTAACAAAACCTATGAGTAAACTACACATAAGTAAAATAACCTACTACATACAACTATTGGGCTCAAATGATACAAAAGTATTGGGCCCTGATCAGCCCAAGTTTAGTGCCGGCCCAACCAAAACTCATGGTGATAGAACAACATAAACATATCCATTATTAATCAAGTTAATGCCCAAAACAGGAAAAAAATGCCCAAAATGATTAAATATTGTTAGAGATCTAAAGCACATACCAAAGAAGATACGTTAATCGGAACCGACGATGCAAGGACCAAACGTTGGCGGGGCAAATATCAGATTTACCGATGCACAAACTCCAACCGACGTCAACGTGATAGTTTACGATGCCGGCTCAACGGGAAGTGCCTCCGCTTCAGAACGGGAACAACAGAACCTCGAGAACACGCACATGAAAGCTAAGAAATGGGTTGAAATTGGGATGGGTGAGGTAGAAAATGAAGAAAGGGGTTGGGAACAGACGGTGCCGACAGGTAGTCCCTGAAGACGCCACCTACCAGTGACCACGGTGGAAAAAAGTTCCCTTTTTCGGGTAGAGAGAGGTCAGAGAAAATATTCGGTTTATTTTATTGTCATCACAATTTCGTTTGTGCTTTCTTATAAATGCAGCCAATACAGACTATGCAAGCAAAAAGACTGAAATGCCCGTGATGTTTCAGATCTATCAGTACAGCCATTGAGCGTTCTTGGACCCTTCTATCGAAACACACAGACAGACACCCTCCCTGACCATCCCAGGATACCGTAATCCCAAACTTTTCAAACGAAGTATGAGTATTGTTCATAGTTGTCTTGTATACTGAATGACTAATTCATGTACCCTAGACCTCTGTACCGTCAAACCTTTATGGGACCTAAACTACGAACTTGATACATTCATGGGACCTGGTCTACAAGTTCTAGCCGGTACATTGCTAGCTCCCGCCTAGATAACTAGGTTCTGCCTCAGGGTTGTGATCCATAGAGGGTGTGCACACTTAAGGTCTATTATGTCATGATGGATTAGGGTGGCACAGGAATGGGGAGCTGAATATGGAATTGACGTAACTGTGTTTTTAACAGATCATATGGATTACTAGTATAATAATCTCTTTACTACTTAATGTGTGTCAGGAAAATGGGAAATATGTCTACGAGTACAGGTTAAAAGTTTTCAAAATCTCATATATAGATATCTATCTTTGTTATAGAGTATTTTCAGGTTGTTGTAATATGATGTCGTGACGTCACTGCCTTCTATACTTGGCAGGTGACTACGCGGGAGACCGGGAAGTAGGAAATCACCTAGAGGGATGAGACACCAGCATATACAAGTTATAACAATAAGTTACCCTGAAATTTCAGTTTCTTTCAATCCGTCTTGAAACAGAACCGTTAGGGTTAGTCTCCTTGATGAGGACTTCCGTGCTTAGCGGAGGACATCTCCGGAGAGTCTGGATGATCTATGTGAAATTCTACAGTACTCTAAGATGGGGGAGTTACAAAGAAAATTTCGTCAAAGATTATATTTTCTCATGATTGGTGTACTGTTCCATAGAGATATATTCAGGATACCTCTGCCTTAGTAGGATGAGAACTCTACACCTATAGATAGGTGATTGTTTCTGCAGATTTATTTGGTGTCAGGAGTGCAGCGAATAGTGTATATACAGATTGAGAGAGCAAAGTGAGAGTTTAAGGGAGAATTGGTGCTCTACGCTGGGGCCGAATTCAAGAGTTGTTTCGGCTGCAAAGAGGACTAAGGTCGATTTTACTATACTCTTCTTCTCACATTGTGAATACAAGATAGTGCTCGTTGCCCCGTGGACGTAGGCATATTGCCGAACTACGTTAAATTGTGTGTATGCTCTATAATCTTTCCGATTTCTTTACTTGTTGAATCGACAAGACGCTTCCGTCGCACACAACAGGTTGTGTATGTACTTATGTAGGTTATGCTTGTTTGCATGTATGCTACATCCATGACGGTTTAGATGACAATTTGATGAATCTGGGTGTAGGTCTCATAGTTAAATGCTTCTAACTTTTGAATTGCTTTTTCAGGGCCTCTTCAATGTTTTTTTTTTTTTGAAAGAACCTATACGGAGGTAGGGCGGTATTTTCCCGCTTACACTAAAACTGGGCTTCCAACCCACAAATACAGATTGGGGGGGTTGGGGGAGGGGGGGGGGGGGTCTAGGCCTGACCCAAAAGTCTTAAAACACATGAAATCATAGTAGAACGAAAGGAAAAAAAAAAAAAAAAAAAAAAAAAAACTAAAAGGGCTCAACCTCACCAGATATATCTTGGGTTAACAGGCCCAAAATATAATCTGGTGGGCTAACAGTAAAAGTGGCAGGGCCTCATTAATGTTGATATAATTGGTGCAAAAAAAATGTTGATATCTAGTTAATACATTTCTTATGTTTGGATATAAAAAAACCAGTAAAGGCACACATATTCACACCATTACGGGAGGATTAGTTGTCCCTTTATTCTCCGCTTCACTATTCGTGAATTAGAGATGGCATCCATCTGACCTTGCACTTTTTCTCCATAAAATAGTCAAAAAGTTATAGTCAAACATGTTCCAAAACCATAACCAACTTCATCTATACTAATATAAAACTAGTAAAACAGTCAAACACGATGTGTGTGCAAGCAAACATGATTGTAATAAAGTGTTAGTAAGGGCGGATCCACATTAGAAAATGTGGGCACAATAGCCTAACTCAACTTCCAAAAATTGATATTTTGTCCTTATTTTTATAGTTTTTTTTTTTTTTTTTTTTTTTCAGTTTGGTGCTACAGAAATTACACTATAGTCCACTCAACTTTAGAAAAATTAGAACTTTCATATGTTTTGTTTAAATTTTCATTTTAGCCCCACTGCAACAAATTTCTGAATCCGCACTGAGTGCTAGAACGGTAATATTTAAAAATATAAACATTTATCGTCTAAGAAATTTGGATAATTTTGTTGCAAACTTATTCATCGAAGTAGGTAGTAGAAGGCCCTTGTAGACCAATTATGAGATCAACTCTATTTTTTTTTATCAAAACTTAGTTGCATTTTTTGAAGTACCCATTGACAATGCATCATCTAGTTGCTCATAGCTGAACCATTTAAGGAAAATAAATGCTAACACGCGGAATTGTCTGACTTACTGATGATTAGTGCAAAACTCAACCAATAGGAACTGTTTTCTTCCCACATCGATGGGAATTTCCGTATTTCGTGGTGGTTTAAGGGGATACGATGGAGGAAAACTCGAGTTCCCTTTGAAATGTCCAGACAATAATCCATTCCAATTTATTATTAATTTGAATTTATATATTTCACCAACAATTATACTGAAATTGACACGAATTTATTATAGTTTCACTAACAATTATACTGACATTGACATGCTGTAGTTCCTCCGACAGCAACACACGTCGCAATACCATTTGGATGACTATTCTGACAATCCTCTGAACAAGTATCGCAAGCCTTCTCGAAACCTAGGATGGTATTGCAAGTTGTAGAAAGTGAGCCGCCGCATTGGTATTCGCAGTAACAGACCGAGTTTGGATCTAATCCGACGCAGTGGGTGGTGACCTGTTGTTTTGGATCCGGGTGCGCGGAACGACATTGTCTGTCGCACTCTTGTGCAGGACATATATTTGCTAAAACTTCACTGCAGACCTCTCCACTCACCATTGTTGTTCTGTTAACTTCATTAACCAAAAAATGAAAATTTGTAAAGAGATTGAGACAACAAACAATTGAAAATCAAATGAATCTTTGAGATGATGTGTGTTACCTGATGCAGAAATGATAAGGAGAAAGAGGAAGCTGAAATTTGCAGAGAGTTTCATCTGCACCATCTTCAAGGGATTTGAGATATGGTTAGCGAGTTTGTGATTATCTAGGCTGTTATATGATGATGAGGAGGGTTGTGTTTAAGGAGTACGCTCAGATTTATAGTACTACAGAAACATACTGACACCATTTTGATGACTCTTCTTACAAGGAATTTATTATAGTTATATTTATATTTGGTGACACGGGCAAAAAGTTCCATGACATGTAACATTTCACTTTAATAAATTCCTTGTGAGCTTCTTATAGACGACTACGGTAACATGAAGTAGTATATAAGGATATCTCTCAAAAACATACATTTATGGATACAAATTTATATCTTATTAATTATATAATAATATGAGATATACATTTGTATTCAAATATAAATACATGCTTTTAGAGCTATCCATAGATATATGTTACCGTAGTGTATAAGAAGATGACATATAGATATGTGTTACCGTAGTCTATAAGAAGCTCATAAGGAATTTATTTAAGTGAAATGTTACATGTCAGGGAACTTTTTGCCCGTTTCACTACATTGTTTAAGTGTTAAATAACATTCTTTATGCAGTGTTCTCTAATTGATGAATAATTTATTAGAAACAATATAAAAATGTTACTAATTAACCCAGTCACTAATTAACTAATTAGATTAATAGTAAATTTAACTAAATAAATAAATATTAATTAAAAAATTAATAATACGATGACTTAACTCTATTAATCAACGCCATATTTTGAAAAAAATCGTCGGTATACTCCGATTGGTAATGGTATCTGAGAGCCGTGTTCGAGTACATATTTATTCCCGTATCAAAAAATATAATTATACTAATTTACTATAATTATAATAATGAATTATAATATTTTTTAACGTAAGTGACTGACCAATACGTAAACAATGACATAGAAGACCTAATGTGTGAAAACGTGCAGCCGTGGACTATTCATCAATTTATCATCCAGTTAGGGGTTCTAGATCGATAAACACGGTTGAAGAAAGTCATAGATTCGTAAATTCTAGCTGCGAGCCTATAGTATTCTACTTGAAATTTAAATAAAAAGTATCGTCTAGTCATAATCAAAAGAGTAATCAAACACGATCATCAACACACACATTGATATAACTAGAAGTCACACGATAATGTCATCCTTATTATTAATTCTTAAATGCATCATAGTTTCTTTTTAGAAAATTTTGTGGATCGTGTTGTACAGCCAACTTGCCGCTCCTCAACTAATCTACGATGTCCCCATAATTTTTGTAGATGACTAGTTCAATCACCATTAATTCCAAGAATGTTGATTTTCGTGGGGTTCAACCTGAGATTTCAAGGGGAGCAAACCGAAGCAAACCCTTAGATTCCAGACCACACCCACTAAGTCAACGTAAATTTGTCATAGTATTACTAACATTTATACATACATTGACACACTCTAGCTCCTCCAACAGAAACACACGTCCCAAAACCATTTTGATGACTCTTCTTACAATCCTTGTCACAAGTACTGCAAGCCTTCTCGAAACCTAGGATGGTCTTGCAATCTTTCGAAAGTGCGCCGCCGCATTGGTATTCGCAGTAACAGAGCGAGTCTCGATCGGCACTGACGCATTGGGTGGTGACCTTTTGTTTTGGATCAGGGTGCAGGGAATGACATTGTTTGTCGCACTCTTTTGGAGGACATGTAGCTGGTAAAATTTCATTGCAGACCTCTCCATTCACCATTGTTGTCCTGTTAACTTCAGTAACAAAAACACACATTGAAACCATACAAAAACAAACACACACACACTTGTAGTGAAATTGAAACCATACAAAAACAAACACACACACACTTGTAGTGAAATTGAAACCATACAAATGAAAACTCAAATGAATCTTTGCAGATGATATGTGTTACCTGATCCAGAAATGATAAGGAGAAAGAGGAAGCTGAAAATTGCAGAGAGTTTCACCTGCATCATCATCTTCCAAGTTTAGGAGATGTGGTCAGCTAGATTATGGTTATCTTAGGCTACTTGTATGAGGAGGAGGAGTTATACGTTTCAATTCACCACTCACTTACGTGAAAGAGTCTTATTGGTTTTAATAATAATATGATGATAAGAGACATTTTTTTTGTATCTTACCAGTCGTAGTTTACAAATAGTAACTTGTTAAAGTGAATTGTTAAGTGTCATGGAATTTCTTGCCCGTTTCACTACGTTTTTTAAGTGTACAACATTTTTTTGAGGAATCAAAAAACATTCTTTACATAGTGTTCTCTCTTTTTTTTTTTTGTTGTTGTTGTCAAAGATGTAGTGTTCTCTCATTAATGGGTAATTTACATCTAAAAAAGATTAATGATATATTAGAAACAATATGAAAATAATTCTAAAAAAAGAAACAATATGAAAATATAATTATAGTAATTATAATCCTTTTTTAGAATATATAGTAATTATAATTTTTTTTTGAGAAGTTTAGAGTAATAATAATTTGTTGCACAAATGTGGGACAATCGAAAAAAAAATTTTGTACGAGGTTTTATTAAAGAGTAAAAGAAAAAAACCACCCTTCGTGTTTGAGTTATATACAAAAACAACCCTCGTGTTCGGGGATATATAAAAACCATCCCTGTCGAGACAAAAACCACCCCTGTCAGTGGTCGGACGTTAGACAATTACCATCCATCTGTTAATGTCAGTTTAGAGGGGGTGCAAAATGACTTCTTTATGATCGTTTTGCCCCTATTTGTATTTTTTTAGTTTATTTTGTTCATGTTCTTGGTGTTCTAGGTGTTCTTGGCCACCACCTCCACCACCACCACATCCCCCCATCACCGCCGCCAACAACGCCAACATCTTCCCCACCACCAACACAAACAACAACAAAAGTTAGGGATGTAAGGAAAACCGATCAAACCGGTCAAACCGACCAAACCAAACCGAAACTTTGGTTTTGGATGGTTTTTTTGGATGTTCGGTTTATGAACGGTACAAGTTTTCACAAACCGGTCTAATCGGTTCGGTTTTCTGTTTGTAAAAATATCTCACCGCACCAAACCGAACCGAACTGATATGTGCCTAATGTACTTTCTTAAAATATATATTGCACAATGTTTATTAAATAATCTAAAAAGATAGGACACAAGTATATAGATCAAATTAAAATTAGCATATTGATCTTAATCTTTTCATTTTCTCTCACATTTATATTTTTCTCTACAACGATAGTTGTGGATGTTTTTTTTTACGTCTAATTAGTCTATCTCTCACTTAAATTTAAATTTCGTTGAAAATGCAATATTATAATATATATTCAATAATGTTTAAGCAAACCGACCGAACCGAATCAAACCAAACCGAAGTTTTGTCAGTTTGGTTCGGTTCGTCCTTTCAAATGGTTTGGTTTGGTTACAAAATTAGTAAACCGATTTATTCGATTTGGTTTATGGTTTCCGCACAAACCGCACCAAACCGAACCGTTTACACCACTAACAAAAGTAATCAAAACAACTTCCCCACCACTTCCGGTGCTCCCTCCGGCAGAATGGCCGAGGCCTCCATAAACCTTATTCATTTCTGATTTTTATTCTCCAGCCCCTTTCTCTCCTTAAACACACCATCACAAAGGACCTTATCATCAACATGTCCATCTCCTTCAACAAGAATACCACCATATTAGAAAAAAAAAAAAGCAACAAGCATAGTTACTTTGTATATTTAAATCAGTCAAAAACAGATCCAAAGGAGACAAGAAACATATCAAAGTAAAAATAAGAAAAATTAAACAAGATCCACAGAACCACCGCAACCTTCTGCGAAAAAATTTATCAAAAGAAACCGATATGTAGATTTACATAAAATAGAAGAAGAAGAAGAAGAAGAAGAAGAAGAAGAAGAAGAAGAAGAAGAAGAAGAAGAAGAAGAAGAAGAAGAAGAAGAAGAAGAAGAAGAAGAAGAAGAAGGTACAAAAGAGTAGAAGAATATGAACATATCTGAAATATAGAACAGCTCGATTCGTTAGTTGGGTTATTGATTACATCAGTAAATTCAATGTCAGACAAATCTTCTAGACACACCAATTCCTCTGAATTTGTGAAAAGGGTTAGCGAAATACGCACCGGGGAAGGCAGAGAGTGAGCAGCGGCCCAACAAGTGGGTCACGGCCATCGCCGCCCCAATCGACAACGCCGACATGATCGTCACCTCCTTTCGCGACAAATCCCTCATCGTCTAGCACCTGACCAAGGAGGACAAGACCTACGACGTCCCCCGCCGCCGCCTCGAAGGCCACGACCACTTCGTCCAGGACGTCGTCCTCTCCTCCGACGGCCAGTTCGCTCTCTTCGGTTCTTGGGAAGGCGACCTCCGTCTCTGGGATCTCGCCGCCGGCACCACCGCTCGCCGCTTTACCGGCCACACCAAGGACGTCCTCTCCGTCGCCTTCTCCTTCGACAACTGTCAGATCGTCTCTGCGTCCCGTGACAAGTCGATTAAGCTCTGGAACACCCTCGGTGAGTGCAGTACACCATTCAAGACGGAGATGGAAACAACGATTGGTTCAGCTGTGTGAAGTTCAGCCCTAACAATACACTCTCCACCATTGTTTCGGCTTCGTGGGACAAGAGCATGAAGATCTGGAACCAGAGGGTGTCGGGAGAAGATGGGAGGAAGAGAGAGAAAGGAATGTGGAGAAGAAGGGGAAGGAGTGGATTTTATAGTGATGTAAATTTGTAAAATTTTGTGGGTATTTTAGTCATTTGGTCATTCTGTTTATCCACCGTTAGCTCCGTCATCTGACAGGGGTGGTTTTTGTATATCTCCGAATACGAGGGTTGTTTTCGTATAAAACCCATACTCGAGGGGTGGTTTTTGTCTTTTACCCTTTATTAAATTGACAACAATACATGTCTACCATTATTTCTTGGGTAAAAGACACTTTCACCTCCCAGGATTGACTCAAAGAAACTTTCATCCCATATAGTTTGGGTACCTCTTTAGTGTACCAAATTGCTCCCTCTCCTTGTGTTATTCAATGCTTAAAACTACAAACTTGTCTCCAAAATTATTATTAGTGAAAGACCTTACCCTTTGACTAACGGGGTCACAATTAGGGTGCAGGTGTGTTGAAATTTAGCACACCAAAAAGATTAATTATATCATTTCCCCAACCGAAATGGGTGAATTCATCAAACCTGAGTTAGTGAAAGTGTCTCTTATATTTGTTGCTTTATAAGGGCAAGTTTGGAAATGTTGTGGTGCTTCAGAAAACTGCTATGAAGAAAGTATTATGAAAAAGTTGTTGTGAAAATTTATGCGAAAATTGTTTGATAAATTATGTATTTAAGTTGCTATGGGAAAACACTTTTGACATTTTGTGTTTGGTAATTAGTGTTTTTGAGTTCATGTTGTTGTCGAAATGACAATATCAGACATAATATAGATAAATAGTGTTATTACACTAAACAATAATTAATATTTATTAACGGATAAGAATGTCAGATACTACATTTTTTGAAAAGCAGGTCCTGGAAAGCAACCCTTCCACTGCTTTTCAAAAGCTGCTGTGGAGAACCAACTGCTTTAGTTCAAAAAGTAGAAAAAAAAATTACCAAACACACTAATACAACTTTTAGATTCGAAAAACAGCGTTTTAAAAAACAAAAGCATTATCAAACGGGCTCTAAGTATAGAATTGCTTGGTATTTACCAAACGTGTTCTAGTATAGTATTGTTGTCGTATAATTTTGGCGAGGACAATTCAAACTTTTGCATGAACTAAATGACGCGGTGCTTCACAATTTTGTAAACCTCCCTCTCTTTGTCGACAATGTTTGGGAACGAAAAGCGTGACCTGCCCAACGTAACAGTCTTTAATAAGCGAAGAAAGCATGAGAGAATGCAGTGCACTAAAAAAACAAAAGGCATACACCAGTCATATTATTGTTTTCTTCTTTTTGGTACCAAAATTTACTCTCTCCGTCATATTTTATGTGTCCACTTCTTAACATGAGTACCTCATCCTTGCACAGAAGTGTATGCTTTTTTTTTTTTTTTTAGAAATAGACTTTATTAAAACTCAACTTTAGCTTGAGTCTTGAGAAGCCAATTACATTAGACTGCAAAGCTATTTCATTTCACTCCACACCTTTCATATTATTACTTATTTCACTTTTCAATATATGTGTCACGTCAAAGACC
Source organism: Linanthus parryae (assembly GCA_023055425.1). Lineage (NCBI taxonomy): Eukaryota > Viridiplantae > Streptophyta > Magnoliopsida > Ericales > Polemoniaceae > Linanthus > Linanthus parryae. The sequence continues at coordinate 7,981,180 of JALGPY010000006.1, forward strand.
AACCTCCGCAAGTATGAACTTATTATTGTAAGCCATGATTTTTTGGCTGCTTCGAAATGAAGATGTAAGTTCATCACCTCGGAGGCTTCATTAGCACCTCTTGATTATCTGGTCTCAAACATTCTCACTTTCTCTTGCAGAAAAAGAAAAAAGGAGACTTTTATCGCCGCTATGGAGACAACCCTCCGTCCGCTCAGCACTCTTGGTTCCGAGGAGTTAATTCTCACATTATAATAATTTCATTAATGATTGACGCTTCCTACAGATGGTTCAACCACTATAGCTTGGTGAGATCAACTGAATCGTATGAAAACGGATTCCTAAAACTAACTACAGGATCACCGCTCCAAGTTGAGACTTTGGGAATCTCCCAAGCTCGTACCACTCTACTTTTTCACTCGTAGTTGGGTCACTTTGACCCGGCAATTTGGATGGCAAAACGATGTATTTTTTTGATAAATTTTCCACGGCATTATGGAGTAACATTTATTCTACAACACCATGAAAAAATTGTCAAAAAATTACTTCGTTTTGCTATCCAAATCACCGGGTCAAAGTGACCCAGTGAATTGTGGTAAAAGTCAAAAGGGGGAGAAAGAGAAGAAACAGAGTGGTAAATGGTTGCTCTCTTATGGTCACAAAAAACATTAAAATTTTGACTCAAATTGGCCATAAACTTCCTCAAGCCATCAGATTATTCAATCATCACCTTGATTGAAGACATCAAAAATGACAGTACAAGTTTTGATTTTATTGCAGTTGAATATGTTAACCAATCGTAGGGAGATTCAGATGATTCACAGTATAAAGTTAGATCTTCATAAACTAGCTGAAAATCAAACCTAATACTTGTTTTATTTGTTCTTAATGTACACAGATTTAAATAGGAGAGGTAGATTTGCTATTTATGTTGTACCAAAAATATAAAGATTTGATATTGGTGAGTGGCGGGAAATTGAAAGTGCATGGAGTTCGATTTCTCAAAATGTATTTTGCAGGTAGGTTTAGTGTTCATTACCTAAAAAATTGAGTGAGTGAGTGAGTGACCACATTAACAATGACATACAGAAGCCATAATTTTTTTTCCCTAAAAAAAACCTAAATTTTAAAAGACGGCACACGTGGACTATTCATCAAATTGTCAGCCAGCTAAGGGCTCGAGATCGCTAAATGGTTGAAGAAAGTCAAATGAACAACGAAATGTCTTACCTTGATTATTTGTATTCGCTACAGGTTTATAAATTCTAGCTACGAGACCATATAGTACTTGAAATTTCAAATAAAAAGTATCGTCTAGTCAGAACCAAAAGAGTTATCTAACATGGTCAGCACTGGTGCTCACACGATAATGCCATCCTTATTAGAGCATCTCCAACCCATTGCTTTTTCCCCCTCCCCTCACCTCCCCCTCCCCCTCCCCCTCCCCCCACGGGCCCACCATTTTCCCCCTCCCCCTCCCCCTCCCCTTCCGCCAAACTACTAATCGTCTCCAACCCATTTCTTTCCCCCCACCCAAAAAATTAATTTGTAATATATATTTAATGATTTAAAAATGAATTATTAATACCAAAAAAAGTAAATGCAAAATTTTTACCAATATACACACGCACACATACACACAAAAAAAGATGTTAATAATAATAACAATGATATTAATACTAATATTAATTAAAAGGGTAAAAGACAAAAACCACCCCTTGAGTATGGGGTATATACAAAAAAACCCCTCGTGTTCGGGGATATACAAAGACCACCCCTGTCGAGACAAAACCCACCCCTGTCAGTGGATGGCTGTTAGACGAAAAGCACCCTTCTGTTACAATAAGTTAGTATGGGGTGCGATTTGTCTTTTTTATGACCATTTTGTCCCTACTTGTATTTTTGTGTTAATTGTGTTGTTTTTGGTGTTCTAAGTGTTCTTGACCAACATCCTTCGTGTTCTTGAACACCACCACCACCACCACCACCAAATCCACCACCACCACCACCACAACAACAAATATTTACCACCGCCTGGGAAATCATCTATAAATATATATCTTAATTCATTAAAAAAAACAAGAACATCAATATATCACTTAACAACATCAACATCAATAACATCAATATATATACAAATTTTTCTGAACCAAAATTCCTTGACCAAAAAATTTTCTACCAAATTGGAGTATAAAAATATCAACAAAAGAGATTCACAGATCATGAAGATAATCCAACAACAAGAAGTTGTTTGAGGTCCAATTTACAACAACAACAAGAAGCTCCACCACCTCCAACAACACCGCCGCCAAGATATGAAGATAATTCAACACAGACCCAATTTTCACAATTCAATTGAAATCTGAAGCTAATTTAAACTGAATCTCACCGTCGACACAAGAATTCAACCTCAAATCGAATCAAATGACCTTTCACAGAGAATCTAAGTACCAGTAGAGTAAAATATTTGCCAATTCATAGCTTCAGTGACGAAGCACAATTTAGCCCCAAATTGTGAAAACAGGGGTCAGAATATGAACAAATTCCACCTAAAAATTCATCATCTATTTTTTGTCCTAATCTAACTGCAATTTTTTTGTTACTTACTGGCCTCCTCCTCCTTTCATCATCTTCTTGAACTCTTCAAAGTCCACAGATCCATCTCCATCCGCATCCACGCGGCTAATCATGTTCTTGCACTGCTTCAACAAAACCTTCTCTCCCGACCGCTTAAACTTGTTGTTAAGCTCGCCGGCGGAGATCGTTCCGTTCTCGTTGCGGTCGTAGAGGCGGAAGGCCTCCCGGAGCTCCTTCTCGTCGGCGGTGCTTGAAGAGTTACCTTCAACACCACCTGTTCACAGAAATGCCCAACAGAAAAAACCAACCAATCAATTGCGGGAATGAATGAATTACCTTATCCATGTTGCAGATGACAAAAGCCAAGGAGGTGGTACCAATGACTTTATACCTCTGAGGAAGATTCTTCCAATTCCAACCAAAACCCACTTCGCCGGAGCTACTCTCCTCCCCCAATCGGCCATCGGAATCGTCTTCTTCCAACCCATCGACCACCCGAAGGCCGCTCAGTACCGGTCCGGTGAATTTCTCGTTTTCCTTCTCTTTGATGCTACAAGAGACGGCGAATCTCTTCAGTCTGGGTCTTGAGGGTAGTGAGAGATTGAGGTGGCGGTGCTTGAGGGAGAGATTGAGCTCCTTCCCGTATTTCATATTTTGAGGGAGGAGGTGAAGGTTAGATTGTGAAGAACTGAAGAGGAAGAGGAGGTAGAGAGAGAGAGAGAAGGGGGCTGTTATTAGGGTTAGAAATGAAGGGTGGGGAGAAGAAAAGATTTTATAGCTGTGTAATTTTTCGTGAAGTTGAGGGTACGTAAGTCTTTTTTTCCCTCCGTTAGTTTCCGTTAGCCACCGTTAACTGACAGGGGTGGTCTTTGTATATCCCCGAACACGAGGGGTTTTTTTGTATATACCCCATACTCAAGGGGTGGTTTTTGTCTTTTACCCTAATTAAAATAATATTAACAAATAGAATTTTTATTCAAAAAAATAACGATTACAAGTACGAAAAAAGTCGTTATTACAAGAAATAAAATTAAACACTAATACAAAAATGCAACGAGTAGAGCGATAAAACACACAAATTGAAATAAATCAACCTAATAACGATTACATAAAATAGTTCTTTCGTTAATTGAAAGGATTGAATTCTTGTTCAGACATTATTAATTTTAACAAATAATACAAAATAAAATTTTTTAATCATAATAATAAAATACATAATATAATCACAAAATATTAGTATGTGTAATTAAAATTATCAAGTATTCAATTAATTAATCATTCCATGTAGGGGGAGGGGGAGGGGATGTCCATGGGGAAATCCCCCCTAACCATCCCTCACCCAAGGCAAAATTTATCCCCATAGCACCCCCTCCCCCTATGGGGTTGGACATGAACCACATTTTTATACGATTTTCCCCTTCCCCCTCCCCCTCCCCCCATGGGGTTGGAGATGCCCTTATTAATTCTTAAATTTATCATAGTTTTTTAGAAGTTTTTGTGGATCATGTTGTCCGGCCAGCTTCACGCTCCTCGACTAATCCACGATGTACCTATAATTTCTCTAGATGGCTTGTTCAATCCCCCGTGATTCCAAGAATATTAACTTTCGTGGAGTTCGAACCTGAGACCTCGAAGGGAAGCAAATCAGAGCAAATCCTTAAATCCCAAACTTCAACCACTAAAGCCAACCCTTTAGGGTTTAAATTTATCATAGTATCACTAACAACGAAACAAACATTGACACGCTCTAGTTGCTCCGACAGAAACACACGTCCCAAAAGAATTTTGATGACGCTTCTTACATTCATTGTCACAATTATTGCAAGCATTCTCGAAATCTAGGATGGTCTTGCAATCTTTCGAAACTGGTCCGCCGCATTGGTATTGGCAGTAACAGACCAAGTCTGGTTCGTATCCGTAGCAGCGGGTGAAGACCTTTTGTTTTGGATCAGGGTGCAGGGATTGACATTGTTTGCTGCACTCTGATGCAGGACATGTAGCTGGTAAAATTTCTTTGCAGAACAATCCATTCACCATTGTTGTCCTGTTAACTTCATTAACCAAAAAAATGGCATTTGTAAAGATATTGAGGCAACAGACAATTGAAAATCAAATGAATCTTTGAGTTGATATGTGTTACCTGATGCAGAAATGAGAAGGAGAAAGAGGAAGCTGAAAGTTGAAGAGAGTTTCATCTGCATCATCATCTTTAAGTTTAGGAGATATGGTTAGCTAGTTTATGATTATCTCAGGCTATTTATATGACGATGATGAGGGGTGCGTTTCAGTTCACTACTTACGTGAAAGAGTCATTTTGGTTTTAGACTTTTAGCACACTAAAAAAAATGCATTATATCATTTTTCCCAAACTGAAGTGGGTGAAAATGTCTTTTCATCAAACCTCGGTGAAAGTGTTATTTCTTTTGTTGCTTTATAATTATAGTATTGCTTGGTATTTTGGTAACACTAATACGCTATTGTTGTCGTATATCTTTTGCAAGGGCAACTCGATCTTTTTTTCTTGCATGTGCTATATTACGCGGCGGCGTGGCGCTTCACAATTTTGTAAACCTCCCTCTCTTTGTCGACAATATTTAGGAACAAAACGCATGACTTCCCCAACATATAGTCTTTAACATGCGACGAAAGCATGAGGACATGTAGTGTAGTAAGAAAAATGGCGTACACCAATCATATCATTATTTTTTCTTTTGGTACTAAAATTTACTCTCTCGGCCACCCTTACACAAAAGGCTTTTTTTTTTTTTTGAGAAATTAACTTTTATTAAAACTCAACTTGAGCTTGAGAGGCCAATTACATGAGACTGCAAAAGCTATTTCATCTCACTCCACAAGTTTTATATTAGGGTAAAAGACAAAAACCACCCCTCGAGTATGCGTTATATACAAAAACAACCTTCGTGTTCGGAGATATACAAAAACCACTCCTGTCAGAGACAAAAAACCCCCTGTCAGTGACGGACGTTGGACAAATACCACCCTTCTGTTAATGTCAGTTATAAGGGGGGTGCAATCTGACTTTTTTATGACCGTTTTGCCCCTATTTGTATTTTTGTGTTGATTATGTTTATGTTGTTGATGTTCTTAGTGTTCTAAACCAACACCACCACCACAAAATCCCCACCAACACCACTGAATCCCAACCAGCAACACCACAAACAACAGCAACAACAAAGAACAACCCAATTAGACCCATATCTACCCAGTCCTCTACCAACAAAACAACAACCCCAACTTTTTTTCATCCCAGCTCACCTTTTCTACCCATATCAAATTCAATTGAGATACTTATTTCAAAAAAATGAAGATATAACACAAAATCAAGCGATCAAGCAGAAAACCCAGCATATATACTTATAAAAGTTCAAGTTCAACTGAAGATACAATACGTATCAAGTTCTCAAATCAAATTCAACTAAATTGAAGATATAGAACACAAAATCAGAAAGAAACCCAGCAGATAGTTCTGTGATTCCAAATCGAACCACCAATTCGCCAGCAGATACTTATTTCTCAGATAGTTCTCTGATTCCGCCTACCACCACGTCTTACTCCTGTTTCTTCTTCAGATTTGCCCAATTAAACAAACATAAACATAATTTTGAATTTTCCGGTGAGAGTTTTCGAGTTCTACTACCTTGAGGACATCGAGAGAATCGCCAAAAGAACCGGTGGGTGTCGAATCACTAAACCCACCAACGACGTCGTATTCCTCGTCGGAGCTCTCCGAAACGTTGCCGTTGAAGCAATTGCAACGACTCCGGCCACATTTCGCCGGTGGGTTCTTCTCGTTGTTCTCCTCAATGAAGTTCTGAACCATTTTCGCCAGACACAGCAAGCTCGGCTCGAACTCAGCTCCGCCGGTTACCGGCGCCGGCGACTTTTTCACCCACGAAATCCGAAGAACCTGCCGATCGAAGAGCCTCTTGAGGCGCGATTTCAACACCGGCTTGGATGAATCATTCGGGATCGATTCGCTGTAAGCTTGCGAATCAAAGGGTTGGATCTTCATCGGGAATGTGATTCCAAATCGAACCACCAATTCGAGCCTCTTGAGGCCTTTGGTTCGCCGCTGTCGAGGTCCGTTCCAGGGGAGGCCGTTCGGTTCCAGTGGAGGCCAAAGTGCATCTTGGAGATGAAGCGGGTGGATTGGCGGCCGGAGAAATCAGCGGAGAGCTCCGATTTGGAAGTGCGAGGGAAAGGAAGTAGGTGTACCAGAAACGGGGTTGTGAACGACGAAGATGATGAATGACCAGATCTGGGTTTGGACTCCATGGCAAGGTTACAGAGCCATCCATCGGGAGAGGAGAAGCAATTAGGGTTGGTTAGAAATGAGTGGGTGAGGATAAGAAATGGCTTATATAGCTGTGTAATTTTTCTTCGAGCTGGGGGTAAATATGTCTTCTTATCCTTCCGTTAGCCCACAGTTACCTCTTAACTCTGACAGGGGTGGTTTTTGTATATCCCCGAATACGAAGGTTGTTTTTGTATATAACCCATACTCGAGGGGTGGTTTTTGTCTTTTACCCTTTATATTATTATTACTTTTCACTTTGCAATAAATGTGTCACGTGAAAGAATCAACTTCCGCAAGTCTGAACTTCTTCTAAGCCCTAACTTTTTGGATGCTTCGAAGTTCATCACCTTAGATGCTTCATTAACAGCTCTTGCTCATGTAGTCTCAACATTCTCACCTTCTCTTAAAACAAGGAAAAAAACAGGATGTTCATCGCTCCTATGGAAAAAACCCTCCCTCCGCTCATCACTCTTGGCTTAGAGAGGTTAATTCTAATCTCATTAATCGTTGGCGCTTACTCCAAATGGTTCAACCACTGTAGCTTGGATGAGATCAAACAGAATCTTATAAAGATGAAATCCTAAAATTGACTATAAGATCCCCGCTTCAGGCTGAGACTTTGGGGAATCTCCAAAGCTCTCAAATGGCTGCTCTCTTATGGTTACACAACACATGAAAATTCTAACAGATTCACTCAAATCGTTCATAAACCTCCTCAAACTATCAGATTACTCAACCGTCACCTCGATTCAAGACATCAAAGATGACAGTTCAAGTTTTGACTTTATTGCAATTAAACATGGTAACCGTAAAGAGATTCATAGGATTCATAATATAAAATCGTATCTTCGTAAACTAGCTGAAAATCAAACCTAACACTTGTTTCATTTATTCTTGATCTTCATAGATTTAAATAGGAGACACATATTTATTATTAGTAAGCGGTGTAATTTTGTTAGTTGGCTAAATATATAATAGACTTCTACTAAAATTCGAGCTAAAATAGCCACAAACAAATATGAAAAAATTGTTTCACGCACAGAACATGACAGAAGGATGCTAAGAATCCAAACGTTTTTCCGTAAAAGGGACGCAATGATGAATTTTCCAGACGTCACAAAGTGTATTTTTACCAAATTATAGGGGTGGGTACCCTCTTTTATCCTCATTATTCCTTGGGAAAACATTTCCAATCCCCAAAATTCAAAAAGCCGTTTAAACCCTAACCCCTCTTCTCCATCCTCAATTCTCCCCCAAAATGCAATTCCGCTCCGTCGCAGCCACCGTGATCGCCCACTACGCCGCCGTACGCCGCCACTTCGCCGCCGCGACCCGCAAACTCCCACCCCTCTCAAAAGTAAACTGCTCCTACAAGCAGCGACGAATCCACGAAGCCCAGAGAGTCCTCACCGACTACCTCCACTCCACCAGACTCTTACCCTTCACACACGCCGAGCAAATCAGCAAGAACGCAACTTTCCACCTCTACGAACTCATCACCAAAGTCGATTACTCCACCTCCGATTTCTCAAGATTGCTCAAGAAGTTTCTCAGGTACCATCCAATCAATGAACTTGCATTCTTTTTTGAGAGTATTGGGATAGACCCAGATGAGATTCATAGGTTCTTGCCTTCAAAGAAGTTTTTTTTATCTGAGGATTATGATGTGTTGAAGGCTTCAAGTGCTCTTGTGGCTTTTGGGTTTCCTTGGAATAGGTTGGGGGAGTTGTATAAAGAGGAAGTTTCTATTTTTGGAAACCCTCCTGAGGAAATTGATCAGAAGGTTAATGGGTTGAAGGAATGTGGGTTTAGTGACAGGACTGTTGTTGGGATTTGTTTGGTTTTTCCTCATGTGTTGAGTAGTAGTAGTAGTAGTCATGAATTGGGTGGAGAAGGTAGTGGATTGATTGATGATTTGAAGAAGTTGGTGAATGAATTTGAGTTTTCGAAATCGATATCGGCTGAGGCTGATATCGATACTTGGGTTGCGGTGTTTAGGAAAGTGAAGGTGTTTTATGATTTGGGTTGCGGGAATGGGAAGATGGGGGATTTGTTGTGTAAAAACAAGGACATTTTTGTTAATTGCGCAGAGGATGTGTTGGTTAATAAAGTGGATTTTTTCTGTAGATTGAGTGTGAATAAGAATGCCATTGGTCTTATGCTTCTGGACAAACCTGAAATTCTGAATTTTGATCTGGGGTATCGGGTAATATCGGTCTTGGAGTTTCTTGAACATTTTGGTTTGAGTAGACAAAATTTAGACTCCATTGCTTTAAATTATCCTCATGTTTTGGGCAGAAACAAGATGGTTAATTTGCCTCATGTGATGAGGGCTTTGGATCTACAGGAGTGGTTCTTTGATAAGATGAGACATGGAGATCATCATCTGCTAGAGAGCTATACGTTGGGAAATGAAGAGTTGGATAATGACTACAAACGTAGTCTCGATGAAATTAACTCTAGACCGACACCTGCTCACCCTTTAAGAAGATTGGATTTCTTGCATAGTATTGGGTTCGGAGAGAATTATTTAACCATGACAATCCTGGCAAAAATGTACGGATCTAGTATCACCCAATTACCTGGGCGATTTGATGCCCTTCTTCAAACCGGGATTCCATTTTCCAAGCTCTGTAAAATGTTAACTGTGTCACCAAAGATCCTAAACCAAAATAACACTGTCACGGCAACGAAGCTCCTCAAACTTCCATCCCTCTCTAAAGTACCCTGCAAGAACAGGCCCCGATTGATACATGAGGCTCAGAAAATCCTCACTGACTACCTCCACTCCCCCGAATTGTTACCCTTCACCTACGCTGAGCACATCAGTAAGAACGCAACTTTTCATCTGTACGATCTCATCACCAGAGTTGATTACTGTTCCTCAGACTTTTCGAAATTGTTGAAGAAGCTCCTCAGGCACTATCCCATCAATGAACATGAATTTTTCTATGAGAGTATTGGAATGAACACAGATGAAATTCATAGGTTCTTGCCTTCAAATAAATTCTTTCTATCTGAAGATCCAGATGTCCTAAAAGCGTCTTGCACGCTTGCTGAATTTGGGTTTCCTTGGATCAGATTGGGGGAGTTGTATAAGGAGGACGTTTCCATTTTTCGCCGTGATATCGATAGCTTGAATCTGAATCTTATGGAATTGAAGGAACATGGGTTTAGTTCAGGGGCTGTTGTTGGGATTTGTTTGGTTTTCCCTCATGTGCTGAGTGGGAATCCTGAGTTCAGTAAAGAAGTTCGTGCATTGTTAGATGATTTGAAGAAGTTGGTTCTTCAATTTGATTTGTTGAGCTCTACAACTGCTGATGTCGATACTTGGGTTGCGGTGTTTAGGAAAGTCAAGGTTTTTTATGATTTGGGTTGTGAGAAAGGTAAGATGGGGGAATTAATGGGTAAGAGCAAAAATATTTTTCTCAAGTGCCCTTACGAAGTTTTGGTCAATAAAGTGGACTTCTTCTGTAGATTGAGTGTTAATAAGAACGATATTGGTCTTATGCTTCTTGAGAAACCTGAAATTCTGAATTTTAATCTGGAGGGTCGGGTGATATCGGTATTGGAGCTTCTTGAATACTTTGGTCTGAGTAGACAGGATTTGGACTCGGTTGCTCAAAATCATCCTCTTGTTTTGGGCAGAAACAAGATGGTTAATTGGCCTTATGTGATGAGGGCTTTGGATCAACATGAATGGTTCTTTGATAAGATGAGATTTGGAGATCATCATCTGCTACAGAGCTATACCTTGGGAAACGAAGATTTAGATAGCGACTACAAACGTGGTCTTGATGAAATTAACTCTGCAAAGACTCCCGCTCACACTTTTAAGAAATTGGATTTCTTGCATAGTATAGGGTGTGGAGAGAATTATTTGACCATTAAACTCCTATCAAACGTGCACGGGTCTGGTACCGAGTTATGTGAGCGATTTGATTGCCTTCTTCGGAATGGGATTGGGTTCTCCAAGCTCTGGAAAATGTTCACTATGTCGCCGAAGATCCTAAACCAAAATTCAAGGATTCTTGAACAGAAAATGAATTTCCTTCGTCAGGATATGGGTTCCTCATTGGACTTTCTTGATGTCTTTCCTTCATTCTTTTGCTATGATTTAGAAAAAAGAATCAAACCCAGGTACAATTTTCATTTGTGGCTCATGAGCAAGGGCTGGATAGAAAAGAACTATTCAGTTGCAAGTATGATTGCAACTAGCGAGAAATATTTTTTAGCTCGTGTCGCTAAGATCCATTCTTCTGCTCCGAAACACTGGTTTAAGTATTTTGCAGTTCAGAGTGGCAGTAGAGGTAGCAATCCCTAGCTTGAGAGCACTGAAGTGGGGCACAAAAAAAGGAATCGTGATTGTGACTGTACAATACACTTATTCTTTCGACAAATGCGTTCTGGATTGTTAACGCTGTATCTCGGTTTATTGTGACTGTACATTACAGGTCCCGACTGTAGCGTGAACTCAATTAAGGAGTTCGGCACAGATCGTGGAAACCGATCGTTCGAAACAGATACGAAATGTAAGCTTCACTCGATACGTTCATAAATTTCTGTGATGCTGTTGACTTTCTATCCTGGTTTATTTTGATTGTGTAGGTGCTCATTCTGGTGTGGACCTTAAATGAGGAGTTATTATTAGCTGTGAGGAGCGGATCTTTCAGTCAGTTTTGCATGGTAAAAATCTGGGTCATGTAAGCTTCACCAAGTACTGTAGAACATAAGTTTATATGTTATCTATATCCAGGGAACCCTCAGTATGATACCATTTTTGTGCAGGAAAAGAAAAAGAAAGGGAAAAGGAAAATCTCTTGATATGTTATTGACCTTGTGGTAAAGAGCTAAATATAAGCTTGGTAGTATCCAACATAAAATTTAGTTATAATTGATCAATGCCCTATGTTTAGAGTTCTGTAGAGGTAATTGTAAATGTCTTGAAGTTTGTAAGCATGAAATGGTGACTTCTGCACATTGAAAGTTGCTGATGAATGGTTGATGAAGGAAACTCATTTCTCTGAAATGCCATCTATGAACAATATTTTGGGTCGCCCTTTCCTACTTTGTGGGGAAATGTAGATAGAATATTAGCTAACATTGCCAAGCTCGTTTGATGAATACATGGATTGAAATGTTACATCTGTCTCTTTATGTTACCATCTTCGAGTCACTCAAGTTGACTTTTTGCCTGTGTCATGGTCTCGCATGATCGCGACAAACAAATCTTGACTTTCTCTTATATGTATCGTTCTATTGAATTGGGAGGGTGAACGTTGTTACCTGAAAGTTTAATTTGTACATTCAATCTTTAGGTCTTTAAGCCTTTCTATGGGAAGCTCGATACATGTAAAGCTATCTGGAGGACCTTACAACTTCTTGTTCTGTTGACCTTTCCCCAGTAGTGGTGGAGTCCCGTCTTGTGTTATATTACTCCGCCAACAGTCATACATTCTTGTGGAATATTATGGAAATTTGCTTTTAGTTTTGCTGTGTGATCATACTACGATGTTATATGTAAAAGCAGTGTTATTCCAGAGTTAAAGCCAATGCACTCTAAACCTAACCTCCTTTTTTCCCTTCGTGCAGGTTAAGAGATGCAATTTTGGGTTCACTCTTCGACATGCCAATGGCGTTGGCCAGTGGATCTCACAATGTCTCTTGTGCTCCACGTTTTCAGCTTCCCGTTGTCAATACATGGAGAGCACACCCATGGAGATCAGTACGGTGCGTGGATATATCTAAAATCTCAACAGAGATGTCTCTTCACATTTGCAAATGGGCTATGTGGAATATGGACATGGTATGAAATGCCTAGTGCTGGTCGATAGTCGATACTATCGAAGAACATAGGACTCCATATAAGCTTACCATCAGTCGCACGAGGTATTTTAGGGTTCCTTTAAACCTCAAATTTAGTTTAGTGGTATCAACGTGTTAGCCTTTTTTATGATTTATCTATTTATTAGTACTTTAGTTAGCACCTGTCTACATACACTACCAGAAGTCAAAGACTCTTTCACACAAAATATAGCATGCATGGCATTCTATTGGAGAAGTGAAGTACAAGAAGATGATCATTCGCCTCAGGACGTGATGCGTAGTATACCAACGTAGAACTTAGTACACGAAAGGTATATAATAATCTTTACGGAAGCGAGTGTGAGAAGATCCGGTATGAGTAATATAGAGTTTTATGCTACTTAGACCTTAAAAAATTGATAAAAGAAAAAGCTGTATACAATTTAAGGTATGGCTATAGGAATTTACCGGGAGTTTTGAAGAATCGATGATAATTCTGAATGGCACATCCTTGTGAAGTTTTTTTAAACTACAATGTGGAATTAAAGGATGTTGTAAGGACCTCATCGCGTGCTAGTCATTGTTTGCCCGTGTCTTTTTTCGTAATCTTCTGCTGACTTGGGATTTTTGACAAGAGAGTGCTGAATACTGATATTTACTTATTTTCATGGCAACAAATTATGTCACGGGATTCTCTGACACACGGCTTTTGCTTTAGGGGCACTTATTACATTACTAGCTTTATTTAAATGTCCGTGTTTTGCATATTATAAGTCGTTCACCTGTCCTTCATACCCAGGTAAAGAAACCGCTCACCATTTAGTAGTATGCTAAAGAAAAAACTAGATTTAGTTTCAAATCACAAGCCTGTGGTTTATGGGTTTACCAACTAAAATATTAAGCTAGATAGAATTCCTGGCAAACCCTGTACTTGATAGATATCCCAAGAGATTACAATACTAATAGAGAACTACTAATCTTTAATAAGATAAAATTTGACTTCTAAATAGAAAACTGTATCTATCTCCTGCATCTCCATGTCCACTATAGTTAAATGTTTATACCTAATTGATCAATGTTACATATCTTACACACACCACTGGTGTGTTATGGTCCATATGGAAAACCAGGAATGATAAGTGTTTCAATCACTTATCTCCTAATCCCAGAAAAGCTATTCATAATTATTTTGGCTATTGGGATGATTGCTTGATGGCTGGGAAGAGAAACAAGGAACAGGAGGAAAATCATCTCCAAAATATTGTCATCAGATGGCATCCCCCCAGGACAATGAGGTGAAAATAAATTATGATGCCACCTGGGATCCTGCTTCACATCAGTCAGTCATTGGGTGGGGAGGAATAGTTGGGGTACCATTCTAGCAAAAAACTGGAAATATATCCGTGCTAGATCTGCATTGATAGCTGAAGCAGAAGCCGCAAGATATGTGTGTCAGAATTTGGAAGAATGGGGCCAAAATTCCATTTTAATTGAAGGTGATAATTCTCAGGTGTGGAAAGCTCTGAATTCCAATTCTACTACTTGTTGGGAGATTGATCATATTATAAAGGATGCAAAAGCCCTAGCTCACAATAGAAGAGTGAAGTTTAGATGGGTGTCTAGAAAGGAGAATATGTTAGCAGACAGTTTTGTGAAAGTGGTTAGCGAACAGGTTACTACAGGGTTGGTAGGTGATGTTAGTTTAAACCCTGTGTTTGATAAAATTAGGCTAGCTGAAAGTTGTACTGCTTCTTCCAGTTAATATAAGGTGTTTTGTTGGTCAAAAAAAAAAAAAAAAAAAAGCACCCGCTGTTATGACCGTGAAACAAACCACTGTTGGCTTGATTAATTTCCTTTCAGAATAGGGGCTGCCATTTGGACCCCAATTTGATCGTCCCAATGAGCATTCTTTGCATGTGGTTCTTTGTTCTTATAAATGTATACATTTGAAGGGCTGACATGATCTGGAAATGGCACAGGGAATGTCTAAGGCTGATTCCTCACCATAAACTTTCATTTGCAAAAATCTGGTTGATGGCTGCACAGTTCGAGATACGGAAGTTGAATCTAAAAGGTGCACGCCTTATCCTCGGCAATGCTATTGAAAAAGCTCCAACAGACAAGGTAATTTGAAGGCCTCTATCTTGTTAGCCGATGGTGGTTTTGATGATTTTTGTCAAGGCTACAGACTGACTTCCTATGAAGCTAACCCTGTCTATTCCAATAGATATTCAAGAAGTACATCGAGATAGAGTTACAACTTGGAAACATAGATCGTTGCCGAAAACTGTATGAGAAATATTTGGAGTGGGCTCCAGCGAACTGCTATGCATGGAGCGAATTTGCTAAATTGGAAAAATCTCTTGGTGTAAGCTTGCCATTGCTCAACCAGCTCTTGATACGCCAGAGCTATTATGGAAGGTATGTACTCCTATACTTGTCAAGGCATTTTATCTCGAGTTACAGATTATTGTCTGGGTCCTGATACTCTGATAGTTACTGACATTTTCTTAACAATCTCATTCTTATGTGCTATTTGTTCAAAACAGTCAAACCTGTTCTAATGGCCCTCAGAAAAAAAAGACCCAACAGTTTATAATTAGGCATGTTACCTGGACTCAGGTGCGGGTGTCACATCGGGTCGGATACGCTTGTCTGCCAAAATTTAGGATTCGGGGACTCGGCTTGAACGTGTATGGAATTTAG
Source organism: Linanthus parryae (assembly GCA_023055425.1). Taxonomy (NCBI): domain Eukaryota; kingdom Viridiplantae; phylum Streptophyta; class Magnoliopsida; order Ericales; family Polemoniaceae; genus Linanthus; species Linanthus parryae. The sequence continues at coordinate 7,996,565 of JALGPY010000006.1, forward strand.
ATACAGGTGCAGGGTTACGTCAAGCAATACATTTTATTTTCTGGATCTATTTCTACTCCTATGTCGTTATAATAATTCCAGTACTTACGTTTTTTTTGACATCTTGACTGGCTTCTTTTTAGAGTGTTTTTATATTTGGTCTGTGACAGATTATCAAACTATAGTCAGCTTGTTATAATAGCATCTAAAATAAAGCCCACTCTATATTTGAATAAGGCCCACAAGTGGTTCCAACTTTAGTTAAAAAGGTTGACCCAAATCAGGACTGAAATTTAGGTTCTCCTTTATTTTGAACTAGTCGTACCTTGTTTTGAAATTTTTTCTTCATTGTTACTCACCATTCTCCTCTGCTTGAGATAACTTCACCCTGTAGATTTTAGAAGAAATGTTTGCGGCGACTCTTCCAATGCACCAAGTACTTCCATTGTGTATCACAAACTGAGCACCCTGGCTGGCTTTTCAGTTGAAATATATATATCTCATCAAATCATCATAAATTAGAATATTTGGACAACTCTTCCAGCGTCTAATAAATTTCCAAAATGCACCATATTGAACCACCACATTTGGTGGCCCTTTGCATTAGACCAAGTGTTGCATCAAATCACCGTGAATAACAATGTTGGACGTGCTCTTCCAATGAAAATTATATGACTCCTATGTTGCAGTGACGGTCATGGATGATTCGTCCAGTATACCAGGTACTTACAAGCCAAATCAAATTAAATCAACTCACACAGGATATGGTTAGGATATGTCTTCTGAGCACGAAGTCAAACTAAGGTTTTCGTTTTGAGTTATCTGTGGTTGCTTGAATCCAACTCTACCGCATAGTAGGCATAGTCGGAGGGCATGAGGACCTATAGACAAATTGAATGCCATCTTGTGATAAGCATTCTTCACACTTCAAATAATGACAAAATTTAATCTCCAGGAAGGTTGGGTCTATGCTTGATTTGATAGGAAGAGATGTTGGAGCAAGTTCAGGAATAATGGCTACATTTAATCTAGACTGAAATTTATGATTCTCCTTTATTTTGAATTATTCCTACCATATTTTAAATTATTCCTTCTTGTCCTCATCACCTCTCTTGTTGCTTTATTCATAGCTATGGTCATGTGCGGATGCGGTGTAACCCAATTAGCCAATTTCAGGGAAATCGGGATACATAACGTGGTGGGGGACTATGACATTTAGCTAACCAGACCTCAGTATACGGTTCAGTTGTTTCAAACCAAACATTAGTGTATGGCTGGAAAATATCCAAATCTAAACCAAATGGTTTATTCGTCTTCTGAGTTGGTTTAGGTTTATCTATACACGGTTCGGTTTCGGTTAAAATCTCCGTTTGACATACAAACATGAAACAACATATAACATGAAATGCAACCAACTTCCTATAAACGATCCCAAGTCCTGCATAATATTGAATTTGCCCATCAAGTTTCAATGTGCCTCTTCAGTTGAGTTTCTATAAATCATTCTGTATATGATTATTTTGTTTAAAATAATGCAATATCCTCGTACGCACATCATATTTTGGACACTTTTTAGCCAAGTCCTTGTATCCCAAAAATTATCAAATGGGTAGATCGGACTCTCGGACACACCCGATATGACACCCACCCCTGAGTCCCGGGTAACCTATGCAACCTAATAGAGAACTGAGAACTGGATTAGTAAAACTCCCAACTAATACAAATAAGTGAATAAAAAATTCTCTATATCTCCATATAGGTAACGAGAATAGGGAATTGTAGCAGAAAATTTGGTTTGTATATGGAGAGATGTTATAACATGTCTCGGCTGTAACTAGATTAACATGCACACTCATTGAAAATGCATTTAACAGGTTATACGGTTCTGTTTAATAGGTTTAGGAAAATTCCGAACCTAAATTAAACAGTTTACTACAGTTGTGGAATTTTGCAAACGTAAATCAAACAGTTTACTACAGTTAGGGTTAGGTTTGATTACAACCAAACCATTTAGAGCTGTCCGGTTCGGGTTGCAGTTTCGCCGGTTTGGACTTGCAGACCTACTCCAAGCTCATCTGTCACTTGAAAGGGACTGTGTTCTGCCAGCAGGAGGGTATATACTTGCAAAAGTGGGAGGTGGGGGAAGCTTCGCGTAAGTATATTGCGCAGCTAAGAAACAGGGAGTCGGATACGTGTGTCGGATATGATACGGGGTCGGGCATGGAATACCTCATTTTTTTATATACGACACGGCAATGATATATCTATATGTATTTATATTAAATGCTGAACTTAAAGTAAAAAAAATAACTGTAGAAGGAGATGGAGAGAGAGATACCCAAAGGGCAGAGATAGGAGAGGGGGAGAGAGACACCCCAGTACAGATGCAGAGCGAGAGAAAGAGCACCTGATAATTGAATAGGTGAATTTTGTTGTTGAAAAGGACTCCACATCCTTTTTATACCACATCTGCTTCTTATTTTGCATTTTAGACTTCAATCATTAAGTTATTTCATCTAACCCTTTAAAGTTTTAAAAGTTTTGCAAAAGTCACCCACATGATTTTTCAAAAATTACAATACAGCCCCGCCGTGTCCTGACCCCATGCCGTATCCAACCCATTATAAAAAGACCGAAGTACCCCGATACGCCAGGTGGCGTGTCTAACACATATTTAGCCGTGTCCGGTCCGATCCGTTTCCACAGGTTACGGCTCCACTTTTTAAGTGTCCGTGCTTCCTAGCTGTGCAGGGTAGGCGCTGGCCCCTCCTGTAGTAAATGGCGGAGGCATGCCCCCCCCCCCCCCCCCTAAGCTAGTGCTGTCGCTCCATGAACTGGAATAGATGAGGGCGGTAAGTGTAAGAATTCATGGGGTTCCACCTCAAAACCAATTGGCAATGAGGGGAGTAACCTAGGACACTTATTGATTATATTTCTTCTTCTTGAATGTCCGATGTGGGACTTTTCAACACGCCCCCTCACGTGTGGCATTCTTTGGCCTACACGTGGATCTTTTTGTCTGCGGGTGGCGGTGAGCACGTGGGTTGTTAGACCATTCACATGTGTGAGCCGAGGCTCTGATACCATGTAAGAATTCATGGGGTTCCACCTCAAAACCAATTGGCAATGAGGGGAGTAATCCAGGACACTTATTAATTATATTTCTTCTTCTTGAATGTCCGATGTGGGACTTCTCAACAGTAAGCTAGTACCATGGGCGACGGGGAAGCTCATGCAAGTCCAGGAGCTCCTGCTGGAGCTGCAGGATGCGGGGGCTGAGGAGGGTGCTCTCCCAGCTGCAGGGGCACTGTCGCGCAGCGGGAAGACCGACTAGAGCTATGAAAACATGCATAGAGCCTGGAAGCCCTGCAGATGCTGCGGTGCGCAGTGTGTCGCCCTCTACTGTAAGCTGTCACCCACTTCTCTCCCTTACTGCTTGTCCTGCACAATTTCCTCTCGTGCCGGGGGTAGATATTATAAAGAATAGGGTGAGACGTCAGATGGTGTGTATGGTGTGTTCGATATAATTCGAAAGTGTCCAAGCAGAAATCGTGGGACATGGTGAACCTGGCTCTGCAGTGCTGCATTCCAGATAAGCTCCATGATTCCTATGTGAATTCAGTTTCTAACTACATTATTCACAGCCCTTTCATTGATTGGAAGCCATGTGCCACACAAACCATACATTCATTCAGTGAGTTCAATCCCATTATGCTGCTACTGGCCAGAAAAATTCCAAGTTACATAATTCAGTATCTGGAGGCCTGAAAAGCCATTGTCTGCAACCCATGCATCGGCCTTCGTAGCGGCCAGTATAATGTTTAATGAGTTGCCTCGTGATCTTACTGTTTAGGCATCTTCAACTGAATGATTGGCCGGCATCCAATCTCGAAACTTGTTTCCGTTTTCTATTACCATCTTACAGGATCTTAATGTCAATGTAAATAATATTACTATTTGATGGTCTGTGTTTTCTATTCTTTGTTCGGCACCACAATTAAAGATGTTTTTCCTCTGTTGACATAATACCGGATTTTGAAGTCACCGAATTTTCTGATTTCTCGTCTTTTACTTTACTGCAAACAAATGTGACAATTTTAGGTGTGCAAATAATGTTTCTCACTGCATATGACAATATTCATTTTCGTGGTGTCATTTAAGAAACATAAATGTTTTAGAGGTGCTAACATTCTAATATGAAACAGGCATATATTGATTTTGAGATTTCGGAAGGTGAATATCAAAGGACTAGAGAGCTATATGAGGGGCTTCTAGACCGAACTAAGCACTTGAAGGTTTGGATCAACTATGCAAAGTTTGAGGCATCAACTATGGAAGCAGATATCTGCTATTCATACTTGCAAGGAGCTGATACGGAGGAATCACTTATTAATCAGAAATTGCTATGCATTACTCGTGCAAGAAGTGAGTAATTCAAAGTTTTGAACATATTGGATTTCATTGTCATTGCTCTATCATCCTGTTATTATGGTAGAAGTGAAATTAATCATACTTTAATGCATCAGGGGCGTTCGAGAGAGCAGTTAACTATTTCAGGACATCTGAACCTGAATTAAAGGAGGAACATGCAATGGTTCTTGATGAATGGCATATCTTAGAGAGTAGTTTTGGTGAGCTAGGTGATGCTAACTCAGTTCAGGCCAAGCTATCGAAGAAACTCAAGCGGAAGAGGCAAATAGAAACCGAATATGACTCAGCGGGATACGTTATCTGCTTACTATGTCATTTCTGTTTAGGTTAATTGTGCTTCCCTCCCTCCCTCCAACCTTGAATACTGGCCATTCTGAGCCGTTACATCCAATACTAGTACCTTCCATGCTTAGATACTATTTGATATGGCCCATATGCAGCAAAATTGTGCCGATAGTCCAGATAAATTAAAACAGTAGTTGTTCAGGGAAACGTTAAAGCTGCTGTAATATGGACTGCACGTCCTGAGTCAATGAACGATGGGGTACCAGATTGCAGGGGCCCGCAATCCCACGGTCCATACAAGTAAACTAGGGAATAACCCGTGCCCTCAGGGCACTATCCAAAATAAAGTCGTTAAATGTAAACATGTAACTATAACATAAGATTTTTGTTTATCAAATTGTGCCTAAACAATAGTTACTAATCGTTCCTCCCATATTGATTAACATTCAAAAATAAAGTAGTAATAAAATAAATTTCATGCCCAAATCTCTAGTAATGAAGTTCGTACTTGCATTCTTGATGTAAGGTTGTGTAAAGTGTGAGTAATTACACCTGAGGCGAAAAACAAAAACCGTACAGTCTCCAGAAAATACTATTCGGCAGATGAGGTAAAATCGATTTTTTCACCTGACAGATGGTGAACGGAGGCGCCACGGCACTCAGGGTCATTTTATGTCAGTTGACCACTACCAAAACTTCCAATTATCAAGATGCCATCAAACTCCCACAACCGCTGCAAAGTCGATAGCATAACCCAGATAGCAAACGCCACCGACCCTAATCACCGCGTTCCAATTATCTTGTTCCTGGTGTGGGAGAGAGACCAAGAGGCAGAGAGAGCACAGCTCCAAAAATGATAGTATCCTCTTGCCACATATAACCTAAAAACGAAGAAATATTCAAAAGGATTATCGGTATTATACTTGCAGTAAACCAAATATGAGACTGGGATCGAAATGGTAAAATACCCTACTTGGAGAATATGAAAACATTAAGTTAGATTCGATCCCTATCCCCAAACAAAAAATGTATAGAGTAAACCTACATAGAAGTTTACAAACCGGGAGAACTGGGATGCCTTAACCTGTTCAAGAAAGCACAATGAAGCAACAATGAGCCAAAGAACCAACGTAAGATCCATTATGTAACCCCCAAACATCTGAAAATGACCAGATTTATAACAAAACTGACGCGGCAATACGCATCGAGCAAGAATATAAAAATCACTCACCGTGCAGAGCCATTTCTAGGTTTGGACCAGCATGACAATTCATCGTCACAACTATCGTTTCCATTGCAAAATTGGAAGGACCGAAACCCCTGGTTACCTTCACCCAGTGACCATTGTCTAACTAATTGAGGAAAAATTGACACATCATCCATGGTATAATCATCTTGCTCCATATGCGGTGCTCTGCTTCTACCAATTTATAATCTCATTTAAGCAGTTCGAAGAAAGTAGTGTTCAATAATTCCCGTTATCTGCATAACATTGTCGAAGAGATGTTTAATTGATGAAATCAACTGTGACATAAAAGAGAAAAGCATATAACCAAGTTGGCTCTTATGTAATTGTAGGCTTGCTATAGGGTATACCAATTATCTGGAAAACGCGGAGGATGAGAAAAATAAAATGACTGTCAGTTACTTGTTTAAAAACCAAGAGAATTTATTGATGAATGAACTTGATTAGAGAAACACTCAATGGTGAGAACATAATACAGTTCCTTGCTTCAGTTGCCTCCCTATAGTGTCGCCCTGCTTCACCCTCTCAATTAACAATTCGTGTAAAGTTCACAAAAGCCAACTAACCATGAAGGTAATGTCTAACATTAGAAATAATGCTAAGCAGCAGCAGCAAGCCTTGACGCATAACAAATCACTTAAATGCTGCCATTGTGACCCACAAAAATTAAGAGAATTGTAACAGTGATGATTCATACCAGACCTGATGAGTATAAGAACAGCGATGCCTAGCCTAATTTCCCAATTCCTGAGCAAACCCAAACTTAACAAAATAGCTATGTTTACTAAAAGAAGGCCAACAGATCAAAAAATTGATATGGTTTTAGCATTACCTTCATGGTTAATTTGCTTTGCAGACATCAACATTTTTGGGTTTCAAAGAGTGTCACCCTTAGTGTTCTTGTATATATAGATTAACAGATTTTAGAACTTACATTCCTCTTGCTGGTCAATACAAGTAAATTAATAGAATTAGGAACTTATGTCGGCTGTTCATTCCTCTTGCTGGTCCATACAAGTAAATCAACAGAACTAAGAACTAAAAATCTCTATTGAATCCCCAATCATATCCTATTTCTCTTCTTCTTGGTGCGCGTGCTCTGTTACTCCATTTATAGATCTTGCACTTCCTATGAGCTTCATTGCGATTGCTAATTAACATGCTGGAGGCAGTTCAACATCACGAGATGTGTATCTCTGTCTCTCTCAGTTGAACTCGTTTATAAACGGGCTCAATTCGCTCAACCTGTCTGTTTGACAGCTCTAGTACCGAGGTCAACTAGATCGTTCTCTGCCGCAGCTCAAGTCGACGGCGGTCCAATTCAGAACCGATTAAACCTCCAAAACCCACCATCATGCAAGATTTTGGTACATTGTTGAGTAGAGATGGGGGGAAGTCAGACCGAGCGGCGGATGAGGCGGCTAGGGCAGCGACTGACGGGGCTTCCTGTCCGTCGGAAGCGACGGGAAAGCCGGGGGTCCAAGAGGACGACGGCGGGCAGAGCCGAAACGGGAAGGAGGGAGTCGGGAGTGCGTCGGGCTCACTGCCGAGCTTACCGCCAGGCACGACGGACGACGAGAGAGTCGTCGGCGCTGGTGGTGGGCGGACGGATGGTGGCGTGAGGCCGGGGAACGGGAAGATCAAGAGACTAGGGTTTTAGGTAGGACCTAGCTCTGATACCATGCAAGATTTTGGTAAAAACTTCCTGCCTTGATTTCTTATTTACAACTCAATATATAGACAAGTACATTGTTCTAATTGTCCGATGTGGGACTTTTATTTGCATAAAAGTACTATTACTATTACATCATGCCACACACTCATTGCCGATCCCAACAAACTTTATCAATAAGCTGCAAATCAGTTTCTCGGAACCACACCCGACTACCACCCAGAACACAACTCCGGCGACCGTCACCCACCGAAAGCCCTGCCTTATAACCACCACGTGTACCCGAATCTGATTTTTTTCGTAACCTCTACATCGATTCATCCTATTCTTCCAAATCAGTTAATGCCCTTTCCGCTTGTGCTCTTTTGCCATACTCGAATGGGGTACTCTGCTTGCCCATGAACTGCTGCTTAAAGATAGCAAAATTGGGCACAATTTGGGAGTAGAAATTGGACGTGGCTGAGCTGGAATAATGGTTGTTATCGTTAAGATATGGCTGAGTTGGCACATGGAGGCTTGAGATAGAGGAGGACGCGGTTGCGGGATTGAGAGCATAGTTGTCAAATCGGGATTCAGATAGTGAACCGAAACTCACCTTCATTGAATCGTGAATCGAATCGAATCGTGAATTGTAAAGATTCGCTTGCACTTATGTTAGGTCCATATAATAACATATTTTACTAAACTATAACATGTGTGAGCTAATATATTCATAATTTTACAAAAAGAAAGCTCAAAGTTTCGGAAACTCGCATCCCTAACTAGTGATAAGAAACTTTACACAATTTTTGTAATGAAGATATAGAAAGACAGGTGGAGCAAGGAACTATTGAGATGCCAGGGAGATATAAAATAATAGAAAACTACCACATTTCTTTTAGCCTTTGCCTAAAGAAATGTACAAGTCATTTTAAAACTAACACATGTTGCAAAACATTCAGAAAAAATGGAAGTTTTATTTCCTAGACTTGAGCTCTAACTCAAATAAACCTTCAGCTGAATCGATGGTGAATCGTATGAATCGGATTGAATCGCAACTGAATCGTAAGATTCGGAATCTAGAATCGGGATTCAGTGAAATTTTTGACCATTTAAGATTCACCAAGGGATTCGCATCGTTTCATGGGTAAATCGAATCGAGTCGCAGGATACGAATCGTGAATAGTAAGATTTTGATAACTATGATTGAGAGTGATTGGTGCTGGTGGCAGTGGGTTTGATTTCAGGTTGAGAAGGCTAGTAGTGGCAGAGAGTTGCAAGTTTTAGTACATATCAAGGGTTAAATTAGTAACTTAGTATATTCATGATGCAGCAACGGTGGAAAACACACTACTCCCAATTTAGGAAATCACTACTCGTCGCCGTCGCCGGCGAGCTCTAGCTGTTAGTTGTTTTATTGTTAGTGGGAGTATTGTATAATGTTTTATTGCTAGTTCAGATGGATGTAGTGCAATTGCCACATGGTGTGTATTGAATTTATACTATTGCTTTTTAACATTTTATATTGTATATAGGGATCCCATGTATATATATGAATATATGATAATTAATATAAGATATAAAATAAATAAATTCGCCGCACCCTTAAAGTTTGGAAATTTGCCGCACCCGCACCCGTAACACCCAAACTTGTGCAACATAGTGAAGCACACAGCAAGGGTGGAAAACACACACTACTCCCTATTTAGGAAATCACTCGCACGCACTCCAAACTTCCGAAATCACTTAAGTATCTAAAGAAATATCAAGTTTAGTCAATAATCATAAGCATGAAAAGAATGGAGTACTTTGGCAATAGTAGCAGGCTCCTAACCAAGCTAAAACTATCAACAATATAAACTCTAAACAAGAAAACTCCTATTAAGATAAAGGACGGAGAATCCTAATCTCTAAGATCTCCTACATAAATCTACTAATTATATATTCTTCCTTCTCGATCCGCATCATTCTCGTTTGCTGAGAAAACTCTACTCTGGAGAGTTTAAGAAAAGAACCACGGGGCTGGCTGCCTTTCCAGAGGATGGGGTACTTCCATGCGCCATCACGAACTAGACCCGTTAGACAATGAGTCCATTGAACCAAGTACTTTTAGGATTCGCTCTGAAGTGAAACCTTTGGAAGGTTTTCCCACTTAACTAAATACTGAAGCAAATTACTTTCTTGAAATGACTTCGGGCGGTTTATCCAACGAACAAGAAGTTCTCAGTAATGTGGCAAAATGCAAAATTTGGATGTCCTTCCCATTGGACCATGTATATTTCAAACCATGATTTGTTTGAAATATATTTCAAACCATGAATAAACAAATTTAGATGGTAGCAATTCACCATTAATCAATGAATTTGGATGGCTTTTCCGAGTATATTTCAAACCATGATCATGCAAAGAACATGGATAATTTTCCAATACACAAAGGTACATTCCAATCGTATCTCGTGATGCAAGAGAGTGCCAGGGCTCAGTGCTTGCGTGCAACGCCTTATCTTGCGCAACAGATTGAGAACTAAGTAGATCCAAGTTTCGTATCACTTATGCACAAGTTTCTTGAGGTGCAGGATGAGTGCACAAAATATAATGATCCTTGTTACAGTCGCTCAATTCTGGAACTCGAGCAGAAATAACTCTGGGATCATAGTAACACAATGTCTTCAAGGGATAAGTACCCAAAAAAAATGTCTTCAAGGGATTATGATCAAAATAAAGGTCAATAGAATTATCTACTACTGTCCCAAGGGTAATCACACGAGCCGCAATATTTGGTAGCCAAAATATCTTGTCTAGACACTCTGATGCGCTCTCAAAACCATAGTAAAACACGGTATGGAAATAAAACAGGGTACGGTACGCGTGGCTATTGTACTTAAAATGCGTTTGTAAAAATTCGGGTTAAAAATACGAGATTTGAATTATTCGAGTTTCCACAATGCACGTATATAATTCAAATATTAGTTATTCATTATGGATTAAAAATACATGTGCGTTTGAACACGTATGATAAGTTATTCATGTTCCATATTGCAATCTTTGCATCAATTTTTCAAATATTCTGAATTTAATTTGTAAAAATGGACTTGCATGTTTAAACTCCGCCAACATTCATTTGAGAGTTGACTTCAACAAGGTAATGCATTTGTGAATTTCTGTCATGCACGAGTGACTTGTTAAATTATGTAAATCTGAAACGTAAGAGAGGAGAGAGGAACACGTAATTTTGTATTACTACTTTCTAGTTCTTCATATATGAAGAGAAAGATTCATAGTTTGTAAACTTCATGCTAGTATTACCTTTTGTACCTCAGCATATTGCGAACTTCATTATAATGTTGCTAACAATGCATTTTGCATGATTTATTGGATATGCTATATGTTGTGAAAAAACGAAAAAATATGCAGAAAGAAAGAATCAAAACACACAGATTTACGTGGTTCGGCAAAACAGCCTACTCCACGGAGTTGCAGAGATTTCACTAAAACAGACGAATCGTCTCAGAGAGAATTACAAGCGAAAACCAGAACGCTCAACATAACATGCTACGAACCCTAAGAACTCTATAAATAGACAACCTATCAAATCGGGCCGGATCCAAGCCCAAACGGGTCAAAACGGGTCAAAATATTTTTTTCGGGGGAGCTGCCCCCGAACCCCCGGAGACATGTTCGTGATCGCTACGGCTTGGGCCTGCCTTCGCTCCACGAATCATGTCTCCCTTTTCGGGTCGTAGCAAAACATGAACCGGGTCGATTCATAAAACGGGTCGCCCATGAACCAGGGCTCCACCCCAACAATTCTCCCACTTGGAGACTGGTTCAACATCATGTACCAGAACCACATCCCCTAACATAATCAAGCTCCATCCCTGCAACTCAACTCATCTTCTTCAAGAGAGAAGACCCCACTGAAGCTGCGCACAGCTTCAGTTTCTCAACAGTAACAACCTTTGTGAACATGTCTGCTGGATTCTCACTTCCACAAATCTTCTCAAGCTGAACCTGACCATCATCAAGTAACTCACGGATGAAATGATACTTTGTCTCAATATGCTTGGTCTTAGAATGGAACGCTGGATTTTTAGCAAGAAAAATAGCACTCTGACTGTCACTGTGAAGCGTGCCATTCTCCTGTATCTTCCCCAACTCTCCTAAGAACCTCTGCAACCATACGATCTCCTTTGCAGCTTCCGTGATAGCAATATACTCAGCTTCCGTTGTTGAAAGAGCAACAACCTTCTGCAAGTTAGAACCCCATGACACTGCTGTACCACCCAAGGTAAACACATAACCTGTAGTACTCTTCCTTTTATCAAGATCACCAGCAAGATCAGCATCAACAAAACCCTTAAGTTTCAAAACATCTCCACCGAAACATAAGCACGTGTCTGAAGAACCTCTCAAGTATCTTAAGATCCATTTAACTGCCTCCCAATGTTGCTTTCCTGGATTACTCATGTACCTGCTCACAACTCCCACTGCATGGGAAATATCTGGCCTAGTACAAACCATAGCATACATCAACGAACCAATAGCTGAGGCATATGGAGTCTTACCCATGTGTTCCCGCTCTTCAACTGTCTTTGGTGAATCATCTTTACTCAATCTAAAATGACCCCCCAACGGAGTGTTCACAGGCTTAGCCTGATCCATGCTGAATCTGCTTAGTACCTTCTTCACATACTCTGCCTGGGACAAATACAGAGTACCTCTGGCTCTATCTCTGACTATCCTCATGCCAAGAATCTGACTTGTAGGGCACATTGTTATATTTGGCTCAACAATATCTATTACTAGTGTGAAGATTGAGCTCGGTACAATTTTGTAATGTGTATAAATACATGCTTTGGCATACATAATTTTTTTATTTTTTTTTTTGCCTTTTTGGCAATTTAGCAAGCAAGCACCTATTACTACCAGTCATATTAATACAACAATTGTAGTTTTGTTGTTTGAGATACAATTGTAGGATTTTCAGAGGGAACATATAGTGTGTAGGATTTATTTTTCTAAGAAGAAGAAGATCTATTTACAGTGAAGCTGGAGTACAAGAAGGTTATCTTTCAGTACACTTACGTGGCTTAATGGATGAGCAATAATGAGAGCAAAAATATACGTTATTTTCATATATTACATGGTGCAATGTATCTTTCACTCACTCCTCACTTGATCGCAAGCCCATTGGAAAGAGATAGATGGTTTTACTAAACTCGTTTCCATCCACCTTGCTCACTCCTTTCTAGGTAGGAAGACTGTTGAAAAATGTAACAGTATTATTGAATTTGTTTGTTTCCCATCTCTATCTATTGAGACATACGTTTTCACATTTTGTTTTTACATCCACTTTATCACCTACTCCAAAATAAGTTTCCCGAATCCAAGTCAAAAAGTAGTGAAAAGAAAGACTCTCCCTTTCATCTCGCCATTTAATGCCAAATGAGACTTAGAAGTAACCGTTGGGCGTTGGCAATAAAATTTACTGTTAGTTGATAAAATGAATCAGTGCTTTCACACTATAGAGAAACATATCGAGTAAATTTGGTATTCAGAAAACTATTGTGATTTCTACATTTTTGATCAAACGTACACATGAAACTCAATTTTTGTCCTCAAAAAATAAAATAATATTTTAAAAATGTGAAAATGGTTAAAAAACTATGAAGCGCCCGAAGTGTCCAAATGGGCGTACCCCACATACACGAGAGAAAAGAAGTATTCTAATTCATAATTAAACTCTCTCAATGGAAGAATTAAGTTGAGAAAACTTAGTAAATCTATCAGAATAATGACCAACTGAACTTCCAAAAGAGTGAGGGAGACCAACTGAACTCCAAATCAAACAAGTGAGGAAGTCCAAAAGAGTGAGGGAGGCCAAGCCCTGTGAAATACCCCGTTTTGTGAATATGGGTATTTATGATATTACTATAATTATTGAGTGGTAATATAATAATATTATAAGTATTGGGTGTTAATATGACATTAGTATAAGTGTTGGGAGCTAATCTTATTGATAGGAAGTTAATTTTTATTACTAGTAACTATTTGGGGTTATTATGTATTTTCTCAACTTTATAAAGAGTCTTTTATTTAATTCAGGGGGTGCTAGTGACTTTTATCCAAAACAGTGGGGGTGAAAGTGTCTTTAACCCTAAAAATAGTCATCTTCTTCCTCAAACTCTCCCATGGAGGAAGAACTCCATCTCCAACCCAAACACCACCATTACCACTCCGACTTTCACCAAATTCGTTGATGTTTGTCCCAAATCACTCCCTATTCGATTTAAACTCATCAATGATCGATAATTTAGCATCAAGCAACCCAATTTCGCCAATTTTTGGTCCCGATTCAAAATCGAAGTTTTCAAAGTGGGTTTCCTCTTTCCGGTTGAATTCTTCACCTCTCTACCTATATAAACCCATCAATTCTCAGATTTTTGTTAACCCACAATCTCAATCCTTCAATCTCTCAATCTCTCCTTCAATCTCTCTCTCTCCCTCTCAATCTCTCTCTCTCTCTCACCCGACGGGCTGCCCACCGCCGCCGCCGCAGCCCGCCGACGCCGCCGCAGCCGCCGACGGCACCGCCACCACGCCGTCGCCCTCTGACCACCGCCGCCACCGTCGGCCTCACCATCATCAACCCGTCACTCTCTTTTATCTCTGGTCGGGTATGAAGAACAAACCCGTTTGACTCACTCTCTCTCTCTCTTGTTTTTGTTTTGTTCTTTTTAGTTTTGACTATCATTGAAAGTTAGATCATATTAATTGTATTTGGGAAGAGACAACAATGAAGGTAGTGGCTTAGTGGTTAAAGCACATGCTAGTATTAGTGTTGGTCTTGGGTTCAAATCTCATAGTTGACAATTATTTTTTTTACTACTCTACACTCAATATTTAAAAGAGAAGTTTTGGGAGTTTGAAAGTCTTATTAAAACACTTGAGAATTATTTATTTAGGATTTTTCTTGTTTAAAGGTTAATCTTTTGAAAAATAATACTCTTGGGTTATGCTTTATAGTAGTACAAATAAGACAATTCTTTTTATACACGTTTAAAGTAGTATTTTTGTACTCACCTTTACTCCAAAATAAAAAGTATATTTTTCTTACTTATTTTTATAAGTTTGTAACAAATTAGAATAAGTTATTTTCCACTAATAAATTTGTTATTTCTTTTAGATAAAAGTTAGATAGTTTATAACTTATGCTCTCTACTAAGGCTTGTTTGGTTGGGAGAAACTACTATTAGAATTATTATTGTTTTGGGGAAAAAATAATATGCTTCTCTACCCTATAATAAGGGAAATAATGAGTTAATCTTATAAGTTATATTTTTATAACTATAGCTATGTTTTACAATAATAAACGTAAACTCTATAAAATGTATTTTTCTATAAAAGAGGTTGTTCGCCTTAGCAAAGGTTGGGGAGAGCTAGTGCGGGATTTATTTCATTTACCTATAGGACTTCATGTGCAATGTGTTGATTAGGATACTATTAAATTTGTAGGCGACAATTTCGTTGACGAAGGACACGTCGAGTATTACTAGGAACTGAATTGCGTTGGCTTGAGATTCAAGGTAAGTAAATATGCCAAGCCTAGTGTGCTTATCTCTTTCGTGTCAAAACGAATTCTTGTATTTCTTTACGTCTCAAAATGTGTTTATGTGACGTGACATGCAATATGTGGTTTCTACTTGATAAATGTTTTTCTTGGAAAATATCACCATGTTAATGATAATGCATTAATACGTAAAGTGGAATAGTTGTGCGGGGACATTTATTATTATTGTGGTATGGTTACCATTGGCATTGGACGGTTTGATCTCGGTCTTCCGTTTAAATTTATTTTTATTTAATCCGGTTGCAAGTCCCCGGATAGCTCCCTGTACTCACTCCTCTGGACGCTAGATTCTTTGGGGGGTGTCGACACTTAAGGTCTTGGATGCTTGCGAGATGGTTTGGTTTCCCCCGTCACAACGAATTAATAATAGATTTTTGGTTTTGTTAACGGAAGAAGTTAACGATGGATTTGGATTTTCCTAATGATTATGGAAATGGATTTGGAAATATTATGGAATTGGGAAATCTTATGTTTTAATACAAGAGTCAACTTTATTACCGCTGTGTTTGCGAAAAACTCTTACTTACAAATGAGTAATTGTTTTATAACTACCTCATCATCGTTTTACATGTTTGGATGTTTATTTACCAGTATTTCATGCTGGTTTTGTACCGTGGTGTTTCTTTTTCATTCCGCACCACAGGTTTAGAAGATGGTTATCTGGCGTAGAAGGGGACGTGCATCACATGGAATAATAGAAGTAGTATTTCATTTAAATTTGAATTCCTTATTAGTTTAAACACTTTAGTTTGTTATGCCGGTTTGTGGCTAGGATGTTGGATTTTTAATAATAAAGCAATATTTTCAATTGGATTTAATTATTATTGTGGGTGTTTTGTGCTTGCGAACCATGTTATAAAATCTCCTTGTATCCGGGCTCCTCTTGGGTACGGAGTGACATCCCCGGGTTTCCGGTTTGGTCAATTTGGGGGTGCTACACCCTGACTCTTCGACCCCTAAAAATGTCTCTGTCTTCAGTTATTGCACTTTGACCCGTAAATATTTCCAGGAGTGTTACAAACAATTTCAATTGTAGCATTCGTGATATCTATACTTTCAATTTGTTGCAAAAGTTATGCACTCTATTTTTTTGAAAGTTCGGTGTACACTCCGTTACTTAGCATCCATATACAATATTGGACGAAATTATGTCAAAGATCAATGTACATCCCTTTCTCACTCTAAATTTCTATAAATTGTAATTTTCACCTACAATCTAAAATGTTTACCAAAGAAGTACATTTTACTTAAATATTATATAATGTCATATGTTTTAAATTTATAGCAAAATTTTCCCTAAAAAATATATTCCCTCCATCACACCAGATTCTTCAGGATTTCCTTATTTGGACGTCCCATCAGGTTCTTCAAAAATTTCTAATAAGGAAACATTTTACATGAAAAATACCATATTACTAATCTTTTTAAGTGGCTGACTAAGATTGCATTCAGCATTTTAGTCACTTAAATGGACAATTCTGAGTTTTCACCTCTTTGCTTAGTAAAGTAACTTTTCATTTTTTGAAGAACCACATAAGACGGGGGGAGTATATAGCAAATTCACTTATTTTCCTCTAAAAATGCAAATTAAAGTTGTATTCACAACTTTTATAGTACATTGTTATATTTGGCACAACAATATCTATTACTAGTGCTAAGATTGAGCTCAATCACTACAACTTTGTAGTATGTTGGAGTAAATGTTATACTTGGCATGTGTAATGGCAATTTAGTAAGCAGTTGTCACAACATATCATATTGAATATAATTATTGTAGATCTTTTTCTAGTAAAAATATAGTGTGCATGAGGTTTAGTGTTCGAATCCCGATATATGATGTAGTTCTAAAAAAACATATATTGTGCAATTTCTTTTTTCTTTATCTAATAAGACGAATAACATTTTGATTGTGGAGTTGGAGTACAATAAGGTTACTGCTCACTTTAATTACAAGGGTTAATGGATGAACAATGACGAGAGAATATTATTTGTTCTTTTAGATATTACAAGGTGCAATGAATCTGTCGCTCACGCATCACTTGACTGGAAGGCCATTAGAAACACTCATCACTTGACCGAAATGTCATTGTAAAATGTAACTGTTGCTACTAAACTCGTTTGTATCCATCCTGCTCACTCCTCCCGAGATTGAATGACTATTGACAAGAGATTAGAGTTTTACTGATCTTAGTTATGTTCGTATCCTGTTATCATCTATTGGGAAAAACGTTTTTATAAATTGTTTGCATCTACTTCTTACCCACTTCGAAATAAATTTCCCGAGTCTCGGTCAAAAAATCAGTGAAAAAAATAATTTCTTTTGTCCCACCATTCAATGCTAAACAAGATTTGGAAGTAACCGTTTTACTAAATGGTTAGTAACATTTATTGTTAGTTGAAAAATTGTTCAATGAATCAAACCTTCTACAATATATCAGAAGGTGTAAATGAGTACTCCGGTGTAAATTTAAATTCACAAAAAATTTCCTTTTTTATTATAACATAAATGATAAAACTATATTTTTTAAAATGAAAAATAACATTGAAAAAAATCTAAAAATGGTTGAAACCCTCTGACCTGCCCGACGTACACAATGCATTTATCAAAATTGGATAATTGCAATCATACCCTAGATCACCTAAAACCTCTGTGGGGGGGGGGGGGGGGGCTTCGCTCCCGATCCCAATCCTCGCTCCGGCGCTTTCAGCTCGAATTCGTCTATAATCCTCGCTCCCAAAATTCTAGAGCGCGTTTTCACCAACGCTATGTAACTTCTCAACTAAAATGATATAGTCAACCCCTTATTGAGGTTGCCTTCCGCCTCAGTGTATGTCAAATTCTCACGACTAACACGCACTCAAGCTGAATATCATTACATTTGTCAGTATATGAGGTTATAATTTTGTACATGAGATTTCTATCTATTGCCACAAAATCTAGATTATAAAAAAATTCAATATGTAATATTTTTATACCTAAAATTAGATTAAATATATAATTTATATACACGCTCTCAATCCGCTCTCAAATACAACTTTTTTAGTATTTGTCACTTCCGCGCTCCCGCTCCCGCTCTAGGTGACTTAGATCATACCCTTTAGGGGTGAGCAAAAACCCGCTCTACCCGACCAAACCGGCCGGTCCGAACCCGATCGACCCGAAAAAGAGTAACATTTCGGTTTAATGATTGATTATGGCTTGGGTTTAACCAGACCCGCCAAAAAACGGATGGGTCACGGGTCCCAAATTATTTGTCCCGAAATTATCCGGTCCGACCCGAATTAGATGACATATATATTCATCTCATCCAGATTTCCTAAACCCTAACCCACTCGGCTACTCTTGCGCCGCTTCTGAACACATATGGAGAGACATCGTCAATCATTTGCGGCATTCGTTATCCACCTTCGTCTTCATCAATTCATTGGCTTCGTTGGCTGCAATCGCTATACTGAGTAACTGATTCGCCTCTCGACCTTCGATCATGGGCCACCAGAGTTCGTTCCTTGGTTGATTCCATGTCTTCGTTGTTCTTCATCTCTCCTCTCAATCTGGAAAACTAACATGGTATATTGTTTTGAAACGTTGTTGTATTCTCTATTCTCTGGAAAGCTAGGGCTTTTAACCCATCTACTGGTAATTTGATATCTAGGAAATTTGAACCCACTAACTTCGAAAGAATACGCGAGATTGTCCGTGTATCTCAAATGATAAAAATTACTTGTTTGATTAGATGAGTTTGAATGAGATGTGTGTTCCTAGGTCCCATTGTTTCATTGAAGATTCAAAGTCGTTTCATTGAATTCTTCATAAGCTTCTTATCTTGATTAGTGTGTAATTTGTCAAATGAGAACTAACTGAACATGAACATCAAATTTCCTGTGCCAGTGAACAGGAAGTAGTTGAACGATCAATCTGTTAATTATCTCTTTGAAGATGGATCCCTCCGGAAGGCAGTAATTGGGAATATGATCATTATGCATTATTATTTGTTGATTTTGGCTGCTCTGCCCACAGTGAACAGTTATCATTATGCATTATTATTTTGTATTTTTGTAACCCGTTAAAACCGAGCCGGTCCGGTCCGAGTCGAAACTGTTGATCGGGTTTGGGTTTGGGTTTGGGGGTTAATCGATTGAGTTTGGGTTGTGGAATGTCCAACCCGGGATCATATGTCAGGGCAAAGAAATGGCTTTTTCCCGGCCGACCCGGTCCGTGCTCACCCCTAATACCCTTATAGAACGTCTTATTTCTCTTATGAACCATACAAGTTATAGTTTCCTTTCTTTCTTTTTTTTCTCTTTTTGAGAAAATACAAGCTTTAGTTTTGGGACATTATGTACATACACACAAATGCTTATCACTCGATTAGTTGGATTTATTGGAATAACATACTTAAACATAAATTGTGAACTCATTTGTAACTTTTCGTACTTTTAAGTAAACATGTGACTATTTTATTTATTTCCATTGATGTCCTACGTAATTGGGTGAGAAAATTAGTTCTAACGAAGGAAGTAATAAGTAATAGCATCTCACATCTCCCTGCATTGGTATTTTATTAGTCTTCTGCACATGTTAAAAGCCTAGTATTAACAATGGATCTCGAATAAAGGGTGCTGATAATTACAGCACAACTATTTATAGTTACAGCACAATTTTTGGTGCGTGACTTTTCTACCTCTAATTACTAAATGGTACTGTGTAGTCCTCTATGTTATTAATGCAAAAATAGGCTACCGATTGCAAATATTATAGAGTTAATCTCCCCTTTTTTCACCCCATTCACCTCTATCTGCATCCCTCTCGAATCTGCCACAAGAGGAGGGGATACCCAGTCAACTCGATTTTTGGATTGAAATTCGGATAATCAAATAGCTGAAATTAGTCAGAACAGGAAACACACTCAAAATCCAACTCGGAAATGAGAACTGGAAACACACCTAACTCGGATTTGAATTGCAACAAGGCACCCATGTTTGGTTTCAGTTTGAGAGCTGTGACCAAGGTTCTGGGTGTTATTTTTTGTTTTCAAGGTTTGTAGGGTTTGGTTTGCCATGGGAATAGGAGATGACAGGGTTTGAGATTAAGAAACTGTTGGTGGTTTAAGCTCGATTCTAGTGCTGTGGTTCGGGTTGATCGAGGTTGGATTAGGGTTCTAAATCAATATTTGAGTTCCAAAATTGTGTTTTCATTGTTTCTGCTAATGTGGTGTTTGTTTCCTTGTCTAATTATTTTTTGCTTCCATTAGTATTCAGGTTAAGGTTGCGATGGTCACTTAAGTTGGTTTGAGATGAAACCAGAGGGACTTTTTTTTTGGGATAATCGGAGGGAGATCTGAGAATGAAATGGGTAGGGAAAAGAAGATTCAGTTTGATTTTTATTTGATTTTAACCTTAGATATATAACAAGAAGTAAACACAGACCATGGGGACCGTTAGCAGAAGAGTGCACATATAATTAGCTATCGGGGACAAAAATGTCACGCACTAAAAAATTGTGCTGTAACTATAAATAGTTGTGATGTAATTATCATCGCCCCGAATAAATTCACTTTAATCTCCTTAATTGCACATTTTTATCAATTTCTTTAATTGTAAATTAAATTAATCAAATTATATTAATGAAAGTAAATACTCATAAACCTTTATGAGTTGAGTAATTATTTTATTTGCTAAACACCATTGAGTCATTGTAACTAATGGTACTAACATTTACTGCTAGTTACAGAATTGTTCAATGAATCATGTCTTTTATAGATAAGAGAAATGCTAAGGACACTCTCCTTATGCACTCTATTTGAACACAATGGGATAAGTTTGGACTTCACTGAGTCTTCACGATCTTATCGTTTCATAGAGTGAGTGCGTTTTAAAATTTATGAAATCACATGTTAAGTCATTATAACTCTTGATTATCTCTTATCAGTGTTAGCACGGCCGTTACATCCATGTTGTAAATACCGTTACGGTCCCCGTTACGTTTTTCTCTTGGGAACGGAACGATCCTGGACCCGGACGGAACGGCGATCCGTTCCGGATTCACCGCACTTTTTATTATATTACATATATACAATATTATAAAAAAATCATCTAAATTATGTCAACATGTGACTTTTATAAATTTAAACTTTTAATTCGGTAAAAGAGCACATACACACATATATGTAATTATATATATATATATATATATATCGTTTCCTGAAAAATTAACTTTTTTTGTTGAAGTAAAAGTTGCGCTTCATTTCTCAAAAGATAATTATTTTCAACATTTAATTAGTATTTTATTGAAATTGCATTTAATGGCATTTGAGCACAAATTTTCAAGACAGCTACAATTACATTTAATGTAGATGGAAATTACATTAAATAACTGTTAAAACATTAAAAACTAAAGTTAATTCAAATATGCATGTTGGCCAAGTGGAAAGTTGCTGGATTTAATGCGGGTAGACTGGGGTTTGACCCTAGGGGATGACATAATTTTTTCGGAATATTCTTAGCGATCCGGAACGGAATCCGGAACGGAATTCACAACTATGGTTACATCTATCAAATGCCAATTATTATCTCGAACTTTTTAAGCCTTGTAACATGATTTGTCAAATTAACTCAATTATATTTAATGTACTTAGATGTGAACAATGAGAGATATAACTTAATAATTCTTTTGATTTTTTAATTTTTTTTGAAAAACTAAAATATAAATTTTCTAACCTCTGAAGCCCCCAAATGTCTAGATGGACCTACTAATTTCTTAAAAAATAAGAAAGGAACGCGTTTACTCCTATTGCACGAATGACTTCTTAAATTTAGGTAATTACATTCCAGCTCACAAAAAACTCCTTATTACTCTTATGCACTAATTAGGTCATTCTTCTCGCAAATGACCATCTCGATCACTATATTCTTTTGTAATCTCAACTCAACTCAACACAACTCTTAAAGAATTTATCAGATTCAAATGAGAGATTCGAGACTTAAATGTTGGCTTTCTTTTAAATTTCACACGACGAGTAATTGAAAAGAGCTTATTATTTTTACGAGACTATTTTGAAACGTGGAAGCGTGGAAGATTTATTGAAAGATAGACAAATTCGATTCACGTTTGTGTTTGATACACTGACGTAGCCACTCCTCTACTATCACTTGTTATTTTCTTTTATGTACGGAGTATAACTTGACACGTTGGATGTCTTATCTAATATGTAAATACATAGCCAATGTGTAAGGTATATAAAGAAAGTTATCTGCTAACTTGCTCGACATTTCGATGCCTTGTTTCGTACGTAACTGACAGACCCAACAGTTTATAAAGTGCAATATCGTTGTATATATAGTGAATGGCGTTGTCTAAATCATTACGCAACCAACTGGCCAGCAGTTAGTAAAGTGCAATGTCAAGATTAAGAAAACTATCGGCTAACTTGTTTGACATATTTGATGCATTGTTTTGTTCGTAATCGACAAACCCGACAGTTTATAAAGGATAATATTGTTGTGTATATGGTGAAGTGCATTGTCTGATTCAGTACTTACCAACCGACCAGACTTTATGTAAACTATCTGCTAACTTGTTTGACATGTTTGATGGCTTGTTCTGTTCGTAATCGACAAAACCGAGAGTTTATAAAGTGCAATATTGTCGTATATATAGTGAAGTGCGTTGTCTGATTTAGTAATTAACCAACCGACCAACAGTCTGTAAAGTGCAATGACAACATTAAAAAAACTATCGACTAACTTGTTTGACATATTTGATGCCTTGTTTTGTTCGTAATCGACAAACCCGATAGTTTATAAAGTACAATATTATCGTATATATGGTGAATTGTGTTGTCTGATTTAGTAATTAACCAATCGACCAGACAGTCGGTTAAGTGTAATGACAACATTAAGAAAAATAATCGGCTAACTTGTTTGATATATATGGTGCTTTGTCTCGTACGTAATCGACAACCCGACATTTGATATAGCACAATATTATTGCAGTGATTGCTTGCTTTGTCTCGTACGTAATCGACAACCCGACATTTGATATAGCGCAATATTATTGTAGTGAATGCTTTGTCTGATTAGGTACGTATTCAACCGGCCAGACAGTCTGTAAAGTGCAATGTCAACATGTAATCGACTAACGGTATTGGCCAACTTAGTTTTACGCAGAATCAAACAATGGCTACGAAAATACTTAGGGGAATGATTGGAGATTATTATATTATCAGGGCGCATTACTAATTATAGCAAATGGAGTAGAATGTGTGCTATTAACTACCACTCTGTTCCCTTACTTTCTCTCCCTAGGAGAAAGCTCAAGGAATAAGGAAACCCATCAATTCATGGTAAAAATTTGATCTACCCCTCAGTGGGGGTGATGTAAACACAATAAAGTTAACATCAGTCATGAAGCGTGGGGTATCGAATGAGGGCATTTTGAGTTTTTTGTAACATAATTTTTGCCAAATAGGAAAAAAGGAAGAAAGAAAGGGAACATATAGAAATAGGAAGGGGGAGAAAGAAAGGAAACGGAGTGGTATGAACCTAAGTCACAGCGGGAGCGAGAGCGGGAACGGGAGCGCAAAAGCGCCAAATTCTTAAAATGCAGTATTTGAGAGCGTCATGAGAGCGTGTATATAAATTATATATTTAATATAATTTTAGATATAAATATATTTTATACTGAATTTTTCTGTAATCTTGAATGGGTGACAATAACTACAAAGTTTATATATGAGAAACAAACCTCCCATATTGAAGAATGTAATGGAAGTTCAATGTTAGAAATGAGAATTTGATGTACAGTGAAGCATCTGAGTACCTTGATAAGGAGTAGGTTAGGTCATTTTGGTTAAAATTTTCATTTGACGTAGTTTCAAATAGCCTTAGTAACTTAGTACTGATGTCAATTTGTCAGAAAGTACAGAGTACTGGCAAAAACGTGCTCTAACATTTTCGGAGCGAGAATTATAGGCGAATTCAAGTTGAAAGCACCGGAACGAGGATTGGGAGGTGATCTAGGTATGCATTCATCGTCGCGGGTTCGAGCCCCACTATCCGAATTATTTCTCAAAAGTAAAAAAGGCACTGCATCGAAATCATCGATGTTTTGTCTCTTTCCCCCCCCTTCTCTTCTGTAACTCCCAACTTATCTTTTACTGCCCCCACATCGTCTCGTCCTCCTCTGCAACTCTCACAGTTTCTCATTGCTCCTCTCTCTCCCTCTCTGCAACTCTCACAGTTTCTCATTGCTCCTCTCTCGGCCGGTTAGTTTCAGTGTTCGATCGGTCTCTGGAGAGTCATTTTTATCTACCCGGTGAGTGAGTGAGAGTGATCGAGACTTCTATTCCCCCCAAATGGCTCCCACAAAATCCAAAACCCTCGCAGACTTCTCTTTCCCGAAATGGTCCACCCAACAGCCTCGTCGGAGTGCCCACCGCCGAGGCCAGATCTCCGCCGTTGCGCCACCTCCTCCGACGAGGCAGTCTCCACTTCTTACGCCCCATCCCACACCGCCGCTTGGTGTGGTTGAACCCTCACGGCAGAGGCAATCGCCTAATTTGGCTTCCCCTCGCCTTTCTCAGCCTCCGGTGGGTGTTTCCCCTCGCCGGATCAAGCCTCGGCTGTCTAACTCCGTCCAGTTTCAGTCTCCGGTGCGTGGATCTGCACCGGAGACGGCTCCTCCTCCTCCGCCCGAGCAGGTGGCGGAGAAGTCTGCTCTGGTGGCTACGAAAGTAGCATATGATCACGGAATACTCAAATTCTGCCTTGGAAAACGCAAACGAGAAGCTTCGCAAACACAGCCACCACAACCACAACCAACCACTGGAGGCCAGGACACGGCGGAGCAAGAGCCGCCACAACAAACCAATCAAGCCCAGGAGACGGAGCCACCACAACCAACCACTGGAGGCCAGGAGGCGGAGGATGGTGGTGGCAAGAGAGGCCAAGAGCCGCCACAACCAACCAGTGGAGGCCACGAGACGGCGGAGGAGGATGGTGCCATGAAGGCCCAACAGCCGCCACAACCAAGCAATGAAGCTTCCACTCTGGCTGGATCATCCAGCGGTGGAGGCGGAGCTCCGGCGACCCAACCACCGGCAGCTGAACCTAAGGTGAAGCTGCCTAAGCTCTCATTGGCCCTTACGCCGAGGGAGATCGCGGAGGATTTGTACTCCATGGGGATAACAACAAGGCCTACAAGGAGGAGGACAAAGAAGAGGCCAGCAATTGTCCAGAGGCAGATTGATGTAGGTTTGATCAAAGCTTTTTTTTAGTGTTATTATCATTTTATTGTTACTGACATTGTTTGTTTATTCTCTGATCTGATCTGCAGCGTCTCGTCCCGGGCTCGCAGCTGGGAGATGTCTCTCCGGCCAAGTACAAGGTGTCCGAACCCAGGTCAAAGGTATAAGATTCTTTCCATTTGAATCATACATAGTTCTATGTTTTGTATTCTGGGTATTAGAAATGGTGGTTTGCAGGGTTACTAGATGGAGAGCGGTGGTGGCGGCGGCAACCCCTTTGGAGTTCTTTGGGAGGTGTTGAGGGACATTGTTTGTTTCTTTGAATGCATGTTGCTTATGTCCATTAATTGTTGGATGGCCAGTATAAATGAAGTAGATTGGTATTGATGCTTTTAAATCATGTTAGAAATCTTTCCTGATGCGTTTTTTGTCGCATTGCTTGCGCATAAGAAACTTTCCTTTTCCTTGAAGGAGGCTGTGAAATGCTCTTTGACTTCCACGTTTTCCACGTTTTCCACGTTTATTCCGTTATATTGTTCTTACTCGTATGGTGATTGCATACATGTTGGTGTTAGCATCTTGGGAACTAGGTTAAGCTTGTCGCGTTGTACATTAATTAGCCGTGCACAAGAAGCATTAGGGTTTTGAGGCTCCTGTATGACCACATCTGATTTGGAGTCAGTTTGAAATTCATTTGCTTTCAATAGGCCTCTGTTGATTATAACCGTAGCTAGTTTGTTGAAGCACTTGATTTAGGCTGGGTGCAGCATTTTGGGTGCCCAATGATCATGGTTTTAGTTTTGAGTTTTGACCATAGGATGTGATAGTGTCGCAGGCTTGAAGGAGGCTGTGAAATGCTCTTTGACTTCCACGTTAGAGTAGTCCGCCTATTGTTCTTACTCGTGTCGTGATTGCATACATTCGGCGTTAGCATTTTGGGAACTAGGTCAAGCTTGTCGCGTTGTACATTAATTAGCCGTGCATAAGAAGCATTAGGGTTTTGAGGTTCCTGTATGACCAGAGCTGATCTGGAGTCAGTTTGAACTTCATTTGCTTTCAATATGCTGGGTGCAGAATTTAGGGTGCCTCATGATTATGGTTTTAGTTTGACCATAGGATGTGATAGTGGCGCAGGCTTGTAACAAGTCATAGCCATAAGTGGTGTTAAGTCCTGTAGTTTCTGAATTGATCATGTAATAGTACCTTTATTATGGCTTGATGACTAGCAGATACTGCTCTAGAGATAGGTGAACTACACTGGAAGCTAGGGTTTTAGATCTTTCATACTTGAGTTAAATCTGTATTATTAGTTTCTGTTCTAGTCAAATCTGTAAATTTACCCTATCTACCACCCATCCCTCTTCATCTCTCTGTAGAGCTCACTTTTGGAAGTCTGGCCTTTTTCCCTTTGCTTAGTTTGATTGTGAGTTAATATAGTAGGAAATGCCCTTGCTTTGTGTTTAGTCATGAACATGTCTTATTCTTCTTTGTAACTTGCAAATGAATGGCAAGTCCATCTTCTTCTTAGGTCACGCGTTATCTCGATACGCTGAATTGTGAGTCTGTTTGTGTAGTTTGTCATTGCTGTGCCACCTCAAAGTCCAATGTATTGTTACTCTATGGCTTTTTTACTTTACACATGTGTTTTGCGGAGAAATGGATACATCGAAGTAGGTTGACACTACTTTTTGGAGAATATTTAGTTGCTCAGCAACCACCGAATCTGCTGCACTCACACACATGGGTTGCACATCTTATTACAGACGTTATTTGCCTGTACAAATGATACAAAGTTGAGACATCAGTTACTGGACACTGTTAAGGTTGCGAGTGAAACTGATGTACATAGACAACTCGGTAAATGATAATAGATGCGTGAAACAGATCTCAAATACATATTTATGCAAGCTTCCACGGGTTCTGTGTAATGTAATATTCAATGTAAGCTTATGATCTAAGCTTAGTATTTCCTCTACGACCATGTATTCCACGAGTTCTCGTGATGGTTTTAGTAAACCTGAACTCCAAGATGCTATAAGTATAGATACATAAGAAAATATTGAACTTTTATTTTCCCACTATAAACGTGCAACTCAAACAAGATTACAACAACACGAACAAAAAACAACACCAAGCGGAGTTAGTGGCACCAAACATAGATGAGGAGATCTTGAGGCTGAAAGGATCCCATCTTTGGCAGAAGGTCAGCACATTTGTTTTGTTCCCTAGATGAATATGAACAAACGATCAAGTGAAGCAGAGTTTCAAGCATTGCATGCATAGACCATAGAGTAAGCTAGCCGGAACAAAATAATCACCAAATCTTGACTCTGAACTCTCTGATTTATATGCGCCAAAATTGTTCACCCGTTTCACATCCAATTGCTGACATGCTGGACCTTTTGGAACCCTCCACATCTCCAATCTTCCCCTCCATACCCCATAGAAAAAGAATTCTTCCTTCGCTGATGTTTTTCTAGACATGGGAGGAGGAAGCCTTGGGTTTGATGGAAAGAAAACATCCATCCAACTAGTCTTATCTAAAAGAGTTTTGTTCAAGGAAACAACATTTCCAAACCCCTTCTTTTACTTGGCAAACACAGAAGCTGTAAGTTACAGGAACAGCTTCTACGGATAATTCAGCAAAGCCTGGCCTTTAGTGAAAGAAGAGTACAGGCATTCTAATATAAGGAATATGAACAAGATTATTAGGAAGTCCTAACTGAGATAAAGCTCAACAAAGAACAGAACTTGGTCGGCGAGGATGGTCCAGAACCACAGCCTTTTTAAGTACACAACTAAATATGTTCAAGGTTGCCACCTATGTCATCATATTCACACTTCAATGGAATGGGTAACTTTGCTTGATCTGGCTCTTAGAGAGACTCAGCAAGTTCCTAACGTCATGGAATCACTAAATTGCTCCTTACTGGATTTTCATCTTTGGTGATCATCAGCAGTGACTCCAGTGAGTCACTTTCAACCTCAATTTTAGTGTAGTGCGAGTAAGCAATATTCACCCCTTTGTAGATTGCAAAGATGTCATCTGAATTCCCACACTGTTAAGCTTATGTGATATCACCATCTTGACAAAAGCATGTTGTATCTCAGAAGCATACTTCAATATCTCAAAGATCCCACTCTTGTGTTATGTATATCAGACATGAAATTTCCTTCCAAAGAACCCTCCGATTTCAATGTATCCACTTGGATACTGACATACCGTGAATTGAGTTCTATATGACTGCCAGATCAGCATTAGCAATAATAACTAAATTAAAATCCATTATTTACTTCATTTGTCTGGATCAATTGGAATATGTACATCATTGAAACAATTGAAGCGGTAAAATAATAAATAGTGCTAATTTGGGGCCTAAGGAAATGACAAAATTAATTTATTTTTACACTTATCATAGTGCTTACATTTGAAGTAAAACATTTTTTTTGTAAAATAATAAATACAAATCTATTAGTATTAAACTCAATTCTTTGGTTGGGCATGGGAGAAATTTGCCATTTAATACGAACACATGTTCAATGTGAAATTAATAGACGAAATGTAATTCCAACACTGAGTCTGAACACCGTAACAAAATATTGTCTACAGAGGTGGTGTCAAATTCATAAATACAAAGAGTTAGTGGAAAAATGAAGTTTATATGGAAAATGTGATATAACTAGTTAACTACACAAGCACCCCCAAACGTTTTACAATTTTGAGGCCCCTCCCTCTAGTAGGGCCCTAGGCGGAGTCTTACTTGGCCTAAAGGGAGGGACGATCCTGGGTAAAGTCCACCTGGGATGTATCTGTACTACAATGCCTCTTGGTAGACAGTTGGGACTCTTGAATGTGTTGATTTTAGAAGTCTAGTGAACCCTCAGTATGAAACCAACTTGATTGTATCCAACATAAAATCTTTGTTATAATTGATCAATGCTCTTTGTTTAGAGTTCTGTAGAGGTAATTATAAATAGATGTCTTGAAGATTGTAAGCATGAAATGGGGACATTTTTCTTCCCGGGTGATTTTTGGTACTGAAGCACATTGGAAAAGGCTAAGGAATGGTTGATGAATGAAACTCATTTTGCTGAAATGCCATATCTGAACCATCTTTTGGTTGCCTAATTTGTGGGAAATGTAGATAGAATGTTGGAACCAAGCTCCTTTCATGGGTACATGGATACAAATATTACATATGCTTCTTTTAAGGTTCGAGTCACTCAAGTTGACTTTTGTGTGCGCTTGTATCATGGTCTCTTCTATGTCTGGTGCTATTGAATTGAGATTGGCAAAGTTGTTACCTGAAATTTTCATTTGCACGTCCAATCCTTAGGTGATCGAAGGAATTTCTAGTCAACAATCATGCGTTTGGGAGATTATGGGAACTTGCATTTGGTCTTACCGTGTGATTATAGTAGGATGTTCTATGTAAAAGCAGTCTTATTTCAGAGTTAAAGCCAATGCACCTATAACTGAACTCTTTTTTCTCTTTGTGCAGGTTTTAAGAAATGCAATTATGGGTTCTGTCTTCGAAATGCCAATGGTTTTGCCAGTGGATCTCAGAATGTTGCTCGGGCGCCACGTTTTCAGTTTCCCCTTGTGAACAAGGTGTATACGTGAGAGCACGTCCATGGAGATTGGAAGAATGAGTTGCGAATATGGATGCATGAATGTATCTGAAACCTCAACAAAGATGTCGCTACCTTTTTGCAAATGGGGCTGTGGAGTATGGACAGTGAAATGGCTAGTGCTGGTTGATACTATCTGCAGAACACAGGAGGACTCTCAATATAAGAATAGCATCAGCTGTGCGAGGTATTTTGGGTTCCTTTAAACGCCATCTTGGCTAAATTGCCATCGTGATACCCAAACCCTTTATTATTGTTGCAATGCCCCCCCCCCCCTCCAAACACTCGCGCACACACACAAAACGTGACGGAAAAGGCCATTACAAAAAGTAACAGTTGCTACTAAACTCGTTTGTATCCATCTTGCTCACTCCTCCCGAGATCGAAAGACTATAGAAAAGAGATTAGAGTTTTACTGATTTTTGTTCGTATCCCGTTATTGAGAAAAACGTGTTCACATATTGTTTCCTTCTACTTCTTACCTACTTCAATATAAGTTTCACATGTCTAGGTAAAAGCAGGGAAAATAAATACTTTCCTCTCTGTATCGCCATTTAATGCCAAACGGTAGTTTAAAGTAATCGTTTTACTAAACAGTAGTAATATTTACTGTTAGTTGAAAAATGGTTCAATGAATCAGATTTCTGAAATATAGATAAACATATGGGCATAAATTCAATATTTGCAACACATTTTCTTTGTCTAGAATATCATAAATGATAAGACTCTATTTTTTTTTTAAAAGAATAGCTTTTACAAATATAATTAAAAATCTGAAATTGGTTCTAAATGAAAAACAAATGGTTGAAAACCTCTGTTACGCCCAATGTGTCAAAACTCCAAATAAAATAATGTTTTCTGAGTATGAACATGTGTGCTAGTCCAACTGCTTCAATGGACTTATAAAAATTGGGTAATTGCATTCATGCCCCTAGAGAATGTCTTGTTACTCTTATGGACTATCCACGTTATATTTTTGGGCAAATATGCGACACGTACATATGCTTATCCCTCAATTAATTGGATTTACTGGAGTAACATACTTAAACATAAAATTTGAACTCATGTAATTTTCGTACATTTGAGTAAATATAGGACTATTTTATCTACTACCATTGATGTCTTCAATACCTTTTTTGATAAAATTAGTGCTGGCAAATAAAGTAATAACATCTCACATCTACATACATACGTGTATAAGAAATGGTATTTCACTAGTCTTATACACATGTCGAAAACCGAGTATTAACAATGGGTCTCTAATAAATGCACTTCGATTTCTTTAATTGCACAATTGAATTAATTTATTTAATCGCAAAATCAAATTAATCAAATTACATTAATGAAAGTAAGTACACATTTATGAGTTGAGTAATTATATTCTTTGTTAAACACCAATGACTCATTGCAACTAATGATACTAACATTTACTGATGAGTATTAACAATGGGTCTCTAATAAATGCACTCCGATTTCTTTAATTGCACAATTAAATTAATTTCCTTAATTGCACAATTAAATTAATTTCTTTAATCGCAAAATCAAATTAATCAAATTATATTAATGAAAGTAAGTACACATTAATGAGTTGAGTAATTATATTCTTTGTTAAACACCAATGACTCACTGCAACTAATGATACTAACATTTACTGCTTGTTGAAGAACTGTTCAATGAATCTGTCCTATAGATAAACTCAAGGGGGTAAGTTTGGAATTCACTGAGTCATCACAATTTTATCGTTTTATTTTCTTTGAGTGAGTGCGATTTAAAATTTGTGAAATCACATTATATTGTTAGGTCATTATAACTCTTGATTTTGTCCTCTTACCAGTGCTAGCGCGACCGTTACATCTATCAAATGCCAATAGTTATCTCGAAATTTGTTTTTTAAGTCTTGTAACATGATTTGTCAAATTTACCTCAATTATACTTCATCTATTAAGTTGTGAACAATGAGAGATACACCTTAATAGTTCTTGGTGGCGGAGGTGCCTAATGATCATGGTTTTTGACCATAGGATGTGATAGTGTCGCAGGCTTGTAGCAAGTCAAAGTCATAAGTTGTGTTAAGGCATACAGTTTCTGAATTGATTATGCAATAGTACCTGCATTATGGCTTGATGACTAGCAGATACTGCTCTAGAGATAGGTGAACCACACCGGAAGCTAGGGTTGATATTCTCTTAGGTTGCGTTTGGTAATGATGATTTGGATTTGGATTTCAAATCAAAAATTTCAAATTCGAAGATTTAAAATACAGACGAATTTAAATTCCTCCGTTTAGATGTTATTAAAAGTGTAGACTTTGAAATTTTGAGTTTGCATTTGATTTTGTAGCACTGAATATCTAATGTGAGAAAAGTAAACAAACTTCATTCTGGCCCAGTGGTAGAAAGCTAATCCATAAGGATTTGGCCCGCCTGAGAGGTAGAGGACTCTGGTTCGAATCCTGGTATAAGCAATTTTTTGGTCAAATTCCTTAAAACCAATAATTGTAAAATCGATTTTGTGTCCCTAAAGACGCGGGATTATTCCTCGGCTTTTCCACAGCTCAGACATGCCTCCGCACAGAATTTCATGTGTGAGAAAAGTAAACAAACTTCATTCTGGCCCAGTGGTAGAAAGCTAATCCATAAGGATTTGGCCCGCCTGAGAGGTAGAGGACTCTGGTTCGAATCCTGGTGTAAGCAATTTTTTGGTCAAATTCCTTAAAACCAATAATTGTAAAATCGATTTTGTGTCCCTAAAGACGCGGGATTATTCCTCGGCTTTTCCACAGCTCAGACATGCCTCCGCACAGAATTTCATGTGTGAGAAAAGTAAACAAACTTCATTCTGGCCCAGTGGTAGAAAGCTAATCCATAAGGATTTGGCCCGCCTGAGAGGTAGAGGACTCTGGTTCGAATCCTGGTGTAAGCAATTTTTTGGTCAAATTCCTTAAAACCAATAATTGTAAATCGATTTTGTGTCCCTAAAGACGCGGGATTATTCCTCGGCTTTTCCACAGCTCAGACATGCCTCCGCACAGAATTTCAAATATCATGTCTTCACTTGGACTTTCAAATTATTCACAACTTAGGGGTTTGGATTTGTTCCAAATCAAATCCAAGCCCCTATAATATATCCAAACATTGGATTTCACCTCAAATCACCCCAAATTCAAATCCACTCCCAAATCAAACGTTATCCAAACAGACCGTTAGATCTTTTATACTCGAGTTAGAAATTAGATTCTGTTAAAGTCAAATCTGTAAATTTACCCAATCTACCCATCCCTCTTCATCTCTCTGTAGAGCTCACTTTTGGAAGTCTGGCCTTCTTCCCTTTGCTTAGTTTAAATGTGACTTAATATAGTAGGAAATCCCCTTGCTTTGTGTTTACTCATAAACATGTCTTGTTCTTCTTTGTAACTTGCAGATGAATGGCAAGGCAATCTTTTTCTTAGGTCACGCATTATCTGGATACGCTGAATTGTGAGTCTGTTTACGTAGTTTCTCGTTGCTGTGCCTCATCTGAATCGTAATATTTTGACACAGTGCTCTAGGGAGCCTCGAAGTCCAATGCATTGATACCCTTTTGTTTTTTACTTTACACCTGTGTTTTGTGGAAAAATGGATACTTGGAAGTAGGTTGACACTACTTTTGGAAAATATTTAGTTGCTCAGCAACCACCGAATACAAAGTTGATACTGTTAAGGTTGCGAGTAAAGCTGCTGTACATAGACAGCTCGGTATATGATAATAGATGTGTGACGCATATCTCTAATGCATGTTTATGCAAGCTTCCACGAACACCATATGTCTGTGTGCTGTAATATTCGATGTAAACTTGTGTTCCAAGCTTAGTATTTCTCCTCTGCGACCATGTATACCATATATTGATAAGCTCGAGGTGCTGCCAAAGCTTGGTTCGTGATGGTTTTAGTAAACCCAAGCTCCAACACGCTATACGTATAGATAGATAAGAAAAGATTGAACTTTTATTTTCCCACGATAAACAAACAAGCTCAAACAAGATTACAACAACACGAACAAAAAACCACACCAAGCGGAGTCAGTGGCACCAAACATAGATGAGGAGATCTCGAGGCTGAAAGGAGCCTCAAGATCTTAACATCTTGATCTGGCTACTAGAGAGACTCAGCAAGTTCCTAACATCATGGAATCACGGAATCGCTACTTACTGGATTTTCATCTTTGGTGATCATCATCAGTGCCTCCAGTGAGTCACTTTCAACCTCAGTGTTAGTGTAGTTGCTTGAGTAAGCAATATTCAGCCCTTTATAGATTGCAAAGATGTCAGCTGAATTCTCACAATTTCTCAAAACGTGGCTCCTTCTGCTGTCTCTGAGAATGTCACCAGTCTTAGCACCTCCAGTATCAGGGTTAAAGACTAGCATATCCACATGGAGTTTCAGTTTACCTACATTAGGTAAGCCCAATCAGTAGAGGTCATTTTAGCTTCTGTGATATCACCATCTTAACAAAAGCATGGTGTATCTCAGAAGCATACTTATCTCAAAGATCCCACTCTCATGTTACGTATATCAGACATGAAAATTTCCATCAACAGAACACTCCCATTTCGAAGTATACACTTGGATACTGACATACTGTGAATTGAGTTCTATTAATGACTGCCAGAATCGGCATTGGCAATGTTCGGAGCCACATGGGTTAAGTTCCAATCAACATATCATTTAAGAGCAATAATAACTAAATTAAAATCCGTTATTTACTTCATTTGGCTGGATCAATTGAAATATGTACTTCATTGAAACAGTTGAAGCAGTAAAATAATAACTTAAGTAAATTCCAACAATTAGTTCATTTGGCTGGATCAACGGGAAATGTTTATTTTACTAAAGGGTATTTCTGAAAATGCCAAAATATAGGTAACGGAGAAAACAAGAGCGGTATCAATGTGTGGTTTTTTTGCCACACCACAAATCATGCGAAAAGGAGATGGTTTCACCATTACCAAATTTCCATTTTAACTTACCCCTAAGAAAACTTAATACACTTAGAAATGCTCCCCCAAGTGTTTTAAGCTCTTCTCTGCATCTTCCAACCAAAAAAATGACTTTTAGAGAGGTATTTGGCTTTTAAAGCCTTTACCCATAAAGCCTTGTCAATTGTGATAATTTTCCACCCAAGTTTGGCAAGATAGGTCTTCTTCTGGTGAATGGCCTTTCTACTACCAAGACTACCTTTCTTTTTTCTGTTTACAAACCACATCTCAGTTTACCAGATGCATTTTCTTCTTCTCAGTGGTATCACCCCAAAGAAAGTTCCTACTGATTTGAACAATTTTGGAGCACACGGAGACAGGGAACATGGAAATTTGCATTCTATAAGAAGGGAAGGAGAAGAGTGGGGGGTGGTAAGGATACAACCAAACCAGATACTGAAACTATAACCCTAGCAAACAAAAAATAGTGGAACTAATAGAAGTGATCTATGAGAAACATCTATACGGGGACGAATAAAAAGTGGGCCGATACTATGGGCCTCTTTGGATTAGAGGGTTTTGTACTTTAGGGTAACCCCAACCCACCTGTGTTTTGATTAAATGGTTGAGTTATTCCCTAAAAAAATGGGTTTTGGTTATTCCCAACTCCCAAAAAATTTGGGTTTTGGTTACCAAAGTTACCAAACCCTCAATCCAAACAGCCCCTATATACAAGGGCCCACAGAAGCTTCTGCTAGTGCTTTGGCTTCTAACTGATGTCCTGCTGCCACGTCAGTGCGGGAAACCTTCCAAAGGAAACAAAAAAGCTAGTTTGGCTGCATCCTCACATATATTGAACTAAAAGTGGTTCGTCTCTGTGCACGGAACTCTCACGTCTCTGCAATTGTAGACAATCAGTGTATGTATAACCGTGTGTATAATGTAAAAAATGTGCAACAATATGCATCTAGCATGATGAGGTCAAAATCCCTGTTCATCCGTTAGATGTGCTTCCCATCCGCCATCCACCTGAAGAAAACATCCTTTCCTTGTTCCAGAATCCAGGGGGTGTTTGCTCATGTAGGAGGTAAAGACCAGGGCCATCTAATTTGGGGGCTAGGCAATGACAAAATTCTAGACCCTTAATTTATTTTTACACTTATCTTATTGCTTACATTTGAAGTAAAACATTTTTTTGTAAAATAATAAATACATATCTATTATTAAGCTCAGTTCTTTGGTTGGGCATGGGAGAAATTTGCCATTTAATACGAACACATGTTCAATGGGGAATGAATAGACAAAATGTAAGTCCAACACTGAGTCTGAACTCCGAAACAAAATATTGTCTACTTAGGTGGTGTCAAATTCATAAATACAAAGAGTATGTGGAGAAATGAAGTTTATATGAAAAATGTGATCTAACTAGTTAACTACACGAGCACCCCCAAATTTTACAATTTTGAGGTCCCTCCCTCTAGTCGGGCCCTAGGCGAAGTCTTACTTAGCCTAAAGGGATGGGCGGCCCTGGGTCAAGTCCACCTTGGATGTATCTGTACTACAATGCCTCTTGATAGACAGTTGGGACTCTTGAATGTGTTGATTGTAGAAGTCTAGTGAATCCTCAGTATGAAATCAACTTGATTGTATCCAACATTATAATCTTAGTTATAATTGATCGATGCTCTATGTTTAGAGTTCTGTGGAGGTAGTTATAACTAGATGTCTTGAAGATTGTAAGCATGAAATGGGGAAATTTTCCTTCCCGGGTGATTTCTGGTACTGAAGCACATTGAAAAATGCTAAGGAATGGTTGATGAATGAAACTCATTTGCTGATATACCATATCTGAACCGTCTTTTGGGTCGGCCTTGCCTACTTCGTGGAAAATGTAGATAGAATGTTGGAAGCTGTATGGGTACATGGATACAAATGTTACACATGCCTCTTTTAAGGTTCGAGTCACTGAAGTTGACTCTCGTGTGTGCTTGTGTCATGGTCTCGCATGATTGTGACACACTGTATCTCGACTCTCTTATATTTCTGGTTCTATTGAATTGAGATTGGGAAGTTGTTACCTGAAAGTTTCGTTTGTACGTTCAATCCTTAGGTCGTATACATGCGTTTGGAGATTATCGGAACTTGCACTTAGTCGTGCTGTATGATTATAATTGGATGTGCTATGTAAAAGCAGTCTTATTTCAGAGTTACAGCCAATGCAACTAAAACTGAACTCTCTTTGTCTTTGTGCAGGTTTGATAGATGCAGTTATGGGTTCTGTCTTCGATGACAATGGTTTTGCCAGTGGATTTCAGAATGTCTCTCGGGCGCCACTTATTCAGTGTCCTATTGTCAACATGGTGTATACTTGAGAGCCACGTCCATGGAGATTGGAAGAATGAGTTGCAAATATGGATGCATGAATGTATCTGAAAGCTCAACAAAGACGTCTCTACCTTTTTGCGAATGGGGCTGCGGAATATGGATAGTGAAATGGCTAGTGCTGGTTGATACTATCTGCAAAACACAGGAGGACTCTCAATATAAGCTTAGCATCAGTTGTGCGAGGTATTTTTGGGTTCCTTTAAACGCCATCTTGGCTAAATTGCCTTCATGGTCCCCAAACCCTTACTTTATTTTTGTTGCAATGGTGGTACCAGCAACTTCCATCCTTATTTTGTTTGGAAATGTGTAAAAAGATGAGTTTGCCCCTTATTCTCACCCCTAAAGTTTTGTCAAATCACCCCAAACCTAATATATTTATAGAGATAGTAAATTTATATATTAAATTATTTCTTATGTATTAGTAAAGTTATATATTTCAAGAAAACAGTAACGTTATATATTTTACATGAAAAAATACACTTCAAAAAATGTTAAGAATGTCAACTTTACAATTCTTTGTCGAATTCCTGAAGAAATTGACAATTATTGTTAAGTTGGTAATCAATGTTATGCAGAGAGAATCTATTATTTAAGTTACAGTGTGATCATTTACATATATATCATAACAAAGTTATATATACTACATACAAAAATATAAGTAATCATTCTAGAAATTGTTCA
Source organism: Linanthus parryae (assembly GCA_023055425.1). NCBI lineage: Eukaryota > Viridiplantae > Streptophyta > Magnoliopsida > Ericales > Polemoniaceae > Linanthus > Linanthus parryae. The sequence continues at coordinate 8,034,683 of JALGPY010000006.1, forward strand.
AAATGCATATATGTGGTTTGTTTTTATCTGAAAACATACACGTGGGTTAAAAGAATGCGTCTACTTCTATCATTTCAAATTCTTGAATTTTAAACTTTTAGCTTTTTCTTTTTAACCAAATTTTAACTTTTTCAATTATTTAACTTCTAATTTATTAGAATTAAATCAATGATATACGTAAAAAAAAACATACCTTGGCATGTGTTCAAAAAGTGTACCACTTGTGATATTCTTGAGATTACCACTTAACAATAATTGTCAATTTCTTCATAAATTTGACAAGGAATTGTAAAGTTGACATTTCTTACATTATTTTACAGCGATGAATTATATTTTGCATGTAAAGATATGTAAATTTAATGCATTTTTAAAATATATAAATCTATCATATACACAAATAATTAAATTAGAAATTTTACTATTTTATAATTATTTTAGATTTGGGGGTAAAAGTTGTGATTTAACAAAACTTTATGGGTGAGAATGAGGGGTACATTGGTCTTTATACACATTTCGGTCCAATATATGGATGGAAGTTAAGGGAAGGAACCACTGTTTCAACAAAACGAAAAAACGTGGGCATCAAATCCGCACAATCAAAACTTTGGGTACCATGAATGCAATTTATCTTGATAGTACTAATGTTTTTGCCTTTTCTTGGCGGTACTATTAAGCAAAGTTTTAAAAACCAGACCGGACGTCGAACTGGTAAGGCATTGATTTGAGGTTCAAGAGGCTGAACCGGTGGTCCAACTGGTAAAACTGCACTGTCTTTTTATTATGTATAACTACATATTTTTTTATGTATTACAAAGTAATTGAAATATAACCTGAAAACTTAAATTTCAAATCACATGATAATTTATCAAATCTGGTAAATTATGTCATTTGATCAACATATTTATATAAGTACATAAAAATATGTCATTTAAGCGATGCAAACATGTGATTTTAGTGATTTTAAATTTTAAATTTGGTGAAAAGAATACACACGCACAATTATGCTCATGAGTTTTACAATAATTACAATCTGAACATTTAATACAATAATTGATTTGTATCTTTTGTAGCATTTGAGCACAAAATTCAAATTACATGAAAATTTATCAAATTTTGTAAATTATGTCATTTGATCAACATATTTATCAAATCACATAAAAATTATGTCATTAAAAGCAATGCAAACATCTGATTTTAATGATTTTTAAATTTCGAATTTGGTAAAAGATTACACTCGCATAATTATGGTCACGAGTTTTACAATAATTACAATTTGAACATTTAATACAATAATTGATTGTGTGTTTATTTAGTAGCATTTGAGCACAACATTTCAATATATCTAGACAAATTTGACTCAATAAAATGCAAGTGTTTTAATCAAATAAAGTTAGCTGGCATATGTAAATATATATAAACGTCGACTCCTTAACAGGCTATTAATTTGGCGTACAGTGGTTCAGCCATCCCACTTGTTGGTCACGGGTTAAATTCCCAAGTGGCTGTCCGAAAAATAATTTTTTGGAAGCAGTAAACTAGCCTATTTCAACCTGCCTGGTTTGCCGGGTTGTGGCCGGTTTTGACCAGTGCATAAGCGATCCAATTACTGAACCAAACCGGCCTAGCCCATTATGACCGGTCGAACAGCCGATCCGGTCCGATTTAAAAAACTATGCTATTAAGCACTTGTCTACATATACTATCAGAACTTAGACTTGTTCACACTAGATATGCATTCATTGGATTCTATTGAAGGTTGGAGTGAAAAGGTGATCTTTCACATCAGGACTTAATGTATGTAGAAAGAGAGAACATTTTTATTGTCTTTCCACGGATCACTAGGTGGGACGAATTTGTCACTCACTCCTCGCTAGGCTAGGTCAAAAGCGTAGAAAAGACGAGCTCTCCTCTTCTTCTCGCCATTTTTGAACACAAAACAAGACAAACACGACTTGAATGTAACAACCAACATCTATGTGCACGCGCATGTAGAAGCTTATCTAACAATGAATTTGATTTATTGAATTTATGAAATTGCGTGTAAATGTATCTGTAAATTTTGTTAGATTTTGATTAAATATAGAATTATCTCATGAGAAGGTTTAGAGAATTAGGTTTTCATTGAATTGTGATTACTGAGAGTGCATGAGTTTATATCGGATACTCCTAGGAGTACACAAGTAATTGTGTAATCTTAAGTATCCTAGGAGAATTATGTAATTCTCCTATACGCCCCCACAAGATGGAGGATTTGGAGGAGACACCGATCTTAAACTTTCATGTAGCTGGTGTAGTGCAAGAGAGAGCCCTGGTGAGACAATCAGCCAATTGTTCCTCGGAGGAGACATGAGACACTACTCTAAGAGTACCACAAGCCTTAACCTTTCGCGAACAAATTAAACATCAAGGCTAAATGCTTCATTCGAGAATGAAAGACCGGATTGGAACGCAAATACGTGGCACCAATGTTGTCACAATAGATAGTCGAGCAGACAACGGTGTAAACCCGAGCTGAAATAGCTTAGAGGGAATTTAACAGAGCGCGGAAGAGGCAGCGAGGACAGCCAAATCCTCAGCCTCGGTGGAGGAGCGGGCTACCGCTATTTCTTGGAGCTCCTGGGAGCCACCAAGATAGACAATATAGTAAGATGTGGAGGAGTAGTCATCCTTATTTCCAGCCCAGTCTGCATGGGATAAAGCATGTAGCGAACACGGACCCCATCGAATGACTACCCCGTATGAGTAAGAGATGTGTGACAGCGTTCCAGTGAATGGATGTCCGCCGGTGCATAAACGGACATAGCTTGTTGACAACAAAAACAATATCTGGGAGCGAGAGAGATAGGTACTGAAGGCTGCCAACTATCATATGATACTCTCGTCTGGTAGTGCAGAACCACCATGCAGGGAAAGAGTCACGGCATGGAAACAGGGTTTGCAGCAGTCATGCCAGTCTGATGTAACAGATCATGATTATAGTTTTGCTATTACATATGTAATCCCTGCAGGTGATTCGGAAACTCGAAAATAAGAAAGATTACCCAGATCCTTTAGAGAGAATCAACTAGACAATTGATCAATAAACCGTCAGACTTGAGCATCATCATATCCTGTAACACATATACAAGTACATAAATGGTAACCCCTGAGTGGTGTAGCAGAAGGGGAGACGTATCAACCCGAGAATTAGAGAGGCTGTGTTGAGGGAGTACTATACCCGTGGAGCTTGCTTCAGGTTATACATCGCCTTCCTAAGCTTGCAAACATAGTCAAGATGGTCCTATTCTAGGAAGCATGAACACTCCAAAACAGGGGCCGTATCCGTGCCAGACACTTGGGATACTCGGACACCTGTACGATTCTCCTAAATGTGTCGGACACTCCGGCTGGCGTGTCCTCGTTTTTTAGAGAATTTTATTAGACTGGACACTTCGGGGACACTTGGAGGACACTTAATGAGAGACGACAGTTGCGCCTTAGTGTTTATTAGACTTTCACACGGGTTGTTTTATGAGATATGTGAACTTTAAATGGGTTAAACTATAACTAAGCTAAAGTAGACGATATATATGAGTAATTGATGTCTCAATGTATGAAAATGTTACCCTTTTGAACGAAAAGTTCATGTGAGGTTTTAAGTTCTCACATGTGACAACTTCAAGAGTATACCCAGACACAACTCGTCAAACTCGAACCTACCTAAGCTACTCATTTTTCTCTTCTCATTCTTTTACTTTATATGTGCTTTCCGTGATATTTAAGCTATAAACATAAAGAAGTTGGACCGAATATTTTATCATATCTCTTAGTATAACAATTCAAATACATAGAAAAAGATAATAATAATAATAATAATCTTGACGTATCCGTGCTGTGTCGTATCCTCATTTGTTTTAAGTGACCTATCTCGTGTCCGTTTCCGTATCGTATCCATACCCGTGCTTCTTAGGTTCTAATCAATGAACCCGGTAAACTAATCAATGAAGACGTCCTCATAGAGAGTGCGCTGCACGAAATCGTTATTAACATCCATCTGCTTAAGAACCCACTGGCGACTAACTGCAAAAGAGATTGGACCGGGCTAAAGGTATCAACATAGTCAGCACCGGGTCTCTGATGAAATCCCTTAGCCACTAACCGTGCCTTGTAACGATCAACAAACTCATCAGGAAGCTACTTAATCCGAAAGACCCATTTGCATTCAACGACATTCTGCTTAGGTTACGGAGGGACTACATCCATTGCAGAGTGCCACTGGGGATTCTTGAGAGTCTGTAAAATAGTACTAGGTTCAATGTCAAGACCATATGGAGAGTGTATTTCGGAGTTGATTCAAGGACCTCAGATTTGGATCGAGTGGTCATGGGATGAGTGGAAGGAGGATGAGGGGTTGGTTTGGGTAGTGGAACTGGGAGCCAGAAGCCTATTGCTGGGGAGAATGTGGGGAAGCGAGGACGAGTAGTGACAAGGTCCTGCACTGGAGGTGCCGCAGGCAAGAGTGCCAAAGGAGTGGTGGGAAGGTAAGGACCGTGGCGAGGGGCCTAACCCAGTCGGAGACTGATATGGAGGAGGGAAACGAGGAGGGGAAACTCATAGATTGGAAGGGGAAAGAAGACTCCACAAACTGAACGTGGCGTGAGACATGTAGACGATGTAAAGTAAGATCAAAGACAAAGATACGCACTTTGCGTAAGAGAGTAGCCCAGATATACACAAGGTGATACCTGATGGATATCGTAGCAACAATTTGAGAAGTTGCGATCTCCAAGAGACTAGAAGAAAAGCAGGAAAAGATAAACTTGATTAAAGTAATTGTCTGAATGAATAAAAACTAAAAACTTGACAGCCTAAACATCTTATTTATACTACTAAAGCAATTATTTAATAATTACCTAAAAACCCCATAAGTAATAGCAAAATACTAGTTTCCTAATACGACCATGATTCGTAATTCCTGAAGGACTTGTTTCTTAGTTTCATTAATGAGACGCTTCGGTTCGGTGCACACGCGCGTCCCTTGTCTAACAAAGTGACTTGTGGCGTTGTCTCTGCAACTGTATCCGAACCAGTACTAGCCGTTTCCGGTCCCGTGTCCTCCAGTTCGTTCGTGCTTGTATCACAAGGCATAGAGCAATCGCCGAGTTTGACGGATGGAACAAGGGATAGCACAACCATCCAAAGATATGAAGTTTGCAGTATTTGGGAACTTGATGAAAATGGATTCAAAGGGAGATGTCATGTTCCAAGAATGACTGAGGACGATTTTTGAGCTAGACCGCATTAAAGAAGGCATAATGTATCACCCGTGTTTTCACGACCGGAAATCGGGCCGGTGTCACTCTGCATCAAAGATAACTCTCGGCATGCAAGGAGATTCAAAAATGGAAATTTCAAAATAATCTGCCGGCATACAGTCCAAAACAATCTAAACCTCAAATCTTGCCTCAAACGCCGACACACCAAGCATTATTAAAATCATCTAAGTTGTCGAAATACTAATTGTCAAAATCATCAAATCGAACATCTACAGTTCACGCTTCCTCGACCTTCACGCATTCCCAACATCATGACCGGTGGCGATTTTAAGAGAAGCCAAGCCGACACCACAGTAAAGAGATGATGAAGTATGAACAAGAATTTAAAAGAAGTTCATTCAAAACATACTCCAATTGTTAAACAACGGAAGCATCTTCAATAACAATCCCTTTTCAGTTATCAGTCCAATTCCATAGTTTTTCAAGTTCCACAAGTTGTCCAGGGAACCATGTCCCTATCAAAATGACTTTAGCCCGAATTATGTCTCTCATACCAAGATGTATCCATGTTAATTATATATAACCATAACCAGGCAGGTGTCATGTTCAAAAGATCCATTTAATTAAGTTGTAGCGGGTACCAATCACAATCCAAATAAAATTTCCCGCCACCTATATCTTAAGTGTCGACACCCCCTAGAGGAGAAGTTACTGTCCCAAGAGAGTAGTATTAGGGGCAGCCCAGCACCAGTTGCAACTGGACTTAATAATTATGTAAGTGTCTGCCCCACAAACGGCCATAGCCCAAATAAAGTTGGGTGTGCGCACCCACCGATGGCCGGAGCCATAACAATAGCATATCATATTCCCCCGTACAAAATTCCACTTTACGTTACGTACGTCTTTTAATTCGTGTGCCAGTAAAAAAAAAGTTCCAAAACTGGTAGTGGTTTCCAAGTATAGCATGATTTCACAAATAACACGGGTAAGACATGAATAGAAAGAACGGCAAGCTAGGCATATCACCCTTACTCAAGTAATGCAGTAATGTAGCTCCTAAACGTAAACGTAGCCTTCGTCTAGGAACTCATCCCTACAAGTTTATAAATTTTAATCAGTTTCAAGCTCACTAACATGTGTAAATTCAAAAATGCTATGCATGATATGCATGCCCTAATTCCTAGTCGACTGGGTAAGGTGAGGTCAAACTCGATTACAAGACAAACCAATTTTTCTTTATTTATTAGGGAAAGGATTTGTAACGAGTTAAACAATATCCATAATATATATTTATAAAAACGCATTAGTTATTATTTATAAATAAAAGAACACTATATTTATATTGCAACTATTTAATTCTAATGTTTGCCTTTCGGAAAAAGGGTCATTATTCATTAGTTAAGAAAATAACAACTTCTACTAGTTAATATTTACTATATACATGGGCAGAGCCATGTAGGGGCACGCGCCCCCCACCTCCCAAAAAAAAAAAAAAAATTCCAAAAACACGAGATAACCCTTAATTTGTAAAAAAAAAATTAACCCAGCCTTAGTACATATAGAAAAGTGCCCTCTTTCTTCCCAAAGGCGTGCCATCGGAGTTCGTAAAATGTTTTGCCTAAACCAAAGTGTCGCAGGTTCGAGTCTCCCAATGCGCACTTTCAATTTTTTTTCCACAAAAATTTAAAAAAAAGAAAATTAAAACGTGCCCAAGGGGATTCGAACCCTCGTGGCCGAAGTCAATAGAGAAGTGCTTTACCAACTGAACTAGAAGGCTTATAATGTCTTTGGTGATATTTAATGTTACTTTATCTTTGAAGAAGAGTACAAATACTAGTTGAATTGTGCCCCCCCCCCCTCCCCCCCCCCCCCCCCTCCCCTTCGGTGAAATCCTGGCTCCGCCGCTGACTATATATGTGAAATTTGACATAACGTCTTACTAAATTTCTTTTTCTGAAACTCAAACATTAGTATTAAATAGTTGTAGTATAAATATAATGTTCTTTTATTTATAAATAATAACTGACACGCTTTTATAGATATTACGAATATTGTTTAACTAATTACAAATATTTTTCTACTAAATAAGTAGAAGTTGGTTTGTCTTGGAATAGAGTAAGACGCGACCAAGTCGACTAGGAATTAGGGCATGCATAGCATAATTGCATTTACACGCGTTAGTTGAACTTGGAATTGATTAGGAATTATAACCTTCTAGGTGACGAGTTCCTAGAAGAAGGCTACGTTTATGTTTTGGAGCTACATTGTTGCCTTACTTGCATTACTCGAGGTAAGATAATATGTCTGGCCTAACTTGCAATTCTTTCTCTTCGTGTCTCATGTGTTATTTGCAAAATCATGTTATACTTGCTTTACTTGGAAATCACTACCTGTTTCGAAAAAACCATTTTTTGGTTGCTGTCACACGAATTAAAAGACATACACAACTTCAAGTGGAAGTTTGTTGTACGGGATACAATTTGTTATTGTTATGGCTCCGCCCGTCGATGGTGCGCTCAACCGACTTTATTTTGGCTCCCACTGTTTGTGGGTGCGCCTAGCAGACATTTACATAATTATCAAGCCCTGTTGCAATTGGCCCGGGCTGCCCATATTACTACTCTCTTAGGACATCCTCTGTAGGTAGGGAGTGTCTACACTTAAGATATAGGTGACTATGGATTTTATTGTGATTGGTACCCCATTACTTGCGTAAATGAATATTTTGGGCATGACAACTGGCTATGGTTATATAGATTTGACATGGATACATCTTGATATGAGAGCCTTAATTCTGGCTAAAGCATTTTGATTGGGACATGGTTCCATGGACTACTGGAAAAATTATGAAATTGGACTGATAATTGAAAGGGACTGTTATTGAAAGTACTTCAGTTGTTTAACAATTGGAACATGTTTTAAATGAACATCTTTTTAGATTCTTGTTCATACTTCATCATCTCTTTACTTATCATGGGTATCTACTTATTCAGCCGTTTGCTTTTTTATTGTTGAAAATGTGGTGTCGGCATGGCTTCTTTTAAAACCACCACAGGTCATGATGTCGGGAATGCATGAAGGGTAAGGAAGCCTGAACTAGTAGCCGTTTAAGTTGATGTGGTAATTAGTACTTAGACGATTTTAACAATGTTTTGTATGCGTGGGTTTGAGGCAAGATTTGGAGTTTAGATTGTTTTGGGCTTGTGCACGTCTTATTTGGATGCATTTCTTTGATGTTTCCACTTTTGAATCTCCTTGCAATGCGAAAGTAATCTTTGATGCGGGGTGTTACACATAGGGGCAGTAGGAAAGAGGGACTGACACATGGTGAAGAAGAGCAAGTCCAGTCTCAAGAATGTGGCGATGGCGCTTGGCATACCCATTCTGCTCGGATGTATGGGGTGGCGTAGTTAGGGGAGTGATGTCGTGAGTGGAGAGATACGGACGAAGCGCATAAAATTGGCCTCCATTGTCAATATAAAGGGTTTTGAGTGTAAGATTGTATTCGACGAGTGCACGAAATTGAATGAAGGTATCTTGAGATTTATGTCTCAAACAGTAGAGTCAAACATATTTGGCAAAATGATCGACAAAGCTAATGTAATACTTCATTTCATCATGAGAAAAGCCATGAGACGTCCAAGCATCAGAAAACACAAGTTCTAGAGGTCGCAAGGTCTGTAAACTCGAATTAGAAAAGACTAGCTTATGACTCTTCGTGCACTCGCACGCATTATAGGATGAAAAAAACGATTACAACCTGACAGAGAACTTAGAAAACAAGTGCTAACAAATTGGATGAGCAGGATGTCCAAGATGATGATGCCACTAGAGAGCGGACAGACAAGACTGAGAAACGAGTGCCAAAGAGGAAGCAGAAGAAGCTGGCCACTCATAGACACAGTCTTTAAGTGGACTGTCAGGAGGATCACCGTTGTGGTACGAATCGTGTAATGTGTAGTGATTTGTGTAATGTGTAGTGATTTGTGTAATGTGTTATATATATGTAGGTAAAAGATAATTTTTTATAACTCTAAGGGCATTTTTGTAAAATTATGTGTGTTCGGATCCTTTCGGGTCGGATATCCATCGGATATCCTAATATATTCGGATCGAATCCGGATACGGATCGGATTTTGATTTTTAATATCCAATCGGATTCGGACTTGATCCATTCGGATCGAATCACTCGGATTTCGGATCGGATTGAACCGTATTGCCATCCCTAGGTACGATCCTTCAAGACAAAACCAGAAGAAGAGAATTCAGCAGTGAGGTTGTTAGAAGAGCATGACTTAGAAATACAGATAACATTTTTTGGTTGGAACACAAAGAGCATCACATCATAAAAAGGAACGGGAGTATAAGGAGAGTGACACCAAACTAGTATGTGTGATTGTTAGGGTTGTGCCATCACCAATCATGACATCAGCAGAGTGCTGATAGGGCTGATGCAAAAATAGATTATCCAAGTCATCTCTAATGTGGTGTGTAGCCCTCGCATCAAGTAACCAAGTAGGAGTCCGAGAGGATGGACCAGCAAAAGCCGTGGCTACATGAGCCCTTGGGATCCATTGAGAGGAGGCCGAGTAGGCCGAAAAGGGACACAAAGGCTGTGGCGCAGGTGGACGAGTGGTAGTGGAGCCACGTTGTAGAAGCCAACCAAATTACGAGAACTGATGATACAATGTCGTTGAGTCCTGCATCTTGGTAAATTCCCAAGCACGGATGCAGTTGGCATGAGAAGGAGTCCTGTGATGATGGGGTCCAAGGCCGAGTCAGAGATACTGGTGCAGGAAGGCCCCCTAGAAGGGATTGCGGCTGTTGGGCAAAGTGCCCACGGCCCTGTCCTCGTCCAGTCAGACTAAATCTGGTGTGGGCGGAGACAGGTGTCGAGAGATCGGCTGCCAAAGGAGGTTAAGAGATGGACATCTCCTTATGAGTGAGTTTTTGTAACAGTTCTTCGAATCAACAGGTGCATAGATTTCATTTAGGCTTTCCAAATTTTTTTCAGTTAAGTATGTTTCATACATTGGTTTGCCAAGAAGGGCTAACTCATCTGCCTTTTGCTTGACAAAGTACATGTCATCGGAGACCGACTTGTTACCTCTGAAGTGGTCGTTTTACATGATTCGTTGCCGGCAGTTTGCTGGAAGAAGGCGCCGATGTTTGATGGATAAGAGTGGTAGAGGGCGACGTCTGTGCATGGGTTCAATAGGGAACAGATTGTAGCAGGAGATAGATTTTACTATCTGCTCTGATACCATGACAAGGTTTGGAGAATTAGGTTTAGATACTCCTAGGGATACACAGGTAAATTTGTAATTACTACTAATATAATTATTTATCTCCTATACCTCATTTATTTCCATTGTTGTCCTGATGTACCTTTTTGAGAAGAGACGATAATGCTAACAAAGAAGGTAATGGAAAGCCTTATAGACATTGTCAAAGTATTGAGTCCTGAAAAGGATCTCTTATAAACAGATGATTGCTTTCTTTAGTAGCACAATGGTCTTATTTGCATTTGCACCGAAGTGGTAGCTGAACATTTAGTGCCAGTTGAAGATGCTAATGCAAATTACACAATGGTGCTAGTAAAGTAATTATATGTGGTTACAATTTTTCAGAACAATCTAAAATCTTTATTGTGGTGCCGCTGATTTCCAACTATTCTTATGTAGATAGTAGACAGTTACATAACACACATTGCTCCAAACTTTTACTAAGTAGGCACTTATTTTCTTTACTGAACACCATTGTCTCATTCGCAACTAAATGGTAGCAGATCATTTACTGCTAGTCTAGTTGAAGAATGTTTAGATGAGTCTCTTATACGTAGGGTTCTATTGTTTTGAGATTGGTATAGTTGTTAGCTGAACTTTTCATTTGCATATGTTATCCTTGGGTCATCTATGAATTTCTACGGGAGGCTCGACGCTTGTAAACAAACTATATATATATATATGTGCTGCACGTTCTTGCAGGACATTATGGAAGTTGTTGTTTTTTTGTCTTGCTGTATGATTATACTACTAGATGTTATATCCAGAAGTAGAGTGTTTTTCATGTGTTTAAGCCAATGCACTTGGAAATATGAATTCTTCTCTCTGTCCAGGTTAAGAGATGCAACTATGTGTTCATTCTTGAAAATACTAATTGGTGTTGCCAGTTGGTCTCAGAATGTCTGTTGGGCGCCACGTTTTCAGTTTCCTTGTGAGCACGTCCACACATTTGATTGGATGCACGAGCAGAAATACCTTCTATTCATATAAGCGTAGCATTGGTCGCGCGAGGTATTTTTGGCTTGTGTTAACCCTCATTTATATAACTAGACAAGTGCAGGTTCTACTTGATGAACCCACTAGGTCTTGCGATGGAAATGGAACAGAGAACTTCCTGTAGAAAGCATGATTAGTACTACCTCCGTTTCTCCTGAATCTTCCAAATTGACTTTCGAGGGTCACTTTGACGAGGTGATTTGGATAGCAAAACGATGCAAGAATTTGGTAATCTTTTCACGGTGTTGTAGAGTGAGAATTTGGTAATCTTTTCAGGGACTCTACAACACCATGAAAAGATCACCAAAATCTTGCATCGTTCTACTATCCGAAACATCGGTCAAACAGAGAACTTCCTCTTATTGTCATTGTGCAGGTAGTATTTTGGTGGATGCGGCCTGGAAAGCGGCTTCCTTTGTCAGGATAGCATTGGGTGTCATTCGCTTGGATGGGCAGGGAAGAGCTGACTCTATGTCCAGGATAGCAATGCTTCTGCTTTACACATTGTGGATTTCACTATTTGTCCGAACGTCTCAATGCTGTTCTTTCTTCTCCTGCAGGACACTTGACTCCGGTTCTTGGGAGGATGAACCCATCATTGCCAGACTTCGACAGGAAGCTTCCGAGTTGGTATTTTGCTGGATCCAGAAGATCCCTAGGTCCGAGGTAGCTGATGCTCATGGCCTAGCATCCGGCATTCGCCTTAGTGACATCTGGGTTTTGGTTTGTACTATGTTCATAGTATTTCCTTTTTGGGCTGATGTGCCTAGTTATGGGCTGGTTCTGGGTCTTGGCCTCTTAGGGCGGTTGTAGTTTGTGTAGTCTCTTTTGGTCCTGTCGTTCTTGGTCCATCATTAGTAGTGCACTGATTCTCAACAAGTTTTCTTTTTTCTAAAAGTATCTGTTAAGAGGCATCAATTTTAGTTTTTTTGTTGAACTATATTTACTGTTTTTGAACGTATACAAAAAACGTCAAGTGTAGATGCTATATTTGGCACATATTATCTACTAGTGCTAGCTAAGATTGATCTCCCAATGCAATACATTCTCAGTTGCTACAAGCCTACAATTGTCTTTGCTTCTTTTGGTATGTGTAGAATTTTTCATTTTACTGAAAGGTTGGAGTATAAGAAGGTGATCTTTCACATCAGTTCTGGACTTCAGAACAAAAATTATCGAGATTGCAAGTTCAAATCCTAACTTGCCATAACACGAAGAACACTAGAGAGAGAAGAGAGCAGAAAGCTCTGAAAATTAGATCCAATCTCGAGAATGAAAAGTTACAGAGAAGAAACCAATTCGTTACACATCAACCAATCAGAAAAGATATTAGTAACTAACTCTCTGATTAACCTAACGACACCGTTCTAGTAAAAAGAAATGAAAGGCTAAGATTAGAAGATAGAATTTTCATCGAATTGCTCAATCTGGCATTCAGGTCATCAGTTTGGCAGTGAGTTCAAATCAGTCCTTCATTTCTTTATTGATGATTTAGAAGGAAATGTAGGTGTCTAATACGCCCCCTCAAGTTGAAAGGGGGTGGCAGCATAACACCTTCTGCAATTTGGTCTTCACTAGACAAGTGTTGAAGCTGCACTTCATTGGCTTGAACGAGGTCTCTAATGGTGTGGCAATCAAGCTCAACATGTTTGGTTTTATCACGACAAATGGGATTATGACCCATATGAATAGCAGAAGAGCTGTCAGAGAAAAGAAAAGGAATACCACTGATAGGAATGTGCAACTCTTGAAGAAGAGACATAATCCACTTGACTTCACACACCAAATGAGCCAAACTCTTGTATTCATCTTCAGCTGAGCTTCTAGCTAACACAGTCTGCTTCTTTGACCTCCATGAAACCAAGGCAGTGCCAAGAAACAACATGTAACCAGAAATTGATCTTCTAGTATCCAAACAACCTCCCCAATCAGCATTTGCATAGGCTGTGAGGGTGAGAGAAGAAGTAGAAGCACAGGAGAACACAAGGCCATAATCTGGAGTAGCTTTGAGATATCTGAGAACATGATGTGCTGCAGATAAGTGTTCTTTGGTGGGATGAGCAACAAACTGAGAAATTTTGTGAACTCAGAAGGTGATGTCAGGTCTACTGTTGCAGAGATACAATAATTTTTCAATGAACTTCCTGTAACTACTAGCTGCTTCATCATTTAAAAGATCTCCAATAGATTGACTGAGCTTACAAGCAGGAACCATAGGAGTGTAAGCCAACTTGAAGTTGTCATAACCAGTCTGTGCAAGAATCTCTAAGAGAAATTTGTGCAGACTTAAGAAGAAAGCTTGAGGCATTCTTTGCACTTCAAAACCAATGAAATGGCGATGAACCAAATCTTTGAGTTTGAAATGGTCATTCAGTGAGTGTTTGAACTTGTCTAAAGCTGTGACATTGTTACCTGCTAGTAAAATGTCATCAACATAGACTAGCAGTAACATAATGATGTCTCCTGAAATCTTCACAAACAAGGTGTAGTCTGATTTGCATTGCACAAAGCCAAATTGTAAAATAGTAGTAGAGAATTTCACAAACACTTGTCTTGAGACTTGCTTCAGACCATATAGTGATTTCTGCAGCTTGCAGACTAGTGACCCTGAAATAGAGTTTTTGACATTGTAACCATCTGGAGCTTCATTTAAACTTCTTCATGCAAATCTCCATGGAGAAAAGCATTATTAACATCCAATTGCAGAATTGTCCAGCCTTGATAAACTGAAAGTGCAAGCGAAACCCTGAATGTGACAAGTTTGGCAACTGGAGAAAAAGTCTCAAAATAATCTAATCCCTCTGTTTGAGTGAAGCCTTTGGCAACAAGCCTTGCCTTATACCTCTCACTTGTACCATATGCTCTATACTTGATCTTGTATACCCATTTACACCCCACTGTAGAGTGAGTAGGAGGCAAAGTAGTGATAATCCATGTATTGTTAGCTTGAAGATCTTGAATCTCTAAGTTCATGGCTTGAACCCAGGCTGGTTCTTGTGATGCCTGCTTGTAGGTAGATGGTTTTGTGGGAGCACAAACACTATTCAGCACAAAAATATTACATATTGGAAAAGCTGTGACATTTGCAGGACCCAGAACATAATCTTGTAGGTGAGATGGAAGCTTTAAAACCCTAGTGCTTTGTCTGAGAGGAACTGGATGAACTAACACTTCTCTGTATGATCTGGTGGATGAAGCAGGAGGTGATATATGTGAACAATCTCTATAGGAGAAGAGGAGGAAGAAGAAGTGGAAGGTGTAGTAGTTATAGGATCAGTGACATTGTGAGGAAAACTCCAGATATTAAAAAGGTCTTGAGAATCTGTCTCCTTTTGAGAAAATGGAAATAGATCTTCATGAAACACAACATTTCTAGAAATGATAAATGTGTGGGTTGAAAGATCATAAACTTTGTAATTAATTTGACTCCAAAGACATATCCCACAAACACTCCTTCAACAGCTCTTTGATCAAATTTGCTTCTTCCTTGAAGAAGGGTGGAAGCAAAACATAAGTAGCCAAAGACCTTAAATTGGCTGTAATCAGGTACCTTGCCACAAAACAACTCATATTGAGATTTGCCTCCAGTTTTGGGAGAAGGCAGTCTATTTATCAAATATGTTGCAGTAAGCACACAATCACCCCAAAATCTAATTGGCATCCCAGACTGGAATTTAAGTACTCTAGCCACATTCAAAAAATGTTGATGTTTTTTCTCCACCAAAGAGTTCTGTTCTGGTGTTTCAACACAACTGTGCTCATGTACTATTCCATGCTTCAAATAGAAATCTTGTATATTCAGTTCTGGTGCATTGTCTGACCTTACCCTCTTGATTTTGACCTGATAGTGTGTAGCTACCATGTGATAGAACTATGGAATGAAAGTACTAACTTCAAATTTGTGTGTCATGAGATAAACCCAAGTAACCCTTGTAGCATCATCTACTAAAGTTAGGAAAAATATGTGTCTAGAATATGTAGGCACTTTATAAGGACCCCAAGTATCACAATGCACTTGATTAAAGGGAGCAGAAGACATATTACCATGAGCCACAAATGGCAATTTCTTTTGTTTAGCTAGAGGAAAAATATCACACTGCAATTGTTCAACATGAGAATTCATGCCTGATAAGTGAGAGATTTACCTTTCATGAAAGATGGGTGTCCTAGTCTTCTATGTCATAATGTAGCTGTACTTGTGCCAGAAACAGCTAAACCTCTTATCTGAGTTGCATTTTGAATGGACAGAACATAAAGACCTCCAATTCTCTTACCCACACCAATGACTTGATCATGCTTCTTACGAACACAAGTATTTTCTTCACAAATACATATACAACCAGGAATAGTGGTAAGATGTGAGATAGAAATAAGATTGAACTGAAAAGTGGGAATGCAGAGCACATTATTCAGTACTAAATCATGAGTGAGTTTGACTGTCCCAACATGAGTTACTTGAGCAGTTAGACCATCAGGTAGATGCACCACAATGTTAGCTATACCCCTAGCATTTGTGAACATATTCAAATGGGTGCACATATGATCAGTTTCCCCACTATCCAGAATCCATGAATTGGGTTAAAAATCTCCATTAATGCTAGCATAAGTCTGCAAAGAACAAGAGCTGATGACACCTCTCATAAAATGAGAATGATCAAATGAAGAATTAGCATGATGAGAGGGTGATTCCACAGAAGTAACAGAATAAGGAGAGACTGATCCTGCATCACTTGCAATACCTTGACCACCACTCTTTGAGACCAAATGTGTATTTAATAGATTCATGAGTTGTTAACATTGTTTTTTTCAAAGTGACTGTCTTGTTAACAGTGTCACCAGATGTGGTATTGAGATGCTGATTAACTGTAGATGTTGTAGGTGATCTAGAGAGAGTCACATTGTGAGCTCTTGACTTGGCGAACTTGAAGTCAGGTGGGAAACCATGTAACCTGTAGCATTTAGCTTTAACATGACCCTCATGTCCAAAATGATGACAAACTAATTTTCCATTAGGACCTCTACCACCGAAACGTTGCCCTGAGCCTTGATCCATGATGCTTCCACCAGAACTAGTACCACTGGAATTAGGAATCTTGTGAAAATTGACTGAGTTAGAACTAGAATTATGAACATACATAGCCATGTTTTGAGAGGCATTGGACACATGCTTAAGCTGCATTTGTCTTTCTTGTTGAATTACCTTTGCAAAAAAACACATTAAGTGGAGGAAGGGGTTTTGTAAGAAGCAATTGATCTCTAACAATTACATAATGTTCATTAACGCCCATTAGCAACTGCATCACTCTATTTTCTTCTTGAGCTTGTTTAAGCTTGCTATTGACATTACAACTGCACGCAAGACATACACAACTAGGTAGTGGCTTATAATTTCTCAACTCATTCCAAAGTGTCTTCAGCTTTGTGAAGTAAGATGTGACAGACATATCTGACTGTCTCAAGCTTGAGATAGACATTGAAATCTGAAATAAACTAGGAAGATTTCCTTGAGATAACCTTTCCATGAGATTTAACCATACTTCTCTAGAGCTAGATCTGCAAATTACACTACAAGCAATATCCTTAGAGATTGAATTAAAAAGCCATAACATGATCATTCTATCACACCTCCTCCACAAAGAGTACATCTCATATCCAATTTCAGGTGTTGAAATGGGTCCATCAACAAACTCCAATATGTTCTTCGCCTCTAAGGCCACAATCATTGACAAATGCCAAGAATAAAAATTATCACCAGAGAGAGGTATAATAACAAGGAGATTACCCGAACTATCTCAATGATGAAGATAGAAAGGAGAGTGCAGATCTACCGCTACCGTCGTCGAGCCAGAAGAATCAGAATTCGGTGGTGTGAGCGCCATGAACGAATCACCAGAAGCAAGACAAATTCACACTCAGATCTCAGAATGATGAATCAATCATCAACAACAAATCAGCAACCTCTCGAACCAGGCTCTGATACCATCGAGATTGCAAGCTCAAACCCTAACTTGCCATAACACGAAGAACACTAGAGAGAGAAGAGAGAAGAAGGCTCTGAAAGTTAGATCCAACCTCGAAAATGAAGAGTTACAGAGAAGAAGGGAGGGAAAACCCTTTTAAACCAATTTGTTACACATCAACCAATCAGAAGAGAGATTAGTAACTAACACGCTGATTAACCTAACGACACCGTTCTAGTAAAACGAAGTGAAAGGATAAGATTAGAAGATAGAATCTTCATCGAACGGCAGCTTCTCAATCTTGCATTCTGGTCATGAGTTTGGCAGTGAGTTCAAATCAGTCATTCTTCATTTCTTTATTAATGATTTAGAAGGAAATGTAGGTGTCTAATAAAAATAACTTCTCTTTACGGGACACAAGGTGTGAAGGTCAGACGAATTTGTCACTCACTCCTCGCTATGTCAAAAGGGCAACTGAAAGAGGTAGTAGTACTAAACTTTTTTTAAATCATCAACTTCCAAAATTCCCGAAAGAGAAGTTTTCATAGATTACAAGGTAAGACTAAATTGTTAATCACTTCTCGCTAGGTCTAAAGGCCGTTGAAAACAGGTAACAGTTTTGCTGAATTTATTTTGTTTCTTTCCACTTTTCAACTGTTGCAAAGGAAGTTTTGTAGATTGTAGGTCAAAAGAACAAAGAAATTAAATGAACTTAGAGGTAAGGAGTAACATTGGATTTATGGGAGCAATGTAAAGTAATCTCTAACTTATTTTTTATTTTATTTAGAAGATGGTGCTAATAAAGAAAGTAATTCTAAGAAGAAGGAAAAATAAAGAAAGAAAGTAAATTCTCCTTCAAAAGAAAGAAAGTAGATATGACCAACATCTACCTACAACCATGTAGAAGGAAAGTCATACTTCATTCATGTTCACAACTTAGGGCTACTATATGGATGTTGCGATGTTCTGAAAATTTCTTTTGAAAATTCACATAAAACTATTTAGTAAAGTTCTTTTGGAAATAAAAACTAAATAGTGAAGTTAAAATATAACCAACCGCGCAAAACTACTTCGAACATTTGTTTTTCATAACTATTGTTTTATACTCCTTGAAAGTGTTGGAATGACGCTAGCAAATACGATAGAGTAAATACAATATGATATTAATATAAATAACATCATTTATCCCTGCATATGTGTATCAAATGTTATAGACTGCATTTCCTAAAAATAATTATAGACTGTATTATTTATCCCCGTATATATTAATAATTAGTGATAATAGTATTAAAATTTTATTTGGGTCTCCTTTTTTTAGGGGTAGTGCTCTCAACGCATAGAGAGTCCCCTAATTAATAATATAATACACATATTACTCAAAATTATATAACTGTACTCATTTTGGGGTCCCATAGATTAAGGGGAGATGCGTGCAATGGTTGAGAATTCGATAGCACATTGAATTGTCATCCACCACCGCTTCATTATTCTATTAGCGAAAAATATTGAAGCAGGCCTACTTCACAGCATTGGCCCAAAGCATATCACAGAAGGCTGGTGTTTACTTAAGGAGTCAAGCCCAAATATCTCTCTAAACCCATAACAACATAATGTAATTAGCCCACTGTTATAAGGGCACATATGCAATTTTCCATCTACTACAAACCCTAGCATCCCTACCGTGCGATCGTAGCGTTACAATCCAGCCGTTGGATTGCCTTGTATATAAACGCCTCTTCGGCGTTAGGGTTTATTAAGTCGGCTCTAAATATACACTGCACCGTTTGTTCTCTCTCGATTGTTCTCATCTTCTACATTTCTCTTCAGGAATCAAACGATTCTTTCATACTCATATTGGAGAAGATGGAACTCTCTCATTCATTCCAGAGAGAAATAAGTGATTTCGAGTAACTCTAAAAAATTACCGGCGAAATCTCCGTTTCCACCGCCAATTTAACACCTTCAAAGATCGCTAAATCTTCTGCCTCTCTCGGAGCCAAACCGAACGGCAGTCTGATTCCTCTACCGGCGATGAGGAGACCGTTTTCATCTCGTACAACCACTCCGGCACTGGAGAACATCATCTCCTGGTTCCAGCTAGCGTCTGTTGATCTCGAGCCAATTTGGAGGCGGTTTAGACCAGAACTTTGCCGGAGAAGGGGGAATGTGAGTCAGTGGAGCCTCCCCTAAAGCATGCATGTTAAGATCTATAAAAGCTAAGTTTGTCAACACTTCTTCTTTTAACTGATCTGCTTCCTTTCTTGTATTTTATGGATCACTTAGTTTCTGTTGTGCCAAATTGAAGAAATTCCCAAGAAAAATTTGATTTTGTCTTCTTTTTGTAGATGAATGAAAGTGGTCGGGAACCACTATGAGAGGGAACGACTGTATTATCACAAACTGGAAGATGAAGAAGGCTTTTCCACAGGTCCTTTGAAGTTTGGCATCTGCGAAACAAGTGGGTCTCGGTCTCTTCCTCTACATCACATATTGTTCTTTTCAGATTCGATCTAATAGGGATCCCCTTATGCATGACTCTCCAGATAGGATAAAGAAATCTGTTTGGTACCTTTTGTTTTCAAAAACTGTTCCACCATGAATTTCCCAGATCGGAAGAACCTTCAATCTTGTTCGAAGATTTCCTTTCAACCATTTGGTACCCAGATCTAACAAATAAATACAGTTTTCTTCATGATGCTATAGAAGATTATCCGGTTCTGGAGATGGGGGAAGTCTGATGCGCAGGACTTCGGCCACATCCACATGTTAAAGGTGAAGTTGGAGGGCAGAGTTATTCCAGGTATGCGCAGGACTTTTGAGTAAATCTTGAACTGTTTTTTTTTTTTTTTTTTTTTTTTTTTTTTTTTTTTTGTTGTTGTTGTTGTTGTTGTTGTTGTTGTAACATGCCTGTTTTACGTGAAGATAGTAGGCTAAATTGTATTTGTTGCAACAGAGTGCGACACGAGCGCGACAAACGAAAAAGAACAAACACTGAGATTTAACGTGGTTCACTAACGATCACATTATTTACAACAAAGAAACCGCTTGTTTATTACGGAATGAGGAAACTAGAATACAACTGCTGATACACTCACTACTCTATACAAAGCGAGAGTATATATATATATATATACATATATATATAAACCCTAACTCGATAGGCGAGTAAAGACTAGCCCCGAACCAACTCGTGAGAGTTCCTACCACTCGTTCGAGTTGGAATCTTGATCGCACAAGTTCCTACTACAACTCGTGCGAGTTGCAGCAGAATTTGTGCGAACTCGCACGAGTTCCTGTTGTAGATCCACTCATGCATCTTCTCCAGATTTGTATTCTTCCCTCTCTAACTAGTACGAGTACCTAGAGTTGTCAAACGGGCCCGTTAACCGCAATTAACCGGAAAATAACCCTGAATAACCGAGTTTCGTGTAACCGAAACCGAGCCCGGGCCCGATATGAACGAGCCAAGACGAAAACCGAAAGGTTCGGGCTAGGGCCGGTTAGACCTTCTCTGGAACCGTGAACCCGCCCGGTTTAAACCGAGCTCAACCGATAAATGAGCCCGGCTTGTAACCGCTCGGTTGATTGAACCGAATTGGCCCCTTTACCATCACTTTTGAGTTGTGACCATCCAAAAATATATTTTTAACCGACCCGAGCCGAACCGAAACGGTTTACCCAGTAACTGTTACACGGGTTGGACCAGTTAAAGGGTATGTGAAATTTTCCAGGCCAATTAACCTTAACTGAGCCTGAATCGAACCGAACCCGAACCGAGTCGATTGGTTCAAGATTTATCGGGCTGGTTTCAGTTTTTGTTAACCGAATTTACAAGTCTATAAGTATCTGCTAGGACTTAATTCAAGGCATCCTAACAATGTTGATGGAGTTGTTCTAGATTCATGTTGATGGATGCATGTTGCTTTAGAAACAACATGCATCCATCAACATGAATCTAGAACAACTCCATCAGCATGCAAAATTATTCAAAGTCCTCGATTTAGCATCACTGATGATTCAAAACAAAACATAACTTATCAGCATGCAAAATTATTCAAAGTCCTCGATTTAGCATCACTGATGATTCAAAACAAAACATAACTTATTCTTTAGGGCGACTTATTATTATGTCTACATTAGCAAATATACTCCCATTTAAAGTTCTTTCGCAATTGGTTCATCTGGAAAATAGAACCATGAACAACAACGTAACCTTTTTCACCTGTAATTGGTTCTTGTTGGTTATCATGCATTCCAATTCGCAGACCAAAGTCCCTCAAACACCTCCCAAAGAACTCCAAAGGGGTTGCCGCCACTGCCGCAGCTCTCCATCTACTCAATCTGCACACCACCATTTTGTCTCCATCTAAAAAGGCTTTAGTAATGCACCCTAATGCTATAATTACTTCTTACAGGTTACGTAGGTATCGTTTAATTAATTCTTAGTTAACTATTGCATAAGTTTTGATTCATTGAACAATTTATGCCCTTTAGTAAATGTTACTACCCTTTAGTAAAACGGTTACTTCCAATTCTTGTTTGGCATTGAATGGTGAGACAAAGGAAATTATTTCTTTCACTGCTTTTTGACATAGACGCGTGAAATTTATTTCGAAATGGGTAAGAAGTAGATGCAAACAATTTGTGAAAACGTTTTTCCCAATAATTGATAGAGGATACGAACAGAACAAAAATCAGTAAAATTGTAATATCTTTTCAATAGTCTTTTAAACTCGTTTGTACCCTTCATGCTCTGATTTTTTTTTTTTTTTTTTTTGTATCCCGTTATCATCTATTGCGAAAAACATTTTCACATATTGTTTCCATCTATTTATTACCTACTTTAGAATAAGTTTCACAGGGCTAGGTCAAAAAAACAGGGACATTAAATACTTTCCTCTCTGTATCGCCATTTAATGCCAAATGGGAGTTGAAAGTAACCGTTTTATTAAATAGTAGTAATATATACAGTTAGTTAGAAAATTGTTCAATGAATCAAATTTCTGAAATATAGATAAACATATTGGGCATAAATTTAATATTCGATACAGAGAGGAAAGTATTTATATGTGAAAACATTATAACTAAGATTTTATGTTGGATACAAGTTGGCTTCATACTGAGGGTTCACTAGACTTCTAAAATCAACACATTCAAGAGTCCCAACTGTCTACCAAGAGGCATTGTAGTCAGATACATCCCAGGTGGACTTTCCCCAAGATCGTCCCTCCCTTTAGGCCAAGTAAGACTCCGCCTAGGGCCCTATGTAAAACTTTTGGGGGTGCGGAGGCACCCTCCGGCGAGGCAGTCTGACCTTCTTCCGCCCCATCCCACACCACCCCTTGGCGTTTCCCTCTGCCGTGTTGTTCAGCCTCCTATGGCTGAACCCTCACGGCGGAGGCAATCTCTTCGCCCGTTTCTGCCTCACCCGGTGGTTGATTTCCCACCGGGGGGTCAATAGCCCAATTTGGCTTCCCCCAACCGGTTTAAGTTTCGGGTGCCTAATCCCGCTCGGCGGAGACAATCTCCTCAAGTTAGCCACCCGAATCTTAATCCGGCGGAGCTCCGATGCAGATTCAGCCAGTCTCCGATCCCTGGGTCTGCATCGGAGACGGATCCGGTTGTCGACAACCTCTTCTTCTCTCCTCCTCCTCCGCCCGAGCAGGTGGCGGAAAGTGGCACATGATTACCGAATACTCAAACGCAAACAAGCTTCCCAAACAGAGCCGCCACAACCAATCCAGAAGACGGCGGATGATGATGGTGGCATGACATCCCAAGAGCCACCACAACCAATCAAGCCAGAATACGGCGGATGATGGTGGCATGACAGCCCAAGAGGTACCATAACATACCAGAGAAGGGGCGGAGGATGATGGTGGCAAGAAGAGAGCCAAAGAGCCACCACAACCAACCAGTGAAGGCACGGCGGAGGATGGTGGCAAAGCTTCCCAAACAGAGCCACCACAACCAACCAATCGAGCCACTCTGGATGGATCATCCAGTGCTAGAGGCGAAGCTCCGACGACCCAACCACCTGCACCTGAACCTAAGGTGAAGGTGCCTAAGCTGTCACTGGCCCTTACGCCGAGGGAGATTGCGGAGGACCTGTACTCAATGGGCATAATAACAAGTCCTACACGGAGGAGGACTAAGAAGAGGCCCACAATTTTCCAGAACCACCTTGATGTAAGTACCCTTTTTTCTTTATTTGATCAAAGCTTTTTTTAGTGTTATTATCATTTCCCTTGTTACTGACATTGTTTGTTTTTCTCTGATATGCAGCGTCTCGTCCCTGGATCGCATCTGGGAGATGTTACTCCGTCGAAGTACAAGGTGTTCAAACCCAGATCAAAGGTATAAAAGGTTTATTTCCATTTGAATGAATCATAGTTCTATGTTATGCATTGTTGGTATATGAAATGGTGGTGTGCAGGGTTACTAGATGGAGAGCGGCGGCGGCAACCCCTTTGGAGTTATTGTAGATTCGTGTTGATGAATGCATGTTGCTTATGTTCGTATGAGGTCTCTGGCGGCGTAATGTTCGTTATTGACCGTTTATTCCGTTCATTGTTGGATGGTCGGTATAAATGAAGTAGATTTACCTGCTCTTGGTATTGATGCTTTTTAAACAGATTAAAAAGCATCAATACCAAAAGCAGGTAAATCTACTTCATTTATACCGACCATCCAACAATTAACGGAATAAACAGTCAATAACTAACATTACGCCGCCAGAGACCTCATACGAACATAAGCAACATGCATTCATCAACACGAATCTAGAACAACTCCAAAGGGGTTGCCGCCGCCGCTCTCCATCTAGTAACCATGCACACCACCATTTCATATACCCACAATGCATAAAATAGAACTATGATTCATTCAAATGGAAAGAAACCTTTTATACCTTTGATCTGGGTTCGAACACCTTGTACTTCGACGGAGTGACATCTCCCAGCTGCGATCCAGGGACGAGACGCTGCATATCAGAGAAAAACAAACAATGTCAGTAACAAGGGAAATGATAATAACACTAAAAAAAGCTTTGATCAAAGAAATAAAAAAGGGTACTTACATCAAGGTGGTTCTGGACAATTGTGGGCCTCTTCTTAGTCCTCTTCCGTGTAGGCCTTGTTATTATGCCCATTGAGTACAGGTCCTCCGCAATCTCCCTCGGCGCAAGGGTCAGTGACAGCTTAGGCACCTTCACCTTAGGTTCAGGTGCAGGTGGTTGGGTCGCCGGAGCTTCGCTTCCACCGCTGGATGATCCATCCAGAGTGGCTTGATTGGTTGGTTGTGGTGGCTCTGTTTGGGAAGATTTGCCACCATCCTCTGCCGTGCCTTCACTGGTTGGTTGTGGTGGCTCTTTGGCTCTCTTCTTGCCACCATCATCCTCCGCCCCTTCTCTGGTTTGTTGTGGTGCCTCTTGGGCTGTCATGCCACCATCATCCACCGTCTTCTGGCTTGATTGGTTGTGGTTGCTCTTAGGCTGTCATGCCACCATCATCATCCGCCGTCTTCTGGATTGGTTGTGGCGGCTCTGTTTGGGAAGCTTGTTTGCGTTTGAATATTCGGTAATCATGTGCCACTTTGGCAGGCACCAAAGGAGAGTTCTCCGCCACCTGCTCGGGCGGAGGAGGAGGAGAGGAGAAGAGGTTGTCAACAGCCGGATCCGTCTCTGATGCAGACCTAGGGACCGGAGACTGGCTGGGTCTGCATCGGAGCTCCGCCGAATTATGATTCGGGGGGCTAACTTGAGGAAATTTTTTCCGCCGAGCGGGATTAGGCACCCGAAACTTAAACCAGCTAGGGGAAGCCAAATTGGGCGATTGACCGGTGGGAAATCAACCACCGGATGAGGCAGAAACGGGCGAAGAGATTGCCTCTACCGTGAGGGTTCAGCCATAGGAGGCTGAACAACACGGCGGGGGGAAACGCCAAGGGGTGGTGTGGGATGGGGCGGAAGAAGGTCAGACTGCCTCGTCGGAGCGTGCCTCCATACCCCCAAAAGTTTTACAATTTTGAGGCCCCTCCCTCTAGTAGGGCCCTAGGCGGAGTCTTACTTGGCCTAAAGGGAGGGACGATCCTGGGTAAAGTCCACCTGAGATGTTTTTGTACTACAATGCCTCTTGGTAGACAGTTGGGACTCTTGAATGTGTTGATTTTAGAAGTCTAGTGAACCCTCAGTATGAAACCAACTTTCGTATCCAACATAAAATCTTAGTTATAATTGTTCAATGCTCTATGTTTAGAGTTCTGTAGAGGTAATTATAAACAGATGTCTTGAAGATTGTAAGCATGAAATGGGGACATTTTCCTTACCGGGTGATTTTTGGTACTGAAGTACATTGGAAAAAGCTAAGGAATGGTTGATGAATGAAACTCATTTTGCTGAAAATCTATCATATACACAAATAACTAAATTAGAAATTTTACTATTTTATAATTATTTTAGATTTGGGGGTAAAAGCTGTGATTTAACAAAACTTTATGGGTGAGAATAAGGGTACATTGGTCTTCATACACATTTCGGTCTAATATATGGATGAAAGTTAAGGGAAGGAACTACTGTTTCAACAAAACGTAAAAACGTGGGCATCAGATCCGCACAATCAAAACTTTGGGTACCATGGATGCAATTTATCTTGATAGTACCAATGTTCTTGCCTTTTGTTGGTGGTACTATTAAGAAAAGTTTTAAGAACCAGACCGGACGTCGAACTGGTAAGGCATTGATTTGAGGTTCAATAGACTGAACCGGGTGGTCCAACTGGTAAAACTGCACATCTTTTAATTATGGATAACTACATATTTTTTTATGTATTACAAAGTAATTGAAATATAACCTGAAAACTTAAATTTCAAATCACATGAAATTTTATCAAATCTAGTGTTGACTCAAAGACTTCTAAGTGTGTTTTGAGAAGTGACTGTCTTGAGTGATGAAAGACAAAGACAAAGTATTTTGAGGCTCGAAGGCCTTGAGATACTGATCAGAGCTTCAAAGCCTTGAGAGTAGCTTTATTATACTGAATGCTCTAACAATCTTGTGTTGCCGGTTGTATGTCTGATAATTAAGATCTACATATCTAACACAATTGCGGATATCCTGATCAGAGAGAATCAAAGATTTCTGGTCTCAATATTGAAAGACTGTGAAGCATGTTCAGAGCTTCGAGGCCTTGAGATGTGCCTTGAGCTGCTGACAGTTTGACAGAGTTAATTTGATTCTTTCTTGCAGGGTTTGATCTTTATTACTATGATTGTTTAATGACTTCTAAAAGTATTAAACTAGTTTATCATGATTTATATGTTTCAGAAGTTAATCAGATTATTATTTTATTCAATCATCCAATTTTTATTCAGAAACTAGAAATCCAAACAGACTTAGTGCTGTTATATTTCTGGATTTTGTTGTTGCTGTGTTTTAAATGTTGTTGCAGGTTTGTTAAACGTGCAAATGCAATCTCAACAAACTCCAACGGATATCTACTCAAAGCTGTTTGAATTATAGTTGTAAAGGATGAGGATTTGCAGGAACTGAGATCCTAAAATCTCTCATTCAGTTGCAGAGAGTGGATAAAAGACTGGTTTGAATTTGAAAGAAGATAGAAGCTTGCAGAGAACTGAGAGAGGTGTGGAAAATCCGTGGGAGATCAGACATTCAAACACACATACATTCAGGCTTCAATTACAGCTTACAGAAGATCAATCATTCCAGTTTCCTGAAGAACACATCCAGGCCTTCACAAGCTTATTCTTCTACTGTGTTCTTCATCTATTTTGTAATCTGCTTATCTTTTGTATATCTAAAACCTCACTAAACCTAGTGGTTGGTTGTTCAAGTGACAACAAGAGGTTCTTGTTATCTCAACAGTTAGTAGCTGGTACTAGATAGGTTTAGAACGACAAGCTGTATAGGTGTAAGAGAATTCACTTAGGCTTGGAGATCTAGGGATGTTTCTGTGTGAATAATAAAAAGTGTTTGCCCAAAGCTGGTGGGATTAGATCCCTCAGGCAGAGAATAGGTCCATTGGGACTGAACTCTGTAAATTGCCTTGTGTTCTTTACTTTACAGTTTTGTTATTTTATGTTGCAAACAACTCAAATCAAACTAGGGTTTATAAATTGTTCAGAACTGGTTGTAGTTCAAGGCATTGAAGCTTTCTGTTTTGCCTTAGAAAGTTTATGACTAGTTTTCTAAAATCTCAAGGCCTTGAGATTTGAGTTTCTCACATAGTTACTTAGTTAAAATTCGTGTTTAGTAAGAAGTTTCCATACTCTATTCAACCCCCCCCCCTTCTAGAGTATTTTGGTCCTGTATTTAGTCTACATTACAAACTTTCATCTAGTAAATTATGTCATGTGATCAACATATTTATATAATTACATAAAAATATGTCATTTAAGCGATGCAAACATGTGATTTTAGTGATTTTAAATTTGGTGAAAAGAATACACACACACAATTATGCTCATGAGTTTTACAATAATTACAATCTGAACATTTAATACAAAAATTGATTTGTAACTTTTGTAGCATTTGAGCACAAAATTCAAATTACATGAAAATTTATCAAATTTTGTAAATTATGTCATTTGATCAACATATTTATCAAATTACATAAAAATTATGTCATTAAAAGCGATGCAAACATCTGATTTTTATGATTTTTAAATTTCAAATTTGGTAAAAGATTACACTCGCATAATTATGGTCACGAGTTTTACAATAATTAGAATTTGAACATTTAATACAATAATTGATTGTGTGTTTTTTTGGTAGCATTTGAGCACAAAATTTCAACATATCTAGACAAATTTGACTCAATAAAACGCAAGTGTTTTAATCAAATAAAGTTAGCTGGCATATGTAAATACTAGGGGATTACCCGTGCCCGAGGGCACTACCCCAAAAACACATTTCACATATTGTAATGTCATAAATAAAATGAGTATTTTCATCTACAAACAAGGGCAGAAAACAAAGACAACAAAAATAATTGTATTAAATAATCAGTAACAAATAAAGCCCCTTTTTTAAAATTATGATAAAAAAAGAGTTGGTAGTTAAATGGGTAGTTAAGTAGTGGGTAGTTAAGTGGGTTGTATGTGAGATCTAAAGACTGGGGTTAATTCAATCTAACGGTCTAAAAGACATTTTAAAGTTAACCGTCCTAATTTATAATATAGATATATAAACGTGACTCCTTAACAGGCTATTGGTTTGGCGTACAGTGGTTCAGCCATCCCACTTGTTGGTCACGAGTTAAATTCCCAAGTGGCTGTCCGAAAAATAATTTTTTGGAAGCAGTAAACTAGCCTATTTCAACCTGCCTGGTTCGCCGGGTTGGCCATTAATCAGCCGGTTTTGACCGGTGCATAAGTGATCCAATTACTGAATCAAACCGGCCTAGCTCATTATGATCGGTCGAACAGCCGATCCGGTCCGATTTAAAAAACTATGCTATTAAGCACTTGTCTACATATACTATCAGAACTTAGACTCGTTCACACTAGATATGCATTCATTGGATTCTATTGAAGATTGGAGTGAAAAGATGTTCTTCCCATCAGGACTTCATGTATGTAGAAAGAGAGAACATTTTTATTGTCTTTCCACGGATCACTAGGTGGGACGAATTTGTCACTCACTCCTCGCTGGGCTAGGTCAAAAGCGTAGAAAAGACGAGCTCTCCTCTTCTTCTCGCCATTTTTGAACACCAAACAAGACAAACACGACTTGAATGTAACAACCAACATCTATGTGCACGCGCATGTCGAAGCTTATCTAACAATGAATTTGATTTATTGAATTTATGAAATTGCGTGTAAATGCATCTGTAAATTTTGTTAGGTTTTGAGTAAATATAGAATTATCTCATGAGAAGGTTTAGAGAATTAGGTTTTCATTGAATTGTGATTACTGAGAGTGCATGAGTTTATATAGGATACTCATAGGAGTACAAAAGTAATTATGTAATCAAAATTCTCGTAGGATACTCCTAGGAGAATTATGTAATCCTCCTTATACGCCCCCACAAGATGGAGGATTTAGAGGAGACACCGATCTTAAACTTTAATGTAGATGGTGTAGTGCAAGAGAGAGCCCTGGTGAGACAATCACCCAATTGATCCGCGGAGGTGACATGAGACACTACTCTAAGAGTACCACAAGCCTTAACCTTTCCCAAACAAATTGAAAATCAAGGCTAAATGCTTCATGCGAGAATGAAAGACCGGATTGGAACGCAAATGCATGACACCAATGTTGTCACAATAGATAGTCGAGCAGACAACGGTGTAAACCCGAGCTGAAATAGCTTAGAGGGAATTTAAGAGAGCTTAGAAGAGGCAGCGAGGTTTATCCAAATCCTCAGCCTTGGTGGAGGAGCGGGCTACCGTATGCTATTTCTTGGAGCTCCAGGGGAGCCACCAAGATAGACAATATAGTAAGATGTGGAGGAGTAGTCATCCTTATTTCCTGCCAGTCTGCATGGGATAAAGCATATAGCGAACACGGACCCCATCGAATGACTACCCCGTATTAGTAAGAGATGTGTGACAGCGTTCCAGTGAATGGATGTCCGCCGGTGCATAAATGGACATAGCTTGTTGACAACAAAAACAATATCTGGGAGCGAGAGAGGTAGGTACTAAAGGCTGCCAACTATCATATGATACTCTCGTCTGGTAGCGCAAAACCACCGTGCAGGGAAAGAGTCACGGCATAAAAAAACAGGGTTAGCAACAGTCATGCCAGTCTGATGTAACAGATCATGATTATAGTTTTGCTATTACATATGTAATCCCTGCAGGTGATTCGGAAACTCGAAAGTAAGAAAGATTACCCATATCCTTTTAGAGAGAATCAACTAGAAAATTGATCGATAAACCGTCAGACTTGAGCATCATCATATCCTGTAACACATATACAAGTACATAAATGGTAACCCTGAGTGGTGTAGCAGAAGGGGAGACGTATCAACCCGAGAATTAGAGAAGCCGTGATGAGGGAGTACTATGCCCGTGGAGCTTGCTTCAGGTTATACATCGCCTTCCTAAGCTTGCAAACATAGTCAAGATAGTCCTATTCTAGGAAGCATGGACACCCCAAAACAGGGGCCGTATTCGTGTCAGACACTTGGGATACTCGTACACCCGAATGATTCTCCTAAACGTGCCAGACACTCCGGTTGGCATGTCCTCGTATTTTAGAGAATTTTATTAGACTGGACACTTCGGGGACAGTTGGAGGACACTTAATGAGACACGAAAGTTGCGCCTTAGTTTTTATTAGACTTTCACACGGGTTGTTTTATGAGATAAGTGAACTTTAAATGGGTAAAAATATAACTAAGGTAAAGTAGATACGATATATATGAGTAATTGATGTCTCAATGTAAGAAAATGTTACCCTTTTGAACGAAAAGTTCAAGTGAGGTTTTAAGTTCTCACATGTGACAACTTCAAGAGTATTCCCAGACACAACTCGTCAAACTCGAACCTACCTAAGTTACTCCTTTTTCTCTTCTCATTCTTTTACTTTATATGTGCTTTCCGTGATATTTAAGCTATAAACATAAAGAAGTTGGACCGAATATTTTATCATATCTCTTAATATAACAATTCAAATACATATAAAAATATAATAATAATAATCTTGAGGTATCCGTGCCGCGTCGTATCCTCATTTTTTTTAACTGACATATCCCGTGTCCGTTTCCGTATCGTATCCATACCTATGCTTCTTAGGTCCTAATCAATGAACCCGGGAAACTAATCAATGAAGACGTCCTCATAGAGAGTGCCCTGCACGAAAGCGTTATTAACATCCACCTGCTTAAGAACCCACTGGCGACTAACTACAAAAGAGATTGGACCGAGCTAAAGGTATCAACATAGTCAGCACCGGGTCTCTGATGAAATCCCTTGGCCACTAACCGTGCCTTGTAACGATCAACAAACTCATCAGGAAGCTACTTAATCCCAAAAGACCCATTTGCAGGCAACGACATTCTGCTTAGGTTACGGAGGGACTACATCCATTGCAGAGTGCCACTGGGGATTCTTGAGAGTCTGTAAAATAGTACTAGGTTCGATGTCAAGACCATATGGAGAGTATTTCGGGGTTGATTCAAGGACTCCAGATTTGAATCGAGTGGTCATGGGATGAGTAGAAGGAGGATGAGGGGTTGGTTTGGGTAGTGGAACTGATTGGGAGCCAGAAGCCTATTGTTGGAAAGACTGTGGGGAAGCGAGGACGAGTAGTGACAAGGTCCTGCACTGGAGGTGTCGCAAGCAAGAGTGCCGAAGGAGTGGTGGGAGTTGACGGGGGGAAGGACCGTGGCGAGGGACCTAACCCATCGGAGATTGATATGGAGGAGGGAAACTCATAGATTGGAAGGGGAAAGAAGACTCCACAAACTGAACGTGGCGTGAGACATATAGACGATGTAAAGTAAGATCAAAGACAAAGATACGCACTTTGCGTAAGAGAGTAGCCCAGACATACACAAGGTGATACCCGATGGATATCGTAGCAACAATTTGAGAAGTTGCGATCTCCAAGAGACTAAAAGAATAACGGGAAAAGATAAACTTGATTAAAGTAATTGTCTGAATGAATAAAAACTAAAAACTGACAGCCTAAGCATCTTATTTATACTATTAAAGCAATTTTTTAATAATTACCTAAAAACCCCATAAGTAATAGCAAAATACTAGTTTCCTAATACGACCATGATTCGTAATTCCTTAAGGACTTGTTTCTTAGTTTCATTAATGAGACGCTTCGGTTCGGTGCGCACGCGCGTCCCTTGTCTAACAAAGTGACTTATGGCGTTGTCTCTGCAATTGTATCCGAACCAGTACTAGCCGTTTCCGGTCTGTGTCTTCTAATTCGCTTGTGCTTGTATCACAAGGCATAGAGCAATCGTCGAGTTGACGGATGGAACAAGGGATAGCACAACCATCCAAAGATATGAAGTTTGCAGTAATTGGGAACTTGATGAAAAATGGATTCGAAGGGAGATGTCATGTTCCCAGAATGACTGAGGACAATTGTTGAGATAGACCGCATTAAAGAAGGCATAGTGTATCACCTGTGTTTTCATGACCGGAAATCGGGCCGGTGTCACTCTGCATCAAAGATAACTCTCGACATGCAAGGATATGCAAAAATGAAAACTTCAAAATAATCTGCCGGCATACAGTCCAAAACAATCTAAATCTCAAATCTTGCCTCAAACGCTGGCACACCAAACATTATTAAAATCATCTAAGTTGTCGAAATACTAAATGTCAAAATCATCAAATCGAACATCTACAGTTCACGCTTCCTCGCCCTTCACGCATTCCCAACATCATGACAGGTGGCGATTTTAAGAGAAGCCAAGCCGACACCACAGTAAAGAGATGATGAAGTATGAACAAGAATTTAAAAGAAGTTCATTCAAAACATACTCCAATTGTTAAACAACGGAAGAATTTTCAATAACAATCCTTTTTCAGTTATCAGTCTAATTCCATAATTTTTCAAGTTCCACAAGTTGTCCAGGGAACCATGTCCCCATCAAAATGACTTTAGCCCGAATTATGTCTCTCATATCAAGATGTATCCATGTTAATTATATATAACCGTAACCAGGCAGGTGTCATGTTCAAAAGATCAATTTAATTAAGTTGTAACGGGTACCAATCACAATCCAAATAAAATTTCCCGCCACCTATATCTTAAGTGTCGACACCCCCTTGAGGAGAAGTTATTGTCCCAAGAGAGTAGTATTAGGGGCAGCCCTGGGCCAATTGCAACTGGACTTAATAATTATGTAAGTGTCTGCCCCACAGACGGCCATTGCCCACATAAAGTTGGTTGTGCGCACCACCGATGGCCGGAGCCATGACAATAGCATATCATATTCCCCCGTACAACAAAATTCCACTTTACGATACATACGTCTTTTAATTCGTGTGCCAGTAAAAAAAAGTTCTTCCAAAACTGGTAGTGGTTTCCAAGTATAGCATGATTTCGCAAATAACACGGGTAAGACATGAAGAGAAAGAACGACAAGCTAGGCATATCACCCTTACTCAAGTAATGCAGTAATGTAGCTCCTAAACGTAAACGTAGCCTTCGTCTTGGAACTCGTCCCTACAAGTTTATAAATTTTAATCAGTTCCAAGCTCATTAACACGTGTAAATTCAAAAATGCTATGCATGATACGCATGCCCTAATTCCTAGTTGACTGGGTAAGGTGAGTTCAAACTCGATTACAAGACAAACCAATTTCTCTTTATTTATTAGGAAACGAATTTGTAACTAGTTAAACAATATCCATAATATATATTTATAAAAACACATTAGTTATTATTTATAAATAAAAGAACGCTATATTTATATTGCAACTATTTAATACTAATGTTTGCGTTTCGGAAAAAGGGTCATTATTCATTAATTAGTTAAGAAAATAACAACTACTACTAGTTAATATTTACTATATATACAGGGGCGGAGCCATGTAGGGGCACGTGCCCCCCAAAATTTTCCAAAAACACTAGATAATCCTTAATTTGTAAAAAAAAAAAAAGAATTAACCCAGCCTTAGTACATATGGAAAAGTGCCCACCTTCTTCTCAAAGGCGTGCCAGTGGAGTTTGTAAAAGGTTTTGCCTAAAACCAAAGTGTCGCAGGTTCGAGTCTCCCAATGCGCACTTTCAATTTTTCTCCCAAGCACTTTGTTTCTCTTTGACTGCTTACGTATGTTTTTAATTGTTTGGCCGAGATTTATGTAATTTAGATTTTTAGTGCCCGGTTTTTCATCGCTTTGTACATTAGGTGTATGAATGTTCAGTTAGAGTATTTAATTGAACATTAGAGGTTGAGGCGTAGGTGGTTTGGCACCATGATGTCGGGAATGCATGAAGGGTAAGGAAGCCTGAACTAGTAGCCGTTTAAGTTGATGTGGTAATTAGTACTTAGACGATTTTAATAATGTTTTGTATGCGTGGGTTTGAGGCAAGATTTGGAGTTTAGATTGTTTTGGGCCCGTGCACTTACATGTCTTATTTGGATGCATTTCTTTGATGTTTCCACTTTTGAATCTCCTTGCAATGCGAGAGTAATCTTTGATGCGGAGTGATACCGACCCGGTTATCGGTTTGGAAACCCGAGGTGTTACTCATAGGGGCAGTAGGAAAGAGGGACTGACACATGGTGAAGAAGAGCAAGTCCAGTGTCAAGAATGTGGCGATGGCGCTTGGCATACCCATTCTGCTCGGATGTATGGGGTGGCGTAGATAAGTGAGTGATGTCGTGAGTGGAGAGATACGGACGAAGCGCATAAAATTGGCATCTGTTGTCAATA
The DNA here is from genome assembly GCA_023055425.1 of Linanthus parryae. Taxonomy (NCBI): domain Eukaryota; kingdom Viridiplantae; phylum Streptophyta; class Magnoliopsida; order Ericales; family Polemoniaceae; genus Linanthus; species Linanthus parryae. The sequence goes on from JALGPY010000006.1 coordinate 8,069,549, forward strand.
TAAAGGGTTTTGAGTGTAAGATTGTATTTGAGGAGTGCGCGAAATCGAATGAAGGTATCTTGAGATTTATGTCTCAAACAGTAGAGTCAAACGTATTTGGCAAAATGATCGACAAAGCTAATGTAATACTTCATTTCATCATGAGAAAAGCCATGAGACGTCCAAGCATCAGAAAACACAAGTTCTAGAGGTCGCAAGGTCTGTAAACTCGAATCAGAAAAGACTAGCTTATGACTCTTCGTGCACTCGCACGCATTATAGGATGAAAAGAACGATTACAACCTGACAGAGAACTTAGAAAACAAGTGCTAACAAATTGGATGAGCAGGATGGCCAAGATGATGATGCCACTAGAGAGCGGACAGACAAGACTAAGAAACGAGTGACAAGGAGGAAGCAGAAGAAGCTGGCCACTCATAGACAGAGTCTTTAAGTGGACTGTCAGGAGGATCACCGTTGTGGTACGATCCTTCAAGACAAAACCAGAAGAAGAGAATTCAGCAGTAAGGTTGTTAGAAGAGCATGACTTAGAAATATAGATAACATTTTTTGGTTGGAACACAAAGAGCATCACATCATAAAAAGGAACGGGAGTATAAGGAGAGTGACACCAAACTAGTATGTGTGATTGTTGGGGTTGTGCCATCACCAATCATGACATCAGCAGAGTGCTGATAGGGCTGATGCAAAAATAGATTATCCAAGTCAGCTCTAATGTGGTGTGTAGCCCTCGCATCAAGTAACCAAAGTCCGAGAGGATGGACCAGCAAAAGCCGTGGCTACATGAGCCCTTGGGATCCATTGAGAGGAGGCCGTGTAACTGGAAAAGGGACACAAAGGCGTCACGAGTGGTAGTGGGGCCACGTTGTAGAAGCCAACCACGGATGCGGTTGGCATGAGAAGGGATTACGGCTGTTGGGCCAAGGCCGAGTCAGAGATGCTGGTGCAGGAAGGCCCCCTAGAAGGGATTACGGCTGTTGGGCAAAGTGCCCACGGCCCTGTCCTCGTCCAGTCAGACTAAAGCTGGTGTGGGCGGAGACAGGTGTCGAGAGATCGGCTGCCAAAGGAGGTTAAGAGATGGACATCTCCTTATGAGTGAGTTTTTGAAACAGTTCTTCGAATCAACAGGTGCATAGATTTCATTTAGGCTTTCCAAAACTTTTTCAGTTAAGTATGTTTCATACATTGGTTTGCCAAGGGCTAACTCATCTGCCTTTTCCTTGACAAAGTACATGTCATCGGAGATCGACTTGTTACCTCTGAAGTGGTCGTTTTACATGACTCGTTGCCGGCAGTTTGCAGGAAGAAGGCGCCGATGTTTGATGGAGAAGAGTGGTAGAGGGCAACGTCTGTGCACGGGTTCAATAGGGAACAGATTGTAGCAGGAGATATATTTTACTATCTGCTCTGATACCATGACAAGGTTTGGAGAATTAGGTTTAGATACCCCTAGGGATACAAAGGTAAATTTGTAATTACTACTAATATAATTATTTATCTCCTATACCTCATTTATTTCCATTGTTGTCCTGATGTACCTTTTTGAGAAGAGACGATAATGCTAACAAAGAAGGTAATGGAAAGCCTTATAGACATTGTCAAAGTATTGAGTCCTGAAAAGGATCTCTTATAAACAGATGATGCTTTCTTTAGTAGCACAATGGTCTTATTTGCATTTGCACCGAAGTGGTAGCTGAACATTTAGTGCCAGTGGAAGATGCTAATGCAAATTACACAATGGTGCTAGTAAAGTAATTATATGTGGTTACAATTTTTCAGAACAATCTACAATATTTATTGTGGTGCCGCTGATTTCCAACTATTCTTATGTAGATAGTAGACAGTTACATAACACACATTGCTCCAAACTTTTACTAAGTAGGCACTTATTTTCTTTACTGAACACCATTGTCTCATTCGCAACTAAATGGTAGCAGATCATTTACTGCTAGTCTAGTTGAAGAATGTTTAGATGAGTCTCTTATACGTAGGTTCTATTTTTTTGAGATTGGTATAGTTGTTAGCTGAACTTTTCATTTGCATATGTTATCCTTGGGTCATCTATGAATTTCTACGGGAAGCTCGACGATTGTAAACAAACTATATATATGTGCTGCACGTTTTGCAGGACATTATGGAAGTTGTTGTTTTTTTGTCTTGCTGTATGATTATACTCCTAGATGTTATATCCAGAAGTAGAGTGTTATTTCCCGTGCTTAAGCCAATGTACTTGGAAATATGAATTAATCTCTGTCCAGGTGAAGAGATGCAACTATGTGTTCACTCTTGAAAATACTAATTGGTGTTGCCAGTTGATCTCAGAATGTCTGTTGGGCGCCACGTTTTCAGTTTCCTTGTGAGCACGTCCACACATTTGATTGGATGCACGAGCAGAAATACCTTCTATTCATATAAGCGTAGCATTGGTCGCGTGAGGTATTTTTGGGTTGTGTTAACCCTCATTTATATAACTAGACAAGTGCAGGTTCTACTTGATGAACCCACTAGGTCTTGCGATGGAAATGGAACAGAGAACTTCCTGTAGAAAGCATGATTAGTACTACCTCCGTTTCTCCTGAATCTTCCAAATTGTTTTTCGAGGGTCACTTTGACCAGGTGATTTGGATAGCAAAACGATGCAATAATTTGGTAATCTTTTCACGGTGTTGTAGAGTGAGAATTTGGTAATCTTTTCAGGGTGACTCTACAACACCATGAAAAGATCACCAAAATCTTGCATCGTTCTACTATCCGAAACATCGGTCAGACAGAGAACTTCCTCTTATTGTCATTGTGCAGGTAGTATTTTGGTGGATGCGGCCTGGAAAGCGGCTTCCTTTGTCAGGATAGCATTGGGTGTCATTCTCTTGGATGGGCAGGGAAGAGCTGACTCTATGTCCAGGATAGCAATGCTTCTGCTTTACACATTGTGGATTTCACTATTTGTTCCGAACGTCTCAATGCTGTTCTTTCTTCTCCTGCAGGACACTTGACTCCCGTTCTTGTGAGGATGAACCCATCATTGCCAGACTTCGACAGGAAGCTTCCGAGTTGGTATTTTGCTTGATCCAGAAGACCCCTAGGTCCGAGGTAGCTAATGCTCATGGCCTAGCATCCGGCATTCGTCTTAGTGACATCTGGGTTTTGGTTTGTACTATGGTCATAGTATATCCTTTTTGGGCTGATGTGCATAGTTATGGGCTGGTTCCGGGTCTTGGTCTCTTAGGGCGGTTGTAGTTTGTGTAGTCTCTTTTGGTCCTCTCGTTGTTGGTCCGTCATTCGTAGTGCACTGATTTCAACAAGTTTTCTTTTGTCTAAAAGTATCTGTTAAGAGACATCAATTTTATCAATTTAGTATTTTTGTTGAATTATATTTACTGTTTTTGAACGGATACAAAAACGTCAAGTGTAGATGCTATATTTGGCACATATTATCTACTAGTGCTAGCTAAGATTGATCTCCCAATGCAATACATTCTCAGTTGCTACAAGCCTACAATTGTCTTTGCTTCTTTTGGTATGTGTAGAATTTTTCATTTTACTGAAAGGTTGGAGTATTTAGAACAAAAATTATCGAGATTGTAAGTTCAAACCCTAACTTGCCATAACACGAAGAACACTAGAGAGAGAAGAGAGCAGAAAGCTGTGAAAATTAGATTCAATCTCGAGAATGAGAAGTTACAGAGAAGACACCAATTCGTTACACATCAACCAATCAGAAAAGATATTAGTAACTAACTCTCTGATTAACCTCAAGACACCGTTCTAGTAAAACGAAATGAAAGGCTAAGATTAGAAGATAGAATCTTCATCGAACGACAGTTGCTCAATCTGGCATTCAGGTCATCAGTTTGGCAGTGAGTTCAAATCAGTCCTTCATTTCTTTATTGATGATTTAGAAGGAAATGTAGGTGTCTAATACGCCCCCTCAAGTTGAAGAGGGGTGGCATAACACCTTTTGCAATTTGGTCTTCACTAGACAAGTGTTGAAGCTGCACTTCATTGGCTTGAACGAGGTCTTTAATGATGTGGCAATCAAGCTCAACATGTTTGGTTTTATCATGACAAATGGGATTATGACCCATATGAATGGCAGAAGAGCTGTCAGAGCAAAGAAAAGGAATACCACTGATAGGAATGTGCAGCTCTTGAAGAAGAGACATAATCCACTTGACTTCACACACCAAATGAGCCAAACTCTTGTATTCAGCTTCAGCTGAGCTTCTAGCTAACACAGTCTGCTTCTTTGACCTCCATGAAACCAAGGCAGTGCCAAGAAACAACATGTACCCAGAAATTGATCTTCTAGTATTCAAACAACCTCCCCAATCAGCATTTGCATAGGCTGTGAGGGTGAGAGAAGAAGTAGAAGTACAGGAGAACACAAGGTCATAATCTGGAGTAGCTTTGAGATATATGAGAACATGATGTGCTGCAGATAAGTGTTCTTTGGTGGGATGAGCAACAAACTGAGAAAGTTTGTGAACTCAGAAGGTGATGTCAGGTCTACTGTTGCAGAGATACAATACTTTTTCAATGAGCTTCCTGTAACTACTAGCTGCTTCATCATTTAAAAGGTCTTCAATAGATTGACTGAGCTTACAAGCAGGAACCATAGGAGTGTAAGCCAACTTGCAGTTGTCATAACCAGTCTGTGCAAGAATCTCTAAGAGAAATTTGTGCTGACTTAAGAAGAAAGCTTGAGGCATTCTTTGCACTTCAAAACCAATGACATGGCGATGAACCAAATCTTTGAGTTTGAAATGGTCATTCAGTGAGTGTTTGAACTTGTCTAAAGCTGTGACATTGTTACCTGCTAGTAAAATGTCATCAACATAGACTAGCAGTAACATAATGATGTCTCGTGAAATCTTCACAAACAAGGTGTAGTCTGATTTGCATTGCACAAAGCCAAATTGTAAAATAGTAGTAGAGAATTTCACAAACACTTGCTTAAGGCTTGCTTCAGACCATATAATGATTTCTGCAGCTTGCAGACTAGTGTCCCTGAACTAGAGTTTTTGACATTGTAACCATCTGGAGCTTCATTTAAACTTCTTCATGCAAATCTCCATGGAGAAAAGCATTATTAACATCCAATTGCAGAATTGTCCAGCCTTGATAAACTGAAAGTGCAAGCGAAACCCTGAATGTGACAAGTTTAGCAACTTTAGAAAAAGTCTCAAAATAATCTAATCCCTCTGTTTGAGTGAAGCATTTGGCAACAAGCCTTGCCTTATACCTCTCAATTGTACCATATGCTCTATACTTGATCTTGTATACCCATTTACACCCCATCGTAGAGTGAGTAGGAGGCAAAGTAGTGATAATCCATGTATTGTTAGCTTGAAGATCTTGAATCTCTAAGTTCATGGCTTGAACCCATGATGGTTCTTGTGATGCATGCTTGTAGGTAGATGGTTTTGTGGGAGCGCAAACACTATTCAACACAAAACTATTACATATTGGAAAAGCTGTGACTTTTGCAGGACCCAGAACACAATCTTGTGGGTGAGATGGAAGCTTTGAAACCCTAGTGCTTTGTCTGAGAGGAACTGGATGAACTAACACTTCTCTGTATGATCTGGTGGATGAAGCAGGAGGTGATATACTTGTGTGAACAATCTCTGTAGGAGAAGAGGAGGAAAAAGAAGTGGAAGGTGTAGTAGTTATAGGATTACGGACATTGTGAGGCAAACTCCAGATATTAAAAAGGTCTTGAGAATCTGTCTCCTTTTGAGAAAATGAAAATAGATCTTCATGAAACACAACATTTCTAGAAATGATAAATGTGTGGGTTGAAAGATCATAAACTTTGTAATTAATTTGACTCCAAAGACATATCCCACAAATACTCCTTCAACAGCTCTTTGATCAAATTCGCTTCTTCCTTGAAGAAGGGTGGAAGCAAAACATAAGCAGCCAAAGACCTTAAATTGGCTGTAATCAGGTACCTTGCCACAAAGCAACTCATATTGAGATTTGCCTCTAGTTTTGGGAGAAGGCACTCTATTGATCAAATATGTTGCAGTAAGCACACAATCACCCAAAAATCTAATTGGCATCCCAGACTGGAATTTAAGTACTCTAGCCATATTCAAAAGATGTTGATGTTTTCTCTCCACCACAGAGTTCTGTTCTGGTGTGTCAACACAACTGTGCTCACGTACTGTTCCATGCTTCAAATAGAAATCTTGTATATTCAGTTCTGGTGCATTGTCTGACCTTACCCTCTTGATTTTGACCTGATAGTGTGTAGCTACCATGTGATAGAACTATGGAATGAAAGTACTAACTTTAAATTTGTGTGTCATGAGATAAACCCAAGTAACCCTTGTAGCATCATCTACTAAAGTTAGGAAAAATCTGTGTCCAGAATATGTAGGCACTTTATAAGCATGAGCCACAAATGGCAATTTCTTTTGTTTAGCTAGAGGAAAAATATCACACTGCAATTTTTCATCATGAGAATTCATGCCTGATAAGTGAGAGATTTACCTTTCATGAAAGATGGATGTGCTAGTCTTCTATGTCATAATGTAGCTGTACTTGTGCCAGAAACAGCTAAACCTCTTATCTGAGTTGCATTTTGAATGGACAGAACATAAAGACCTCCAATTCTCTTACCCACACCAATGACTTGATCATGCTTCTTACGAACACAAGTATTTTCTTCACAAATACATATACAACCAGGAATAGTGGTAAGCTGTGAGATAGAAATAAGATTGAACTGAAAAGTGGGAATGCAGAGCACATTATTCAGTACTAAATCATGAGTGAGTTTGACTGTCCCAACATGAGTTACTTAAGCAGTTAGACCATCAGGTATATGCACCACAGTGTTAGCTATACCCCTAGCATTTGTGAACATATTCAAATGGGTGCACATATGATCAGTTGCCCCACTATCCAGAATTCATGAATTGGGTAAAAATTCTCCATTAATGCTAGCATAAGTCTGCAAAGAACAAGAGCTGATGACACCTCCCATAAAATGAGAATGATCAAATGAAGAATTAGCATGATGAGAGGGTGATTCCACAGAAGTAACAGAATAAGGAGAGACTGATCCTGCATCACTTGCAATACCTTGACCACCACTCTTTGAGACCAAATGTGTATTTAATAGATTCATGAGTTGTTATTATTGTTTTTTCAAAGTGACTGTCTTGTTAACAGTGTCACCAGATGTGGTATTGAGATGCTGATTAACTGTAGATGTTGTAGTTAATCCAGAGAGAGTCACATTGTGAGCTCTTGACTTGGTGAACTTGAAGTCAGGTGGGAAACCATGTAACCTGTAGCAATTAGCTTTAACATGACCCTCATGTCCAAAATGATGAAAAACTAATTTTCCATTAGGAACTCTACCACCAAAACGTTGCCCTGAGCCTTGATCCATGATGCTTCCACCAGAACTAGTACCACTGGAATTAGGACTCTTGTGAAAATTGACTGAGTTAGAACTAGAATTATGAGCATACATAGCCATGTTTTGAGAGGCATTGGACACATGCTTAAGCTGCATTTGTCTTTCTTGTTGAATTACTTTTGCAAAAAAAACACATTAAGTTGAGGAAGGGGTTCTGTAAGAAGCAATTGATCTCTAACAATTAAATAATGTTCATTAAGGCCCATTAGAAACTGCATCACTCTATTTTCTTCTTGAGCTTGTTTAAGCTTACTATTGACATTACAACTGCATGCAAGACATACACAACTAGGTAGTGGCTTATAATTGCTCAACTCATTCCAAAGTGTCTTCAGCTTTGTGAAGTAAGCTGTGATAGACATATATGACTGTCTCAAGCATGAGATAGACAATGAAATCTGAAATAAACTAGGAAGATTTCCTTGAGATAACCTTTCCATGAGATCTAACCATACTTCTCTAGAGCTAGATCTGCAAATTACACTACAAGCAATATCCTTAGAGATTGAATTGAAAAGCCATAACATGATCATTCTATCACACCTCCTCCACAAAGAGTACATCTCATATCCAATTTCAGGTGTTGAAATGGTTCCATCAACAAACTCCAATATGTTCTTCGTCTCTAAGGCCACAATCATTGACATATGCCAAGAATGAAAATTATCACCAGAGAGAGGTATAATAACAAGGAGATTACCCGAACTATCTCAATGATGAAGATAGAAAGGAGAGTGCGGATCTACCGCTACCGTCGTTGAGCCAGAAGAATCAGACTTCGGTGGTGTGAGCGCCATGACCGAATTACCAGAAGCAAGACAAATTCACACTCAGATCTCAGAATGATGAATCAATCATCAACAACAAATCAGCAACCTCTCGAACCAGGCTCTGATAACATATCGAGATTGCAAGCTCAAACCCTAACTTGCCATAACACGAAGAACGCTAGAGAGAGAAGAGAGAAGAAAGCTCTGAAAATTAGATCCAACCTCGAAAATGAAGAGTTACAGGGAAGAAGGGAGGGAAAACCCTTTTAAACCAATTCGTTACACATCAACCAATCAAAAGAGAGATTAGTAACTAACTTGCTGATTAACCTAACAACACCGTTGTAGTAAAACGAAGTGAAATGATAAGATTAGAAGATAGAATCTTCATCGAACGGCAGATTCTTAATCTTGCATTCTGGTCATCAGTTTGGCAGTGAGTTCAAATCAGTCATTCTTCATTTCTTTATTGATAATTTAGAAGGAAATGTAGGTGTCTAATAAAAATAACTTCTCTTTACGGGTCACAAGGTGGGAGACGAATTTGTCACTCACTCCTCGCTATGTCAAAAGGGCAACTGAAAGAGGTAGTAGTACTAAACTTTTTTTAAATCATCTTCCAAAATTCCCGAAAGAGAAGTTTTCATAGATTACAAGGTAAGACTAAATTGTTAATCACTTCTCGCTAGGTCTAAAGGCCGTTGAAAAGAGGTAACAGTTTTGCTGAATTTATTTTGTTTCTCTCCACTTTTCAACTGTTGCAAAGGAAGTTTTGTAGATTGTAGGTCAAAAGAACAAAGAAATTAAATGAACTTAGAGGTAAGGAGTAACATTGGATTTATGGGAGCAATGTAAAGTAATCTCTAACTTAATTTTTATTTTATTTAGAAGATGGTGCTAATAAAGAAAGTAATTCTAAGAAAAAGGAAAAATAAAGAAAGAAAGTAAATTCTCCTTCAAAAGAAAGAAAGTAGATATGATCAACATCTACCTACAACCATGTAGAAGGAAAGTCATACTTCATTCATGTTTACAACTTAGGGCTACTATATGGATGCTGCGATGTTCTGAAAATTTCTTTTGAAAATTCACATAAAACTATTTAGTAAAGTTCTTTTTGAAATAAAAACTAAATAGTGAAGTTAAAATATAACCAACCTTGCAAAACTACTTCTAACATTTGTTTTTCATAACTATTGTTTTATACTCTTTGAAAGTGTTGGAATGACGCTAGCAAATACGATAGAGTAAATACAATATGATATTAATATAAATAACATCATTTATCCCTGCATATGTGTATCAAATGTTATAGACTACATTTCCTAAAAATAATTATAGACTGCATTATTTATCCCCGCATATATTAATAATTAGTGATAATAGTATTAAAAATTTATTTGGGTCTTTTTTTTTAGGGGTAGTGCTCTAAACGCATAGAGAGTCCACTAATTAATAATATAATACACATATTACTTAAAATTATATAACTGTCCTCTAATTCAATTTGGGATCCCATAGAAGTTGAGAATTCGATAGCACATTGAATTGTCATCCACTGCCGCTTCATTATTCTATTAGCGAAAAATATTGAAGCAGGCCTACTTCACAGCATTGGCCCAAAGCATATCACAGAAGGCCGGTGTTTACTTAAGGAGTCAAGCTAAAATATCTCTCTAAACTCATAACAACGTAATGTAATTAGCTCACTGTTATAAGGGAACATATGTAATTTTCCATCTACTACAAACCCTAGCATCCCTAACGTACGATCCTACCATTACAATCCAGCCGTTGGATTGCCTTGTATATAAACGGCTCTTCGGCGTTAGGGTTCATTAAGTCGGCTCTAAATATACACTGCACCGTTTTTTCTCTCTCCATTGTTCTTCATCTTTTACATTTCTCTTCAGGAATCAAACGATTCTTTCATACTCATATTGGAGAAGATTGAACTCTCTCATTCTCTCTCTCAAACGGTTCCATAGAGAAATAAGTGATTTCGAGTAACTCTGAAAAATTACCGACGAAATCTTCGTTTCCACCGCCAATTTAACACCTTCAAAGATCGCTAAATCTTCTGCCTCTCTCGGAGCCGAACCGTACGGCAGTCTTATTCCTCTACCAGCGATGAGGAGACCGTTTTCATCTCGTACAACCACTCTGGCACTGGAGAACTGCATCTCCTGGTTCCAGCTAGCGTCTGTTGATCTCGAGCCAATTTGGAGGCGGTTTAGACCAGAGCTTTGCCGGAGAAGGGGGAATGTGATTCGGTGGAGCCTCCCCTAAAGCATGCATGTTAAGATCTATAAAAGCTAAGTTTGTCAACACTTCTTCTTTTAACTGATCTGCTTCCTTTCTTGTATTTTATGGATCACTTGGTTTCTGTTGTGCCAAATTGAAGAAATTCCCAAGGAAAATTTGATTTTGTCTTCTTTTTACAGATGAATGAAAGTGGTCGGGAACCACTCTAAGAAGGGAACGGCTGTATTATCACAAACTGGAAGATGAAGAAGGCTTTTCCACAGGTCCTTTGAAGTTTGGCATCTGCGAAACAAGTGGGTCTCGGTCTCTTCCTCTACACCACATATTGTTCTTTTCAGATTCGATCTAATAGGGAGCCCCTTATGCATGACTCTCCAGATAGGATAAATAAATCTTTTTGGTACCTTTTGTTTCCAAAAACTGTTCCACCATGAATTTCCCAGATCGGAAGAACCTTCAATCTTGTTCGAAGATTTCCTTTCAACCATTTGGTACCCAGATCTAACAGAATAAATACAATTTTCTTCATGATGCTAGAGAAGATTATCCGGTTCTGGAGATGGGGGAAAGCTGATGCGAAGGACTTCGGCCACATCCACATGTTAAAGGTGAAGTTGGAGGGCAGAGTTATTCCAGGTATGCACATGACTTTTGAGTAAATCTTGACGTGCTTTTTTTTTTTTTTTTTTTTTTTTTGGTTGTAGTAACATGCCTGTTTTACGTGAAGATAGTAGACTAAATTGTATTTGTTGCAACAGAGTGCGACACGAGCACGACAAACGAAAAAGAACAAACATTGAGATTTAACGTGGTTCACTAGCGATCACATTATCTACGACAAAGAAACTGCTTGTTTATTACGGAATGAGGAAATTAGAATACAACTGCTGATACACTCACTAGTCTATACAAAGCGAGAGTATATATATATATATATATATATATATATATATATACATATATATATAGGCAAATAAACCCTAACTCGATAGGCGAGTAAAGACTAGCCCCGAACCAACTCGTGAGAGTTCCTACCACTCGTTCGAGTTGGAAACTTGATCGCACAAGTTCCTACTCCAACTCGTGCGAGTTGCAGTAGAATTTGTGCAAACTCGCACGAGTTCCTGTTGAAGATCCACTCATGCATCTTCTCCAGATTTGTATTCTTCCCTCTCTAACTAGTACGAGTACCTAGAGTTGTCAAACGGGCCCGTTAACCGCAATTAACCCGAAAACAACCCTGAATAACCGAGTTTCGTGTAACCGAAACCGATCCCGGGCCCGATATGAACGAACCAAGACGAAAACCGAAAGGTTCGGGCTAGGGCCGGTTAGACCTTCTCTGGAACCGTGAACCCGCCCGGTTTAAACCGAGCTCAACCGATAAATGAGCCCGGCTTGTAACCGCTCGGTTGATTGAACCGAATTGGCCCCTTTACCATCACTTTTGAGTTGTGACCATCCAAAAATATATTTTTAACCGGCCCGAGCCGAACCGAAAAGTTATACCCGGTAACTGTTACACGGGTTGGGCCAGTTAAAGGGTATGTGAAATTTTCCAGGCCAATTAACCTTAACTGAGCTTGAATCGTTCGAGCCCGAACCGAGTCGATTGGTTCAAGATTTATCGAGCCGGTTTCAGTTTTTATTAACCGAATTTACAAGTCTATAAGTATCTGCTAGGACTTGATTCAAGGCATCCTAACAATGCTGATGGAGTTGTTCTAGATTCATGTTGATGGATGCATGTGCATCAACATGAATCTAGAACAACTCCATCAGCATTCAAAATTATTCAAAGTCCTCGAATTAGCATCACTGATGATTCAAAAAAAAAACATAACTTATTCTTTAGGGCGACTTATTATTATGTCTACATTAGCAAATATACTCCCATTTAAAGTTCTTTCGCAATTGGTTCATCTGCAAAATAGAACCATGAACAACAACATAACCTTTTTCTCCTGTAATTGGTTCTTGTTGGTTATCATGCATTCCAATTCGCAGACAAAAGTCCCTCAAACACCTCCCAAAGAACTCCAAAGGGGTTGCCGCCACTGCCGCCGCTCTCCATCTACTCAATCTGCACACCACCATTTTGTCTCCATCTAAAAAGGCTTTAGTAATGCCACCCTAATGCTATAATTACTTCTTACTGGTATCGTTTAATTAATTCTTAGTTAACTATTGCATAAGGTTTGATTCATTGAACAATTTATGCCCTTTAGTAAATGTTACTACCCTTTAGTAAAACGGTTACTTCCCATTCTTGTTTGGCATTGAATGGTGAGACAAAGGAAATTATTTCTTTCACTGCTTTTTGACATAGACCCGTGAAATTTATTTCGAAATGGGTAAGAAGTAGATGCAAACAATTTGTGAAAATGTTTTTCCCAATAATTGATAGAGGATACGAACAGAACAAAAATCAGTAAAATTGTAATCTCTTTTCAATAGTCTTTTAATCTCGGGAGGAGTGAGCAAGAAGGGTACAAACGAGTTTAAATGTAACAGTTGCTACTAAACTCGTTTGTATCCTTCTTTCTCACTCCTCCCGAGATTGAAAGACTATAGAAAAGAGATTAGAGTTTTACTGATTTTTTTTGTATCCCGTTATCATCTATTGCGAAAAACATTTTCACATATTGTTTCCATCTACTTATTACCTACTTCAGAATAAGTTTCACAGGTCTAGGTCAAAAAGCAGGGAGATTAAATACTTTCCTCTCTGTATCGCCATTTAATGCCAAACGGGAGTTGAAAGTAACCGTTTTATTAAATAGTAGTAATATATACAGTTAGTTAGAAAATTGTTCAATGAATCAAATTTTTGAAATATAGATAAACATATTGGGCATAAATTTAATATTCGATACAGAGAGAAAATATTTATTTTTCCTGCTTTTTTGACCTAGGCCTGTGAAACCTATTTTGAAGTAGGTAAGAATTAGATGAAAACAATATGTGAAAACATTTTTCCCAATAGATGATGATGGGATACGAACAAAAATAAGTTTCTATAATCTTTTGATCTCGGGAGGAGTGACAAGATGGATACAAACGAGTTTAGCTAAGTGTTTATAATGATCTTTCAGTCAAGTTTTGTGTGCGCGTGTGTGTGTGGGGGGGGGGGGGGGGGGGGGGGGCATTGCAATTTGGGTATCACGAAGGCAATTTAGCCAAGATGGCATTTAAAGGAACCCAAAATACCTCGCACAGCTGATGCTAATTGGCATTTTGAAGACAGAGCTCATAATTGCATCTCTTAAAGCCTGAACAATGAGAAAAAGTGTTCAGTCACACAGTGAGACTAAATGCAAGTTCTCATAATCTTCCAAACGCATGATTGTTGACTAGAAATTCCTGATTGTTGACTAGAAATTCCTTAGATGACCCAAGGGTTGGACGTGCAAATGAAAATTTTAGGTAACAACTTTGCTAATCTCAATTCAATAGAACCAGACATAGAAGAGAATAAAGATTTGTGTGTCACAACACAATCATGCGAGACCATGATACAAGCGCACACAAAAGTCAAGTTGAGTGACTCGAATCTTAAAAGAACCTTATGTAACATTTGTATCCATGTACCCATGAAAGCAGCTTGGTTCCAACATTCTACCTACATTTCCCACAAATTAGGCAACCAAAAGATGGTTCAGATATGGCATTTCAGCAAAATAGAGTTTCATTCATCAACCATTCCTTAGCCTCGTCCAATGTGCTTCAGTACCAAAAATCACCCGGGAAGGAAAATGTCCCCATTTCATGCTTACAATCTTCAAGACATCTGTTTATAATTACCTCTACAAAACTCTAAACATAGAGCATTGATCAATTATAACTAAGATTTTATGTTGGATACAATCAAGTTGGTTTCATACTGAGGGTTCACTAGACTTCTAAAATCAACACATTCAAGAGTCCCAACTGTCTACCAAGAGGCATTGTAGTACTGGTACATCCCAGGTGGACTTTACCCAGGATCGTCCCTCCCTTTAGGCCAAGTAAGACTCCGCCCAGGGCCCTACTAGAGGGAGGGGCCTCAAAATTGTAAAACTTTTGGGGGTGCGGAGGCACCCTCCGACGAGGCAGTCTGACCTTCTTCCGCCCCATCCCACACCACCCCTTGGCGTTTCCCCTAGATGTGTTGTTCAGCCTCCTATGGTTGAACCCTCACGGCAGAGGCAATCTCTTCGCCCGTTTCTGCCTCATCCGGTGGTTGATTTCCCACCGGGGGGTCAATCGCCCAATTTGGCTTCCCCTAGCCGGTTTAAGTTTCGGGTGCCTAATCCCGCTCGGCGGAGGCAATCTCCTCAAGTTAGCCACCCGAATCTTAATCCGGCGGAGCTCCGATGCAGACCCAACCAGTCTCCGGTCCCTGGGTCTGCATCGGAGACGGATCCGGTTGTCGACAACCTCTTCTCCTCTCCTCCTCCTCTGCCCGAGCAGGTGGCGGAGAACTCTCCTTTGGTGCCTTCCAAAGTGGCACATGATTACCGAATACTCAAACGCAAACAAGCTTCCTAAACAGAGCCGCCACAACCAATCGAGAAGACGGCGGATGATGATGGTGGCATGACAGCCCAAGAGCTACCACAACCAATCAAGCCAGAAGACGGCGGATGATGGTGGCATGACAAGCCAAGAGGCACCACAACAAACCAGAGAAGGGGCGGAGGATGATGGTGGCAAGAAGAGAGCCAAAGAGCCACCACAACCAACCAGTGAAGGCACGGCGGAGGATGGTGGCAAAGATTCCCAAACAGGGCCAATACAACCAACCAATCAAGCCACTCTGGATGGATCATCCAGCGGTGGAGGCGAAGCTCCGGCGACCCAACCACCTGCACCTGAACCTAAGGTGAAGGTGCCTAAGCTGTCACTGGCCCTTACGCTGAGGGAGATTGCGTAGGACCTGTACTCAATGGGCATAATAACAAGGCCTACACGGAGGAGGACTAAGAAGAGGCCCACAATTCTCCAGAACCACCTTGATGTAAGTACCCTTTTTTCTTTCTTTGATCAAAGATATTTTTTTAGTGTTATTATCATTTCCCTTGTTACTAACATTGTTTGTTTTTCTCTGATATGCAGCGTCTCGTCCCTGAATCGCAGCTGGAGATGTCACTCCGTCGAAGTACAAAGTGTTCGAACCCAGATCAAAGGTATAAAAGGTTTCTTTCCATTTGAATGAATCATAGTTCTATGTTATGCATTGTGGGTATATGAAATGGTGGTGTGCAGGGTTACTAGATGGAGAGCGGCGGCGGCGGCAACCCCTTTGGAGTTGTTCTAGATTCGTGTTGATGAATGCATGTTGCTTATGTTCGTATGAGGTCTCTTGCGGCGTAATGTTAGTTATTGACCGTTTATTCCGTTAGTTGTTGGATGGTCGGCATAAATGAAGTAGATTTACCTGCTTTTGGTAAAAAGCATCAATACCAAAATCAGGTAAATCTACTTCATTTATACCGACCATCCAACAATTAACGGAATAAACGGTCAATAACTAACATTACGCCGCAAGAGACCTCATACGAACATAAGCAACATGCATTCATCAACACGAATCTAGAACAACTCCAAAGGGGTTGCCGCCGCCGCCGCTCTCCATCTAGTAACCCTGGACACTACCATTTCATATACCCACAATGCATAACATAGAACTATGATTCATTCAAATAGAAAGAAACCTTTTATACCTTTGATCTGGGTTCGAACACCTTGTACTTCGACGGAGTGACATCTCCCAACTGCGATCCAGGGACGAGACGCTGCATATCAGAGAAAAACAAACAATGTCAGTAACAAGGGAAATGAAAATAACACTAAAAAAAGCTTTGATCAAAGAAAGAAAAAAGGGTACTTACATCAAGGTGGTTCTGGACAATTGTGGGCCTCTTCTTAGGCCTTGTTATTATGCCCATTGAGTACAGGTCCTCCGCAATCTCCCTCGGCGTAAGGGCCAGTAACACCTTAGGCACCATCACCTTAGGTTCAGGTGCAGGTGGTTGAGTCGCCGGAGCTTCACGTCCACCGCTGGATGATCCATCCAGAGTGGCTTGATTGGTTGGTTGTGGTGGCTCTGTTTGGGAAGCTTTGCCACCATCCTCCGTTGTGCCTTCACTGGTTGGTTGTGGTGTCTCTTTGGCTCTCTTCTTTCCACCATCATCCTCCGCCCCTTCTCTGGTTTGTTGTGGTGCCTCTTGGGATGTCATGCCACCATCATCCGCCGTCTTCTGGCTTGATTGGTTGTGGTGGCTCGTGGGCTGTCATGCCACCATCATCATCCGCCGTCTTCTGGATTGGTTGTGGCGGCTCTGTTTGGGAAGCTTGTTTGCGTTTGAGTATTCGGTAATCATGTGCCACTTTGGAAGGAACCAAAGGAGAGTTCTCCGCCACCTGCTCGGGCGGAGGAGGAGGAGAGGAGAAGAGGTTGTCGACAATCGGATCCGTCTCCGATGCAGACCCAGGGACCGGAGACTGGCTGGGTCTGCATCAGAGCTCTGCCGGATTAAGATTCGGGTGGCTAACTTGAGGAGATTGTCTCCGCCGAGCGGGATTAGGCACCCGAAACTTAAACCGGCTAGGGGAAGCCAAATTGGGCGATTGGCCCCCCGGTGGGAAATCAACCACCGGATGAGGCAGAAACGGGCGAAGAGATTGCCTCTGCCGTGAGGGTTCAGACATAGGAGGATGAACAACACGGAGGAGGGAAACGCCAAGGGGTGGTGTGGGATGGGGCGGAAGAAGGTCAGACTGCCTCGTCGGAGGGTGCCTCCGCACCCCCAAAAGTTTTACAATTTTGAGGCCCCTCCCTCTAGTAGGGCCCTAGGCGGAGTCTTACTTGGCCTAAAGGGAGGGACGATCCTGGGTAAAGTCCACCTGGGATGTATCTGTACTACAATGCCTCTTGGTAGACTACAATCTCCTGTCGGTCTCTTGTGTCTACCGTGAAGTAGAGTGAATTGAGACCGATAGGAGATAGTCAGCGCTGTTACCCGGCTTAGTTAGAATATAGTTAACGTGTTGCTCAGATAATCCGGAAATCGTCTACAGCCCTAGGTGATCTAGAGATTGCCTAGTTTCTCCAAACTTGTTTCTTAAATAAAAAAAAATACAAAAATATTAGATTAGTTGTTATTTCAATTCTAAAATCAATCAACTTTTTCCTCCTGCACCGTACTCTAAATTAAATAACTAATTAAATAGTCTCGAGTCTGTCCTCGTGGGATCGATAACTCAGGGTTGAAATACCACCCCTATATTACTTGACCGTGCACTTGCGCATACGCGTTAGAAATGGCGTCAAGTTTTTGGCTCCGTTGCCGGGGACAGCGGTAGATTATTTAGTTAGTAGTTAGTTTAGAGTACTTTTATTTTAGTTTTTATTCTATATCTCTGTGCTTCACGGGTGTCTTGTGAGTCTGTTTTTCAGGAACGCGGGAAGCAAGAGACAATATAAGCATGTGGAGCGAAGAGTGTTATTCGGGTCCCCCCTATTGTTTCCACTGCAGGGGTAACCGTGAAGAAGAGGATGCATGCATAACTTGGTGCTACGTATGCAGCATTTGGCATGACCGTAGAGACTCATGTCGAGTACATGTCCCTAGCTTCATCAGCACCAGGAAGACTCATCAGCGATTATGGCAGAACGACGTAGTATCATGAATGACATCGAAGTGTGCGCCAAATTTTTGTCAATAGCTTCACAATTACCACAAGAGAATTCTGCCACAGATAGGGAATACGTGAGGGAGATGTTGGAGAGGATAAAGAAACGAATAGAAAAACTGCCAACAGGAGGGGAATCTAGTATTCAAGATCCACAAGAGGATCCCTTGCCACATGAAAGTGAGCCTCACGTTGAACCTTCATCATCCCCACCACAAGTGGAAGAAGAGATACCTGAGCCGAACAAAGACTGCAGTGTCTAGGAACCATTGGTGGACACCGCCACTTATGAGGACTCAGACTCTGATTCAGACTGGGGTGGACCTGTGTGCCCAAGATGGGAGGACCTTCCGTATTGCCAGCCAAAAATGCAAGAGCCCTCACTTCCTTGACATGAATGGGAAGACACCAGCATTGGAAGCCAGTGGGCTGCCGGCGATGAAGCTGATGATTCACTTGTGCCCATACCTATTGAGGTAAAAGCCCCTACTCATACTTTTGAAGAATTCTCCGTATCTCATATTAATCAAGTCTGTGATGAGTTGGAAAGACTTGTGTATGGAGATTCCTATGGGGAAGAGCATCATGAGAAATTTTCAATTCCTTGTCATATTGGCGACTTTATTGATGATCCATATGCCATAGTCAAGGAGTTGGAAATCAACAAGTGTGGGGGTGTGGATGAATTTCATGGGTCATTTGAAGAGCATCTAGCACATATAAGGTATTACTGGGATGATTTTATGGCCAGAGATTCATTTGAGCCCAGGGGTACGTGGTGGAAGTTTCTCAAGAAGATCAATTGCAAAATGAAAGGAGTCAGCTTCCACAATTGTCCACCTTCTTCAGAGCACAGGGGTGCACGTGAAGTTCTTGAGAAGAGATGGTGGAAGAAGAAGAAGTGGAGGGATAAAGCAGCCTCCACTATCCTTGTCGGTTGAGGTAACCGGGTCGGGCTGTCGACCTTAAATTACATGCTGCTTGGAAGGAAACCCAATGTAGAGTAGGATGCTATTTATTTATGTTCTTTCTTTTAGTTCTCCATATGATTTTGAGCGGTGAGAGAGAGTTGCTTTAATACTTTCAATCAGTGTACGGGGACATAGGTACAGAAGACGCTACAGATTCCCCTTCTTAATGCGTGGGATAGAATGTTGAGTAGGCGCATCGGAATCCGGACGCGAGGTGAGACTTTTCCGGAAACTGTCAACGGTCCACAAGACCCCTTCTTGTTGCAGTTTCGCGGCAACGGTGCCCATGTAGGTCCGGGCACTCAGGTACCTCTAACTCTCTCTGTTCTACATTTTGAGTGATAATTGTGTAGATCCACCGCCAACACATTTAAGCGAGGAAACCTCGTACTTGATTCGTTGAGGACAACTAAACGCGTAAGTGTGGGGGGGGGGGGTTGTGTATATTTTGCTAGCCATGTCAGTTGTGCATCGCCAGTTACATGCAGTTGTGTCGTATTGTGTAGTACGTGGTAGAGTGTTTGATATAGTGTCACATTGTGTTAGGATTGTTATTATGTATTTCTTTGCACTTTTACTTTATTGAGTCCCCTACCCAAAACTTGTGGTTAATCGAGTTGGCCAAAAGCATATAGATTCTAGAAAAATTGAAAAAAAACAGAAAAGTGAAAATCCATAAAAATTTAAATTTTTTGAGTTGGGCAATTGATGAAGCTTGAAACCAGAGAGAGTTCAATGAAAGTGTCTCAATGAATAGGAAGCACCGTAGTGGGGAAAACCTTAATTTTTAGTATCTTGCACACTAGTTTCACGAAAGGAAGTCCCGGGTATTCAGGTAAAAGTGGAAAGAAGACGAGGGCATACCTTTAGTTCCTTTATTTTGCTAGGAGGATTTAGTCTTAAGGTAGTCAAATAGTCTGTTTTCGAGTGGAAACTTGTGGCCTCTTGTAAATCTGGGGTGGACCTTCGTGTAGAGTTGGTTCCATGTGGTACACTGACTTAGCCAAAGTGAAGTTAGGAGTGTACACCACCATCCCTTAAGGCGGTTTCAAGAGCTAACCGAAAAAGCCCACACTTAGTTGCTCTAAATGCACGGCTGAAATAATTAGTAGAGAATGAAAAATAAAAATAAAAAAACAAAATGAATCAAAATCTTCTCTTGGACTAGATACGGTGAACAGCCTAATGTGCCCCCGTTCGCGCGGGGAATTTGAATTCAAACCAATTAGAGTGTCTAAGGAAAATTAAAGTCAAGCCGTATTACACGGAGTTGTGTCTCCCGTCATTGGGACAACTTGCATTCAATGCAATAACGGCTAAGAGGGTATGAGAAACTCATATGACTTGGCGACGAAAGACTACTATAGGACTAAGGGTGCCTAGACCCTCTGAGCTAAAGAACGTGCCCGGATCTTTGATTGAGTTTGGTGGATGTTTGGGGACCCCTTAGTGAGCTTGTGCGTAGGATCATTGTATTTTTAATTCCTTGTTGCGGTTGTGTGAATTGCAAAAGAGACTTGTGAGAACTTAATGACTTTGGTTAGTGATAGCGAGATTGCCCGTCTCTTACTAAAAAGGAAAAAAGATATATTTGTGTTGTTTAATTCTTGCATTGTTCTATAATCTAGTTGCATTGTATAGTCATGTAGATTGCATTGTGTGTGTGTGTTTTGTTTGTGTCACATGGCTAGTAAAGTTTTATGCAATTCGGTGGATTTAAAACGTAGTGTAAGGATTGATTTTGCTCGGGACGCGCAAAAAGGTAGTGTGGGGGATTTGATAACTCTGCATTAGAGTTATATTTCTTCTACGTCTGTGTACCGTTTTGTGTGAATTTCGGGTAGATTATATTAGAAAGACACTATGAAATTGAGGAACTTTAGTAAGTTTAGCTTTGAGCGATAAATTGTAAATCCGGGCGTTTCTCGCGTTATTTTTATGATATTTTGTCACGTTTGATCGCACGGGTGTGTTTCGTGTTGTTTTGACAGGAAACGTAACTTGGAGACTGAAAGAAGAGGAGAAACGAACTTCGGAAATTGAGACAAAGCTCGGAATTGGAGAGGGAGAAAAGTTCAGCAGATCACACGACTTGCAAAACTGAGGTCGTGCGATCTGGAGCAAGACTTAGAATAGATTCGGAGAAGAAAATTGAGCAACTCACTGTTTCCACGATCAGAGTGGATGGTCGTAGGATCTAAGGAGATCACACGATCAGAGATAAGATCTGAGCAGATCACATGATCGGCTTTAAGGAGGTCGTGCGGTCTGCTTAAGAAAAAATACATGGACGGAGAAGCAGATCACACGATCAGCTTTAAGGAAATCGTGCGATCTTCTTAAGAAGAAAAAAAACACACGGACGATCTCCTAAACCTAATGGGAGATAATTAATACCTAAAAGACTACAATTAAGAGGATATCAACGTGAAGAAGAAGGTTAGGAACGTGCGGAAGGAGGACAGACGCAACAAGAGGAGGACTCCTCCTCCATTGAAGCTCTAAGTTTGATTTATTCTTCTTCTCTCTCAATCTTTGTATGGAGAAACTTGTAAGTCTTGTTTGGTTGATTATTATTAGCTAGACGTTTTGCTAGGCGTCTCTTTGAGATCCTAGGGTTCATGTAAACGATGATATTTTTCCGGATTTGATCTTTGCTTCATGATTTCTTGATTTCTTCTTTTGAATCAATTCTAGTTTCTTGTTTATGTTAGTAATTCTAATTGAGTGACAAAATTAGGAGATAAAACTAGGGTTCAAGAACTAGGGTTTGTTCAATAGTTGATTCATTCTTAAAGTTAGCAATATTTTAATTCAATTGTTCATGTACTGTGCTTAATACTCAGTGTTAATGGAGTAGCTAACCGGAAACACTGCTTAGTTAGTGAATGCACGACAGTGATTCTAACTAACTAGGATGAGACTTGAACATCAATCCCGTATCACTGAGACTGAGAAGTGACGTGTTAGGATTGCCTAGTGTGGGTAGATTCGGTAGGTGAGATTTGACTGTTTCGTGCAACGGTGGACCGACATGACCTGTTGTCGTGCATGTCGTTAGCCTACTAGAACGGACCGGTAGACACAAGAGACCGACAGGAGATTTTAGTCTACCATGAAGTAGAATGACTTGAGACCGATAGGAGATAGTCAGCGCTGTTACCCGGCTTAGTTAGAATATAGTTAACGTGTTGCTCAGATAATCCGGAAATCGTCTACAGCCCTAGGTGATCTAGAGATTGCATAGTTTCTCCAAACTTGTTTCTTAAATATAAAAAAATACAAAAATATTAGATTAGTTGCTATTTCAATTCTAAAAACAATCAACTTTTTCCTCCTGCACCGTACTCTAAATTAAAAAACTAATTAAATAGTCTCGAGTCTGTCCTCGTGGGATCGATAACTCGGGGTTGAAATACCACCCCTATATTACTTGACCGTGCACTTGCGCATACGCGTTAGAAATCGCGTCATTCCAATATATGGATGGAAGTTAAGGGAAGGAACCACTGTTTCAATAATACGTAAAAACGTGGGCATCAAATCCGCACAATAAAAACTTTGGGTACCATGGATGCAATTTATCTTTATAGTACCAATGTTCTTGCCTTTTTTTGGTGGTACTATTAAGCAAAGATTTAAAAACCAGACCGGACGTCGAACTGGTAAGGCATTGATTTGAGGTTCAACAGGCTGAACCGGGTGGTCCAACTGGTAAAACTGCACATCTTTTTATCATGTATAACTAGGGCTGTTTCTGTGTGAGTAATAAGAAGTGTTTGCCCAATCCTGGTGGGATTAGATCCCTCATGCAGAGATTAGGTCCATTAGGACTAAACTCTGTAAATTTCATTGTTTTCTTTACTTTACAGTTTTGTTATTTTCTGTTGCAAACAACTCAAATCAAATTAGGGTTTATAAATTGTTTAGAACTGGTTGTAGTTCAAGGCCTTGAAGCTTTCTGTTTTGCCTTAGAAAGTTTCTGACTAGTTTTCTAAAATCTCAAGGCCTTGAGATTTGAGTTTCTCACATAGTTACTTAGTTAAAGTTCGTGTTTAGAAAAAAGTTTCCATACTCTATTCACCCCCCCTCTAGAGTATGGTCCTGTATTTAGTCTACATTACAAACTTTCAATTGGTATCAGAGCTTGGGTCACTAATATAGATCTAACAATCTTGTGACTATGAGTAATGTAGGAGATGGTGGATTCTCACAAGGAAGGGCAGCAAACAGACCTCCATTGTTCTGTAGTGATAACTTCATGCACTGGAAGGCAAAGATGAAGATGTTCATCATAGATCAAGACATGGAACTGTGTTCAATAGTTCAGAACGGTTCTCATGAGTATTACACTACCATAGATGGAGTTAGATGCATCAAGTCTGAGGTAAACCTCTCAGTTACTGAACTGGAAAAGGTATCAAAAAATTACAAGGCTATGAATCTATTATACTGTGCTCTTAATGCAGATGAGTTCAACAGAGTGTCAAATTGCAAAAGTGCCAAAGAAGTATGGGACAAACTTGTTGTGACATATGAAGGAACAAGCCAGGTTAAACAGACCAAGATTAACATACTTCTGAGGCAATATGATCTGTTCAAGATGAACTCAGATGAGACCATCAAGGAGATGTTCAAAAGATTCACTAATGTGGTGAAATCTGGAGTAATTGGGAAAGAAGTTTTCAAATGAAGAAAAGGTCAGGAAAATTCTGAGGAGCTTGCCAAAAGCCAAGTGGGAGACAAAGACAACAGCTATTGAAGAAGCTCAGGATTTAAGTATTCTTAAGCTAGATGATCTACAAGGAAAGTTGTTCACTCATGAAATGTCTATGAAAGATGTAGAAGGTGATCTGAGTGAAAACATCAAGAACTTAGCACTCAAGGCTAAAGACAATGAAAAATCTCAAAGCCTTGAGACTGAAGATGAGAATGATGATGAAGAGGCTTTAGCATTGATCTCCAAGGCCTTGGCCAGGATTCTCAAGAAGAAAAGAAACTCTGGTAATAGGGACTACAACAGAGAGAGATCAAGACCTTCAAGCAGCAAGGACTACAAATGTAAGTCTTTATCACAGTTACATAAAACTAAGGTAGTGAATTGTTTTGAATGTGGTGATGCAGATCATTTAGTAAGGGATTGTCCACAAAAGAGGAAGAACTGGTACTTTCAAAAGAAAGACAGTGACAACAGAAGGAAGAAAGCCATGATGGCCTCTTGGCGTGATTCTGATTCATCAAGTGATTCAGACACAGAAGAAGATCAAGCAAATTTGTGCTTCATGGCTAAACATGATGAAGAAAAGTCGTCAGACAGACATATTGAGGAAATGGTAAAAAATCTTCTTGCTAGTCCTTTTGATGTACTTCCAGAAATTCTCAAGAGTATGTTTTTAAATGAAGAAAGTTATAGAAATGAGATTTCTTATTTAAAGATTAAGATTCATGAGCTGGTACAAGAAAACTTGGTTCTAGTTTTTGCCAACAAAACTGTTGAAGTCTCTAAGACAAAAATTGAAAAGGACTTCAAGGCCTTGGACAACAGGTTCAAAGCCTTGAAGGCTCAGATAAAATAGATTGTTGATCAAAACACTCTTTTAACTGAAAGATATGCTGGTTTAAAGACTCATTCTGAGGATTTAGAACAACAAATCTGTTCTTTGACTGAGAAACTTCAAGAGTCTAAAAAGGTCTAGCCAGTTTTACAGGCTCAGAATATAATTTAAATCTCATTCTTGGAGGAAATCTGAAATCAATGCATAAAAGTGGGATTGGCTATAATCCAAATTTTCCAAAGAAAAGCCAAACTACTTTTGTCAAATCTGGAGCAGACATTCTCCAAAATGTCATTACTGTGGAAAAATTGGTCATATCAGATTAACTAGTCCCTTCAGAAGATCAGAACCTCACATTATGAGGAATACTTATCCTTATCAGCTTAAGGGGCAGGTTAAGCAGATTTGAGTTCCAAAAGGAATTAGACCACCAAACATGGCTGATTCAGAGTATGACTCAAAGTTCTGCACTTGGTCTAACAACCTGTTAAGGCAATGATTTACTTTTGCAGGATGTCACCAATGCCTTGAAAGATCAAAAATGGATATTAGACAGTGGTTGTTCCATACATATGAGTGGAAAGAAATCTCTCTTTACTGATCTTACAGAAAAATCTGGAGGAACAATCACACTTGGTGACAAAGCAAAATGCAATAATATTGGTATAGGTAGTATTGGCAATGGTTCTACCAACTCTATCTCTGATGTTTATCTTGTGGATTGACTTAAATATAATTTGCTTAGTATCTCTCAGTTATGTGATAAAGGTTATAAAGCTATATTTTACAAGGAGAAATGTGTGGTGTAGGATGAGAAATCTGGAGATTGCATACTCACTGCTCATAGATCATATAATCTATATGCTACGAGTACTAACAGTGTTGCGGGTGACAAGTTAAAATGCATCAAGGCCTTGAAGGAAGATAAAAAAGTTTTGGCATAGAAAGCTTGGGCATATTAGCATACACACCTTGAGTAAGCTCATCTCAAAGGATTTGGTAAGAGGATTACCATCACAAAATTTTTCAGATGATGAGGTTTGCAAGGCATGTGTACAAGGTAAACAAACAAGAAGCTCATTCAAGCCAAAGAACTTTGTAAGTACTTCCAGACCCTTAGAACTATTGCATATGGACTTGTGTGGTCCTATGAGAGTTCAGACCCCAAAAGGTAAGAGGTATATGCTTGTTATAGTAGATAATTATTCTAGATTTACATGGGTGATGTTTATTAGAGACAAAGCTGAAGCTTTATCTGAATTTTCTAGACTGTGCAAAGAGCTTCAAACCATGAAAAATTTGCCTGTTGCATCTGTTAAAAGTGATCATGGTAGGGAATTTGATCAACTTGACTTTGATTTATTTTGTGCAAAGCATGGTATATCACACAACTTTTCTGCACCTAGAACTCCACAGCAAAATGGAGTAGTTGAAAGGAAAAATAGGACACTTGAGGATATGTCTTGAACCATGCTACTTGAAAGTAATTTGCCAAAGTTCTTGTGGGCAGAAGTTGTTAATACTGCCAATTATGTGCTGAATAGATGTTTGATTAGACCTATTTTGAAAAAGACTCCTTATGAACTGTTTAAAGGTAGAAAGCCTAGTGTCTCTTATTTCAAACATTTTGGTTGTATCTGTTTTGTGCCTAATAATGGTAGAGACAATCTTGGTAAATTTGATGCTAGAAGTGATGAAGGTGTATTTCTTGGATATTTTCAAACTAGCAAAGCTTATAGAACTTACAACAGAAAGACCAAGATTGTGGAAGAGAGTATTCATGTGTTTTTTTATGAAAGTACTAAGGATTCGAAATTTGAACAAGCACGAGTCTGATGATGATGCTGTGAAAGATGACAAAGACAAAACTAAAATGAAGAATCAATCAGTAGAATCTCAAGGCCTTGAACCCCCTGCAGAGCCAAAATCCCAAAGCCTTGAGACTGAAACTGAAACTTTCTATTATGCTCCCTCTACTGTTTCAAGAACTCAAAGCCTTGAAGGAATATTCTTGGATACCAAGGAAAAAGTTTAAGTATCTTGCAGATCATCCAGCTGACAATATCATATCTGATCCATCAACTGGAACTTAGACAAGAGGACAATTGAAGAACTTTGTGCTTTTAGTGCCTTTTTATCATTGATTGAGCCTAAGAATACTAAGGAAGCACTTGAAGATGCAGACTGGATCATTGCAATGCAAAGTGAGCTGAATGAATTTGAAAGAATCAAGGTATGGAATCTGGTTCCCAGACCAAAAGAGAAATCAGTTATAGGAACCAGATGGGTGTTCAGAAATAAGCTTGATGAGAATGGCAAAGTGGTAAAGAACAAAGCCAGACTTGTGGCACAGTGATACGATCAGGAAGAAGGTATAGAATATGAGGATACATTTGATCCTGTTGCCAGGGAATTTGAGATGAGCTTAATGGGAGAACTGAATTTCTTTCTTGGACTTCATATTTTACAAATGAAGAAAGGAATATTTGTACATCAAGGAAAGTATACCAATGACTTATTGAACAAGTACAATATGACACAGTCCAAGGTACTTAAAACTCCTATGAGTTCATCACTCTCATTAGACAATGATTCAAATGGTAAGAGTGTGAATCAAAATGAATATAGAGGTATGATTCGATCTCTTTTATATTTAACTGCTAGTAGACCTGATATTATGTTCAGTGTTTGTATGTGTGCTAGATTTCAAGCAGATCGTAAGGAAAGTCATTCAACTGCTGTCAATTTTTTTTTTATTTGAATGGAACCAAAGACTTGGGGCTTTGGTATCCAAGGAGATATAATTTTATGTTGAGTGGCTATTCAGATGCAGATTTTGCAGTATATAAAGTAGATAGGAAGAGTACTTCTGGATGTTGCCAATTTCTTGGATCTTAACTGATCAGTTGGCATTCTAAGAAGCAAAATTCTGTAGCATTATCAACTGCAGAAGCTGAATATTGCAGCCGGAGCTTCCTGTTCACAAGTGTTATGGATTGCACATCAACTTAGAGATCTTGGCAATAATTTCAGAAATGTGCCTATTCATTGTGACAACACAAGTGCTATTTCAATCTCTAAGAATCCAGTACAGCACTCAAGAACCAAGCATATAGATGTGAGACATCACTGTCGTAGAGATCATGCAGAACAAGGTGATGTTGTTCTATCTTTTATTTCCACTTCAATGCAAATTGCAGATATTTTCACTAAACCTCTGCCAGATGATATGTTTTCATCCCTGAGGCTTGAACTGGGTATGTTAAACAAAGATGCATTGGTTTAGAGGGAGTATTGGTACTTACTTGTGTTTATGTGTTGAAATCTCAAAGCCTTGAGATTGTACTTTCTAAAGCCTTGAAAGTATAGTTCAAAGCTTTGAAATTTCTAAGACTGCAGAAAATCTCAAGGCCGTGAGATTGTTCTCCAGGTCTTGAAACATCTGTATTTTTAAAAAAAAAATGGATCATCAAATATTATATCTTATCTATTTAGATAATTGTATAATATTTAAATTACTCAGAGAATTTTCTAAAATATCCAAAAATATTTTTAAAGATTCTTTTTGCATGTTGATTTCATTAGAGTCCTATTATAACTCATTCTTTCAACCTACTTAAGCTGAAAGTCAGGGCTTATTCTTCTTCATTCTCTCTCAGTTCTACGTCTCTTTGCTCTCTCTCTATTTCTCTCAATCTCATTCTCCTCTCAAAACCCTAAACCCACAATGGAGCGCAAATCAGTCAGGATTCAACATGAGGGAAAGTCTTCTGGAAGATCTAAGAAGAGGGAAAACAAGAAGGAGAAGATTGTGATCTCTGATTCGGATTCAGAGAACACTCAAAGTTTTCATGAGGACACTCCTCCTGCAAAGAAGTTCAGAACAGTAAAGGGAGATGAAGGTTCAAGTATTGATCCACAGAAGGAGACAGAGACTCAGGGTGGTGATCAACCTAGGTCAGAAAAGAAGAAAGGGGGAGAGAAGAAAAAGCTGGTGATTAAGAAAAGGAGAAATCTGCTCAGGAAAGCAAGAAGAAGCCAACTGAAGGAGAACAAGAGAAGGACAAACCCACTGAGAAGAAAACAAGGGTTAAGCAAGTTGCTGCTGCAACGAAAAAGGGTTATCAAGGTAAAAATGCACTTCCTTCAGATTGGTTTGTTAGTTCTGAAGTTAGGACAGTTTGGATGCAAGGGTATGCTTCTTCTAAGGTTTCTTTTTGTAGTATGATTTCTGAAGAGTTATTAGATAAACTGGATATTGATTGTATGAGGAAGTTAAGGGATTCTGCAGTTTGGAAGGTGTTAAATCCTAGTTCAAAAGCTTATCCTAGGTTAACTAGGTTGTTTTATCTGAATCTTGTTCAAGAAGGAGATGATAAATTGGTGTTAACTTCTAAGGTGGCTGGGATAAACTTAAGGCTAGATCATAGGACTTTTGCGAAAGTCTTGGGCATTCCTAAGAAGTACAATGTTAGTGATTATCCTGATAGGAAGGAGTGCCTAGAAAAGGCCAAAGCTATGTTTTTCATTGATGGTGTTCCCTCTGGTCCCAAACAGTTGACACACTCTATGCTCAACTCTGAAGCTAAGATTTTGTTTACAATTCTGATGAGGAGTGTTGTTCCTAGGGAAAAATCAAGAGAGTTGGTTACTGATAAAGTTTTCATCCTGATGTACCTGATATGTCAAGGGTTTGAGATTGACTTGCCAACAGTGGTTATGGAGCATATGATCTACTGTGCTACTAGAACTAGAAACCATCCTCTTCCTATGAAAACCTATTACCTCTTTTCTTTGAGCATTTTGAGGTAACTGAGAAAGGAGAGGAAAAGATAACTGGTGGTTTTGGGTTAATTGATGAGACTATTTTACAGAGGATTGGAGTGGTTCAGACAGGAAAAGGTCATTGGAAGTTCTATTCAGAATTGTCCAAAGCTGAGCTTGAAGAGAAGGATTCTGTTAAACCTAAGGGGGCTACAACAGCAAAAGGACAAGCAAATGAGGATTACTCTTTGTTGGTTGAGAAGTTTGAAGATCAGCAGGTTGAGATTGAAGATCTCAGACAAATGTTATTTGATATGTCTTCTGATTTAATCAGTTCAAGGGTTTGATGAATGTGATGAATGGAAAACTGGATGTTATCATCAAAGGTTTGAACTTGGAGAAGATTCATTCTGCTACTAGTCATGACACCAGTGTTGACTCAGATGAATGGCTAGGTGATTTCTTGAAGAAGAAGATGCCTATTCCAGTGGTGCTCACTTCAAAGGATCTGTATGAGCAAACTGATGAAGAAGAAGCTGGTGAAGACACAGGTGTTGATGCAACTACAGAGGGTGAATCAGTACAGGTTAAAAACAAGAAGGTGGATGAGATCATTGAGGAAGTTGTTGCTGAGGTAGATGCTGAACAAGAAGAGAATCAGTCTGCTGAATATGCTGATAGTGATGAAGAAGTTGGATAAGGCTCAGAGAAAGGCCAAACATCAAAGAAGAAGTGAAGATCTGAGAAGACCAAAGCCTTGATCCTCTCTTTCTATCTTTGTCTTTTCTTCTTTTCTGTCTTCAAGGCCTTGACATTCAGTAGGAATTTCTTTTTGTCAAGTTTTTTTTTAAACACTCTGAGTAATGATCCAACATTTCTTCACCTTTATTTGATGAAAGTCAAAAAGGATGAGAAATTATGTGGTTTTTGTGTTATCTTCAGTGTTTGGATAATAAGTTTAGTTAATAAATAATATTTTGGAATTTTTGTGTTACTGATTATCTGTGTTGTGTTAATGTGGTTTGACTGGTATTACTGTTTATTGTCTCTGCAAAAAATTGATATATAATTCTTACAAGGAGTTGCAGGGATATTTACACAAGATTATGGGTTTTGTCTTTCATCAAGGGGGAGATTGTTGACTCAAATACTTCTAAGTGTGTTTTGAGAAGTGACTGTTTTGAGTGATGAAAGAAAAAGACAAAGTATTTATGAGGCTCCAAAGCCTTGAGATACTGACCAGAGCTTCAAAGCCTTGAGAGTAGCTTTATTATGCTGAATGCTCTACCATATTGTTTTGCAGGTTGAATATCTGATAATTAAGATCTACATATCTAACACAATTGCAGATATCCTGATCAGAGAGAATCAGATATTTATGGTCTTAATATTGAAAGACTGTGAAGCATGTTCAGAGCTTCAAGGCCTTGAGATGTGCCTTGAGCTGCTGACAGTTTTACAGAGTTAATTTAATTCTTTCTTGCAGGGTTTGATCTTTATTATTATGATTGTTTAATGAATTCTAAAAGTCTTAAACTAGTTTTTCATGAGTTATATGTTTCATAAGTTAATCCGATTATTATTTTATTCACTCATCCAGTTTTTATTCAGAAACTGGAAATCTAAACAGACTTAGTGCTGTTATATTTTTGGATTTTGTTGTTGCTGTGTTTTAAATGTTGTTGTAGGTTTGTTAAATGTACAAATGCAATCTCAAAAAACTCCAACGGATATCTACTCAAAGCTGTTTGAATTGTAGTTGGAAAGGATGAGGATTTGCAGGAACTGAGATCCTAAAATCTCTCATTCAGTTGCAAAGAGTGGATAAAAGACTGGTTTGAATTTTGGAAGAAGATAGAAGCTTGCAGAGAACTGAGAGAGGTGTGGAAAATCCGTGGGAGATCAGGCATTCAAACACACATACATTCAGGCTTCAATTACAGCTTACAGAAGATCAATCATTCCACTTTACTGAAGAACACATCCAGGCCTTCACAAGCTTATTCTTCTACTGTGTTCTTCATCTGTTTTGTAATCTGCTTATCTTTTGTATATCTAAAACCTCACTAAACCTAGTGGTTGGTTGTTCAAGTGAACAACAAGAGGTTCTTGTTAGCTCAACAGTTAGTAGCTGGTACTAGATAGGTTTGGAACCACAAGCTGTATAGGTGTAAGGGAATTCACTTAGGCTTGGAGATCTAGGGCTGTTTCTGTGTGAGTAATAAGAAGTGTTTGCCCAATGCTGGTGGGATTAGATCCCTCAGGCAGAGATTAGGTCCATTGAGACTGAACTCTGTAAATTGCCTTGTCTTCTTTATTTTACAGTTTTGTTATTTTCTGTTGCAAACAACTCAAATCAAACTAGGGTTTATAAATTATTCAGAACTGGTTGTAGTTCAAGGCCTTGAAACTTTCTGTTTTGCCTTAGAAAGTTTATGACTAGTTTTCTAAAATCTCAAGGCCTTGAGATTTGAGTTTCTCACATAGTTACTTAGTTAAAGTTCGTGTTTAGCATAAAGTTTCCATACTCTATTCAACCCCCCCCCCCTCTAGAGTATTTTGGTCCTGTATTTAGTCTACATTACAAACTTTCATCTAGTAAATTATGTCATTTGATCAACATATTTATATAATTACATAAAAATATGTCATTTAAGCGATGCAACTATGTGATTTTAGTGATTTTAAATTTGGTGAAAAGAATACACACACAATTATGCTCATGAGTTTTACAATAATTACAATCTGAACATTTAATACAAAAATTGATTTGTATCTTTTGTAGCATTTGAGCACAAAATTCAAATTACATGAACATTTATCAAATTTTGTAAATTATGTCATTTTATCAACATATTTATCAAATAACATAAAAATTATGTCATTAAAAGCGATGCAAACATCTGATTTTAATGATTTTTGAATTTCAAATTTGGTAAAGATTACACTCGCATAATTATGGTCACGAGTTTTGCAATAATTACAATTTGAACATTTAATACAATAATTGATTGTGTGTTTATTTAGCAACATTTGAGCACAAAATTTCAACATATCTAGATAAATTTGACTCAATAAAATGCAAGAGTTTTAATCAAATAAAGTTAAGCTGGCATTTGTAAATATATATAAACGTCGACTCCTTAACAGGCTATTGGTTTGGCGTACAATGGTTCAGCCAACCCACTTGTTGGTCACAGGTTAAATTCCCAAGTGGCTGTCCGAAAAATATTTTTTTGGAAGCAGTAAACTAGCCTATTTCAACCCGCCTGGTTTGCCGGGTTGGCCATTAATCGGCCGGTTTTGGCCGGTGCATAAGCGATCCAATTATTTAACCAAACCGGCCTAGCTCATTATGACCGGTCGAACAGTCGATCCGGTCCGAATTAAAAAACTATGCTATTAAGCACTTGTCTACATATACTATCAGAATTTAGACTCGTTGACACTAGATATGCATTCATTGGATTCTATTGAAGATTGGAGTGAAAAGATGTTCTTTCACATCAGGACTTCATGTATGTAGAAAGAGAGAACATTTTTATTCTTTCCACGGATCACTAGGTGGGACGAATTTGTCACTCACGCCTCGCTAGGCTAGGTCAAAAGCGTAGAAAAGACGAGCTCTCCTCTACTTCTCGCCATTTTTGAACACCAAACAAGACAAACACGACTTGAATGTAACAACAACATCTATGTGCACGCGCATGTAGAAGCTTATCTAACAATGAATTTGATTTATTGAATTTATGAAATTGCGTGTAAATGCATCTGTAAATTTTGTTAGATTTTGAGTAAATATAGAATTATCTCATGAGAAGGTTTAGAGAATTAGGTTTTCATGGAATTGTGATTACTGAGAGTGCATGAGTTTATATAGGATACTCCTAGGACTACACAAGTAATTATGTAATCTTAATTCTCGTAGGATACTCCTAGGAGAATTATGTAATTTTCCCATACGCCCCCACAAGATGGAAGATTTGGAAGAGACACCGATCTTAAACTTTCATGTAGCTGGTGTAGTGCAAGAGAGAGCCCTGGTGAGACAATCAGCCAATTGTTCCTCGGAGGAGACATGAGACACTACTCTAAGAGTACCACAAGCCTTAACCTTTCGCGAACAAATTAAACATCAAGGCTAAATGCTTCATTCGAGAATGAAAGACCGGATTGGAACGCAAATACGTGGCACCAATGTTGTCACAATAGATAGTCGAGCAGACAACGGTGTAAACCCGAGCTGAAATAGCTTAGAGGGAATTTAACAGAGCTCGGAAGAGGCAGCGAGGACAGCCATATCCTCAGCCTTGGTGGAGGAGCGGGCTACCGTATGCTATTTCTTGGAGC
Organism: Linanthus parryae; assembly: GCA_023055425.1. Taxonomy (NCBI): domain Eukaryota; kingdom Viridiplantae; phylum Streptophyta; class Magnoliopsida; order Ericales; family Polemoniaceae; genus Linanthus; species Linanthus parryae. The sequence continues at coordinate 8,103,336 of JALGPY010000006.1, forward strand.
TCCTGGGAGCCACCAAGATAGACAATATAGTAAGATGTGGAGTAGTCATCCTTATTTCCAGCCCAGTCTGCATGGGATAAAGCATGTAGCGAACACGGACCCCATCGAATGACTACCCCGTATCAGTAAGAGATGTGTGACAGCGTTCCAGTCAATGGATGTCCGCCGGTGCATAAACGGACATAGCTTGTTGACAACAAAAACAATATCTGGGAGCGAGAGAGATAGGTACTGAAAGCTGCCAACTATCATATGATACTCACTCTCGTCTGGTAGTGCAGAACCACCGTGCAGGGAAAGAGTCACGGCATGGAAACAGGGTTTGCAGCAGTCATGCCAGTCTGATGTAACAGATCATGATTATAGTTTTGCTATTACATATGTAATCCCTGCAGGTGATTCGGAAACTCGAAAATAAGAAAGATTACCCAGATCCTTTAGAGAGAATCAACTAGACAATTGATCAATAAACCGTCAGACTTGAGCATCATCATATCCTGTAACACATATACAAGTACATAAATGGTAACCCCTGAGTGGTGTAGCAGAAGGGGAGACGTATCAACCCGAGAATTAGAGAAGCCGTGATGAGTACTATGCCCGTGGAGCTTGCTTCAGGTTATACATCGCCTTCCTAAGCTTGCAAACATAGTCAAGATGGTCCTATTCTAGGAAGCATGGACACTCCAAAACAGGGGCCGTATCCGTGCCAGACACTTGGGATACTCGGACACCTGTACGATTCTCCTAAACGTGTCGGACACTCCGGCTGGCGTGTCCTCGTATTTTAGAGAATTTTATTAGACTGGACACTTCGGGGACACTTGGAGGACACTTAATGAGAGACGACAGTTGCGCCTTAGTGTTTATTAGACTTTCACACGGGTTGCTTTATGAGATATGTGAACTTTAAATGGGTTAAACTATAACTAAGCTAAAGTAGATACGATATATATGAGTAATTGATGTCTCAGTGTATGAAAATGTTACCCTTTTGAACGAAAAGTTCATGTGAGGTTTTAAGTTCTCACATGTGACAACTTCAAGAGTATACCCAGACACAACTCGTCAAACTCGAACCTACCTAAGCTACTCATTTTTCTCTTCTCATTTTTTTACTTTATATGTGCTTTCCGTGATATTTAAGCTATAAACATAAAGAAGTTGGACCGAATATTTTATCATATCTCTTAGTATAACAATTCAAATACATAGAAAAAGATAATAATAATAATAATCTTGACGTATCCGTGCTGCGTCGTATCTTCATTTGTTTTAAGTGACCTATCCCGTGTCCTTTTCCGTATCGTATCCATACCCGTGCTTCTTAGGTTCTAATCAATGAACCCGGTAAACTAATCAATGAAGACGTCCTCATAGAGAGTGCCCTGCACGAAATCGTTATTAACATCCATCTGCTTAAGAACCCACTGGCGACTAACTGCAAAAGAGATTGGACCGGGCTAAAGGTATCAACATAGTCAGCACCGGGTCTCTGATGAAATCCCTTAGCCACTAACCGTGCCTTGTAACGATCAACAAACTCATCAGGAAGCTACTTAATCCGAAAGACCCATTTGCATTCAAAGACATTCTGCTTAGGTTACGGAGGGACTACATCCATTGCAGAGTGCCACCGGGGATTCTTGAGAGTCTGTAAAATAGTACTAGGTTCAATGTCAAGACCATATGGAGAGTGTATTTCGGGGTTGATTCAAGGACCCCAGATTTGGATCGAGTGGTCATGGGATGAGTGGAAGGAGGATGAGGGGTTGGTTTGGGTAGTGGAACTGGGAGCCAGAAGCCTATTGCTGGGGAGAATGTGGGGAAGCGAGGACGAGTAGTGACAAGGTCCTGCACTAGAGGTGCCGCAGGCAAGAGTGCCAAAGGAGTGGTGGGAAGGGAAGGACCGTGGCGAGGGGCCTTACCCAGTCGGTGACTGATATGGAGGAGGGAAACGAGGAGGGGAAACTCATAGATTGGAAGGGGAAAGAAGACTCCACAAACTGAACGTGGCGTGAGACATGTAGACGATGTAAAGTAAGATCAAAGACAAAGATACGCACTTTGCGTAAGAGAGTAGCCCAGATATACACAAGGTGATACCCGATGGATATCGTAGCAACAATTTGAGAAGTCGGGATCTGCAAGAGACTAGAAGAATAACGGGAAAAGATAAACTTGATTAAAGTAATTGTCTGAATGAATAAAAACTAAAAACTTGACAGCCTAAACATCTTGTTTATACTACTAAAGCAATTATTTAATAATTACCTAAAAACCCCATAAGTAATAGCAAAATACTAGTTTCCTAATACGACCATGATTCGTAATTCCTTAAGGACTTGTTTCTTAGTTTCATTAATGAGACGCTTCGGTTCGGTGCACACGCGCATCCCTTGTCTAACAAAGTGACTTGTGGCGTTGTCTCTGCAACTGTATCCGAACCAGTACTAGCCGTTTCCGGTCCCGTGTCTTCCATTTCGTTCGTGCTTGTATCACAAGGCATAGAGCAATCGTCGAGTTTGACGGATGGAACAAGGGATAGCACAACCATCCAAAGATATGAAGTTTGCAGTATTTGGGCACTTGATGAAAATGGATTCAAAGGGAGATGTCATGTTCCAAGAATGACTGAGGACGATTTTTGAGATAGACCGCATTAAAGAAGGCATAATGTATCACACGTGTTTTCACGACCGGAAATCGGGCCGGTGTCACTCTGCAACAAAGATAAACCTCAAATCTTGCCTCAAACGCCAGCACACCAAACATTATTAAAATCATCTAAGTTGTCGAAATACTAAGTGTCAAAATCATAAAATCGAACATCTACAGTTCACGCTTCCTCGCCCTTCACGCATTCCCAACATCATGACCGGTGGCGATTTTAAGAGAAGCCAAGCCGACACCACAGTAAAGAGATGATGAAGTATGAACAAGAATTTAAAAGAAGTTCATTCAAAACATACTCCAATTGTTAAACAACGGAAGCATTTTCAATAACAATACCTTTTCAGTTATCAGTCCAATTCCATAGTTTTTCAAGTTCCACAAGTTGTCCAGGGAACCATGTCCCTATCAAAATGACTTTAGCCCGAATTATGTCTCTCATATCAAGATGTATCCATGTTAATCATATACAACCATAACCAGGCAGGTGTCATGTTCAAAAGATCCATTTAATTAAGTTGTAGCGGGTACCAATCACAATCCAAATAAAATTTCCCGCCACCTATATCTTAAGTGTCGACACCCCCTAGAGGAGAAGTTACTGTCCCAAGAGAGTAGTATTAGGGGCAGCCCAGGGCAACCAGTTGCAACTGGACTTAATAATTATTTAAGTGTCTGCCCCACAAACGGCCATAGCCCAAATAAAGTTGGTTGTGCGCACCCACCGATGGCCGGAGCCATAACAATATCATATCATATTCCCCCGTACAAAATTCCACTTTACGTTACGTACGTCTTTTAATTCGTGTGCCAGTAAAAAAAAAAAATTCCAAAACTGGTAGTGGTTTCCAAGATAGCATGATTTCGCAAATAACACGGGTAAGACATGAAGAGAAAGAACGGCAAGCTAGGCATATCACCCTTACTCAAGTAATGCAGTAATGTAGCTCCTAAACGTAAACGTAGCCTTCGTCTAGGAACTCGTCCCTACAAGTTTATAAATTTTAATCAGTTCCAAGCTCACTAGCATGTGTAAATTCAAAACTGCTATGCATGCCCTAATTCCTAGTCGATTGGGTAAGGTGAGGTCAAACTCGATTACAAGACAAACCAATTTCTCTTTATTTATTAGGAAAAGGATTTGTAACTAGTTAAACAATATCCATAATTTATATTTATAAAAACACATTAGTTATTATTTATAAATAAAAGAACGCTATATTTATATTGCAACTATTTAATTCTAATGTTTGCCTTTCGGAAAAAGGGTCATTATTCATTAGTTAAGAAAATAACAACTACTACTAGTTAATATTTACTATATACATGGGCGGAGCCATAAATTTTTTTTTTCTTTTTTTCCAAAAACACTAGATAACCTTAATTTGTAAAAAAACATTAACCCAGCCTTAGTACATATAGAAAAGTGCCCCCCTTCTTCCCAAAGGCGTGCCAGCGGAGTTGGTAAAATGTTTTGCCTAAAACCAAAGTGTCGCAGATTCGAGTCTCCCAATGCGCACTTTCAATTTTTTTTCCATAAAATTTAAAAACAAGAAAATTAAAACGTGCCCAAGGGGACTCGAACCCTCGTGGCCGAAGTCAATACAGAAGTGCTTTACCAACTGAACTAGAAGGCTTTGGTGATATTTAATGTTACTTTATCTATCAATAAGAGTACAAATAGTAATTGAATTGTGCCCCCCCCCCCCCCCCCTTCGGTGAAATCCTGGCTCCGCCACTGACTATATATGTGAAATTTGACAAAACGTCTTACTAAATTTCTTTTTCTGAAACTCAAACATTAGTATTAAATAGTTGTAGTATAAATATAACGTTCTTTTATTTATAAATAATAACTGACGCACTTTTATAGATATTACGAATATTGTTTAACTAGTTACAAATATTTTTCTACTAAATAAGTAGAAGTTGGTTTGTCTTGGAATAGAGTAAGACGCGACCTTACCAAGTCGACTAGGAATTAGGGCATGCATAGCATAATTGCATTTACACGTGTTAGTTGAACTTGGAATTGATTAGGAATTATAACCTTCTAGGTGACTAGTTCCTAGAAGAAGGCTACGTTTATGTTTTGGAGCTACATTGTTGCCTTACTTGCATTACTCGAGGTATGATAATATGTCTGGCCTAACTTGCAATTCTTTCTCTTCGTGTCTCATGTGTTATTTGCAAAATCATGTTATACTTGCTTTACTTGGAAATCACTACCTGTTTCGAAAAAACCATTTTTTGGTTGCTGTCACACGAATTAAAAGACGTACACAACTTCAAGTGGAAGTTTGTTGTACGGGATACAATTTGTTATTGTTATGGCTCCGCCCGTCGATGGTGCGCTCAACCGACTTTATTTTGGCTCCGACTGTTTGTGGGTGCGCCTAGCAGACATTTACATAATTATCAAGCCCTGTTGCAATTGGCCCGGGCTGCCCATATTACTACTCTCTTAGGACATCCTCTGTAGGTAGGGAGTGTCTACACTTAAGATATAGGTGACTAGGGATTTTATTGTGATTGGTACCCCATTACTTGCGTAAATGAATATTTTGGGCATGACAACTGGCTATGGTTATATAGATTTGACATGGATACATCTTGATATGAGAGCCTTAATTCTGGCTAAAGCATTTTGATTGGGACATGGTTCCCTGGACTACTGGAAAAATTATGAAATTGGACTGATAATTGAAAGGGACTGTTATTGAAAGTACTTCAGTTGTTTAACAATTGGAACATGTTTTAAATGAACATCTTTTTAGATTCTTGTTCATACTTCATCATCTCTTTACTTATCATGGGTATCTACTTATTCAGCCGTTTGCTTTTTTATTGTTGAAAATGTGGTGTCGGCATGGCTTCTTTTAAAACCACCACAGGTCATGATGTCGGGAATGCATGAAGGGTAAGGAAGCCTGAACTAGTAGCCGTTTAAGTTGATGTGGTAATTAGTACTTAGACGATTTTAACAATGTTTTGTATGCGTGGGTTTGAGGCAAGATTTGGAGTTTAGATTGTTTTGGGCTCGTGCACTTACATGTCTTATTTGGATGCATTTCTTTGATGTTTCCACTTTTGAATCTCCTTGCAATGCGAAAGTTATCTTTGATGCAGGGTGTTACACATAGGGGCAGTAGGAAAGAGGGACTGACACATGGTGCATAGATTTCATTTAGGCTTTCCAAATTTTTTTCAGTTAAGTATGTTTCATACATTGGTTTGCCAAGAAGGGCCAACTCATCTGCCTTTTGCTTGACAAAGTACATGTCATCGGAGACCGACTTGTTACCTCTGAAGTGGTCGTTTTACATGACTCGTTGCCGGCAGTTTGCAGGAAGAAGGCGCCGATGTTTGATGGAGAAGAGTGTTAGAGGGCGACGTCTGTGCACGGGTTCAATAGGGAACAGATTGTAGCAGGAGATAGATTTTACTATCTGCTCTGATACCATGACAAGGTTTGGAGAATTAGGTTTAGATACTCCTAGGGATACACAGGTAAATTTGTAATTACTACTAATATAATTATTTATCTCCTATACCTCATTTATTTCCATTGTTGTCCTGATGGAATTTTTTGAGAAGAGACGATAATGCTAACAAAGAAGGTAATGGAAAGCCTTATAGACATTGTCAAAGTATTGAGTCCTGAAAAGGATCTCTTATAAACAGATGATTGCTTTCTTTAGTAGCACAATGGTCTTATTTGCATTTGCACCGAAGTGGTAGCTGAACATTTAGTGCCAGTGGAAGATGCTAATGCAAATTACACAATGGTGCTAGTAAAGTAATTATATGTGGTTACAATTTTTTAGAACAATCTACAATATTTATTGTGGTGCCGCTGATTTCCAACTATTCTTATGTAGATAGTAGACAGTTACATAACACACATTGCTCCAAACTTTTACTAAGTAGGCACTTATTTTCTTTACTGAACACCATTGTCTCATTCGCAACTAAATGGTAGCAGATCATTTACTGCTAGTCTAGTTGAAGAATGTTTAGATGAGTCTCTTATACGTAGGGTTCTATTGTTTTGAGATTGGTATAGTTGTTAGCTGAACTTTTCATTTGCATATGTTATCCTTGGGTCATCTATGAATTTCTACGGGAAGCTCGACGCTTGTAAACAAACTATATATATATGTGCTGCACGTTCTTGTAGGACATTATGGAAGTTGTTGTTTTTTTGTCTTGCTGTATGATTATACTCCTAGATATTATATCCAGAAGTAGAGTGTTACTAGTTTTGAACCCGTGCGATGCACGGAAAAAATCATGTCTACCAAGACAATGTAATCGAGTCACGAAAATCATTAGTTTTCTAACGTTTAATTCCCTTCATGAAATATCTCGAAGGCATATATTTAATTCTATAAAAAAATATGATGATTAGTGTTCTTTGAAATAAGAAGAGGACAATAAGTTTGAAAAAAAGTAAAAGAAGAAGAAGGAGATTTCATACCAATATGCGAAATCGTTAGTAGCTTGTTCTTAAGTAGTTGGATAAAACTGCTCCCATATTGAATATGATACTAAATAACTTATATAGAGGTTCTGTTCAGTTACAACGCACATTTTTGTCCCGTGCACATCCGACTTTGGATTCAATAAATGTAACTTTGATTAAGTTAATTTTGCTTGAACTACAAAAACATTAAATAATGGTGATTGCAATTGACAGCAAGACTGAGATGTCTTTCTTCAAGATGCAAATGGTTTACCAATATTCTAAGATAAAAATATATCCGTTCACAATATCAATATATTACATTCAACTCTTTTTTTTTCTTCTGTTGGCAGCTTCAATTTATAAAAGATAACTAACATGAGTGAACCAATCCACTACACGAAAAATTATCATTCAAAATTTATGTGGACAAACTTAAGGATGGGCAATATACATGAAAATTTAAAACATATTTTCATAACTTCAATTCAATGACTCAAAGTGATGAATTATATTTTTTCAAAAAAAAAGTGATGAATTATTGATAATTTCGTCTTCTTAATAAGTTATCTTTTATGAAATCGTCAGTAACTTAAATCCATTGCCCTATCGCATCGATAACTTCCACGTTATAATTTTCATTTTCTTCCTATAGAGACAAAATGATGAAAAAATTTATTCTCATAATTTAAATAATGGTGACACAACTTGAAAATACCCTAAACTTATGCAATGTGAGATCAAGGAGTGATAATTTTAATAGTTAGATGCGAATGAAAATTGATTATTTGTTGTTTTAATGTGAACTAAATAAGCAATAGTAGATCAATGTTTACAAAATTCAAAAAGAATAAATAAACAAAAATAAATAAATTAATAATAGTGCCATATGATTCAAAGTAGTATGAACATCTATACTCATATAGTGTTTACTTCCGTCCTTCATCAGCGGAGCTTCTTCAAGTATGGTCGTGCTTTACCTGTAGAAAAAAAAAATATAAATATTAAAAATTGCGTTCCTTTAGAAAGAAACTAAAGCAAATACAAAGGATGAACCTGATTCAAAATGATTATGGTAGAAAAATAGAGAGGATATAAAAATGGTCTTTACACTTGACGAATTCATAGAATAGAGATGCTATCATATATATATGTTTAGTGATAGTTTAATTTGGAAAATATATTATGAGCGACAATTATGAAGTTTTATTAGGCATGTTTACATTATAAATTGTGTAGGTTACCACTTTTGAAACTGAAATGAACTAAACAAAATTGATCATTTGGAGAGAAATACGTGTAATCATGAATTGTTGACTTTTTCAAATTGAATTGTTTTTTTTTGTGAGAGCTATATATGGGATATATAGAATTTATGGAATAATGAATTATTGTCATGGGTTTAAATGTATGCAAATTTCCTTTTAAAAAAGATATGCCCATGCATATGTGTACATACATATGCTTATTTTTCTTCTAATTATTTATTCAAAATTTTCAAAGATTCTCGAAAATGAAAACTGATTTGATAATTGATAATAAAGCATTTCATTCGTTAATCAATTATTGGATATTTTTTTGGAAAATTTCAATTCATTCGTTGATTAATTTTTTTCCGTTAATCACCCCAAAACTGATTTGATAATTGATAATAAAGCATTTCATTCGTTAATCAGTTATTGGATATTTTTTTGGACAATTTCAATTCATTCGTTGATTGATTTTTTTCCGTTAATCACCCCCATTTTTTCACGGATCCATCATTAATGTATATAATATGCCATTTTTATACTATTTTAGACGTATTTAATTTCTCTCATTTCCGTTTTATAAACATCTGACATACTATTTTGGAAGAATTTCAATTTCAATGTGGATAAAAATATTAATTATTTGTACAATGCCACGTGTCACTCTCTCGATGAAATTCTAAAATGTCCACGTGGCATTTTCTCATGAAAAGTTGAAGAAGACATTCTCAAATAGTATATATAGATTTCCCGTGCTTAAGCCAATGCACTTGGAAATATGAATTCTTCTCTCTGTCCAGGTTAAGAGATGCAACTATGTGTTCACTCTTGAAAATACTAATTGGTGTTGCCAGTTGCTCTCAGAATGTCTGTTGGGCGCCACTTTTTCAGTTTCCTTGTGAGCACGTCCACACATTTGATTGGATGCACGAGCAGAAATACCTTCTATTCATATAAGCGTAGCATTGGTCGCGCGAGGTATTTTTGGCTTGTGTTAACCCTCATTTATATAACTAGACAAGTGCAGGTTCTACTTGATGAACCCACTAGGTCTTGCGATGGAAATGGAACAGAGAACTTCCTGTAGAAAGCATGATTAGTACTACCTCCGTTCCTCCTGAATCTTCCAAATTGACTTTCGTGGGTCACTTTGACCAGGTGATTTGGATAGCAAAACGATGCAAGAATTTGGTAATCTTTTCACGGTGTTGTAGAGTGAGAATTTGGTAATCTTTTCAGGGTGTCTCTACAACACCATGAAAAGATCACCACAATCTTGCATCGTTCTACTATCCGAAACATCGGTCAAACAGAGAACTTCCTCTTATTGTCATTGTGCAGGTAGTATTTTGGTGGATGCGGCCTGGAAAGCGGCTTCCTTTGTCAGGATAACATTGGGTGTCATTCGCTTGGATGGGCAGGGAAGAGCTGACTCTATGTCCAGGATAGCAATGCTTCTGCTTTACACATTGTGGATTTCACTATTTGTCCGAACGTCTCAATGCTGTTCTTTCTTCTCCTGCAGGACACTTGACTCCGGTTCTTGGGAGGATGAACCCATCATTGCCAGACTTCGACAGGAAGCTTCCGAGTTTGTATTTTGCTGGATCCAGAAGATCCCTAGGTCCGAGGTAGCTGATGCTCATGGCCTAGCATCCGGCATTCGTCTTAGTGACATCTGGGTTTTGGTTTGTACTATGTTCATAGTATTTCCTTTTTGGGCTGATGTGCCTAGTTATGGGCTGGTTCTGGGTCTTGGCCTCTTAGGCCGGTTGTAGTTTGTGTAGTCTCTTTTGGTCCTGTCATTCTTGGTCCATCATTAGTAGTGCACTGATTCTCAACAAGTTTTCTTTTTTCTAAAAGTATCTGTTAAGAGGCATCAATTTTAGTATTTTTTTTGAACTATATTTACTGTTTTTGAACGGATACAAAAAACGTCTAAGTGTAGATGCTATATTTGGCACATATTATCTACTAGTGCTAGCTAAGATTGATCTCCCAATGCAATACATTCTCAGTTGCTACAAGCCTACAATTGTCTTTGCTTCTTTTGGTATGTGTAGAATTTTTCATTTTACTGAAAGGTTGGAGTATAAGAAGGTGATCTTTCACATCAGTTCTGGACTTCAGAACAAAAATTATCGAGATTGCAAGTTCAAACCCTAACTTGCCATAACACGGAGAACACTAGAGAGAGAAGAGAGCGGAAAGCTCTGAAAATTAGATCCAATCTCGAGAATGAAAAGTTACAGAGAAGAAACCAATTCGTTACACATCAACCAATCAGAAAAGATATTAGTAACTAACTCTCTGATTAACCTAACGACACCGTTCTAGTAAAAAGAAATGAAAGGCTAAGATTAGAAGATAGAATCTTCATCGAACGACAGGTGCTCAATCTGGCATTCAGGCCATCAGTTTGGCAGTGAGTTCAAATCAGTCCTTCATTTCTTTATTGATGATTTAGAAGGAAATGTAGGTGTCTAATACGCCCCCTCAAGTTGAAGGGGGTGGCAGCATAACACCTTCTGCAATTTGGTCTTCACTAGACAAGTGTTGAAGCTGCACTTCATTGGCTTGAACGAGGTCTCTAATGGTGTGGCAATCAAACTCAACATGTTTGGTTTTATCACGACAAATGGGATTATGACCCATATGAATAGCAGAAGAGCTGTCAGAGAAAAGAAAAGGAATACCACTGATAGGAATGTGCAGCTCTTGAAGAAGAGACATAATCCACTTGACTTCACACACCAAATGAGCCAAACTCTTGTATTCATCTTCAGCTGAGCTTCTAGCTAACACAGTCTGCTTCTTTGACCTCCATGAAACCAAGGCAGTGCCAAGAAACAACATGTAACCAGAAATTGATCTTCTAGTATCCAAACAACCTCCCCAATCAGCATTTGCATAGGCTGTGAGGGTGAGAGAAGAAGTAGAAGCACAGGAGAACACAAGGGCATAATCTGGAGTAGCTTTGAGATATCTGAGAACATGATGTGCTGCAGATAAGTGTTCTTTGGTGGGATGAGCAACAAACTGAGAAAGTTTGTGAACTCAGAAGGTGATGTCAGGTCTACTGTTGCAGAGATACAATAATTTTTCAATGAACTTCCTGTAACTACTAGCTGCTTCATCATTTAAAAGATCTCCAATAGATTGACTGAGCTTACAAGCAGGAACCATAGGAGTGTAAGCCAACTTGAAGTTGTCATAACCAGTCTGTGCAAGAATCTCTAAGAGAAATTTGTGCTGACTTAAGAAGAAAGCTTGAGGCATTCTTTGCACTTCAAAACCAATGAAATGGCGATGAACCAAATCTTTGAGTTTGAAATGGTCATTCAGTGAGTGTTTGAACTTGTCTAAAGCTGTGACATTGTTACCTGCTAGTAAAATGTCATCAACATAGACTAGCAGTAACATAATGATGTCTCGTGAAATCTTCACAAACAAGGTGTAGTCTGATTTGCATTGCACAAAGCCAAATTGTAAAATAGTAGTAGAGAATTTCACAAACACTTGTCTTGAGGCTTGCTTCAGACCATATAGTGATTTCTGCAGCTTGCAGACTAGTGTCCCTGAACTAGAGTTTTTAACATTGTAACCATCTGGAGCTTCATTTAAACTTCTTCATGCAAATCTCCATGGAGAAAAGCATTATTAACATCCAATTGCAGAATTGTCCAGCCTTGATAAACTGAAAGTGCAAGGGAAACCCTGAATGTGACAAGTTTGGCAACTGGAGAAAAAGTCTCAAAATAATCTAATCCCTCTGTGTGAGTGAAGCCTTTGGCAACAAGCCTTGCCTTATACCTCTCACTTGTACCATATGCTCTATACTTGATCTTGTATACCCATTTACACCCCACTGTAAAGTGAGTAGGAGGCAAAGTAGTGATAATCCATTTATTGTTAGCTTGAAGATCTTGAATCTCTAAGTTCATGGCTTGAACCCAGGCTGGTTCTTGTGATGCTTGCTTGTAGGTAGATTGTTTTGTGGGAGCACAAACACTATTCAGCACAAAACTATTACATATTGGAAAAGCTGTGACATTTGCAGGACCCAGAACATAATCTTGTAGGTGAGATGGAAGCTTTAAAACCCTAGTGCTTTGTTTGAGAGGAACTGGATGAACTAACACTTCTCTGTATGATCTGGTGGATGAAGCAGGAGGTGATATACTTGTGTGAACAATCTCTATAGGAGAAGAGGAGGAAGAAGAAGTGGAAGGTGTAGTAGTTATAGGATCAGTGACATTGTGAGGAAAACTCCAGATATTGAAAAGGTCTTGAGAATCTGTCTCCTTTTGAGAAAATGGAAATAGATCTTCATGAAACACAACATTTCTAGAAATGATAAATGTGTGGGTTGAAAGATCATAAACTTTGTAATTAATTTGACTCCAAAGACATATCCCACAAACACTCCTTCAACAGCTCTTTGATCAAATTTGCTTCTTCCTTGAAGAAGGGTGGAAGCAAAACATAAGTAGCCAAAGACCTTAAATTGGCTTTAATCAGGTACCTTGCCACAAAGCAACTCATATTGAGATTTGCCTCCAGTTTTGGGAGAAGGCAGTCTATTTATCAAATATGTTGCAGTAAGCACACAATCACCCCAAAATCTAATTGGCATCCCAGACTGGAATTTAAGTACTCTAGCCACATTCAAAAGATGTCGATGTTTTCTCTCCACCACAGAGTTCTGTTCTGGTGTTTGAACACAACTGGGCTCATGTACTATTCCATGCTTCAAATAGAAATCTTGTATATTCAGTTCTGGTGCATTGTCTGACCTTACCCTCTTGATTTTGACCTGATAGTGTGTAGCTACCATGTGATAGAACTATGGAATGAAAGTACTAACTTCAAATTTGTGTGTCATGAGATAAACCCAAGTAACCCTTGTAGCATCATCTACTAAAGTTAGGAAAAATATGTGTCCAGAATATGTAGGCACTTTATAAGGACCCCAAGTATCACAATGCACTTGATTAAAGGGAGCAAAAGACATATTACCATGAGCCACAAATGGCGATTTCTTTTGTTTAGTTAGAGGAAAAATATCACACTGCAATTGTTCAACCATAGAATTCATGCCTGATAAGTGAGAGATTTACCTTTCATGAAAGATGGGTGTCCTAGTCTTCTATGTCATAATGTAGCTGTACTTGTGCCAGAAACAGCTAAACCTCTTATCTGAGTTGCATTTTGAATGGACAGAACATAAAGACCTCCAATTCTCTTACCCACACCAATGACTTGATCATGCTTCTTACGAACACAAGTACATTCTTCACAAATACATATACAACCAGGAATAGTGGTAAGATGTGAGATAGAAATAAGATTGAACTGAAAAGTGGGAATGCAGAGCACATTATTCAGTACTAAATCATGAGTGAGTTTGACTGTCCCAACATGAGTTACTTGAGCAGTTAGACCATCAGGTAGATGCACCACAATGTTAGCTATACCCCTAGCATTTGTGAACATATTCAAACGGCTGCACATAAGATCAGTTTCCCCACTATCCAGAATCCATGAATTGGGTTAAAAATCTCCATTAATGCTAGCATAAGTCTGCAAAGAACAAGAGCTGATGACAACTCCCATAAAATGAGAATGATCAAATGAAGAATTAGCATGATGAGAGGGTGAGTCCACAGAAGTAACAGAATAAGGAGAGACTGATCCTACATCACTTGCAATACCTTGACCACCACTCTTTGAGATTAAATGTGTATTTAATAGATTCATGAGTTGTTAACATTGTTTTTTTCAAAGTGACTGTCTTGTTAACAGTGTCACCAGATGTGGTATTGAGATGCTGATTAACTGTAGATGTTGTAGGTGATCCAGAGAGAGTCACATTGTGAGCTCTTGACTTGGCGAACTTGAAGTCAGGTGGGAAACCATGTAACCTGTAGCATTTAGCTTTAACATGACCCTCATCTCCAAAATGATGACAAACTAATTTTCCATTAGGACCTCTACCACCAAAACGTTGCCCTGAGCCTTGATCCATGATGCTTCCACCAGAACTAGTACCACTGGAATTAGGACTCTTGTGAAAATTGACTGAGTTAGAACTAGAATTATGAACATACATGGCCATGTTTTGAGAGGCATTGGACACATGCTTAAGCTGCATTTGTCTTTCTTGTTGAATTACTTTTGCAAAAAAAACACATTAAGTGGAGGAAGGGGTTTTGTAAGAAGCAATTGATCTCTAACAATTACATAATGTTCATTAACGCCCATTAGCAACTGCATCACTCTATTTTCTTCTTGAGCTTGTTTAAGCTTGCTATTGACATTACAACTGCACGCAAGACATACACAACTAGGTAGTGGCTTATAATTTCTCAACTCATTCCAAAGTGTCTTCAGCTTTGTGAAGTAAGATGTGACAGACATATCTGACTGTCTCAAGCTTGAGATAGACATTGAAATCTGAAATAAACTAGGAAGATTTCCTTGAGATAACCTTTCTATGAGATTTAACCATACTTCTCTAGAGCTAGATCTGCAAATTACACTACAAGCAATATCCTTAGAGATTGAATTGAAAAGCCATAACATGATCATTCTATCACACCTCCTCCACAAAGAGTACATCTCATATCCAATTTCAGGTGTTGAAATGGTTCCATCAACAAACTCCAATATGTTCTTCGCCTCTAAGGCCACAATCATTGACAAATGCCAAGAATAAAAATTATCACCAGAGAGAGGTATAATAACAAGGAGATTACCCGAACTATCTCAATGATGAAGATAGAAAGGAGAGTGCAGATCTACCGCTACCGTCGTCGAGCCAGAAGAATCAGAATTCGGTGGTGTGAGCGCCATGAACGAATCACCAGAAGCAAGACAAATTCACACTCAGATCTCAGAATGATGAATCAATCATCAACAACAAATCAGCAACCTCTCGAACCAGGCTCTGATACCATATCGAGATTGCAAGCTCAAACCCTAACTTGCCATAACACGAAGAACACTAGAGAGACAAGAGAGAAGAAGGCTCTGAAAGTTAGATCCAACCTCGAAAATGAAGAGTTACAGAGAAGAAGGGAGGGAAAACCCTTTTAAACCAATTCGTTACACATCAACCAATCAGAAGAGAGATTAGTAACTAACTCGCTGATTAACCTAACGACACCGTTCTAGTAAAACGAAGTGAAAGGATAAGATTAGAAGATAGAATCTTCATCGAACGGCAGCTTCTCAATCTTGCATTCTGGTCATGAGTTTGGCAGTGAGTTCAAATCAGTCATTCTTCATTTCTTTATTTATGATTTAGAAGGAAATGTAGGTGTCTAATAAAAACAACTTCTCTTTACGGGACACAAGGTGTGAAGGTCAGACGAATTTGTCACTCACTCCTCGCTATGTCAAACGGGCAACTGAAAGAGGTAGTAGTACTAAACTTTTTTTAAATCATCAACTTCCAAAATTCCCGAAAGAGAAGTTTTCATAGATTACAAGGTAAGACTAAATTGTTAATCACTTCTCGCTAGGTCTAAAGGCCGTTGAAAACAGGTTACAGTTTTGCTGAATTTATTTTGTTTCTTTCCACTTTTCAACTGTTGCAAAGGAAGTTTTGTAGATTGTAGGTCAAAAGAACAAAGAAATTAAATGAACTTAGAGGTAAGGAGTAACATTGGATTTATGGGAGCAATGTAAAGTAATCTCTAACTTATTTTTTATTTTATTTAGAAGATGGTGCTAATAAAGAAAGTAATTCTAAGAAGAAGGAAAAATAAAGAAAGAAAGTAAATTCTCCTTCAAAAGAAAGAAAGTAGATATGACCAACATCTACCTACAACCATGTAGAAGGAAAGTCATACTTCATTCATGTTCACAACTTAGGGCTACTATATGGATGCTGCGATGTTCTGAAAATTTCTTTTGAAAATTCACATAAAACTATTTAGTAAAGTTCTTTTGGAAATAAAAACTAAATAGTGAAGTTAAAATATAACCAACCGCGCAAAACTACTTCTAACATTTGTTTTTCATAACTATTGTTTTATACTCCTTGAAAGTGTTGGAATGACGCTAGCAAATACGATAAGAGTAAATACAATATGATATTAATATAAATAACATCATTTATCCCTGCATATGTGTATCAAATGTTATAGACTGCATTTCCTAAAAATAATTATAGACTGCATTATTTATCCCCGCATATATTAATAATTAGTGATAATAGTATTAAAATTTTATTTGGGTCTCCTTTTTTTAGCGGTAGTGCTCTAAACGCATAGAGAGTCCCCTAATTAATAATATAATACACATATTACTTAAAATTATATAACTGTACTCATTTTGGGATCCCATAGATTTAGGGGAGATGCGTGCAATGGTTGAGACTTCGATAGCACATTGAATTGTCATCCACCACCGCTTCATTATTCTGTTAGCGAAAAATATTGAAGCAGGCCTACGTCACAGCATTGGCCCAAAGCATATCACAGAAGGCTGGTGTTTACTTAAGGAGTCAAGCCCAAATATCTCTCTAAACCCATAACAACATAATGTAATTAGCCCACTGTTATAAGGGCACATATGCAATTTTCCATCTACTACAAACCCTAGCATCCCTACCGTGCGATCGTAGCGTTACAATCCAGCCGTTGGATTGCCTTATATATAAACGCCTCTTCGGCGTTAGGGTTCATTAAGTCGGCTCTAAATATACACTGCACCGTTTGTTCTCTCTCGATTGTTCTCATCTTCTACATTTCTCTTCAGGAATCAAACGATTCTTTCATACTCATATTGGAGAAGATGGAACTCTCTCATTCATTCCAGAGAGAAATAAGTGATTTCGAGTAACTCTAAAAAATTACCGGCGAAATCTCCGTTTCCACCGCCAATTTAACACCTTTAAAGATCGCTAAATCTTCTGCCTCTCTCGGAGCCAAACCGAACGGCAGTCTGATTCCTCTACCGGCGATGAGGAGACCGTTTTCATCTCGTACAACCACTCCGGCACTGGAGAACAGCATCTCCTGGTTCCAGCTAGCGTCTGTTGATCTCGAGCCAATTTGGAGGCGGTTTAGACCAGAGCTTTGCCGGAGAAGGGGGAATGTGAGTCAGTGGAGCCTCCCCTAAAGCATGCATGTTAAGATCTATAAAAGCTAAGTTTGTCAACACTTCTTCTTTTAACTGATCTGCTTCCTTTCTTATATTTTATGGATCACTTAGTTTCTGTTGTGCCAAATTGAAGAAATTCCCAAGAAAAATTTGATTTTGTCTTCTTTTTGTAGATGAATGAAAGTGGTCGGGATCCACTCTGAGAAGGGAACGACTGTATTATCACAAACTGGAAGATGAAGAAGGCTTTTCCACAGGTCTTTTGAAGTTTGGCATCTGCGAAACAAGTGGGTCTCGGTCTCTTCCTCTACACCACATATTGTTCTTTTCAGATTCGATCTAATAGGGATCCCCTTATGCATGACTCTCCAGATAGGATAAAGAAATCTTTTTGGTACCTTTTGTTTTCAAAAACTGTTCCACCATGAATTTCCCAGATCGGAAGAACCTTCAATCTTGTTCGAAGATTTCCTTTCAACCATTTGGTACCCAGATCTAACAAAATAAATACAGTTTTCTTCATGATGCTATAGAAGATTATCCGGTTCTGGAGATGGGGGAAGTCTGATGCGCAGGACTTCGGCCACATCCACATGTTAAAGGTGAAGTTGGAGGGCAGAGTTATTCCAGGTATGCGCAGGACTTTTGAGTAAATCTTGAACTGTTTTTTTTTTTTTTTTTTTTTTTTTTTTTTTTTTTTTTGGGTTTTTTTTTATTGTTGTAGTAACATGCCTGTTTTACGTGAAGATAGTAGGCTAAATTGTATTTGTTGCAACAGAGTGCGACACGAGCGCGACAAACGAAAAAGAACAAACACTGAGATTTAACGTGGTTCACTAACGATCACATTATCTACAACAAAGAAACCGTTTGTTTATTACGGAATGAGGAAACTAGAATACAACTGCTGATACACTCACTACTCTATACAAAGCGAGAGTACATCTATATATATATATATATATATATACATATATATATATATATGTATATATATATATATATATAAACCCTAACTCGATAGGCGAGTAAAGACTAGCCCCGAACCAACTCGTGAGAGTTCCTACCACTCGTTCGAGCTGGAATCTTGATCGCACAAGTTCCTACTCCAACTCGTGCGAGTTGCAGCAGAATTTGTGCGAACTCGCACGAGTTCCTGTTGTAGATCCACTCATGCATCTTCTCCAGATTTGTATTCTTCCCTCTCTAACTAGTACGAGTACCTAGAGTTGTCAAACGGGCCCGTTAACCGTAATTAACCGGAAAATAACCCTGAATAACCGAGTTTTGTGTAACCGAAACCGAGCCCGGGCCCGGGCCCGATATGAACGAACCAAGACGAAAACCGAAAGGTTCGGGCTAGGGCCGGTTAGACCTTCTCTGGAACCGTGAACCCGCCCGGTTTAAACCGAGCTCAACCGATAAATGAGCCCGGCTTGTAACCGCTCGGTTGATTGAACCGAATTGGCCCCTTTACCATCACTTTTGAGTTGTGACCATCCAAAAATATATTTTTAACCGACCCGAGCCGAACCGAAACGGTTTACCCAGTAACTGTTACACGGGTTGGACCAGTTAAAGGGTATGTGAAATTTTCCAGGCCAATTAACCTTAATTGAGCCTGAATCGAACCGAACCCGAACCGAGTCGATTGGTTCAAGATTTATCGGGCTGGTTTCAGTTTTTGTTAACCGAATTTACAAGTCTATAAGTATCTGCTAGGACTTAATTCAAGGCATCCTAACAATGTTGATGGAGTTGTTCTAGATTCATGTTGATGGATGCATGTTGACATGCATCCATCAACACGAATCTAGAACAACTCCATCAGCATGCAAAATTATTCAAAGTCCTCGATTTAGCATCATTGATGATTCAAAACAAAACATAACTTATTCTTTAGGGCGACTTATTATTATGTCTACATTAGCAAATATACTCCCATTTAAAGTTCTTTCGCAATTGGTCCATCTGGAAAATAGAACCATGAACAACAACGTAACCTTTTTCACCTGTAATTGGTTCTTGTTGGTTATCATGCATTCCAATTCGCGGACAAAAGTCCCTCAAACACCTCCCAAAGAACTCCGAAGGGGTTGCCGCCACTGCCGCAGCTCTCCATCTACTCAATCTGCACACCACCATTTTGTCTCCATCTAAAAAGGCTTTAGTAATGCACCCTAATGCTATAATTACTTCTTACAGGTTACCTAGGTATCGTTTAATTAATTCTTAGTTAACTATTGCATAAGGTTTGATTCATTGAACAATTTATGCCCTTTAGTAAATGTTACTACCCTTTAGTAAAACGGTTACTTCCAATTCTTGTTTGGCATTGAATGGTGAGACAAAGGAAATTATTTCTTTCACTGCTTTTTGACATAGACGCGTGAAATTTATTTCGAAATGGGTAAGAAGAAGATGCAAACAATTTGTGAAAACGTTTTTCCCAATAATTGATAGAGGATACGAACAGAACAAAAATCAGTAAAATTGTAATATCTTTTCAATAGTCTTTTAAACTCGTTTGTACCCTTCTTGCTCTGATTTTTTTTTTGTATCCCGTTATCATCTATTGCGAAAAACATTTTCACAAATTGTTTCCATCTACTTATTACCTACTTTAGAATAAGTTTCACAGGTCTAGGTCAAAAAAACAGGGACATTAAATACTTTCCTCTCTGTATCGCCATTTAATGCCAAATGGGAGTTGAAAGTAACCGTTTTATTAAATAGTAGTAATATATACAGTTAGTTAGAAAACTGTTCAATGAATCAAATTTCTGAAATATAGATAAACATATTGGGCATAAATTTAATATTCGATACAGAGAGGAAAGTATTTATATGTGAAAACATTATAACTAAGATTTTATGTTGGATACAATCAAGTTGGCTTCATACTGAGGGTTCACTAGACTTCTAAAATCAACACATTCAAGAGTCCCAACTATCTACCAAGAGGCATTGTAGTACAGATACATCCCAGGTGGACTTTACCCAGGATCGTCCCTCCCTTTAGGCCAAGTAAGACTCCGCCTAGGGCCCTACTAGAGGGAGGGGCCTCAGAATTGTAAAACTTTTGGGGGTGCGGAGGCACCCTCCGACGAGGCAGTCTGACCTTCTTCCGCCCCATCCCACACCACCCCTTGGCGTTTCCCCCTGCCGTGTTGTTCAGCCTCCTATGGCTGAACCCACACGGCAGAGGCAATCTCTTCGCCCATTTCTGCCTCACCCGGTGGTTGATTTCCCACCGGGGGGTCAATAGCCCAATTTGGCTTCCCCTAACCGGTTTAAGTTTCGGGTGCCTAATCCCGCTCGGCGGAGACAATCTCCTCAAGTTAGCCACCCGAATCTTAATCCGGCGGAGCTCCGATCCAGACCCAGCCAGTCTCCGGTCCCTGGGTCTGCATCAGAGACGGATCCGGCTGTCGACAACCTCTTCTTCTCTCCTCCTCCTCCGCCCGAGCAGGTGGCGGAGAACTCTCCTTTGGTGCCTGCCAAAGTGGCACATGATTACCAAATACTCAAACGCAAACAAGCTTCCCAAACAGAGCCGCCACAACCAATCCAGAAGACGGCGGATGATGATGGTGGCATGACAGCCCAAGAGCCACCACAACCAATCAAGCAAGAAGACGGCGGATGATGGTGGCATGACAATCCAAGAGGCACCACAACATACCAGAGAAGGGGCGGAGGATGATGTTGGCAAGAAGAAAGCCAAAGAGCCACCACAACCAACCAGTGAAGGCACGGCGGAGGATGGTGGCAAAGCTTCCCAAACAGAGCCACCACAACCAACCAATCAAGCCACTCTGGATGGATCATCCAGTGCTGGGTTGAAGCTCCGGCGACCCAACCACCTGCACCTGAACCTAAGGTGAAGGTGCCTAAGCTGTCACTGGCCCTTACGCCGAGGGAGATTGCGGAGGACCTGTACTCAATGGGCATAATAACAAGGCCTACACGGAGGAGGACTAAAAAGAGGCCCATAATTTTCCGGAACCACCTTGATGTAAGTACCCTTTTTTCTTTCTTTGATCAAAGCTTTTTTTAGTGTTACTATCATTTCCCTTGTTACTGAATTGTTTGTTTTTTTCTGATATGCAGCGTCTCGTCCCTGGATCGCATCTGGGAGATGTCACTCCGTCGAAGTACAAGGTGTTCAAACCCAGATCAAAGGTATAAAAGGTTTCTTTCCATTTGAATGAATCATAGTTCTATGTTATGCATTGTTGGTATATGAAATGGTGGTGTGCAGGGTTACTAGATGGAGAGCGGCGGCGGCGGCAACCCCTTTGGAGTTGTTGTAGATTCGTTTTGATGAATGCATGTTGCTTATGTTCGTATGAGGTCTCTGGCGGCGTAATGTTCGTTATTGACCGTTTATTCCGTTCATTGTTGGATGGTAGGTATAAATGAAGTAGATTTACCTGCTCTTGGTATTGATGCTTTTTAAACAGATTAAAAAGCATCAATACCAAAAGCAGGTAAATCTACTTCATTTATACCGACCATCCAACAATTAACGGAATAAACAGTCAATAACTAACATTAGGCCGCCAGAGACCTCATACGAACATAAGCAACATGCATTCATCAACACGAATCTAGAACAACTCCAAAGGGGTTGCCGCCGCCGCTCTCCATCTAGTAACCATGCACACCACCATTTCATATACCCACAATGCATAAAATAGAACTATGATTCATTCAAATGGAAAGAAACCTTTTATACCTTTGATCTGGGTTCGAACACCTTGTACTTCGACGGAGTGACATCTCCCGGCTGCGATCCAGGGACGAGACGCTGCATATCAGAGAAAAACAAACAATGTCAGTAACAAGGGAAATGATAATAACACTAAAAAAAGCTTTGATCAAAGAAAGAAAAAAGGGTACTTACATCAAGGTGGTTCTGGACAATTGTGGGCCTCTTCTTAGTCCTCCTCCGTGTAGGCCTTGTTATTATGCCCATTGAGTACAGGTCCTCCGCAATCTCCCTCGGCGTAAGGGTCAGTGACAGCTTAGGCACCTTCACCTTAGGTTCAGGTGCAGGTGGTTGGGTCGCCGGAGCTTCGCCTCCACCGCTGGATGATCCATCCAGAGTGGCTTGATTGGTTGGTTGTGGTGGCTCTGTTTGGGAAGCTTTGCCACCATCCTCCGCCGTGCCTTCACTGGTTGGTTGTGGTGGCTCTTTGGCTCTCTTCTTGCCACCATCATCATCCGCCCCTTCTCTGGTTTGTTGTGGTGCCTCTTGCGCTGTCATGCCACCATCATCCACCGTCTTCTGGCTTGATTGGTTGTGGTTACTCTTAGGCTGTCATGCCACCATCATCATCCGCCGTCTTCTGGATTAGTTGTGGCGGCTCTGTTTGGGAAGCTTGTTTGCGTTTTAATATTCGGTAATCATGTGCCACTTTGGCAGGCACCAAAGGAGAGTTCTCCGCCACCTGCTCGGGCGGAGGAGGAGGAGAGGAGAAGAGGTTTTCGACAGCCGGATCCGTCTCCGATGCAGACCCAGGGACCGGAGACTGGCTGGGTCTGAATCGGAGCTCCGCCGGATTATGATTCGGGTGGCTAACTTGAGGAAATTTTCTCCGCCGAGCGGGATTAGGCACCCGAAACTTAAACCAGGTAGGGGAAGCCAAATTGGGCGATTGACCGGTGGGAAATCAACCACCAGATGAGGCAGAAACGGGCGAAGAGATTGCCTCTGCCGTGAGGGTTCAGCCATAGGAGGCTGAACAACACGGCGGGGGGAAACGCCAAGGGGTGGTGTGGGATGGGGCGGAAGAAGGTCAGCCTGCCTCGTCGGAGCGTGCCTCCATACCCCCAAAAGTTTTACAATTTTGAGGCCCCTCCCTCTATTAGGGCCCTAGGCGGAGTCTTACTTGGCCTAAAGGGAGGGACGATCCTGGGTAAAGTCCACCTGGGATGTTTTTGTACTACAATGCCTCTTGGTAGACAGTTGGGACTCTTGAATGTGTTGATTTTAGAATTCTAGTGAACCCTCAGTATGAAACCAACTTGATTGTATCCAATATAAAATCTTAGTTATAATTGTTCAATGCTCTATGTTTAGAGTTCTGTAGAGGTAATTATAAACAGATGTCTTGAAGATTGTAAGCATGAAATGGGGACATTTTCCTTCCCGGGTGATTTTTGGTACTGAAGTACATTGGAAAAAGCTAAGGAATGGTTGATGAATGAAACTCATTTTGCTGAAAATCTATCATATACACAAATAACTAAATTATAAATTTTACTATTTTATAATTATTTTAGATTTGGGGGTAAAAGCTGTGATTTAACAAAACTTTATGGGTGAGATAAGGGTACATTGGTCTTCATACACATTTCGGTCTAATATATGGATGAAAGTTAAGGGAAGGAACCACTGTTTCAACAAAACGTAAAAACGTGGGTGGTAACTCCACTTTAGGAGTTATATTCTTATAGGATTCACCATCGATTTGCGTGCGTTTAGAGAGATTTGTATGAGAAATTGACCAATTCTTATATGTTTTGAGCATACTTGAGTATTTAGACTTCATTGTGTAATCCGGGCGTTTTATGCATGTTTTAGGCTTTATTTGTCGCATTTGATCTTCCGGTATATGTTCGTGTTGTGGATTTCAGGGACCGGAAGCTTGGAGTGCGGATTTTGGAGCGGAAGCGAACTTCGGAAAGAAAGAAACTCAACGAATGCATGAGAGAATGGACGAAGAAGAGTAGAAGCTAAGAGGAGAAAAAGACTTGGCCAAAAATTCAAGAGGAGTGAAAAGAAGCAACTCACTGGAAGTAGAGGATCACAAATTGTGATCACAAGATCAAGTGCAAGACCACATGGAAGATCAACGTGATCCTACAATTAAAAAAAAGGTGATCCTATGATCACAAGATCAAGTGCAATACCACATAGAAGATCACCGTGACTCTACAACTAAAAAAGGTGATCATAGGATCACAAAAGGTGATCACAAGATCACATTATTGGATCTGGCGTGAGTAGAAAGGGGTAAAAGTGTTATTTCTGAAAACTAAAAAAGAGGAACGGGTTTTAGTAGTAGAGAACGACCTAGGGCTGAGGATATTCATCAAGGGGCCGCCATTGGAGATAAGAGGAGCTTTCTTGGGAGCTTGGAGACCATCGTTTGATTTTCTATTCTCTTCTCTTCTCTACTTTTTGTTGATGATCAATAAACTTTGTACTTTGATCATGTGTTTTAGTAGCTAAATCTTCTATTCGGGATATCTCATAGGTAGCTAGGGTTTGAACACCACGTTTGGTGATTTATGGATCTTGTTTCATGCTTCTATGCTTAATTGAATGTGTTTTGTTTAGTTATGCTTGATTCACGAGTTTAATCTATCTTTCATATTGTTAGACATGGCAATAGGATTGATCTAGGTGATGAATGTTAGAGGAATCAATATTCGTTGCTGGAACTTGAATCATGCACTAGCTGTATCTAGGGTTGAGGAATCTTGCTAGTTGGCTAAGAACTAAGAGTAGATAAAGAGAACATAATGCGTAGTTAAACTTGAGTAGGCTAGAGGAATCAGGTACGTGAGTTTAACTATAGGCTTTGGTTGAGGAATCTTCAAGGTAAATGTGCTCGTTTGGCTAAGTAGAGTACATTCGTGTTACTAGAACGTAAATCATTAATGGTGTGAGATCCCTAGTGAACTGAAGAGATATCCTGATACTTATCCCACATATTAATCTCAATTTTAATAATTAGCTTGTTACTTACTTTTTTAGATTAGTCAAACAAACTCAATTACTTGCCCACATTAAAGTTAATCATCCTAATTCGTTCACGAGAAGTCCTTTGGGTTCGACCAACCCGGATTTACCGGATATTACTACGCACGACAACCGTACACTTGCGGAGATCGTGTCAAGTTTTTGGCGCTGTTGCCGGGGACTTCGGTTGAATTAGTTAGAATAATTAGCTTTAGGGAATTTTTTGTTTGTTATTTTATATTCTTATTACCTCACGGTATTACTTGAGATTTTATGTGTGCAGGCATTCAACTCTAAGCATGGAGGATGAGAAATATCGCCGTTTTGCGAGCATATTTGAAGCATGCAATCTTGCATATGAGTAATTCGTGAAGGAGTGCCATGTGAATGGCATTAGAGAGAGGGTAGCCATGGAAATACAACGTTATACCTTTCGTCCTAATGACTCAACCCCTCCCACTAAGTTACTCTTCTTCCTTGGTTGCATGCTTGAGGAGATGATTCCTAATGTGGAATAATGGCGACAACGAGCAACAAGAATGGGAATGGAGACAACACACATGGACGCACAATGCGTTCTCCATTCAAATCAAGAAGATTCTCCAACCTTTCCAACGCTTAAAGAAGAGGATGATGAGCCATTGTGCATTCCCAGTTGTCCAAACATTGAATCATGGCTCGAGTCAAATATGAGGGTCAAGCATGATGAAATTTTCGGTGAGCTTGATAGCATTCTTCATGGTATTAATATTGATGATCTTTACTTTCCGGTTGCAAATTTGTTGGAGCCTCTCACGTTTGAGCTCATTGAAGATACAAAAATGCTGAGATTGAATTTGTTGATGATTCGGGTGTTTCAAACGAAGGTGATGAAGGTACTCAAACTTTCATATTTTATGTGTTGCCGTTTGAAATTTCAATGAAGATATCGCAAATTGAGAAAACGGGCAAAGAAGGCATTCATAGATTTCCACCACATGAGATACTTGAGCTTATTGTTGAAAACGCTATGATGTCGATTTTCATGAATTGGAAGAAGATGAAGAAAAAGTTTACGAAGGTCTTTCACTTTTGCAACCTGGGTTCATCATTATTGAGATTTGCGCGTCTTGTGAGAATTTGTTCTTGTTCACTTGAGAAGAGAAAGATTGAGAAGAGATGGTGGAAGAAGAAAAAGTGGAGAGAAAAATCTCCTTAAACATCTTTTGAGGTAATTGGGTCGGGTCGTCGACCTTAAATTACACGGCGCTTGTTGGGAGGCGACCCAACCTATTTATTTGCTTTAATGTAGTTGTGTTTTTAAATTTAGTTATTTTATTATGTTAATTGGAGAGATGAGAGAGAGAGAGACTAATGATGTTTTCTAGTGACATATTTGAGCAGGATATGGGAGAGTCTACCCCGGTGTGCCCCGGCACACACGACCTTTATGGGGACTCGTGTATGTGAGTTGGGGATTCTCCAAGACACATATTTTAGCAGAGGAGGGCAGTCTATCCCGGTGTGCGAGAACATACTGACCGTTGGGAGCATGGTGGCGCCTCTACTGTGCTCGGGGACTGCTTGGCGCGATTTCGTCCCCACCCTTGAGGTGGTTGTGAGTATCTTTTTCTTTTGCTGAATTATGTGCTTCTTTTATTTAGTATATGTCATGCTCCATCTCATCTACTGGCCTTTCACATTGATTGCGGATTTCTCTTGCATGATCTCTAAATTCGTTGAGGACAACGAAGCATTCAGTGTGGGGGTGGTTTAACTGTTTACTAGCCATGTGTATTGCATAGCCAGTCACATGTAGGATATGTCTAGGTTGTATCGTGTGTAGAGTCAGTGGTTTTTGTTAAATTTTTAATTATATTGTCGTATTGTGTAGTGTAGATTTATATACAGTTTGCACTTTTAAATAATTGAGTCTACCCACCAAAGAGTTAAATTGTGTAGAGTCAATTATTTTTCGTGTCAAAGCCTTGCATGTAGAGTTAAGACTTATGAAAAAAATTAAAAAAAAAAATGAAAATTTTGAGAAAAGGCAATTGCCAGTCACATGTAGGATATGTCTAGGTTGTGTCGTGTGTAGAGTCAGTGGTTTTTGTTAAATTTTTAATTATATTGTCGTATTGTGTAGTGTAGATTTATATACAGTTTGCACTTTTAAATAATTGAGTCTACCCACCAAAGAGTTAAATTGTGTAGAGTCAATTATTTTTCGTGTCAAAGCCTTGCATGTAGAGTTAAGACTTATGAAAAAAATTAAAAAAAATGAAAATTTTGAGAAAAGGCAATTGAAAGAAGCTTAGGCTTGGTTGATATAGTGTGATGTGAAAACTTTAGGCATAGGGTGTGAATTTTGACCGAGAGTGACACATTTAGTTCCCCCTAGTAAGTATAGAGAGAATCTCATTACGGGAATGCCTACCTATTTTCAAACTACGTGAAATTTTAAAAGCTAAAGTGTGTGTTGTTTTTCTCTACAAGAGTTGAGCTTGGTGTTTGCTAAACAAGCCGAATGTTCATTTTGTCCGTCTTAGGTAGTCGCCAGCCCGCCTCGTAGTGGCACACAGAACAGCTGTGCGAGGATGTGTATTAGAGCACTTACTGCTTTTTAGATCTTACCTTGTAGTACCACTAGTAATCCCTAATTGATCCTTGGATTTATTGTTATCCTATATGACCTAGGGAGACGATTCTTGGCCTTCATCATATATCGTTTAGAATTACCTTTCTAAAGCGTCACGAGGGAGCAGTAGTTGAGAGGGTTAGTTGAGGGAGAGCGTAATTACATATTTCTGTGAGTTCTGTAGATCGCATATGCTTCATTTGATATCTAAGAGGGGATGTGAGGGTGAGTGAGTCGGCTTGCACACTACAGTGTGGCGGTGTTCCATGTCATTACACCATGGACACAGTGGTGGAGAGCCTAAGTGTGTGACGTCTAATCCGCACAAAAATGGGATTGGTTGTTCTTGATTGGTGGAACGTGCTAGGTAATGGATTTCTATCATCTTGGTGTACGAGGTTCGGTTGGATTCGGCACGTGACATATATCTTATTTGACTACTTGAGAGGGGGATACGACTCCACCCCCATACACGCTTTGACTTTGACGGTTTGTGGCATCACGCTTCATGGAGTTAGGGGAGATGTATTATTA
This sequence comes from Linanthus parryae, assembly GCA_023055425.1. Lineage (NCBI taxonomy): Eukaryota > Viridiplantae > Streptophyta > Magnoliopsida > Ericales > Polemoniaceae > Linanthus > Linanthus parryae. The sequence goes on from JALGPY010000006.1 coordinate 8,131,742, forward strand.
TTGTGATATACATTCATGGATTTGTTTATTTCCTTTCCTGACACTATTATACTGCTAGATTCTTGAAGGAGGACCACTCATATTTATTTGATTGTATTGATATTTGATTGAGAGAAAGAAAGAAAAAAAAAGAGAAAAAATAGAAAAAAAAAGAAAAGAGAGAAAAAAAGGAGAGGAATAAAGAAAGAATACATTTGTGCTTATTGGAAAACGAGTGGTGAAAGTTCCTAGTTCCAAATTAAAGACAAAGATGATTTTTGCATATCATTCACTTTGATGGCTAAGGGATTGACATGGTACCGGGTTTTAGGGGATTGAGGGCCGGAGTCGGTGAGATTCGGGTTGTGGATTCCTATCATCGTGGTGAGGGTGTGTGAGATATGATGTTTGGTGAGTTTATGTGACGCTTTAGGATTTTCTGCTTCATAGAAGCTATATCCTTTTTGTCCCTAAGCCTCATCATATTTGACCGTTAGCGGAATCGGAGCTCGGACTATGAACGTGGCTTAGCCTTAATTAGCCTCTTATTTTTATCGGCACACATGAAGAGGTAGTTCATTCTTGATAGTAAAGTTAAGCTTTCTATACTAACTATGGGGATTTACTTGTTGTCGAGTTTAGTTGCGCTTCACACCTCTTATCTAATTTTTTTCATCATCCATGAGCATCAGTCTATGTTATTGAAATTGCCTGATCTCACAAAAAACAAAGAAGTTAAAAGCTTTTATGTGTTTAAGATCGAGTCTAGAGTTGCATAGCATCATCTTGCTGCATTACTTGTGTCGTGAGTCGTGTTAGATTCGTTTGAGTCGTGTCGGCTAGTAGACAATTAAATGCAGTAGATGAGACTTTGCTCGGGACGCGCAAGTGGTAAGTGTGGGGGAATTTGATAACTCCACTTTAGGAGTTATATTCTTATAGGATTCACCATCGATTTGCGTGCGTTTAGAGAGATTTGTATGAGAAATTGACCAATTCTTATATGTTTTGAGCATACTTGAGTATTTAGACTTCATTGTGTAATCCGGGCGTTTTATGCATGTTTTAGGCTTTATTTGTCGCATTTGATCTTCCGGTATTTGTTCATGTTGTGGATTTCAGGGACCGGAAGCTTGGAGTGCGGATTTTGGAGCGGAAGCGAACTTCGGAAAGAAAGAAACTCAACGAATGCATGAGAGAATGGACGAAGAAGAGTAGAAGTTAAGAGGACAAAAAGACTTGGCCAAAAATTCAAGAGGAGTGAAAAGAAGCAACTCACTGGAAGTAGAGGATCACAAATTGTGATCACAAGATCAAGTGCAAGACCACATGGAAGATCAACGTGATCCTACAATTAAAAAAAGGTGATCATATGATCACAAGATCAAGTGCAATACCACATAGAAGATCACCGTGACTCTACAACTAAAAAAGGTGATCCTAGGATCACAAAAGTTGATCACAAGATCACATTATTGGATCTGGCGTGAGTAGAAAGGGGTAAAAGTGTTATTTCTGAAAACTAAAAAAGAGGAACGGGTTTTAATAGTAGAGAACGACCTAGGGCTGAGGATATTCATCAAGGGGCCGCCATTGGAGAGAAGAGGAGCTTTCTTGGGAGCTTGGATACCATCATTTGATTTTCTATTCTCTTCTCTTCTCTAATTTTTGTTGATGATCAATAAACTTTGTACTTTGATCATGTGTTTTAGTAGCTAAATCTTCTATTCGGGATATCTCATAGGTAGCTAGGGTTTGAACACCACGTTTGGTGATTTATGGATCTTGTTTCATGCTTCTATGCTTAATTGAATGTGTTTTGTTTAGTTATGCTTGATTCATGCGTTTAATCTATCTTTCATATTGTTAGACATGGCAATATGATTGATCTAGGTGATGAATGTTAGAGGAATCAATATTCGTTGCTGGAACTTGAATCATGCACTAGCTGTATCTAGGGTTGAGGAATCTTGCTAGTTGGCTAAGAACTAAGAGTAGATAAAGAGAACATAATGCGTAGTTAAACTTGAGTAGGCTAGAGGAATCAGGTACGTGAGTTTAACTATAGGATTTGGTTGAGGAATCTTCAAGGTAAATGTGCTCGTTTGGCTAAGTAGAGTACATTCGTGTTACTAGAACGTAAATCATTAATGGTGTGAGATCCCTAGTGAACCGAACAGATATCCTGATACTTATCCCACATATTAATCTCAATTTTAATAATTAGCTTGTTACTTACTTTTTTAGATTAGTCAAACAAACTCAATTACTTGCCCACATTAAAGTTAATCATCCTAATTCGTTCACGAGAAGTCCTTTGGGTTCGACGAACCCGGATTTACCGGATATTACTACGCACGACAACCGTACACTTTCGGAGATCGTGTCAGTGGGTATCAAATCCGCACAATCAAAACTTTGGGTACCATGGATGCAATTTATCTTGATAGTACCAATGTTCTTACCTTTTGTTGGTGGTACTATTAAGAAAAGTTTTAAGAACCAGACCGGACGTCGAACTGGTAAGGCATTGATTTGAGGTTCAACAGACTGAACCGGGTGGTCCAACTGGTAAAACTGCACATCTTTTTATTATGGATAACTACATATTTTTTATGTATTACGAAGTAACTGAAATATAACCTGAAAACTTAAATTTCAAATCACATGAAATTTTATCAAATCTAGTGTTGACTCAAAGACTTCTAAGTGTGTTTTGAGAAGTGACTATCTTGAGTGATGAAAGACAAAGACAAAGTAATTCTGAGGCTCCAAGGCCTTGAGATACTGATCAGAGCTTCAAAGCCTTGAGAGTAGCTTTATTATACTGAATGCTCTAACAATATTGTGTTGCCGGTTGTATGTCTGATAATTAAGATCTACATATCTAACACAATTGCGGATATCCTGATAAGAGAGAATCAAAGATTTCTGGTCTCAATATTGAAAGACTGTGAAGCATGTTCAGAGTTTCGAGGCCTTGAGATGTGCCTTGAGCTGCTGACAGTTTTACAGAGTTAATTTGATACTTTCTTGCAGGGTTTGATCTTTATTATTATGATTGTTTAATGACTTCTAAAAGTATTAAACTAGTTTATCATGAGTTATATGTTTCAGAAGTTAATCAGATTATTATTTTATTCAATCATCCAATTTTTATTCAGAAACTAGAAATCCAAACAGACTTAGTGCTGTTATATTTCTGGATTTTGTTGTTGCCGTGTTTTAATGTTGTTGCAGGTTTGTTAAACGTGCAAATGCAATATCAACAAACTCCAACGGATAACTACTCAAAGTTGTTTGAATTGTAGTTGGAAAGGATGAGGATTTGCAGGAACTGAGATCCTAAAATCTCTCATTCAGTTGCAGAGAGTGGATAAAAGACTGGTTTGAATTTTGAAAGAAGATAGAAGCTTTCAGAGAACTGAGAGAGGTGTGGAAAATCCGTGGGAGATCAGACATTCAAACACACATACATTCAGGCTTCAATTACAGCTTACAGAAGATCAATCATTCCAGTTTCCTGAAGAACACATACAGGCCTTCACAAGCTTTTTCTTCTACTGTGTTCTTCATCTGTTTTTTAATATGCTTATCTTTTGTATATCTAAAACCTCACTAAACCTAGTGGTTGGTTGTTAAAGTGACAACAAGAGGTTCTTGTTAGCTCAACAGTTAGTAGCTGGTACTAGATAGGTTTGGAACCACAAGCTGTATAGGTGTAAGGGAATTGACTTAGGCTTGGAGATCTTGGGCTGTTTCTGTGTGAGTAATAAGAAGTGTTTGCCCAATCCTGGTGGGATTAGATCCCTCATGAAGAGATTAGGTCCATTGGGACTAAAATCTGTAAATTTCCTTGTGTTTTTTACTTTACAGTTTTGTTATTTTCTGTTGCAAACAACTCAAATCAAACTAGGGTTTATAAATTGTTCAGAACTGGTTGTAGTTCAAGGCCTTGAAGCTTTCTGTTTTGCCTTTGAAAGTTTCTGACTAGTTTTCTAAAATCTCTAGGCCTTGAGATTTGAGTTTCTCACATAGTTACTTAGTTAAAATTCGTGTTTAGCAAAAAGTTTCCATACTCTATTCAACCCCCCCCTTCTAGAGTATTTTGGTCCTGTATTTAGTCTACATTACAAACTTTCAATTGGTATCAGAGCTTGGGTCACTAATATAGATATAACAATCTTGTGACTATGAGTAATGTAGGAGATGGTGGATTCTCACAAGGAAGGGCAGCAAACAGACCTCCATTGTTCTATGGTGATAACTTCATGCACTGGAAGGCAATGATGAAGATGTTCACCATAGATCAAGACATGGAACTGTGTTCAATAGTTCAGAACGGTCCTCATGAGTATTACACTACCATAGATCGAGTTAGATGCATCAAGTCTGAGGAAAACCTCTCAGTTACTGAACTGGAAAAGGTATCAAAAAATTACAAGGCTATGAATCTGTTATACAGTGCTCTTAATGCAGATGAGTTCAACAGAGTGTAAAATTACAAAAGTGCCAAAGAAGTATGGGACAAACTTGTTGTGACATATGAAAGAACAAGCCAGGTTAAACAGACCAAGATTAACATACTTCTGAGGCAATATGAGTTGTTCAAGATGAACTTAGATGAGACCCTCAAAGAGATGTTCAAAAAATTCACTGATGTGGTGAATAATCTGGAGTCATTGGGAAAGAATTTTTAAAATGAAGAAAAGGTCAGGAAAATTCTGAGGAGCTTGCCAAAAGCCAAGTGGGAGCCAAAGACAACAACTATTGAAGAAGCTCAGGATTTAAGTCTTCTTCAGCTAGATGATCTACAAGGAAAGTTGTTCACTCATGAAATGTCTATGAAATATGTAGAAGGTGATCTGAGTGAAAACATCAAGAACTTAGCACTCAAGGCTAAAGACAATGAAAAATCTCAAAGCATTGAGACTGAAGATGAGCATGATGATGAAGAGGCTTTAGCATTGATCTCCAAGGCCTTGGCCAGGATTCTCAAGAAGAAAAGAAACTCTGGTAACAGGGACTACAACAGAGAGAGATCAATACCTTCAAGCAGCAAGGACTACAAAGGTAAGTCTTTATCACAGTTACATAAAACTAAGGTAGTGAATTGTTTTGAGTGTGGTGATGCAGATCATTTAGTAAGGGATTGTCCACAAAAGAAGAAGAACTGGAACTTTCAAAAGAAATACAGTGACAACAGAAGGAAGAAAGTCATGTTGGTCTCTTGGCGTGATTCTAATTCATCAAGTGATTCAGACACAGAAGAAGATCAAGCATATTTGTGCTTCATGGCTAAACATGATGAAGAAAAGTCATCAGACAGACATATTGAGGAAATGGTAAAAAATCTTCTTGCTAGTCCTTCTGATGTACTTCCAGAAATTCTCAAGAGTATGTTTTTAAATGAAGAAAGTTATATAAATGAGATTTCTTATTTAAAGATTAAGATTCATGAGCAGGTACAAGAAAACTTGGACCTAGTTTTTTCCAACAAAACTGTTGAAGTCTCTAAGACAAAAATTGAAAAGGACTTCAAGGCCTTGGACAACAGGTTCAAATCCTTGAAGGCTCAGATAAAATAGATTGTTGATCAAAACACTCTTTTAACTGAAATATATGCTAATCTAAAGACTCATTATGAGGATTTGGAACAACAAATCTGTTCTTTGACTGAGAAACTTCAAGAGTCTAAAAAGGTCTAGCCAGTTTTACAGGCTCAAAACATAATCTAAATCTTATTCGTGGAGTAAGTCTAAAATCAATGCATAAAAGTGGGATTGTCTATAATCCAAATTTTCCAAAGAAAAGCCAAACTAATTTTGTCAAATCTGGTAGCACACATTCTCCAAAATGTCATTACTGTGGAAAAATTGGTCATATCAGATTAACTTGTCCCTTCAGAAGATCTGAACCTCACATTATGAGGAATACTTATCCTTATCAGCTTAAGGGACAGGTTAAGCAGATTTGGGTTCCAAAAGGAATTAGACCACCAAACATGGCTGATTCAGAGCATGACTCAAAGTTCTGCACTTGGTCTAACAACCTGTTAAGGCAATGATTTACTTTTGCAGGATGTCACCAAGGCCTTGAAAGATCAAAAATGGATATTAGACAGTGGTTTTTCCATACATATGAGTGGAAAGAAATCTCTCTTTACTGAGCTTACAAAAAAATCTGGAGGAACAATCACACTTGGTGACAAAGCAAAATGCAATATTATTGGTATAGGTAGTATTGGTAATGGTTCTACCAACTCTATCTCTGATGTTTATCTTGTGGATGAACTTAAATATAATCTGCTTAGTATCTCTCAGTTATGTGATAAAGGTTATAAAACTATATTTCACAAGGAGAAATGTGTGGTGCAGGATGAGAAATCTGGAGATTGCATACTCGCTGCTCATAGATCATATAATCTATATGCTATGAGTACTAACAGTGTTGCGGGTGACAAGTTAAAATGCCTCAAGGCCTTGAAGGAAGATTCAAAGCTTTGGCATAGAAAGCTTGGGCATATTAGCATACACACCTTGAATAAGCTCATCTCAAAGGATTTGGTAAGAGGATTACCATCACAAAAAATTTCAGATGATGAGGTTTGCAAGGCATGTGTACAAGGTAAACAAACAAGAAGTTCATTCAAGCCAAAGAACTTTGTAAGTACTTCTAGACCCTTAGAACTATTGCATATGGACTTATGTGGTCCTATGAGAGTTCAGACCTCAAAAGGTAAGAGGTATATGCTTGTTATAGTAGATGATTATTCTAGATTTACATGGGTGATGTTTATTAGATACAAAACTGAAGCTTTATCTGAATTTTCTAGACTGTGCAAAGAACTTCAAACTATGAAAAATTTGCCTGTTGCATCTATTAGAAGTGATCATGGTAGGGAATTTGATCAACTTGACTTTGATTTATTTTGTGCAAAGCATGGTATATCACAAAACTTTTCTGCACCTAGAACTCCACAACAAAATGGAGTAGTTGAAAGGAAAAATAGGACACTTGAGGATATGTCTAGAACCATGCTACTCGAAAGTAATTTGCCAAAGTTCTTGTGGGCAGAAGCTGTTAATACTGCCAATTATGTGCTGAATAGATGTTGATTAGACCTATTTTGAAAAAGACTCCTTATGAACTGTTTAAAGGTAGGAAGCCTAGTGTCTCTTATTTCAAACATTTTGGTTGTATGTGTTTTGTGCATAATAATGGTAGAGACAATCTTGGTAAATTTGATGCTAGAAGTGATGAAGGTGTATTTCTTGGATATTCTCAAACTATCAAAGCTTATAGAATTTGCAACAGAAAGACCAAGATTGTGGAAGAGAGTATTCGTGTGTTTTTTTATGAACGTACTAAGGATTCTCTGAGTGAAAGTTTTGCAGATCTAAATTTGAACAAGCATGAGTCTGCTGATGATGCTGTGAAAGAGGACAAAGGCAAAACTAAAATGCATAATCAATCAGTAGAATCTCAAGGCCTTGAACCCCCTTGGAGAGCCAAAATCCCAAAGCCTTGAGACTGAAACTGAAACTTTCTATGATGCTCCCTCTACTGTTTCAAGAACTCAAAGCCTTGAAGGAACATATTCCTGGATATCAAGGAAGAAGTTTAAGTATCTTGCAGATCATCCAGCTGACAATATCATATCTGATCCATCAACTGGAACTCAGACAAGAGGACAGTTGAAGAACTTGTGTGCTTTTAGTGCCTTTGTATCATTGATTGAGCCTAAGAATACTAAGGAAGCACTTGAAGATGCAGACTGGAATGCAAAGTGAGAAGAATGAATTTGAAAGAAACAAGGTATGGAATCTGGTTCCCAGACCAAAAGATAAATCAGTTATAGGAATCAGATGGGTGTTTAGAAATAAGCTTGATGAGAATGTCAAAGTGGTAAAGAACAAAGCCAGACTTGTGGCACAGGGATACAATCAGGAAGAAGGTATAGACTATGAGGAGACATTTGATCCTGTTGCCAGGGAATTTGAGATGAGCTTAATGGGAGAACTGAATTTCTTTCTTGGACTTCATATTTTACAAATGAAGAAAGGAATATTTGTACATCAAGGAAATTATACCATGGACTTATTGAACAAGTACAATATGACACAGTCCAAGGTACTTAAAACTCCTATGAGTTCATCACTCTCATTAGACAATGATTCAAATGGTAAGAGTGTGAATCAAAAAGAATATAGAGGTATGATTCGATCTCTTTTATATTTAACTGCTAGTAGACCTGATATTATGTTCAGTGTTTGTATGTGTGCTAGATTTCAAGCAGATCCTAAGGAAAGTCATTTAACTGCTGTCAAAAGAATTTTTAGATATTTGACTTGGGGCTTTGGTATCCAAGGAGATCTAATTTTATGTTGAGTGGCTATTCAGATGCAGATTTTGCAGGATATAAAGTAGATAGGAAGAGTACTTCTGGATGTTGCCAATTTCTTGGATCTTCACTGATCAGTTGGCATTCTAAGAAGCAAAATTCTGTAGCATTATCAACTGAAGAAGCTGAATATTGCAGCTGGAGCTTCCTGTTCACAAGTGTTATGGATTGCACAGCAACTTAGAGATCTTGGCTATAATTTCAGAAATGTGCCTATTCATTGTGACAACACAAGTGCTATTTCAATCTCTAAGAATCCAGTACAGCACTCAAGAACCAAGAACATAGATGTGAGACATCACTTTCTTAGAGATCATGCAGAACAAGGTGATGTTGTTCTATCTTTTATTTCCACTTCAATGCAAATTGCTGATATTTTCACTAAACCTCTGCCAGATGATATGTTTTTATCCCTAAGGCTTGAACTGGGCATGTTAAACAAGGATGCATTGTTTTAGGGGGAGTATTGGTACTTACTTGTGTTTATGTGTTGAAATCTCAAAGCCTTGAGATACTTTCTAAAGCCTTGAAAGTATAGTTCAAAGCTCTGAAATTTCTAAGACTGCAGAAAATCTCAAGGCCTTGAGATTGTTCTCCAGGTCTTGAAACATATGTTTTTTTTTAAAAAAATGGATCATCAAATATTATATCTTATCTATTTAGATAATTGTATAATATTTGAATTACTCAGAGAATTTTCTAATTTATCCAAAAATATTTTCAAAGATTCTTTTTGCATGTTGATTTCACTAGAGTCCTATTATAACTCATTCTTTCAACCTACTTAAGCTGAAAGTCAGGGTTTATTCTTCTTCATTCTCTCTCAGTTCTCTACGTCTCTCTGCTCTCCCTCTATTTCTCTCAATCTCATTCTCCTCTCAAAACTCTAAACCCACAATGGAGCACAAATCAGCCAAGATTCAACAACAGGGAAATTCTTCTGGCAGATCTAAGAAGAGGGCAAACAAGAAGGAGAAGATTGTGATCTCTGATTCGGATTCAGAGAACACTCAAAGTTTTCATGAGGACACTCCTCCTGAAAAGAAGATCAGAACAGAAAAGGGAGATGAAGGTTCAAGTATTGATCCACAGAAGGAGACAGAGACTCGGGGTGGTGATCAACCTAGGTCAGAAAAGAAGAAAGGGGGAGAGAAGAAAAAGGCTGGTGATTAAGAAAAGGAGAAATCTGCTCAGGAAAGCAAGAAGAAGTCAACTGAAGGAGAACAAGAGAAGGACAAACCCACTGAGAAGAAAACAAGGGTTAAGCAAGTTGCTGCTGCAACAAAAAAGGGTTATCAAGGTAAAAATGCACTTCCTTCAGATTGGTTTGTTAGTTCTGAAGTTAGGATAGTTTAGATGCAAGGGTATGCTTCTTCGAAGGTTGCTTTTTGTAGTATGATTTCTTAAGAGTTATTAGATAAACTAGATATTGATTGTATGAGGAAGTTAAGGGATTCTGCAGTTTGGAAGGTGTTAAATCCTAGTTCAAAAGCTTATCCTAGGTTAACTAGGTTGTTTTATCTGAATCTTGTTCAAGAAGGAGATGATAAATTGGTGTTAACTTATAAGGTGGCTGGGATAAACTTAAGGCTAGATCATAGGACTTTTGCCAAAGTCTTGGGCATTCTTAAGAAGTACAATGTTGGTGATTATCCTGATAGGAAGGAGTGTCTAGAAAAGGCCAAAGCTATGTTTTTCATTGATGGTGTTCCCTCTTGTCCCAAACAGTTGACACACTCTGTGCTCAACTCTGAAGCTAAGATTTTGTTTACAATTCTGATGAGGAGTGTTGTTCCTAGGGAAAAATCATGAGAGTTGGTTACTGATAAAATTTTCATCCTGAGGTACCTGATATGTCAAGGGTTTGAGATTGACTTGCCAACAGTGGTTATGGAGCATATGATCTACTGTGCTACTAGAACTAGAAACCATCCTCTTCCCTATGACAACCTATTACCTCTTTTCTTTGAGCATTTTGAGGTACCTGTGAAAGGAGAAGAAAAGATAACTGGTGGTGTTGGGTTAATTGATGAGACTGTTTTACAGAGGATTGGAGTGGTTCAGACAGGAAAAGGTCATTGGAAGTTCTATTCAGAATTTTCCAAAGCTGAGCTTGAAGAGAAAGATTCAGTTAAACCTAAGGGGGCTACAACAGCAAAAGGACAAGCAAATGAGGATTACTCTTTGTTGGTTGAGAAGTTTGAAGATCAGCAGGTTGAGATTAAAGATCTCAGACAAAGGTTATTTGATCTGTCCTCCGAATTTAATCAGTTCAAGGGTTTGATGAATGTGATGAATGGAAAACTGGATGTTGTCATCAAAGGTTTGAACTTGGAGAAGATTCCTTCTGCTACTAGTCATGACATCAGTGTTGACTCAGATGAAAGGCTAGGTGATTTCTTGAAGAAGAAGAAGAAGAAGCCTATTCCAGTGGTGCTCACTTCAAAGGATCTGTATGAGCAAACTGATGAAGAAGAAGCTGGTGAAGACACAGGTGTTGATGCAACTACAGAGGGTGAATCAGTACAGGTTAAAAACAAGAAGGTGGATGAGATCATTGAGGAAGTTGTTGCTGAGGTAGATGCAGGACAAGAAGAGAATCAGTCTGCTGAAGATGCTGATAGTGATGAAGAAGTTGGAGAAGGCTCAGAGAAAGGCCAAACATCAAAGAAGAAGTGAAGATCTGAGAAGACCAAAGCCTTGATCCTCTCTTTCTATCTTTGTCTTTTCTTCTTTTCTGTCTTCAAGGCCTTGACATTCAGTAGGAATTTCTTTTTGTTAAGTTTTTCTTAAACACTCTGAGTAATGATCCAACATTTCTTCACATTTATTTGATGAAAGTCAAAAAAGGGGAGAAATTATGTGGTTTTTGTGTTATCTTCAGTGTTTGGATAATAAGTTTAGTTAATAAATAATATTTTGGAGTTTTTGTGTTACTGATTATCTGTGTTGTGTTAATGTGGTTTGACTGGTATTACTGTTTATTGTCTCTGCAAAAATTTGATATTTAATTCTTACAAGGAGTTGCAGGGATATTTACACAAGATTATGAGTTTTGTCTTTCATCAAAGGGTAGATTGTTGACTCAAATACTTCTAAGTGTGTTTTGAGAAGTGACTGTTTTGAGTGATGAAAGACAAAGTATTTTTGAGGCTCCAAGGCCTTGAGATACTGACTAGAGCTTTAAAGCCTTGAGAGTAGCTTTATTATGCTGAATGCTCTAACAATATTGTGTTGCAGGTTGTATGTCTGATAATTAAGATCTACATATCTAACACAATTGCAGATATCCTGATAAGAGAGAATCAAAGATTTCTGGTCTTAATATTGAAAGACTCTGAAGCATGTTCAGAACTTCAAGGCCTTGAGATGTGCCTTGAGCTACTAACAGTTTTACAGAGTTAATTTAATTCTTCCTTGCAGGGTTTGATATTTATTATTATGATTGTTTAATGACTTCTAAATGTCTTAAACTAGTTTTTCATGAGTTATATGTTTCATAAGTTAATCTGATTATTATTTTATTCACTCATCCAGTTTTTATTCAGAAACTGGAAATCCAAACAGACTTAGTGCTGTTATATTTCTGGATTTTGTTGTTGCTGTGTTTTAAATGTTGTTGCAGGTTTGTTAAACGTGCAAATGCAATCTCAACAAACTCCAACAGATATCTACTCAAAGCTGTTTGAATTATAGTTGTAAAGGATAAGGATTTGCAGGAACTGAGATCCTAAAATCTCTCATTCAGTTGCAGAGAGTGGATAAAAGACTGGTTTGAATTTTCAAAGAAGATAGAAGCTTGCAGAGAACTGAGAGAGGTGTGGAAAATCCGTGGGAGATCAGACATTCAAACACACATACATTCAGGCTTCAATTACAGCTTACAGAAGATCAATCATTCCAGTTTCCTGAAGAACACATCCAGGCCTTCACAAGCTTATTCTTCTACTGTGTTCTTCATCTGTTTCGTAATCTGCTTATCTTTTGTATATCTAAAACCTCACTAAACCTAGTGCTTGGTTGTTCAAGTGACAACAAGAGGTTCTTGTTATCTCAACAGTTAGTAGCTGGTACTAGATAGGTTTGGAACCACAAGTTGTATAGGTGTAAGGGAATTCACTTAGGCTTGGAGATCTAGGGATGTTTCTGTGTGAATAATAAAAAGTGTTTTCCCAATGCTGGTGAGATTAGATCCCTCAGGCAGAGATTAGGTCCATTGGGACTGAACTCTGTAAATTGCCTTGTGTTCTTTACTTTACAGTTTTGTTATTTTCTGTTGCAAACAACTCAAATCAAACTAGGGTTTATAAATTGTTCAGAACTGGTTATAGTTCAAGGCCTTGAAGCTTTCTGTTTTGCCTTAGAAAGTTTATGACTAGTTTTCTAAAATCTCAAGGCCTTGAGATTTGAGTTTCTCACATAGTTACTTAGTTAAAATTCGTGTTTAGTAAGAAGTTTCCATACTCTATTCACCCCCCCCCCCCCCCTTCGAGAGTATTTTGGTCCTGTATTTAGTCTACATTACAAACTTTCATCTAGTAAATTATGTCATGTGATCAACATATTTATATAATTACATAAAAATATGTCATTTAAGCGATGCAAACATGTGATTTTAGTGATTTTAAATTTGGTGAAAAGAATACACACACACAATTATGCTCATGAGTTTTACAATAATTACAATCTGAACATTTAATACAAAAATTGATTTGTATCTTTTGTAGCATTTGAGCACAAAATTCAAATTACATGAAAATTTATCAAATTTTTTAAATTATGTCATTTGATCAACATATTTATCAAATTACATTAAAATTATGTCATTAAAAGCGATGCAAACATCTGATTTTTATGATTTTTAAATTTCAAATTTGGTAAAAGATTACACTCGCATAATTATGGTCACGAGTTTTACAATAATTAGAATTTGAACATTTAATACAATAATTGATTGTGTGTTTTTTTGGTAGCATTTGAGCACAAAATTTCAACATATCTAGACAAATTTGACTCAATAAAACGCAAGTGTTTTAATCAAATAAAGTTAGCTGGCATATGTAAATACTAGGGGATTACCCGTGCCCGAGGGCACTACTCCAAAAACACATTTCACATATTGTAATGTCATAAATAAAATGAGTATTTTCATCTACAAACAAGGGCAGAAAACAAAGACTACAAAAATAATTGTATTAAATAATCTGTAACAAATAAAGCCCCTTTTTTAAAATTATGATAAAAAAAGAGTTAGTAGTTAAATGGGTAGTTAAGTAGTGGGTAGTTAAGTGGGTTGTATGTGAGATCTAAAGGCTGGGATTAATTCAATCTAACGGTCTAAAAGACATTTTAAAGTTAACCGTCCTAATTAATAATATAGATATATAAACGTGACTCCTTAACAGGCTATTGGTTTGGCGTACAGTGGTTCAGCCATCCCACTTGTTGGTCACGAGTTAAATTCCCAAGTGGCTGTCCGAAAAATAATTTTTTGGAAACAGTAAACTAGCCTATTTCAACCTGCCTGGTTCGCCGGGTTGGCCATTAATCGGCCGGTTTTGACCGGTGCATAAGTGATCCAATTACTGAATCAAACCGGCCTAGCTCATTATGACCGGTCGAACAGCCGATCCGGTCCGATTTAAAAAACTATGCTATTAAGCACTTGTCTACATATACTATCAGAACTTAGACTCGTTCACACTAGATATGCATTCATTGGATTCTATTGAAGATTGGAGTGAAAAGATGTTCTTTCACATCAGGACTTCATGTATGTAGAAAGAGAGAACATTTTTATTGTCTTTCCACGGATCACTAGGTGGGACGAATTTGTCACTCACTCCTCGCTAGGCTAGGTCAAAAGCGTAGAAAACACGAGCTCTCCTCTTCTTCTCGCCATTTTTGAACACCAAACCAGACAAACAAGACTTGAATGTAACAACCAACATCTATGTGCACGCGCATGTAGAAGCTTATCTAACAATGAATTTGATTTATTGAATTTATGAAATTGCGTGTAAATGCATCTGTAAATTTTGTTAGGTTTTGAGTAAATATAGAATTATCTCATGAGAAGGTTTAGAGAATTAGGTTTTCATTGAATTGTGATTACTGAGAGTGCATGATTTTATATAGGATATTCATAGGAGTACAAAAGTAATTATGTAATCATAATTCTCGTAGGATACTCCTAGGAGAATTATGTAATCCTCCTTATACGCCCCCACAAGATGGAGGATTTAGAGGAGACACCGATCTTAAACTTTAATGTAGATGGTGTAGTGCAAGAGAGAGCCCTGGTGAGACAATCACCCAATTGATCCGCGGAGGTGACATGAGACACTACTCTAAGAGTACCACAAGCCTTAACCTTTCGCAAACAAATTGAAAATCAAGGCTAAATGCTTCATGCGAGAATGAAAGACCGGATTGGAACGCAAATGCATGACACCAATGTTGTCACAATAGATAGTCGAGCAGACAACGGTGTAAACCCGAGCTGAAATAGCTTAGAGGGAATTTAAGAGAGCTTAGAAGAGGCAGCGAGGTTTATCCAAATCCTCAGCCTTGGTGGAGGAGCGGGCTACCGTATGCTATTTCTTGGAGCTCCAGGGGAGCCACCAAGATAGACAATATAGTAAGATGTGGAGGAGTAGTCATCCTTATTTCCTGCCAGTCTGCATGGGATAAAGCATATAGCGAACACAGACCCCATCGAATGACTACCCCGTATTAGTAAGAGATGTGTGACAGCGTTCCAGTAAATGGATGTCCGCCGGTGCATAAATGGACATAGCTTGTTGACAACAAAAACAATATCTGGGAGCGAGAGAGCTAGGTACTAAAGGCTGCTAACTATCATATGATACTCTCGTCTGGTAGCGCAGAACCACCGTGCAGGGAAAGAGTCACGGCATAAAAAAACAGGGTTAGCAACAGTCATGCCAGTCTGATGTAACAGATCATGATTATAGTTTTGCTATTACATATGTAAACCCTGGAGGTGATTCGGAAACTCGAAAATAAGAAAGATTACCCATATCCTTTAGAGAGAATCAACTAGAAAATTGATCGATAAACCGTCAGACTTGAGCATCATCATATCCTGTAACACATATACAAGTACATAAATGGTAACCCCTGAGTGGTGTAGTAGAAGGGGAGACGTATCAACCCGAGAATTAGAGAAGCCGTGATGAGGGAGTACTATGCCCGTGGAGCTTGCTTCAGGTTATACATCGCCTTCCTAAGCTTGCAAACATAGTCAAGATAGTCCTATTCTAGGAAGCATGGACACCCCAAAACAGGGGCCGTATTCGTGTCAGACACTTGGGATACTCGTACACCCGAATGATTCTCCTAAACGTGACAGACACTCCGGTTGGCATGTCCTCGTATTTTAGAGAATTTTATTAGACTGGACACTTCGGGGCAGTTGGAGGACACTTAATGAGACACGAAAGTAGCGCCTTAGTTTTTATTAGACTTTCACACGGGTTGTTTTATGAGATATGTGAACTTTAAATGGGTAAAAATATAACTAAGGTAAAGTAGATACGATATATATGAGTAATTGATGTCTCAATGTATGAAAATGTTACCCTTTTGAATGAAAAGTTCAAGTGAGGTTTTAAGTTCTCACATGTGACAACTTTAAGAGTATTCCCAGACACAACTCGTCAAACTCGAACCTACCTAAGTTACTCCTTTTTCTCTTCTCATTCTTTTACTTTATATGTGCTTTCCGTGAATTTAAGCTATAAACATAAAGAAGTTGGACCGAATATTTTATCATATCTCTTAGTATAACAATTCAAATACATATAAAAATATAATAATAATAATCTTGAGGTATACGTGCCGCGTCATATCCTCATTTTTTTTTAACTGACGTATCACGTGTCCGTTTCCGTATCGTATCCATACCTATGCTTCTTAGGTCCTAATCAATGAACCCGGGAAACTAATCAATGAAGACGTCCTCATAGAGAGTGCCCTGCACGAAAGCGTTATTAACATCCACGCGCTTAAGAACCCACTGGCGACTAACTACAAAAGAGATTGGACCGAGCTAAAGGTGTCAACATAGTCAGCACCGGGTCTCTGATGAAATCCCTTGGCCACTAACCGTGCCTTGTAACGATCAACAAACTCATCAGGAAGCTACTTAATCCCAAAAGACCCATTTGCAGGCAACGACATTCTGCTTAGGTTACGGAGGGACTACATCCATTGCAGAGTGCCACTGGGGATTCTTGAGAGTCTGTAAAATAGTACTAGGTTCGTTGTCAAGACCATATGGAGAGTATTTCGGGGTTGATTCAAGGACTCCAGATTTGAATCGAGTGGTCATGGGATGAGTAGAAGGAGGATGAGGGGTTGGTTTGGGTAGTGGAACTAGTTGGGAGCCAGAAGCCTATTGTTGGAAAGAATGTGGGGAAGCGAGGACGAGTAGTGACAAGGTCCTGCACTGGAGGTGCCGCAAGCAAGAGCGCCGAAGGAGTGGTGGGTGTTGACGGGGGGGGGGGGGGGGGGGGAGGAGGACCGTGGCGAGGGACCTAACCCATCGGAGATTGATATGGAGGAGGGAAACTCATAGATTGGAAGGGGAAAGAAGACTCCACAAACTGAACGTGGCGTGAGACATGTAGACGATGTAAAGTAAGATCAAAGACAAAGATACGCACTTTGCGTAAGAGAGTAGCCCAGACATACACAAGGTGATACCCGATGGATATCGTAGCAACAATTTGAGAAGTTGCGATCTCCAAGAGACTAAAAGAATAACAGGAAAAGATAAACTTGATTAAAGTAATTGTCTGAATGAATAAAAACTAAAAACTGACAGCCTAAGCATCTTATTTATACTATTAAAGCAATTTTTTAATAATTACCTAAAAACCCCATAAGTAATAGCAAAATACTAGTTTCCTAATACGACCATGATTCGTAATTCCTTAAGGACTTGTTTCTTAGTTTCATTAATGAGACGCTTCGGTTCGGTGCGCACGCGCGTCCCTTGTCTAACAAAGTGACTTATGGCGTTGTCTCTGCAATTGTATCCGAACCAGTACTAGCCGTTTCCGGTCCGTGTCTTCTAATTCGCTTGTGCTTGTATCACAAGGCATAGAGCAATCGTCGAGTTTGACGGATGGAACAAGGGATAGCACAACCATCCAAAGATATGAAGTTTGCAGTAATTGGGAACTTGATGAAAAATGGATTCGAAGGGAGATGTCATGTTCCCAGAATGACTGAGGACAATTGTTGAGATAGACCGCATTAAAGAAGGCATAGTGTATCACCTGTGTTTTCATGACCGGAAATCGGGCCGGTGTCACTCTGCATCAAAGATAACTCTCGACATGCAAGGATATGCAAAAATGAAAACTTCAAAATAATCTGCCGGCATACAGTCCAAAACAATCTAAACCTCAAATCTTGCCTCAAACGCCGGCACACCAAACATTATTAAAATCATCTAAGTTGTCGAAATACTAAATGTCAAAATCATCAAATCGAACATCTACAGTTCACGCTTCCTCGCCCTTCACGCATTCCCAACATCATGACAGGTGGCGATTTTAAGAGAAGCCAAGCCGACACCACAGTAAAGAGATGATGAAGTATGAACAAGAATTTAAAAGAAGTTCATTCAAAACATACTCCAATTGTTAAACAACGGAAGAATTTTCAATAACAATCCTTTTTCAGTTATCAGTCTAATTCAATAATTTTTCAAGTTCCACAAGTTGTCCAGGGAACCATGTCCCCATCAAAATGACTTTAGCCCGAATTATGTCTCTCATATCAAGATGTATCCATGTTAATTATATATAACCGTAACCAGGCAGGTGTCATGTTCAAAAGATCAATTTAATTAAGTTGTAACGGGTACCAATCACAATCCAAATAAAATTTCCCGCCACCTATATCTTAAGTGTCGACACCCCCTTGAGGAGAAGTTATTGTCCCAAGAAAGTAGTATTAGGGGCAGCCCAGGGCCAATTGCAACTGGACTTAATAATTATGTAAGTGTCTGCCCCACAGACGGCCATAGCCCAAATAAAGTTGGCTGTGCGCACCACCGATGGCCGGAGCCATAACAATAGCATATCATATTCCCCGTACAACAAAATTCCACTTTACGTTACGTACGTCTTTTAATTCGTGTGCCAGTAAAAAAAAAGTTCTTCCAAATCTGGTAGTGGTTTCCAAGTATAGCATGATTTCGCAAATAACACGGGTAAGACATGAAGAGAAAGAACGTCAAGCTAGGCATATCACCCTTACTCAAGTAATGCAGTAATGTAGCTCCTAAACGTAAACGTAGCCTTCGTCTTGGAACTCGTCCCTACAAGTTTATAAATTTTAATCAGTTCCAAGCTCATTAACACGTGTAAATTCAAAAATGCTATGCATGATATGCATGCCCTAATTCCTAGTTGACTGGGTAAGGTGAGTTCAAACTCGATTACAAGACAAACCAATTTCTCTTTATTTATTAGGAAACGAATTTGTAACTAGTTAAACAATATCCATAATATATATTTATAAAAACACATTAGTTATTATTTATAAATAAAAGAACGCTATATTTATATTGCAACTATTTAATTCTAATGTTTGCGTTTCGGAAAAAGGTTCATTATTCATTAGTTAAGAAAATAACAACTACTACTACTTAATATTTACTATATACAGGGGCGGAGCCATGTAGGGGCACGTGCGCCCCAAAATTTTCCAAAAACACCAGATAATCCTTAATTTGTAAAAAAAAAAAGAATTAACCCAGCCTTAGTACATATGGAAAAGTGCCCACCTTCTTCCCAAAGGCGTGCCAGCGGAGTTTGTAAAAGGTTTTGCCTAAAACCAAAGTGTCGCAGGTTCGAGTCTCCCAATGCGCACTTTCAATTTTTCTCCCAAGCACTTTGTTTCGCTTTGACTGCTTACGTATGTTTTTAATTGTTTGGCCGAGATTTATGTAATTTAGATTTTTAGTGCCCGGTTTTTCATCGCTTTGTACATTAGGTGTATGAATGTTCAGTTAGAGTATTTAATTGAACATTAGAGGTTGAGGCGTAGGTGGTTTGGAACCATGATGTCGGGAATGCATGAAGGGTAAGGAAGCCTGAACTAGTAGCCGTTTAAGTTGATGTGGTAATTAGTACTTAGACGATTTTAATAATGTTTTGTATGCGTGGGTTTGAGGCAAGATTTGGAGTTTAGATTGTTTTGGGCCCGTGCACTTACATGTCTTATTTGGATGCATTTCTTTGATGTTTCCACTTTTGAATCTCCTTGCAATGCGAGAGTAATCTTTGATGCGGAGTGATACCGACCCGGTTATCGGTTTGGAAACCCGAGGTGTTACTCATAGGGGCAGTAGGAAAGAGGGACTGACACATGGTGAAGAAGAGCAAGTCCAGTGTCAAGAATGTGGCGATGGCGCTTGGCATACCCATTCTGCTCGGATGTATGGGGTGGCATAGATAGGTGAGTGATGTCGTGAGTGGAGAGATACGGACGAAGCGCATAAAATTGGCATCTGTTGTCAATATAAAGGGTTTTGAGTGTAAGTTGTATTCGAGGAGTGCGCGAAATCGAATGAAGGTATCTTGAGATTTATGTCTCAAACAGTAGAGTCAAACGTATTTGGCAAAATGATCGACAAAGCTAATGTAATACTTCATTTCATCATGAGAAAAGCCATGAGACGTCCAAGCATCAGAAAACACAAGTTCTAGAGGTCGCAAGGTCTGTAAACTCGAATCAGAAAAGACTAGCTTATGACTCTTCGTGCACTCGCACGCATTATAGGATGAAAAGAACGATTACAACCTGACAGAGAACTTAGAAAACAAGTGCTAACAAATTGGATGAGCATGATGGCCAAGATGATGATGCCACTAGAGAGCGGACAGACAAGACTAAGAAACGAGTGACAAGGAGGAAGCAAAAGAAGCTGGCCACTCATAGACAGAGTCTTTAAGTGGACTGTCAGGAGGATCACCGTTGTGGTACGATCCTTCAAGACAAAACCAGAAGAAGAGAATTCAGCAGTGAGGTTGTTAGAAGAGCATGACTTAGAAATACAGATAACATTTTTTGGTTGGAACACAGAGCATCACATCATAAAAAGGAACGGGAGTATAAGGAGAGTGACACCAAACTAGTATGTGTGATTGTTAGGGTTGTGCCATCACCAATCATGACATCAGCAGAGTGCTGATAGGGCTGATGCAAAAATAGATTATCCAAGTCAGCTCTAATGTGGTGTGTAGCCCTCGCATCAAGTAACCAAGTAGGAGTCCGAGAGGATGGACCAGCAAAAGCCGTGGCTACATGAGGCCGTGTAACTGGAAAAGGGACACAAAGGCGTCACGAGTGGTAGTGGGGCCACGTTGTAGAAGCCAACCACGGATGCGGTTGGCATGAGAAGGAGTCATGTGATGATGGGGTCCAAGGCCGAGTCAGAGATGCTGGTGCAGGAAGGCCCCCTAGAAGGGATTACGGCTGTTGGGCACAGTGCCCACGGCCCTGTCCTCGTCCAGTCAGACTAAAGCTAATGTCCTGATGTACCTTTTTGAGTTGAGACGATAATGCTAACAAAGAAGGTAATACAAAGCCTTATAGACATTGTCAAAGTATTGAGTCCTGAAAAGGATCTCTTATAAACAGATGATGCTTTCTTTAGTAGCACAATGGTCTTATTTGCATTTGCACCGAAGTGGTAGCTGAACATTTAGTGCCAGTGGAAGATGCTAATGCAAATTACACAATGGTGCTAGTAAAGTAATTATATGTGGTTACAATTTTTCAGAACAATCTACAATCTTTATTGTGGTGCCACTGATTTCCAACTATTCTTATGTAGATAGTAGACAGTTACATAACACACATTGCTCCAAACTTCTACAAAGTAGGCACTTATTTTCTTTACTGAACATTATTGTCTCATTCGCAACTAAATGGTAGCAGATCATTTACTGCTAGTCTAGTTGAAGAATGTTTAGATGAGTCTCTTATACGTAGGGTTCTATTGTTTTGAGATTGGTATAGTTGTTAGCTGAACTTTTCATTTGCATATGTTATTCTTGGGTCATCTATGAATTTCTACGGGAGGCTCGACGCTTGTAAACAAACTATATATATATGTGCTGCACGTTCTTGCAGGACATTATGGAAGTTGTTGTTTGTTTGTCTTGCAGTATGATTATACTCCTAGATATTATATCCAGAAGTAGAGTGTTTTTCATGTGTTTAAGCCAATGCATTTGGAAATATGAATTCTTCTCACTGTCCAGGTTAAGAGATGCAACTATGTGTTCACTCTTGAAAATACTAATTGGTGTTGCCAGTTGGTCTCAGAATGTCTGTTGGGCGCCACGTTTTCAGTTTCCTTGTGAGCACGTCCACACATTTGATTGGATGCACGAGGAGAAATACCTTCTATTCATATATGCGTAGCATTGGTCGCGCGAGGTATTTTTGGCTTGTGTTAACCCTCATTTATATAACTAGACAAGTGCAGGTTCTACTTGATGAACCCACTAGGTCTTGCCATGGAAATGAACAGAGAACTTCCTGTAGAAAGCATGATTAGTACTACCTCCGTTTCTGCTGAAACTTCCAAATTGACTTTCGAGGGTCACTTTGACCAAGTGATTGTTGGGATTTTTTTGTTGATTCAAAATCCTAGCATGGAATGGTCAAGGAGGCTAGTAGTTTTTGGAAGTAATTACATTACTTTGGCAACAAGGAATCTCTTTGATTCTTTGTAGGGGTCTACTTTGACTAATATATTTGGTAGTGTCCTTATTGGGTTAGGAAACAATTTTGGAATTATTTCCTAGTTTGTCTCGGATTAGTTTTGGACATTACTTGGGCTCCAAGTCTTGTACTAGTATATAAGTATATGCTAGGGTCATGACTTGGTGTGTGCTTGTAATTGGGTTGGCTTCTCATCAATAAATTGGGTTGGTTTGGCCGTGGATGTAGCTAGTCTCAAAACTAGTGAACCACGTAAATTCTTGTGTTCTTGATCTTGCTTTTGTTTTCTTCTCCTGCTTTCTCTTGTCTCTCGCGTATTGAAATCCTAACAAGTGGTATCAGAGCCTGGTTACGTTGAGTTTCAAGAGAAGCACTGGCGAGTTCGTGATCAAGATCTGTCGGGTTTGATGGGAAGATTGGGTTTCCGCTGGTTGGCCTCTGAAACAGGGGGTGCAAGCACACCAAGCCTTTGTTTTGAGGCTATCAGGTTCCTTGTTGTGGGAGCTATCGGGCTCTTGTTGTGGAGCATCGGAATGGTGGATCTAGTTTTAGTACATCCGGCACGCTTTCGGTTCCGGCATGCGTCAATCGATATGGCGTGCTCAACCCGGCGAGTGATCTGGATCTATATATGGATTTGGCAGCTTGGAGGATTCAAGTCTAGGTGGAGGCGACTCGAATCAACTAGCAAATTGGGGGAGAAACGTCATTGGAAGAGGGAGTGTCCTAAAAATCGTTCACCTGTAGATCTCGCTTTAGGTGGAGGAGTAGGGACGCTGAAGGTTGGTGATGATCTCTAGGCCCCTTGAGGGCGGTTCGGGCTCTTGGCATGGAGCATGGGTGCGTGTTATTGGGCACGTGGATTGGTGGCGTGTTATCGTGCACGTATCGGTTGGTGGTGCGATTGGATCTTGGATTGGCGTGTTTCGGTTATTGGTTTTGCGCATAGGTGCGGGTGGCGGCGCAAATTGGCATGGCATCGTTTGATAGGCACTTTGTTGCGAAGTGTCATTGGCGCAACGTTGGGGTATGCATTGTGTCATGGTGCATTAGGGGAGCGTTTGTTGGGACGCATAGTTTTTGTGTTTGTTGAAGACGCATAGACGCGCTTGTTGGGGCGTATTGGGAGTGTGTTCAAAATTCCGCAAAATGGGAATACACTCGGATTGGGTTCATTGGATTGATGAGAAGAATTGGTTCGGTAGCTATGAGATTTGAATCAAGGTGGAGGTTTGTTGGGATTTTTTTGTTGATTCAAAATCCTAGCATGGAATGGTCAAGGAGGCTAGTAGTTTTTGGAAGTAATTACATTACTTTGGCAACAAGGAATCTCTTTGATTCCTTGTAGGGGTCTACTTTGACTAATATATTTGGTAGTGTCCTTATTGGGTTAGGAAACAATTTAGGAATTATTTCCTAGTTTGTCTCGGATTAGTTTTGGACATTACTTGGGCTCCAAGTCTTGTACTAGTATATAAGTATATGCTAGGGTCATGACTTGGTGTGTGCTTGTAATTGGGTTGGCTTCTCATCAATAAATTGGGTTGGTTTGGCCGTGGATGTAGCTAGTCTCAAAACTAGTGAACCACGTAAATTCTTGTGTTCTTGATCTTGCTTTTGTTTTCTTCTCCTGCTTTCTCTTGTCTCTCGCGTATTGAAATCCTAACAGTGATTTGGATAGCAAAACGATGCAAGAATTTGGTAATCTTTTCACGGTGTTGTAGAGTGAGAATTTGGTAATCTTTTCAGGGACTCTACAACACCATGAAAAGATCACCAAAATCTTGCATCGTTCTACTATCCGAAACATCGGTCAAACAGAGAACTTCCTCTTATTGTCATTGTGCAGGTAGTATTTTGGTGGATGCGGCCTGGAAAGCGGCTTCCTTTGTCAGGATAGCATTGGGTGTCATTCTCTTGGATGGGCAGGGAAGAGCTGACTCTATGTCCAGGATAGCAATGCTTCTGCTTTACACATTGTGGATTTCACTATTTGTCCGAACGTCTCAATGCTGTTCTTTCTTCTCCTGCAGGACACTTGACTCCGGTTCTTGGGAGGATGAACTCATCATTTCCAGACTTCGACAGGAAGCTTCCGAGTTGGTATTTTGCTGGATCCAGAAGATCCCTAGGTCCGAGGTAGCTGATGCTCATGGCCTAGCATCCGGCATTCGTCTTAGTGACATCTGGGTTTTGGTTTGTACTATGTTCATAGTATTTCCTTTTTGGGCTGATGTGCGTAGTTATGGGCTGGTTCTGGATCTTGGCCTCTTAGGCCGGTTGTAGTTTGTGTAGTCTCTTTTGGTCCTGTCGTTGTTGGTCCATCATTAGTAGTGCACTGATTCTCAACAAGTTTTCTTTTGTCTAAAGTATCTGTTAAGAGGCATCAATTTTAGTATTTTTGTTGAACTATATTTACTGTTTTTGAACGGATACAAAAAACGTCAAGTGTAGATGCTATATTTGGCACATATTATCTACTAGTGCTAGCTAAGATTGATCTCCCAATGCAATACGTTCTCAGTAGCTACAAGCCTACACTTGTCTTTGCTTCTTTTGGTATGTGTAGAATTTTTCATTTTACTGAAAGGTTGGAGTATAATAAAGTGATCTTTCACATCAGTTTTGGACTTCAGAACAAAAATTATCGAGATTGCAAGCTCAAACCCTAACTTGCCATAACACGAAGAACACTAGAGAAAGAAGAGAGCAGAAAGCTCTGAAAATTAGATCCAATCTCGAGAATGAAAAGTTACAGAGAAGAAACCAATTCGTTACACATCAACCAATCAGAAAAGAGATTAGTAACTAACTCTCTGATTAACCTAACGACACCGTTCTAGTAAAACGAAATGAAAGGCTAAGATTAGAAGATAGAATCTTCATCGAACGACAGCTGCTCAATCTGGCATTCAGGTCATCAGTTTTGCAGTAAGTTCAAATCAGTCCTTCTTCATTTCTTTATTGATGATTTAGAAGGAAATGTAGGTGTCTAATACGCCCCTCAAGTTGAAGGGGGGTGGCTGCATAACACTTTCTGCAATTTGGTCTTCACTAGACAAGTGTTGAAGCTGCACTTCATTGGCTTGAAATAGGTCTCTAATGGTGTGGCAATCAAGCTCAACATGTTTGGTTTTATCATGACAAATGGGATTATTGTTGGAATTGTGCCCTAGAGGCAATCAATTAATTGTGACA
This sequence comes from Linanthus parryae, assembly GCA_023055425.1. Classification (NCBI taxonomy): domain Eukaryota; kingdom Viridiplantae; phylum Streptophyta; class Magnoliopsida; order Ericales; family Polemoniaceae; genus Linanthus; species Linanthus parryae. Next base: position 8,157,099 of record JALGPY010000006.1, read on the forward strand.
AATATATGGATTTACGATTCATTATGTTATCGATATGGAGATATGCTAACATGAATGAAGTCCTTAGAATATAAGGTGTTATATTCTTAAATATCCCTAGTCAATTATAGTGATTAATGGGACAATCATCTATAGACTAGTATGGGGTTGGATTGATATGGAGATATCACGATCCAACACATGGGTATGCATTAGGAGTAATGGCATACTGGATTGACCCACGACGAAAAGGATACATTAGATTATGTGAAGTCACAATCGCTTTTCGTAGTGCTAATATTATTGCAATCCTTGGACTTGAAGTCACTAGATACTTTAGTTGTGGAATATTGCGCTTTGATGTTATCAAACGTTACACCGTAACTGGGTAATCATAAAGGTGGCTATCGGGCGTAATAGGAAGCAAGCTTAGAGATCGTAGTGATGTAGATAGGATTTGTCCCTCCCACATAATGGGAGTAAATATCCACGGCCACTCGAGGGATGAGGCTTATTGAATGTCTGGCCAGACTCAGATAAATTAATATAGAGATATTAATGTTATCTGCAAGTATAAGCATATTCCCAGGATCGAGGAACTATGGATTGGATATACGAGTGTGACTATTTATGTCTCGTGTCCAATCCGGATTTGGAGACAAAGGGATAATGCAATATGATATATTGGGCACAAAGGTTTGTCGGGATCACTGACTATTTCTATTGGTTGGGTGGCATAGATGTGTTGCTAGACACCGCTCCATGTTAGTAATTGTTACTACCAACTATATAGAAACCTATGGGGTCACACGTCAAATAGAGTAGAGCTAGATTTGGGATTAATTAATATGGATTAATTAATAGAAGGATCATTGTGCAACACCTTGCAAACTTAGTAGGACTAATTTGCAAGGAAGGGAATAATTCTAGTTCATCTAGAATTAGGAAACTCTTTTATGGAAACAACAAGGAGTTGTTGGAGTATATAAAGGAGGCTCTAGCTTCCTTCCCACAAGATGAGTTATTAGTCATAACACACAAAGAGTGGGAGAGAGCAAAAGAGAGAGCAAGACAAGAGCTAGGGCCGAAACCCTAGCCCCGTCCGCCCCTCTACCCGACGGCAAAGAGAGGGCCGCCCCCTCCTTTGTTGCCTTGGTGATTTGTTGCTTTGATCTTCATCCCTCTTCCTCCAAGGTTCAAGCTAGCACTTGATTGAAGGAAGAATCTAGATCTCACCTCTAGACGTGGATCAACCGTAGAGACGAGGACATCATTCTTCGTGTGATCTCACAAATCAAAAGGTACACATCTTCTATGTCCTTAATCATGTTATGATGTCTCTTCCTGTGATCCTTGGTGGGCTTTGAGTAGGATTAAATTTTATTATTCCGCTGCGTTACCTACATCAAAACCCAACAGTGGTATCAGAGCCACAGGTCGTAGAGCATAACATGATATTATGTGTTTACGATTTCAGTTCATACACCGTATTATTGTTTATTACGCGAAAACTGAAAAATTGGCATAGTAGATGCAATATTGAATTTGATTCAATCAAACAAGACCCAATTTAGCATTGGATGTTAGAATTGGTGAGTTTAATCACATAGGATGTGAATAATTGGGTTCTTGAAAAATTAGGGTTCATGGGCACATGCTTGGAAAAGGGGTTTTCCAAGTATGGAATTAATTAAACTTGGGCAACAAGGAAGAAGTTGTTTTGGAAACAACTAAACTTGGGCAACAAGTAAGAAGTTGTTTATGGAAACAACTAAACTTGGGAACCAAGGAAAGAATTATTTTGGAAACAATACCATAAGGGTGTTTTGGAAACAACCCAACAAGGAAGGAATTGTTTATGGAAACAGTTCCATATATTGTTTTTGAAAATAATTCCATGAATTGTTTATGGAAACAATTCCATGAGGAGGTGTGGCCCATGTAGGGACCGCCCCCTCTCTCTCCTTGCCGCCCAAGTAACACACGGCACAAGAGGGGCCGGCACACCCTAGCACACGGCCTAGCCGTGTGGGCTAGGGGCTGGCCGGCCCGGGCCTAGTGTGGCGGTTCCTTGGTTGATTTCGGCCATTCTTTGGTAAATCCTTTGGACCGTTGTAAAACCCTAGTTACCCAATTTCATTAAAATTAAACAAGCGCGTTAAAAATTGGTTTTAACTGTATTATGTGCTTTATTGCATGGTGGATGGATATGGCCTAGGATTGTGGATGTTTATTGTTTTGTGGTTTGGTTTTCGGCCTGCGAGCTGATCAAATTAATGTAATAATTAATTAAGTTTTACGGCCTGCGAGTCGTTCTTTTTCTCCTCGACATGTGAGGCTTTTGTTATTTATTTATTCTAGATGTTAGGTTAGAATTAGAAATATTTAGATGATAGCCAAGAACATGGAGAAGAAGACCGGAGAACCAAAGGAGCCAAAAGACATCCCTAGACGCGCAGCTATGGTGGAGCACATGGAGATGAGCTCGGCACTTTAGGGCAATAAGATATTATCATTGGCTTGATAATATCATTAGTCTAGAGGCCATATCCATGCCACGTTTTTTTTATTATTTTGTGGATGTTTATTATTCATGCCTTGTTATTTATTTTGTGTGTATGGCGCTACAAGCAAAACAATAACAAGATAATAATAAACAAAGTTGGTCTTTTATTGTGGATGGCCCAATCCAAATAAGTAGACCATGTTGATAAGATCAACCAAACAATTTAAAAAGAAATCCCTCAATTAAATATTGCGTTTTGCCTTCTCTTGCCAAAACACCCTTCATGATCGTGACCTATTAAAATTCGGGCTTGCCAAAGCAAGGCGATTTTAAATTTCATGGTGTGTTGCGGACGACGCAAGCTAGTAATGCGTGTATGTTGAAAGCAAGAGGTTGGACGCAACTAGGCAAGAGTCAATTGGATTGATGAGCTTAGAGGCATGACAATTAGGTGTTATCTAAATGATAAAGAATAAAGAGTTATTCACCTAATTGGACCAAGAGTTGCATGGGATGCAATTGGAATGGTTCCTACCTAATAACCAATTCTTGGGTGACTTGCCAAAGCAAGCTCAAGAAGAAGTGAAAAGGGATCTTGGACCCACTAGAAAATAAAATATTTTCCGCATTAATGGTGAGGGCTATTAATCCGAGAAAAATAGTGGGAGCTATATTTAATAATTTAAATCCTTGTTGAATATAGTTATACGTCACAATGATTTGCATAATCCTATAAGTGTTGAATACCCATCGCATTAAACAAACAAACGCGACTTTATGTCCATGAGATGGACAAGATATCTGGAATCTATTTTCTAGATTGGTATAAAATCGAGAATTGTTCTCAAGTAAAGGAAATATGTTGTACATTGTAGAGCATAAATTTCTCTTCCCACCAACTACCAAAACGCACTAAAGCCTTATGGAAGGAACATCAAAGAATGGTTCTTTGGATGTAACTTGTCTCATGTCAAGCTCCCATGGACTCTGAGCTTTGGAAGCAAGATGAGAAATTTGGAGGCATATGATATGATCATACGAGCTTGTTATGAAAGGCTTAAGGAGTTGCTCCACTTTGCAATCTCTTGCTTAGCACCCGTCATGGTCAAGATGGAATAAGTTCGGGTTTGCCAAAGCAAGGCGACTTACTTCATCGAGATATGACGCGACGACACAAGTTAGTAATGTGTGGCTGCTGGAGCAAGAGGTAAAGCGCAAACTAAACTAACTCAATAGGATTGAAAGCTTAGATATTGGGAGTTATCTATAAGATAGATAAAGAATATATAGTTATTCTCCCAAGTGGACCAATAATTGCATTGGATGCAATTACAGTTTTGTTTTAAAGTTGATTTACTCAATATGATTGAAAAATCACTAAACAAAACACTCATAATGGGCATGGGCAAAAACTGTTAATAGTTAACAGCATGGGTAAGGGCAAATGGTTGCGCCGAACCCATGAGTATAAAGCAAGCATGTTGCTAAAACCAAGTTGCCTCGAAGTCCCATAGGTGGTGTAGAGGAAGAGAGACTACCCAAAAGTACATGGAAGTAAATAATAAAGGAATTATGAATTCCGACTTGGGTATTTTATTATAAAATTCAATGTGTCTATCTCAAGAGTATATGATACTAGATGAGGATCTCACATTTATAGAAATGTGTAGGATCTCAAGAGACGAAGACAATTGGATAAGGAAGAAATAATCCTACACGTGGGGCTATGAAGCAAAGGGTTGCTGAAAAGCCGTAGGGAATTATTTCTACCTTTCAGAAATTGTTCATGAATTAGACAAAAGGGATAATGTCCCTGCTATGAGTAGGACCATTATCATAGTTTCTTGTTTGGACAAGAAAGCTCCTTATCATAATAAAAGGACAAATGTTGTTCCATTTATTATGGTATGCATTATTGTAATGCAATTTTGTCTAAGTGGATTCTATATCCATGATCATGATAATTTCATCTATAACATTAATACCTAGAGGTTTGCATATAATGATATGAACTTCACTTATCTTTAGCATTATCGTTTAGGCCCATAAATAAGAGATACATATCTAGAACTCCATTAGGATGGATTTCTGGGACTCATTTGATTATTGAATCATATGAGAAATGTAAGACTTATTAGGCAAAGATATGATCTTTTGGGAATCATACATATTGATGTATGAAGGCAGCTAAGCACAAATACTAAAGATGGTTTTAGTACTTCATCATATTTACTGATAGGATTAGAGAAATATGGATTTGTGTATCTTATGAAGAAACAAATCAGAATCCTTTGAATTGTTCAAAGTATTCAGGAATGAAGTAGAGAACCAACTTGGCAAAAGTATTTAGACTCTATGATTGGATCATAGAAGAAAATACTTGAGCCAAGAGTTTGACAAGAATTTGTGGGAGTATTGGATATGATCCAAAACTCGCTCCACCTAGCACGCCACATGGGTTTTGGCGTGTCCAAAAGGAGAGTTCGAACCTTGTAGGACACGGTTCGGACCATGATGAGTCAAACATAACTTCCAGTTTACTTTTAGGGGCTATGTTCTAATTACAACAAAATTTCGCCCTTAACCTTATTCCATCAAAAACTGATTATGAAAAACACCATATGAGATATGGACTAGGAAGTGTCCTAGTATGTCATTCATAAATATTTGGGGTCATGAGGTTTATGTAAAAGGGTTTACAAATAAACTTGGACCCAAATCGGATAAATGTTTTGTGGGATATCCTGAAAAGGATATTATTTCTACAACCTAATCGAGAACAAACTGTTTGTTTCTCGAACCACAGTGTTTCTAGGAAGAGATTGTCTCTAAAAGAAACAGTGGGAGGACTGTAGAACTTGAAGGAGTTCAAGAACCACAACAGAACATTGATCCGTTTGATGGAACATGAGCAGGATCACAAGGTGTTGTGGAGCAACCTACTTAGATAACACAAGAACCTCGTGGGACAGGTAGGATATGTCAAGGGACTAGAGAAATAAGGATTTCTCATAAACCGTGATATATTGCTCATCGAGATGAGCCTACAACCTATGAGAAGGCCACGTGTGGGCCATACTCTCAGAAATGGCTTGGAGCCATAGGGTACGATATGGAATCCATGTATACCAACAAAGTATGGACTTTGGTGGAACCACCTGAATGGGTAGGACCCATAGGGTGCAAGTAGGTTATGAGGAAACCAACATGGATGGTAATATGATTACTTTTAAGGGAAAACTGGTTTGAAAGTGTTTCATGAGAATTCATAGTATAGACTATGACAAAATCTTTCCCCAGTTGTGATGCTTAAATCCATCCGCATCTTGCTTGTAGGAATCTATTTATAGATTTGATCAAGCTTCTAGGGGTTCGACTCTTCAAATTGATGATGTAATCAAAGGAGTTTGGTTCCATCAAAATTGAAGATGAGACTTGTGTCTACAAGAAGGTTAGTGGGAGTATAGATAAATTTCTGGTCTTGTATGTAGAGACATACTAATCATTGGGAATAATGTCTCTACTCTGCAATCTATTAAAGATTGGCTAGAGAAATTGATTTCCAATAATAGACTTAGGCGAGACAATCTATAAAATCTATGGAGATAGATTAAAGTAATTGTTCAGCCTGAGTCATGGTACATATATTGACAAGGTGTTGAAATGGTTCAACGTGAAAAGAATATTGATTCTTACCCATGTCACATGGAATTAGTCTTTGGAAGGCTAATTGTCTTACCAATTAGATTGGGAATGGACCGTATGAATTAGATTCACGAGATACGCCATGAGATGTACTAGGCCAGACGTGTCATAAAGCATGACACAAAGATACCAATCAAATCCAAGTGAGGTGTCACTTAATAATTATCAAGATTATCCTTAAGTACTTGAGAAGGAATAAAGGATGAACTCTTGATTAATGGAGGATAGGAAAGGTTTACTGTAAGGGGTTACAGTGAAGAGAACTTCCATCTGACAAAGAAGATTTCAGATTATAGTCGAGTTTTATGTTTTGTGCTAGAGGGAGTGACTGTGAGCTGGAAAGGTTCTAGGCAAGATTCAGTCACTGATTCTAACATAGAGGACTGAGTAAATTAATGCATAAGATGCATTTATTCAGAATATTCAATCTCAATCAAATTGTTGATGGAGGAGATGTGAATATTTGCAAGGTGCCAGCATATGTCTCGCCCCTACGCAGTGTAAGCGTGGAGGACCGCGCTAGATCAATAGGCATATGATGCAGGAGATTGACTCTAGTGCAAGTGGGAGACTGTTGGAATTGTGCCCTAGAGGCAATCAATTAATTGTGACAAATATATGGATTTACGATTCATTATGTTATCGATATGGAGATATGCTAACATGAATGAAGTCCTTAGAATATAAGGTGTTATATTCTTAAATATCCCTAGTCAATTATAGTGATTAATGGGACAATCATCTATAGACTAGTATGGGGTTGGATTGATATGGAGATATCACGATCCAACACATGGGTATGCATTAGGAGTAATGGCATACTGGATTGACCCACGACGAAAAGGATACATTAGATTATGTGAAGTCACAATCGCTTTTCGTAGTGCTAATATTATTGCAATCCTTGGACTTGAAGTCACTAGATACTTTAGTTGTGGAATATTGCGCTTTGATGTTATCAAACGTTACACCGTAACTGGGTAATCATAAAGGTGGCTATCGGGCGTAATAGGAAGCAAGCTTAGAGATCGTAGTGATGTAGATAGGATTTGTCCCTCCCACATAATGGGAGTAAATATCCACGGCCACTCGAGGGATGAGGCTTATTGAATGTCTGGCCAGACTCAGATAAATTAATATAGAGATATTAATGTTATCTGCAAGTATAAGCATATTCCCAGGATCGAGGAACTATGGATTGGATATACGAGTGTGACTATTTATGTCTCGTGTCCAATCCGGATTTGGAGACAAAGGGATAATGCAATATGATATATTGGGCACAAAGGTTTGTCGGGATCACTGACTATTTCTATTGGTTGGGTGGCATAGATGTGTTGCTAGACACCGCTCCATGTTAGTAATTGTTACTACCAACTATATAGAAACCTATGGGGTCACACGTCAAATAGAGTAGAGCTAGATTTGGGATTAATTAATATGGATTAATTAATAGAAGGATCATTGTGCAACACCTTGCAAACTTAGTAGGACTAATTTGCAAGGAAGGGAATAATTCTAGTTCATCTAGAATTAGGAAACTCTTTTATGGAAACAACAAGGAGTTGTTGGAGTATATAAAGGAGGCTCTAGCTTCCTTCCCACAAGATGAGTTATTAGTCATAACACACAAAGAGTGGGAGAGAGCAAAAGAGAGAGCAAGACAAGAGCTAGGGCCGAAACCCTAGCCCCGTCCGCCCCTCTACCCGACGGCAAAGATAGGGCCGCCCCCTCCTTTGTTGCCTTGGTGATTTGTTGCTTTGATCTTCATCCCTCTTCCTCCAAGGTTCAAGCTAGCACTTGATTGAAGGAAGAATCTAGATCTCACCTCTAGACGTGGATCAACCGTAGAGACGAGGACATCATTCTTCGTGTGATCTCACAAATCGAAAGGTACACATCTTCTATGTCCTTAATCATGTTATGATGTCTCTTCCTGTGATCCTTGGTGGGCTTTGAGTAGGATTAAATTTTATTATTCCGCTGCGTTACCTACATCAAAACCCAACAATTATGACCCATATGAATAGCAAAAGAGCTGTCAGAGAAAAGAAAAGGAATACCACTGATAGGAATGTGCAGCTCTTGAAGAAGAGACATAATTCACTTGACTTCACACACCAAATGAGCCAAACTCTTGTTCAGCTTCAGCTGAGTTTCTAGCTAACACAGTTTGATTCTTTGACCTCCATGAAACCAAGGCAATGGCAAGAAACAACATGTACCCAGAAATTGATTTTCTAGTATCCAAACAACCTCCCCAATCAGCATTTGCATAGGCTGTGAGGGTGAGAGAAGAAGTAGAAGCACAGGAGAACACAAGGCCATAATCTGGAGTAGCTTTGAGATATCTGAGAACATGATGTGCTGCAGATAAGTGTTCTTTGGTGGGATGAGCAACAAACTGAGAAAGTTTGTGAACTCAGAAGGTGATGTCAGGTCTACTGTTGCAGAGATACAATAATTTTTCAATGTGCTTCCTGTAACTACTAGCTGCTTCATCATATAAAATATCTCCAATAGATTAACTGAGCTTACAAGCAGGAACCACAGGAGTGTAAGCCAACTTGCAGTTGTCATAACCAGTCTATGCAAGAATCTCTAAGAGAAATTTGTGCTGACTTAAGAAGAAAGCTTGAGGCATTCTTTGCACTTCAAAACCAATGAAATGGCGATGAACCAAATCTTTGAGTTTGAAATGGTCATTCAGTGAGTGTTTGAACTTGTCTAAAGCTGTGACATTGTTACCTGCTAGTAAAATGTCATCAACATAGACTAGCAGTAACATAATGATGTCTCCAGAAATCTTCACAAACAAGGTGTAGTCTGATTTGCATTGCACAAAGCCAAATTATAAAATAGTAGTCGAGAATTTCACAAACACTTGCCTTGAGACTTGCTTCAGACCATATAGTGATTTCTGCAGCTTGCAGACTAGTGTCCCTGAACTAGAGTTTTTGACATTGTAACCATCTGGAGCTTCATTTAAACTTCTTCATGCGAATCTCCATGGAGAAAAGCATTATTAACATCCAATTGCAGAATTGTCCAGCCTTGATAAACTGAAAGTGCAAGCGAAACCCTGAATGTGACAAGTTTAGCAACTGGAGAAAAAGTCTCAAAATAATCTAATCCCTCTGTTTGAATGAAGCCTTTGGAAACAAGCCTTGCCTTATACCTCTCAATTGTACCATATGCTCTATACTTGATCTTTTATACCCATTTACACCCCACCGTAGAGTGAGTATGAGGCAAAGTAGTGATAATCCATGTATTGTTAGCTTGAAGATCTTGAATCTCTAAGTTCATGGCTTGAACCCAGGCTGGTTCTTGTGATGCCTGCTTGTAGGTAGATGGTATTGTGGGAGCACAAACACTATTCAGCACAAAACTATTACATATTGGAAAAGCTGTGACTTTTGCAGGACCCAGAACATAATCTTGTGGGTGAGATGGAAGCTTTGAAACCCTAGCGCTTTGTCTGAGAGGAACTGGATGAACTAACACTTCTCTGTATGATCTGGTGGATGAAGCAGGAGGTGATATACTTGTGTGAAAAATCTCTGTAGGAGAAGAGGAGGAAGAAGAAGTGGAAGGTGTAGTAGTTATAGGATCAGTGACATTGTGAGGCAAACTCCCGATATTAAAAAGGTCTTGAGAATCTGTCTCCTTTTGAGAAAATGGAAATAGATCTTCATGAAACACGACATTTCTAGAAATCATAAATGTGTGGGTTGAAAGATCATAAACTTTGTAATTAATTTCACTCCAAAGACATATCCCACAAACACTCCTTCAACAGCTCTTTGATCAAATTTGCTTCTTCCTCGAAGAAGGGTGGAAGCAAAACATAAGCAGCCAAAGACCTTAAATTGGCTGTAATCAGGTACCTTGCCACAAAGCAACTCATATTGAGATTTGCCTCCAGTTTTGGGAGAAGGCATCCTATTTATCAAATATGTTGCAGTAAGCACACAATCACCCCCAAAATCTAATTGGCATCCCAGACTGGAATTTAAGTACTCTAGCCACATTCAAAAGATGTTGATGTTTTCTCTCCACCACATAGTTCTGTTCTGGTGTTTCAACACAACTGTGCTCATGTACTATTCCATGTTCAAATAGAAATCTTGTATAATCAGTTCTGGTGCATTGTCTGGCCTTACCCTCTTGATTTTGACATGATAGTGTGTAGCTACCATGTGATAGAACTATGGAATGAAAGTACTAACTTTAAATTTGTGTGTCATGAGATAAACCCAAGTAACCCTTGTAGCATCATCTACTAAAGTTAGGAAAAATCTGTGTCCAGAATATGTAGGCACTTTATAAGGACCCCAAGTATCACAATACACTTGATCAAAGGGAGCAGAAGACATATTACCATGAGCCACAAATGGCAATTTCTTTTGTTTAGCTAGAGGAAAAATATCACACTGCAATTGTTCAGCATGAGAATTCATGCCTGATAAGTGAGAGATTTACCTTTCATGAAAGATGGATGTCCTAGTCTTCTATGTCATAATGTAGATGTACTTGTGCCAGAAACAGCTAAACCTCTTATCTGAGTTGCATTTTGAATGGACAAAACATAAAGACCTCCAATTCTCTTACCAACACCAATGACTTGATCATGCTTCTTACGAACACAAGTATTTTCCTCACAAATACATATACAACCAGGAATAGTGGTAAGCTGTGAGATAGAAATAAGATTGAACTGAAAAGTGGGAATGCAGAGCACATTATTTAGTACTAAATCATGAGTGAGTTTGACTATCCCAACATGAGTTACTTGAGCAGTTAGACCATCAGGTAGATGCACCGCAGTGTTAGCTATACCCCTAGCATTTGTGAACATATTCAAATGGGTGCACATATGATTAGTTGCCCCACTATCCAGAATCCTTGAATTGGGTAAAAAATCTCCATTAATGCTAGCATAAGTCTGCAAAGAACAAGAGCTGATGACACCTCCCATAAAATGAGAATGATCAAATGAAGAATTAGCATGATGAGAGGGTGATTCCACAGAAGTAACAAAATAAGGAGAGACTGATCCTGCATCACTTGCAATACCTTGACCACCACTCTTTGAGACCAAATGTGTATTTAATAGATTCATGGGTTGTTAACATTGTATTTAATAGATTCATGTGGTATTGAGATGCTGATTAACTGTAGATGTTGTAGGTAATCCAGAGAGAGTCACATTGTGAGCTCTTGACTTGGTGAACTTGAAGTCAGGTGGGAAACCATGTAATCTGTAGCATTTAGCTTTAACATGACCCTCATGTCCGAAATGATGACAAACTAATTTTCCATTAGGAACTCTACCACCAAAACGTTGCCCTGAGCCTTGATCCATGATGCTTCCACCAGAACTAGTACCACTGGAATTAGGGCACTTGTGAAAATTGACTGAGTTAGAACTAGAATTATGAGCATACATAGCCATGTTTTGAGAGGCATTGGACACATGCTTAAGCTGCATTTGTCTTTCTTGTTGAATTACTTTTGCAAAAAAACACATTAAGTGGAGGAAGGGGTTCTGTGAGATGCAATTGATCTCTAACAATTAAATAATGTTCATTAAGGCCCATTAGAAACTGCATCACTCTATTTTCTACTTGAGCTTGTTTAAGCTTGCTATTGACATTACAACTGCATGCAAGACATACACAACTAGGTAGTGGCTTATAATTGCTCAACTCATTCCAAAGTGTCTTCAGCTTTGTGAAGTAAGCTGTGACAGACATATCTGACTGTCTCAAGCTTGAGATAGACAGTGAAATCTGAAATAAACTAGGAAGATTTCCTTGAGATAACCTTTCCATGAGATCTAACCATACTTCTCTAGAGCTAGATCTGCAAATTACACTACAAGCAATATCCTTAGAGATTGAATTGAAAAGCCATAACATGATCATTCTATCACACCTCCTCCACAAAGAGTACATCTCATATCCAATTTCAGGTGTTGAAATGGTTCCATCAACAAACTCGAATATGTTCTTCGCCTCTAAGGCCACAATCATTGACATATGCCAAGAATAAAAATTATCACCAGAGAGAGGTATAATAACAAGGAGATTACCCGAACTATCTCAATGATGAAAATAGAAAGGAGAGTGCAGTTCTACCGCTACCGTCGTCGAGCCAGAAGAATCAGACTTTGGTGGTGTGAGCGCCATGACCGAATCACCAGAAGCAAGACAAATTCACACTCAGATCTCAGAATGATGAATCAATCATCAACAACAAATCAGCAACCTCTCGAACCAGGCTCTGATACCATATCGAGATTGCAAGCTCAAACCCTAACTTGCCATAACACGAAGAACACTAGAGAGAGAAGAGAGAAGAAAGCTCTGAAAATTAGATCCAACCTCGAAAATGAAGAGTTACAGAGAAGAAGGGAGGGAAAACCCTTTTAAACCAATTCGTTACACATCAACCAATCAGAAGAGAGATTAGTAACTAACTCTCTTATCAACCTAACGACACCGTTCTAGTAAAACGAAGTGAAAGGATAAAATTAGAAGATAGAATCTTCATCGAACGGCAGCTTCTCAATCTTGCATTTTGGTCATTAGTTTGGCAGTGAGTTCAAATAAGTCATTCTTCATTTCTTTATTGATGATTTAGAAGGAAATGTAGGTGTCTAATAAAAATAACTTCTCTTTACGGGTCACAAGGTGTGAAGGTCAGACGAATTTGTCACTCACTCCTCGCTATGTCAAAAGGGCAACTGAAAGAGGTAGAAGTACTAAACTTCTTTTAAATCATCAACTTCCAAAATTCCCGAAAGAGAAGTTTTCATAGATTACAAGGTAAGACTAAATTGTTAATCACTTCTCGCTAGGTCTAAAGGCCGTTGAAAACAGGTTACAGTTTTGCTGAATTTATTTTGTTTCTTTCCACTTTTCAACTGTTGCAAAGGAAGTTTTGTAGATTGTAGGTCAAAAGAACAAAGAAATTAAATGAACTTAGAGGTAAGGGGTAACATTGGATTTATGGGAGCAATGTAAAGTAATCTCTAACTTAATTTTTATTTTATTTAGAAGATGGTGCTAATAAAGAAAGTAATTCTAAGAAAAAGGAAAAATAAAGAAAGAAAATAAATTCTCCTTCAAAAGAAAGAAAGTAGATATGACCAACATCTACCTACAACCATGTAGAAGGAAAGTCATACTTCATTCATGTTCACTACTTAGGGCTACTATATGGATGCTGCGATGTTCTGAAAATTTCTTTTGAAAATTCACATAAAACTATTTAGTAAAGTTCTTTTTGAAATAAAAACTAAATAGTGAAGTTAAAATATAACCAACCGCGCAAAACTACTTCTAACATTTGTTTTTCATAACTATTGTTTTATACTCGTTGAAAGTGTTGGAATGACGCTAGCAAATACGATAGAGTAAATACAATATGATATTAATATAAATAACAAGCATTTATCCCTGCATATGTGTATCAAATGTTATAGACTGCATTTCCTAAAAATAATTATAGACTGCATTATTTATCCCCGCATATATTAATAATTAGTGATAATAGTATTAAAATTTTATTTGGGTCTCTTTTTTTAGGGGTAGTGCTCTAAACGCATAGAGAGTCCCCTAATTAATAATATAATACACATATTACTTAAAATTATATAACTTTACTCTAAATCATTTTGGGATCCCATAGATTTAGGGGAGATGCGTGCAATGGTTGAGAATTCGATAGCACATTGAATTGTCATCCACCACCGCTTCATTATTCTATTAGCGAAAAATATTGAAGCAGGCCTATTCACAGCATTGGCCCAAAGCATATCAGAGAAGACTGGTGTTTACTTAAAGAGTCAAGCCCAAATATCTCTCTAAACCCATAACAACGTAATGTAATTAGCCCACTGTTATAAGGGCACATATGTAATTTTCCATCTACTACAAACCCTAGCATCCCTACCGTACGATCCTACCGTTACAATCCAGCCGTTGGATTGCCTTGTATATAAACGCCTCTTCGGCGTTAGGGTTCATTAAGTCGGCTCTAAATATACACTGCACCGTTTGTTCTCTCTCGATTGTTCTTCATCTTCTACATTTCTCTTCAGGAATCAAACGATTCTTTCATACTCACATTGGAGAAGATGGAACTCTCTCATTCTCTCTCTCAAACGGTTCCAGAGAGAAATAAGTGATTTTGAGTAACTCTAAAAAATTACCGGCGAAATCTCCGTTTCCACCGCCAATTTAACACCTTCAAAGATCGCTAAATCTTCTGCCTCTCTCGGAGCCGAACCGAACGTCAGTCTGATTCCTCTACCGGCGATGAGGAGACCGTTTTCATCTCGCACAACCACTCCGGCACTGGAGAACTGCATCTCCTGGTTCCACCTAGCGTCTGTTGATCTCGAGCCAATTTGGAGGCGGTTTAGACCAGAGCTTTGCCGGAGAAGGGGGAATGTGAGTCGGTGGAGCCTCCCCTAAAGCATGCATGTTAAGATCTATAAAAGCTAAGTTTGTCAACACTTCTTCTTTTAACTGATCTGCTTCCTTTCTTGTATTTTATGGATCACTTGGTTTCTGTTGTGCCAAATTGAAGAAATTCCCAAGCAAAATTTGATTTTGTGTTCTTTTTGTAGATGAATGCAAGTGGTCGGGAACCGCTCTGAGAAGAGAACGGATGTATTATCACAAACTGGAAGATGAAGAAGACTTTTCCACAGGTCCGTTGAAGTTTGGCATCTGCGAAACAAGTGGGTCTCGGTCTCTTCCTCTACACCACATATTGTTCTTTTCAGATTCGATCTAATAGGGAGCCCCTTATGCATGACTCTCCAGATAGGATAAAGAAATCTTTTTGGTACCTTTTGTTTCCAAAAACTGTTCCACCATGAATTTTCCAGATCGGAAGAACCTTCAATCTTGTTCGAAGATTTCCTTTCAACCATTTGGTACCCAGATCTAACAGAATAAATACAGTTTTCTTCATGATGCTAGAGAAGATTATCCGGTTCTGGAGATGGGGGAAGGCTGATGCGCAGGACTTCGGCCACATCCACATGTTAAAGGTGAAGTTGGAGGGCAGAGTTATTCCAGGTATGTGCAGGACTTTTGAGTAAATCTTGAACTGTTTTTTTGTTTTTTTTTTTTTGTTTTTTGTTTTTTTTTTTTTTTTTTTTTTGTTTTTTGTTTTTTTGTTTTTGTTTTTATTGTTGTAGTAACATGCCTGTTTTACGTGAAGATAGTAGACCAAATTGTATTTGTTGCAACAGAGTGCGACACGAGCACGACAAACGAAAAAGAACAAACACTGAGATTTAACGTGGTTCACTAACGATCAAATTATCTACGACAAAGAAACCGCTTTTTTATTACGGAATGAGGAAACTAGAATACAACTGCTGATACACTCACTACTCTGTACAAAGCGAGAGTACATATATATATATATATATATATATATATATATATAGGCAAATAAACCGTAACTCGATAGGCGAGTAAAGACTAGCCCCGAACCAACTCGTGAGAGTTCCTACCACTCGTTCGAGCTGGAAACTTGATCGCACAAGTTCCTACTCCAACTCGTGCGAGTTGCAGTAGAATTTGTGCGAACTCGCACGTGTTCCTGTTGTAGATCCACTCATGCATCTTCTCCAGATTTGTATTCTTCCCTCTCTAACTAGTACGAGTACCTAGAGTTGTCAAACGGTCCCGTTAACCGCAATTAACCGGAAAACAACCCTGAATAACCGAGTTTCGTGTAACCGAAACCGAGCCCGAGCCCGATATGAACGAACCAAGACGAAAACCGAAAGATTCGGGCTAGGGCCGGTTAAACCTTCTCTGGAACCGTGGACCCGCCCGGTTTAAACCGAGCTCAACCGATAAATGAGCCCGACTTGTAACCGCTCGGTTGATTGAACCGAATTGGCCCCTTTACCATCACTTTTGAGTTGTGACCATCCAAAAATATATTTTTAACCGGCCCGAGCCGAACCGAAACGGTATACCCGGTAACTGTTACACGGGTTGGACCAGTTAAAGGGTATGTGAAATTTTCCAGGCCAATTAACCTTAACTGAGCCTGAATCGAACCGAGCCCGAACCGAGTCGATTGGTTCAAGATTTATCGGGCCGGTTTCAGTTTTTGTTAACCGAATTTACAAGTCTATAAGTATCTGCTAGGACTTGATTCAAGGCATCCTAACAATGTTGATGGAGTTGTTCTAGATTCATGTTGATGGATGCATGTTGCTTCTAAAACGAACAAAAGTAACATGCATCCAAAATACCTCGCACAGCTGATGCTAATTGGCATTTTGAAGACAGAGCTCATAAATGCATCTCTTAAAGCCTGAACAATGAGAAAAAGTGTTCAGTCACACAGTGAGACTAAATGCAAGTTCTCATAATCTTCCAAACGCATGATTGTTGACTAGAAATTCCTTAGATGACCCAAGGATTGGACGTGCAAATGAAAATTTCAGGTAACAACTTTGCTAATCTCAATTCAATAGAACCAGACATAGAAGTGAATCAAGATTTGTGTATCACAACACAATCATGCGAGACCATGATACAAGCACACGCAAAAGTCAAGTTGAGTGACTCGAATCTTAAAAGAACCATATGTAACATTTGTATCCATGTACCCATGAAAGCAGCTTGGTTCCAACATTCTACCTACATTTTTCACAAATTAGGCAACCAAAAGATGGTTCAGATATGGCTTTTCAGCAAAATGAGTTTCATTCATCAACCATTCCTTAGCCTTTTCCAATGTGCTTCAGTACCAAAAATCACCCGGGAAGGAAAATGTCCCCATTTCATGCTTACAATCTTCAAGACATCTGTTTATAATTACCTCTACAAAACTCTAAACATAGAGCATTGATCAATTATAACTAAGACTTTATGTTGGATACGATCAAGTTGGTTTCATACTGAGGGTTCACTAGACTTCTAAAATCAACACATTCAAGAGTCCCAACTGTCTACCAAGAGGCATTGTAGTACAGATACATCCCAGGTGGACTTTACCCAGGATCGTCCCTCCCTTTAGGCCAAGTAAGACTCTGCCTAGGGCCCTACTAGAGGGAGGGGCCTCAAAATTGTCAAACTTTTGGGGGTGCTGAGGCACCCTCCGACGAGGCAGTCTGACCTTCTTCCGCCCCATCCCACACCACTCCTTGGCGTTTTCCCCCGTCGTGTTGTTCAGCCTCATATGGCTGAACCCTCACGGCAGAGGCAATCTCTTCGCCCGTTTCTGCCTCATCCGGTGGTTGATTTCCCACCGGGGGGGTCAATCGCCCAATTTGGCTTCCCTAGCCGGTTTAAGTTTCGGGTGCCTAATCCCGCTCGGCGTAGACAATCTCCTCAAGTTAGCCACCCGAATCTTAATCCGGCGGAGCTCCGATGCAGACCCAGCCAATCTCCGCTCCCTTGGTCTGCATCGGAGACGGATCCGGTTGTCGACAACCTCTTCTCCTCTCCTCCTTCTCCGCTCGAGCAGGTGGCGGAGAACTCTCCTTTGGTTCCTTCCAAAGTGGCACATGATTACCGAATACTCAAACGCAAACAAGCTTCCCAAACAGAGCCGCCACAACCAATCCAGAAGACGGCGGATGATGATGGTTGCATGACAGCCCAAGAGCCACCACAACCAATCAATAAATGCCAGAAGACGGCGGATGATGGTGGCATGACAGCCCAAGAGGCACCACAACAAACCAGTGAAGGGGCGGAGGATGATGGTGGCAAGAAGAGAGCCAAAGAGCCACCACAACCAACCAGTGAAGGCACGGCGGAGGATGGTGGCAAAGCTTCCCAAACAGAGCCACCACAACCAACCAATCAAGCCACTCTGGCTGGATCATCCAGCGGTGGAGGCGAAGCTCCGGCGACCCAACCACCTGTACCTGAACCTAAGGTGAAGGTGCCTAAGCTGTCACTGGCCCTTACGCCGAGGGAGATTGCGGAGGACCTGTACTCAATGGGCATAATAACAAGGCCTACTTGGAGGAGGACTAAGAAGCGGCCCACAATTGCCCAGAGGCAGCTTGATGTAGAGTTTGATCAAAGCTTTTTTAGTATTATTATCATTTTATTGTTATGAATAGAAAAGATCAGATCAGAGAATAATCAAACAATGTCAGTAACAATAAAATGATAATAATACTAAAAAAAGCTTTGATCAAACTCTACATCAAGCTGCCTCTGGACAATTGTGGGCCTCTTCTTAGTCCTCCTCCTTGTAGGCCTTGTTGTTATGCCCATTGAGCACAGGTCCTCCGCAATCTCCCTCGGCGTAAGGGCCAGTGACAGCTTAGGCACCTTCACCTTAGGTTCAGGTGCAGGTGGTTGGGTCGCCGGAGCTCCGCCTCCACCGCTCGATGATCTAGCCATAGTGGCTTGATTGGTTGGTTGTGGTGGCTCTGTTTGGGAAGCTTTGCCACCATCCTCCGCCGTGCCTTCACTGGTTGGTTGTGGTGGCTCTTTGGCTCTCTTCTTGCCACCATCATCCTCCGCCCCTTCACTGGTTTGTTGTGGTGCCTCTTGGGCTGTCATGCCACCATCATCCGCCGTCTTCGGGCATTTATTGATTGGTTGTGGTGGCTCTTGGGCTGTCATGTCACCATCATCATTCACCGTCTTCTGGATTGGTTGTGGCGGCTCTGTTTGGGAAGCTTGTTTGCGTTTGAGTATTCGGTAATCATGTGCCACTTTGGAAGGCACCAAAGGAGAGTTCTCCGCCACCTGCTCGGGTGGAGGAGGAGGAGAGGAGAAGAGGTTGTCGACAACCGGATCCGTCTCTGATGCAGACCCAGGGACCGGAGATTGGCTGGGTCTGCATCGGAGCTCCGCCGGATTAAGATTCGGGTGGCTAACTTGAGGAGATTGTCTCCGCCGAGCGAGATTAGGCACCCGAAACTTAAACCGGCCAGGGGAAGCCAAATTGGGCGATTGACCCCCCGGTGGGAAATCAACCACCGGATGAGGCAGAAACGGGCGAAGAGATTGTCTCTACCGTGAGGGTTCAGCCATAGGAGGCTGAACAACACGACGGGGGGAAACGCCAAGGGGTGGTGTGGGATGGGGCGGAAGAAGGTCAGAATGCCTCGTCGGAGGGTGCCTCCGCACCCCCAAAAGTTTGACAATTTTGAGGCCCCTCCCTCTAGTAGGGCCCTAGGCAGAGTCTTACTTGGCCTAAAGGGTGGGATGATCCTGGGTAAAGTCCACATGGGATGTATCTGTACTACAATGCCTCTTGGTAGACAGTTGGGACTCTTGAGTGTGTTGATTTTAGAAGTCTAGTGAACCCTCAGTATGAAACCAACTTAATTGTATCCAACATAAAATCTTAGATACAATTGATCAATGCTCTATGTTTAGAGTTCTGTAGAGGTATGAACATATGTCTTGAATATGGTAAGCATGAAATGGGGACATTTTCTTTCCCGGGTGATTTTTGGTACCGAAGGACACTGGAAAAAGCTAAGGAATGGTTGATGAATGAAACTCATTTTGCTGAAAAATCTATCATATACACAAATAATTAAATTAGAAATTTTACTATTTTATAATTATTTTAGATTTTGGGGTAAAAGCTGTGATTTAACAAAACTTTATGGGTGAGAATGAGGGGTACATTGGACTTCATACACATTTCGGTCCAATATATGGATGGAAGTTAAGGGAAGGAATCACTGCTTCAACAAAACGTAAAAACGTGGGCATCAAATATGCACAATCAAAACTTTGGGTACCATGGATGTAATTTATCTTGATAGTACCAATGTTTTTGCCTTTTGTTGGTGGTACTATTAAGCAAAGTTTTGAAAACCAGACCGGAGACCGGACGTCGAACTGGTAAGGCATTGATTTGAGGTTCAACAGGTTGAACCGGGTGGTCAAACTGGTAAAACTGCACATCTTTTTATTATGTATAACTACATATTTTTTTATGTATTACAAAGTAATTGAAATATAACCTGAAAACTTAAATTTCAAATCACATGAAAATTTATCAAATCTAGTAAATTATGTCATTTGATCAACATATTTATATAATTACATAAAAATATGTCATTTAAGCAATGTAAACATGTGATTTTAGTGATTTTAAATTTGGTGAAAAGAATACACACGCACAATTATGCTCATGAGTTTTACAATAATTACAATCTGAACATTTAAAACAAAAATTGATTTGTATCTTTTGTAGCATTTGAGCACAAAATTCAAATTACATGAAAATTTATCATTTTTTTTGTAAATTATGTCATTTGATCAACATATTTATCAAATTACATAAAAATTATGTCATTAAAAGCGATGCAAACATCTGATTTTTATGATTTTAAATTTCAGATTTGGTAAAAGATTACACTCGCATAATTATGGTCACGATTTTTACAATAATTACAATTTGAGCACAAAATTTCAACATATCTAGACATATTTGACTCAATAAAATGCAAGTGTTTTAATCAAATAAAGTTAGCTGGCATATGTAAATAAATATAAACGTCGACTCCTTAACAGGCTATTGGTTTGGCGTACAGTGGTTCAGCCATCCCACTTGTTGGTCACGGGTTAAATTCCCAAGTGGCTGTCCGAAAAATAATTTTTTGGAAGCAGTAAACTAGCCTATTTCAACCCGCCTGGTTCGCCGGATTGACCATTAATCGGCCGGTTTTGACCGGTGCATAAGCGATCCAATTACTGAACCGAACCGGCCTAGCTCATTATGACCGGTCGAACAGCCGATCCGGTTCGATTTAAAAAACTATGCTATTAAGCACTTGTTTACATATACTATCAGAACTTAGACTCGTTCACACTAGATATGCATTCATTGGATTCTATTGAAGATTGGAGTGAGAAGGTGATCTTTCACATCAGGACTTAATGTATGTAGAAAGAGAGAACATTTTTATTGTCTTTCCACGGATCACTAGGTGGGACGAATTTGTCACTCACTCCTCGCTAGGCTAGGTCAAAAGCGTAGAAAAGAAGAGCTCGCCTCTTCTTCTCGCCATTTTTGAACACCAAACCAGACAAACAAGACTTGAATGTAACAACCAACATCTATGTGCACGCGCATGTAGAAGCTTATCTAACAATGAATTTGATTTATTGAATTTATGAAATTCTGTGTAAATGCATCTGTAAATTTTGTTAGATTTTGAGTAAATATAGAATTATCTCATGAGAAGGTTTAGAGAATTAGGTTTTCATTGAATTGTGATTACTGAGAGTGCATGAGTTTATATAGGATACTCATAGGAGTACACAAGTAATTATGTAATCATAATTCTCGTAGAATACTCCTAGGAGAATTATGTAATCTTCCTATACGCCCCCACAAGATGGAGGATTTAGAGAAGACTCCGATCTTAAACTTTAATGTAGCTGGTGTAGTGCAAGAGAGAGCCCTGGTGAGACAATCAGCCAATTGATCCGCGGAGGTGACATGAGACACTACTCTAAGAGTACCACAAGCCTTAACCTTTCGCGAACGAATTAAACATCAAGGCTAAATGCTTCATTCGAGAATGAAAGACCGGATTGGAACGCAAATATGTGGCACCAATGTTGTCACAATAGATAGTCGAGTAGACAACGGTGTAAACCCGAGCTGAAATAGCTTAGAGGGAATTTAACAGAGCTCAGAAGAGGCAGCGAGGACAGCCAAATCCTCAGCATCGGTGGAGGAGCGGGCTATCATACGCTATTTCTTGGAGCTCCAGGGGAACCACCAAGATAGACAATATAGTAAGATGTGGAGGAGTAGTCATCCTTATTTCCAGCCCAGTCTGCATGGGATAAAGCATGTAGCGAACACGGACCCCATCGAATGACTACCCTGTATCAGTAAGAGATGTGTGACAGCGTTCCAGTGAATGGATGTCCGCCGGTGCATAAACGGACATAGCTAGTTGACAACAAAAACAATATCTGGGAGCGAGAGAGATAGGTACTGAAGGCTGCCAACTATCATATGATACTCACTCTCGTCTGGTAGTGCAGAACCACCGTGCAGGGAAAGAGTCACGGCATGGAAACAGGGTTTGTAGCAGTCATGCCAGTCTGATGTAACAGATCATGATTATAGTTTTGCTATTACATATGTAATCCCTGCAGGTGGAAACTCGAAAATAAGAAAGATTACCCAGATCCTTTAGAGAGAATCAACTAGACAATTGATCAATAAATCGTCAGACTTGAGCATCATCATATCCTGTAACACATATACAAGTACATAAATGGTAACACCTGAGTGGTGTAGCAGAAGGGGAGACGTGATGAGGGAGTACTATGCCCGTGGAGCTTGCTTCAGGTTATACATCGCCTTCCTAAGCTTGCAAACATAGTCAAGATGGTCCTATTCTAGAAAGCATGGACACTCCAAAACAAGGGTCGTATCCGTGTCAGGCACTTGGGATACTCGGACACCCGTACGATTCTCCTAAACGTGTCGGACACTCCGACTGGCGTGTCCTCGTATTTTAGAGAATTTTATTAGACTGGACACTTCGGGGACACTTGGAGGACACTTAATGAGAGACGACAGTTGCGCCTTAGTGTTTATTAGACTTTCACATGGGTTGTTTTATGAGATATGTGAACTTTAATGGGTTAAACTATAACTAAGCTAAAGTAGATACGATATATATGAGTAATTGATGTCTCAATGTATGAAAATGTTACCCTTTTGAACGAAAATTTCAAGTGAGGTTTTAAGTTCTCACATGTGACAACTTCAAGAGTATTCTCAGACACAACTCGTCAAACTCGAACTTACCTAAGCTACTCATTTTTCTCTTCTCATTCTTTTACTTTATATGTGCTTTCCGATATATTTAAGCTATAAACATAAAGAAGTTGGACCGAATATTTTATCATATCTCTTAGTATAACAATTGAAATGCATATAAAAAGATAATAATAATAATAATCTTGACGTATCCGTGCCGCGTCGTATCCTCATTTGTTTTAAATGACCGTGTCCGTTTCCGTATCGGATCCATACCCATGCTTCTTAGGTCCTAATCAATGAACCCGGGAAACTAATCAATGAAGACGTCCTCATAGAGAGTGCCCTGCACGAATTCGTTATTAACATCCATCTGCTTAAGAACCCACTGGCGACTAACTGCAAAAGAGATTGGACCGGGCTAAAGGTATCAAGATAGTCAGCACCGGGTCTCTGATGAAATCCCTTAGCCACTAACCGTGCCTTGTAACGATAAACTACTTAATCCGAAAGACCCATTTGCAGTCAACGACATTCTGCTTAGGTTACGGAGGGACTACATCCATTGCAGAGTGTCACTGGGGATTCTTGAGAGTCTGTAAAATAGTACTAGGTTCAATGTCAAGACCATTTGGAGAGAGTATTTCGGGGTTGATTCAAGGACCCCAGATTTGGATCGAGTGGTCATGGGATGAGTGGAAGGAGTATGAGGGGTTGGTTTGGGTAGTGGAACTTGTTGGGAGCCAGAAGCCTATTGCTGGGGAGAATGTGGGGAAGCGAGGACGAGTAGTGACAAGGTCCTACACTGGAGGTGCCGCAGGCAAGAGTGCCAAAGGAGTGGTGGGAAGGGAAGGACTGTGGCGAGGGGCCTAACCCAATCGGAGACTGATATGGAGGAGGGAAACGAGGAGGGGAAACTCATAGATTGGAAGGGGAAAGAAGACTCCACAAACTGAACGTGGCGTGAGACATGTAGACGATGTAAAGTAAGATCAAAGACGAAGATACGCACTTTGCGTAAGAGAGTAGTAGCCCAGATATACACAAGGTGATACCCGATAGATATCGTAGCAACAATTTGAGAAGTTGCGATCTCCAAGAGACTAGAAGAATAACGGGAAAAGATAAACTTGATTAAAGTAATTGTCTGAATGAATAAAAACTAAAAACTGACAGCCTAAGCATCTTATTTATACTACTAAAGCAATTATTTAATAATTACCTAAAATTCCCATAAGTAATAGCAAAATACTAGTTTCCTAATACGACCATGATTCGTAATTCCTTAAGGACTTGTTTCTTAGTTTCATTAATGAGACGCTTTGGTTCGGTGCACACGCGCGTCCCTTGTCTAACAAAGTGACTTGTGGCGTTGTCTCTGCAACTGTATCCGAACCAGTACTAGCCATTTCCGGTCCCGTGTCTTCCAGTTCGTTCGTCTTGTATCACAAGACATAGAGCAATCGTCGAGTTTGACGGATGGAACAAGGGATAGCACAACCATCCAAAGATACGAAGTTTGCAGTATTTGGGAACTTGATGAAAAATGGATTCAAAGGGAGATGTCATGTTCCAAGAATGACTGAGGACGATTTTTGAGATAGACCGCATTAAAGAAGGCATAGTGTATCATCCGTGTTTTCAGGACCGGAAATCGGGCCGGTGTCACTCTGCATCTGTAGACAGTGCTTTCTTGATAGGCAGATCCTAGCCACGTGGCGATCATCCAGCACACCTAGCTGTGCTCCACACACATTGGATCACCACCCGCGCTGATCCACGTGGGGGCTGTGAGACAGGGCCCTCGCATACCACCACACGGGACTTGTAGGGACTTAGTGGTTTGGAGGCTAGAGTAAGTCCTGTCGCGCGCGCGCGACCTTGGTAACTGTTTTGAGAGATTTATGGCACGAGCTCCATAAACCTGGTCAACCTCCTAACGGTTCCGGTATACGCGGACGAACGTGCCGTAACGGTCCCTATATACTCGGACGAACGTGCCGTTGTGGTTAAGCTAATTAAGCCGCCATTAATGGGCGCATTAACCCACTACAACAGTCACATTCTCCGTTATATATAGGATCGTTAACCCTTCCATAAAAGGACGAATCACCTGAGATACGCGGAAGCTCTGCCAAATCTTGTCTCTCTCTCATACAGTACTATTGTCTTACTCTCTCCCTACACACAACCCTACTCTTCCTGTGTTCTTTCTATCCCCGACTCTTGGTGTACATTGAATTCTCTCTGCAAGATTCTCTCGTACACATTTGGTGAACCCGACGTGAAACTTACAATTGCAAGCAACCATGTCTCATGAAGATGACGTCAGTAACAGATCGCCCTCCACGGAGACCACCTCGGGAGAGGAGACCCGTCACACTTCTGCGGTCGCCAGTGAGGCTCCGACGTTGGAGGCTCTAAACGCCACCATTCAGAATCAGGGAAAGGCCCTCCAGGCTCAATCCGCACAGATGGAACGGATAATGGCCATCCTGGGAACCCTTGCTCCGAATCCTACACCGGGCACTGCTGTCTCTCAGGGAGGGGGAACCTATACAACTCAGGGGACTGGAGTGATACCGACACCACCTAACCCTAATCTGTGAACTCCACCAGCAATGGTGCAGTTACCCTCTGTTCAGGGGCAAACGGCTCAAATACCGCCCCTTACC
Organism: Linanthus parryae; assembly: GCA_023055425.1. NCBI lineage: Eukaryota > Viridiplantae > Streptophyta > Magnoliopsida > Ericales > Polemoniaceae > Linanthus > Linanthus parryae. The sequence goes on from JALGPY010000006.1 coordinate 8,182,728, forward strand.
ACACATATTCCTCAACCACCAACTGTGGCACCCAACCTCTCTTCGCAATACCCCTTGCCTCCTTCGCCGGCACTGCAGGGCAATGTGACCTACACCCCTAGCCCGACCGCATCATATGTGTCCCCGCCGACTGCAACCCTTCCTCCTCCTGCTGAGGAAAGCGCACCCGAATGTATGACGTCGCTGCAGCGGCGCATAGAGACATTCTTGGCCAATCAACCGTTTGCAGACACCATTATCCCTAAGATTGATAACGATCCGCCTATCCCACGCGAGATCTACCTCATGCCCAACCCCGCCGGGTATAAGGCTCCTAAGTGGGACAAGTTCGAAGACGTCAACGGGAATGCCCACGAGCATGTCATGCGTTTCATCGATCTGATGGGACCATATGGGGCTGATCCCAAGCTACTGATGCGCGAGTTCCCGAAATCTTTGGGAAATGTGGCCTACAAATGGTATAGAACGTTGGAGGCTGGATCTGTTAAAACTTGGGACGATATGGTCCAGAAGTTCTACACAAAATTCTTCCAGGTGGAAGATAAAGTTACAATGATTCATCTCTCCCGTATGTATCAAAATCGCGAGGAAAATGGAGTCACTTTCATCAAGAAATTCAGGGCCAAATCCTTGGAATGCAGAGACGAGGTGCTTGAGGGAAGGCTTGTGGAGATATGTCTACAAGGCATGCGAGATGAGTACAAAGGTATGCTGATTAACCTACAAAATCCCACCTTTTCAAAACTGATGGAATGCACGAAAAACATAGAACCTATAGTGGAGAGGCAAAAGAAGAAGAACACCCCTGAACGGCCCTCAGGTGGAACCACTTTCAAGATTGGAAGGTTCAGTTACAAGAGGGAGCATGAAGCTGAAGTTAATACAGTTTCGCCACAAAAGCAGCCCAGGGTTACAAACTCGGACGCGCCACCTCTACCATGCTCGATAGAGGAAGCGACTGACTTGTGTAAGTAGTGGCGTAAATATGGGATCTTGCCTCCGCTCGAAAGGATACCCTCCAAGGAGATGATGAGGGACCCGAAGTGGTGCGAATGCCACGTTAACTATGCACCCCACAACTGATTGCAAGAAGCTCAGGAACATGGTGAGCCGAAAAATGAAAGACGGTGAGTTGATTGTCAGCGATCAGAGGCAGGATGTGCGAAGCAATCCACTTCCGGCTCATGCGGAGCAAGAGCCGAAAGCAAAGAAGTAGCCATGATCGCGATCATGGATCTCGAAGAGATTGCGGAATATGGCTTTCCTATCATTGCCGAAGTTTACAATGATGGGGGCTACAGTATAGACACGGAGGACGAACGTGCCGATCGAATGAAGGGGTCACATGGGTTCAGCAAGTTCTTCGATGAAATGAACTTTTCGGAGAAGTGCCGGAAAGAAATGACGAAGGCGATTCTAAGGGTAGCAGAAGACTTTGAAGAAGACATCGTGGTTTCCAATGGGAAAATTGTTAGGGCGGCTCGCTCTACGGAAAAGGTTATGACCTTCTCCGCAAGTGACAAGAAGACAGACTCAAGCCACCAGAAGCCTTTGTATGTAACGGCGGTGATAACTGGTGTCGAATTCAAGAGGGCATTCGTTGACGGAGGAGCGGCAGTCAATGTGGTCTCGCTCAACACTTTAAAGTTGGCAGGAATCCCGGAGCAGAAGATTGTCAGACGTCCATCCCCGCTGATGGGATTTGGAAGCGATTCCAGGATGACGATATGATGGATTCGTCTGGGCGTCCAGATAGGAAAAATTAAATGTTCAACCAAATTCTACGTCATTTATGCGAACACTACGTATCACATGATCATAGGGCGAGCTTGGATTCATCACTTCGACGCAGTCCCCTCGACAGCTCACCAGGTGATGAAGGCTATCTGGAACGACAAAATAGTGGAGATACCAGCTTCGGTAAACCCTTTCAATTTAGACGAGGCGCACCTCACTGAAGCAGTGTGGTTTACTGAAATGGCGGACGAGCAAACGCCAAGGCCATTTAATCCGAATCCCTTGCCTCGATGGGAAGACATCAAGGATCAATCACCAGCGGGAGTGATGGTGACAAGGGAGGATGCCAAGGAAAAGCCGTCCGCGCGAGAAGAGGCACCGCAGGTCGCCTATCAAAGGAAGAACGTGTACACTCTGAAAAGAGTAGTAAAACATGATCCCGCAGGCAAAGAGATAGAAAGCTTCTACTGTAATAGGAAGAAATGCTACCGCATATGAAGGTGCGCGGGGATACCCCTACATGAGCATGGGGATATCCATGGGCAAATCAATTAAATCGAGCGTGTCATGGAAGTGGAAAAGCCGACACCAGACATTTTGGAGGATAAGCTAAAAGAGGCGCCAGAATGTATGGAGGATAAGCCGAAACCTCAGAAGCAGGAGCTGAAGGAAGTATTCGTGAGCCCAGACGAAGAAAAGAAGAGGCCCGTCTTTCTGAGTGCAGACCTCACAAGCGAGGAAGAAGCAAGATTTCTGCAGCTACTAACTGAATACAAAGACGTGTTCGCCTGGGAATACGATGAAATGCCTGGCCTGGACACCTGCATCCCCATGCGCAGGTTAGATGTAATCCCAGGATCTAAACCGGTAAAACAAAGCACAAGAAGCTTCAGGCCGGAGATAAACGTGAAAATCAAGCAAGAAATTTTCAAGCTACTGACTGCTAGGTTCATCGATCGGAATCATCATCCCACATGGTTGGCTAACATTGTGCCTGTGGTAAAGAAGAAATGGGCAGCTTCGCATTTGTGTAGATTTCAGAGATCTCAACCGCTTCTTCCCCAAGGACGATTTTCCGCTGCCCAACATCGATCTGCTCATTGATTCGACTGCGGGTCATTGTATGTTCAACTTCATAAATGGTTTCAGCGGATACAATCAGATCAAAATGGACCCTGAGGATGCACGAAAAACCGCGTTCATCACGCCAGTGGGAGTCTTTAATTACACGATTATGCCGTTTGGGCTCAAAAACGCGGGCACGACTTACCAGCGAGCAATGATGGCTCTGTTTCACGACATGATGCACAAAGAAGTGGAGTTTTATGTTGATGACTTGGTTGTCAAGTCCAAGGAGGAATCAGACCATTTGGGGGACCTGCGGAAGTATTTGAAAGATGCAGAAGTTTCCAGCTAAAGATGAACCCCATGAAGTGTGCATTCGGAGTGACCTCAGGGAAGTTCTTGGGATGTGTGATACATCGCCAGGGCATCGAGCATGATCCTGCAAAGGTATCAGCCATCACTAGCATGACGACACCACACAATCAAAGTGCTCTCAAAACATTCTTGGGGAAGTTATCTTACCTGCGAAGGTTCATCCCTGCAATCGCAGAAATAACCTTCTGCTTCAGCGATCTCCTCAAGAAGAATGTTGTGTACAATTGGACCGCGGAACACGAGGCCGCATTCGGGAGGCTAAAGGACTTGCTGACATCCCAAAGGGTAATGATCGCACCGCAACTTGGATCGCCGCTTTTGCTGTATCTGACGTCGACAAAGAGGTCTATAGGGGCACTCTTGGCTCAGGAATATGAAGGGCGAGAAAGGCCGATTTACTATATTTCTCGCATAGTGCAACCAGCTGAATCAAGGTACACAGACATCGAACGCCATTGCCTTGCCCTATTCTTCGTAATAGAGAAGTTAAAACACTACTTCGCCTCGCACAAAGTGGTGGTGGTTACAAAGTGCGACCCCATACGGTACCTCATGACTCATACCTCTCCCGGCGGAAGATTGGTAAAATGGTATATGACCATTTCCCAATACGACATCACATGCGTTCGACTGTGGGAAATCAAATCACAAGCAGTGGCGGATCTGCTGGCACAATTCCCGGATAACAGCTACGAGCCCATGATAGAGGAGGAACTAGAGGGACCCGAGATTTATGCAGTCGAGTTACCTTACTGGACGCTTCATTTTGATGGATCGTCAACAAGGAAAAGTGGAGGAGTTGGAATCGTTTTGACTAAACCGGATGGGGAGGTCATCCAAATGTCCACAAAACTCGATTTCGCAGTCACCAACAATGAAGCGGAGTATGAGGCTCTCATCGCAGGCCTCCGTGCAGCTAGGGCACTGGAAGTAAGAAATTTGACGGTGATGGGGGATTCCAAGTTAATCGTCAAACAAGCTTCAGGCGAGTACGGATTAAAAGAGGTAAATTTGTTTCCCTACCGGACTTTGGTGCAGAAGCTGGTACAACAATTCTGCGATGTCAGGTACGAGCACACACCTACAGCAGATAATCGACATGCTGATGCTTTGGGCACTCTGGGATCTAAAGTTAGTGCGGATAAGTGCCCTGCGAGAATCTCGATTGAAGTTCGAATGTCGTCAGCATTGACAGAGGACATATGCGAGGATGAGTTCATGGATGATGCCGACTGGAGAAAACTGATATTACACGCCATCGCCGAAGGAACGAGCAAAGAAAATTGGGCATCCACTAAGGGGTACTGCATACATGATAACGCCCTCTACTACAAAGGTCCAGAAGGAATACTCATGCGATGCGTCTCACAGCAGGAGGGGTAAGCACTATTGAAAAAGATTCACCAACACACTTGTGGAGAAAGTGAGGTGTCAATCTATCGAAAAGCCCAAAGGTATGGGATTCACTGGCCGGACATGTCAACGGCTGCCGCGATAATTCAAGGGAATTGCGAAAGTTGCGCATTGATCAAGGATTCTTTGACAATTGCCTTGGTCGATGATGATACGGACTGGAGGAAGCCACTCTTCGATTTTCTCACAGAAGGAATCGAGCCTGAGTCAAGAAAGGAAGCCGAGAAACTAAAAAGAAAGGCAGCCCGATACGTAGTACAAGAAAACATACTCTGGCGAAGGGGTCACGACGGTAATCTACTTCGATGCCTAGATAGCAAGGAAGTGCAAGAGGTGATGAATCTCTCTCACCAAGTAGAGCATCAGGGAGGTGCGAAACTATGCAGACAGCTATTCGCAGTTGGCTATTTCTGGCCCACCATGGAGGCAGATTGCCGCACTAAAGTAAGGAGATGCCAGGAATGTCAATTCAACGGCAACCTCGTACATGCCCCTGCCGTAGATCTACACGCGTTGGGGACACCATGGCCATTCCACACTTGGGCTCTAGATTTTGTTTGCCCCATTCGACCGGCCTCACATGGGAACCAATTCATCCTCACCGTGACCGAGCTATTAACTAAGTGGGTGGAGGCAATACCGCTCAAGACAGCCAATGCGCTCGCTGTGGTCCATTTTGTTCAAGAGAACATGATATACAGGTTCGGAATCCCCAACACAATTCTTTCGGATAATGGGACATCTTTTGTAAATCGTCAAGTAGCCGCAAAACTAGCGGAATACAACATAAGGCAGGTCTGTTCCACTCCTTATTATCCAAAAGGGAATGGTCAAGCAGAAGCGACCAACAAGACACTGCTAAGAATCCTGAGCAAGATGGTCGCAGAAGATCACAAGAAATGGGCCGATTCTTTGAACGTAGCATTGTGGGCATATCGAACTTCGCCAAGTAATCCCACAGGAGTCTCCCCGTTCCTTTTATGCTATGGAGCTGAAGCTGTTGTATCGGCGGAGGTGAAAATCAACTCTGCGAGATTGGCCTTTCATGCATTATATGACAATCAACTCGACCATGACTTGATCTTATTGGAGGAAAAGCGAGAGCAAGCCAAGAGGGCTAACAAACGGTACAAGGATAGGATCGCTCGCGCATACAACAAAACAGTCCAACATCGAGACTTCGCGGTTGGGGACCTGGTTTTGCGCGCTTCAGATCATTGCATGAGGGAGGCAGCCCATCCAAAGTTCGCAGCTAACTGGGAAGGACCATTCGAAGTTAAAGAAGTCTTTGACAGTGGTTACTGAAAAATACAGAGGCTTCATGGGACTGCCACAACCCCAAGCTCAGTCAATATGCGCTGGATTAAAAAGTATTATCCCTAACCTCTCCTTACATACATCTGATTACAATGACTATTTGCATCTAGTATTCCGATAGAATCATGCGTTGTTCCTCCCATATGAGGGACTTGTAATTTTGCCTCTCCCATATGAGGGTGCTTATAATAAAAGAATTCTCCCAATTAAGAAGAATTTATTACTTTGGTTGACTTTTATCGCTTTATTTACTTCTCTGCTTATTTACAATAAAAGCTTATCTGCTGAGATAGCAGCAATATTCAAACACTATCTTAAGTGATCCCAAAGCCTATCTGCCGAGATAGCAACACTATTCAAATGCGATCTTAAGTGATCCCAAAGCCTATCTGCCGAGATAGAAGCAATATTCGAATGCGATCTTAAGTGATCTAAAAGCTTATTTGCCGAGATAGCAGCGATGTTCAAATACGATCTTAAGTGATCTAAAAGCCTATCTGCCTAGATAGCAGCCCTAATGTTTGATCTTAAGTGATCCCAAAGCCTATCTGCCGAGATAGCGGCACTATTCAAATGCGATCTTAAGTGATCCCAAAGCCTATCTGCCGATATAGCAGCAATATTCGAATGCGATCTAATGTGATCTAAAAGCCTATCTGCCGAGATAGCAGCGATGTTCAAATACGATCTTAAGTGATCTAAAAAAGCCTATCTGCCTAGATAGAAGCCCTAATGTATGATCCTATGCGATCCGAAGCCTATCTGCCGAGATAGCAGCAATGTTCAAAACGATCTTAAGTAATTTAAAAGCCTATCTGCCTAGATAGCAGCCATGATGTATGATCTTAACTGGTCCGCGAGCCTATCTGTTTAGATAGCAAGCTATAGCAGTAACACCCTGTGTGAATGCAAAATTTATCAAGCTTGAAATAAAGAATTATTCAGGCAAGTATCCGAATGCAAAAGGCGAAAGAAACATAACTTGTTTTATAGCCAAAAGGCATGCGATATTACAATTTGTTGTATCAAACAAGAACAGCAAATGCTACAGAATGCTTCATTAAGAGTCAAAATGACTTACAATTTATCTGTCTAGATAGCAGCTTATAAGCAAAAGCTAATAGTAAGGAAATTCTTACTATAAAACGATCGGCCTACTGGCCCTAACAAAAGCTACGCGACATAACAGCTTACAAGAAAAAGTTTATAGCAAGACAAGTCTTGCTGTAAAATGAACGGCCTACAGATGCTAATAAAAGCTATACGACGCTAGCATCAAGGTCCTAGATCTGAACAAGGCTCCTGACTGGTCTTCTGCCCAAGAGATGTGCCAGATGAACCCCATGTCCAGGCGGATGCGGCGGTGAAGAACAAGTGGAGAACAACTCCTGGGGCAGAAAGCTTATTGTCCACGGAGACGAGCGCCATGGCTCGTCACCCCTAGTTCAAGAACGTGGAGGCAAATAGTTCTCCTCTAGGAAAGCTAGAGGAGAAACACTCCATTCATTACGACTTGGTAAAAAGGTCAGTATGGAACTGCACCTCGCCGGAAGGCAGCCGAAGATACGACCTGCAAACATAATAGACGAAGAAGAATCTTTGTACAAACATGAGGTATTATGTATATCTTCTTCATAGTAGCCATGAAGATCAGTAAGCTTCATAAAGAAGATCTTGGGAGCTATTTCTATGGCACAAGGCACAAACTCAGGTTTCACAACTTGAGATTGCCATGAGTCAACAAAAGACAAGCATTGAAGCCAGCAGTCGTAGGGACTCATGGCAAGCCACATTTTTGGATGAAGAAACCAAGCAGCAAGAGGTCGGGTTTATATAGACTCTACGAGGACTCTTCAGTTCCCTAGCTGAGTCAGCAAAGCTCGGAAAGCGGGTAAGAATCAATTACCTACGTCTCAAAAGAGGTAAAATTCAATTACCCTACTAAGGCTATGACGATTCGGTGGCACGCCCTAATTAATGACGGAAGATCATAAAAATGATGGGCTTCCCAAGGAAATCGTGCTTATCTAATAAATCATTAGCGCGAAAATCAAGACAGATACGTCGCTATGTGACGTCATAATTGATATGTACCAAAATATTTGAGCAAATCCCCAAAAAGGGCAAAATGGGACATGCAAGTTCCACATAAAAAAAGAAGGGGGAGAAACCCTAGCAGCATTACAATAACATTTTTTGTTTCAAACAAATATTTTTGTTTCTTTCTCAAAATAAATCCTTGATCAAAGGGTCTTCTGGAGAAAACGAGAGTGATGTCTCTCTTACTTGGTCCACTTCTCGCTTCAGTTGCTCGTACTTGGCGTTCATCGCATGGAAGAGGCTGGCAGCTTCTTCAGCCTTTTGCCTTTTTTCCTCTACCTTCCGCCTCTCAGCTGTGAGGTTGTGGAAGCCGTGTTTCAAATTCACAGCTGTGCGAATTTGGGTGATCCTGTTGAGAAGATACCTGAAGCCCAATTTGCCTTGAAATTTAGCTTGAAGCCCTTGGCATGTGCTGAAAAGCAGCTGCGCACTATGAGGAGAAATGGTCGCAGGAGTGGCTACAGACAGTTGCTCCAGAATCCAGATGGCTTCGGTCAAGAAAAGCCTCCTGTCATACGGCTCTATCTCTAGAGATCTCGCGAATGACCAGGGGTATGAGAGGCGCATCTGAATCAGCCAGTCCACATCAGCTTGCTTCAATCCAGATAAAATTGATTCAAGTTTAGAGCGTGAAAGCTTTAAAAAAGGATGTAGAATACGAAAAATGGTAACATACCAGTCCCTTCAAGGATTTCACGTAAAGAGGGGATGCGCATTGCTGGGAAAGCTGAAGTTTGTCCTCGCTCCATTGCTCGTCTGTCTGCCGCAAGCTCAAGCTCATCATAGTTGACAGGGAGAGTATAGGCTGCAACAGGTGCGACAGCAGCTCCAACTTGCGAGCTCCAAAAACTCCATGCTTGGGGAAACTCTGGAAGCTCCACCTCTGTTGAAGGAATGGCAGCAATAGGAGCGGTCGCTCGACTAGGAACTTCATCGGCTGCGAGGGGCTCTTGCGGATCGGTAGCATTCATTTGAACATCAACATTTTCATGTGATGCTATGTCTTCCACGACCTGCTCATTTTCACGAACTGCGGCTCCAGTATCATCTGTTTCCATTTCCTCAACTGCAGCATCAACATCTTCTTCCATTAGCACGGTGTCAGCTTCGATATCATCAGAGACCTCGATGATATCCTCCAAAGGCTCTCCTGCATAATCAGTAGCTGCGACATGCTTCTCAACATGAGAGCTTCGTTCTGGAGCATAAGAGGCAGGGGGCTGACTTCTTTGTTCCGGCATGTCCTCATCAGCATCGCCTGCGATACAAGACAGGAAAATGTTGAGGTAACTTGTATCATACAGTGTTATGTTATTTTGATAGATCAAGAGCGAGCACCTCCACACGTAGGTGGGATTGCAGCACCTTCATCATATGCTAAATACGTGACACCATATCCTACTAGGGTATCTTCATTAAGCACATCTCTAAGGTGAGCGTGACCTGGGGTGCGAAGAAACTTGTTACGATGAGGATTGGGTTACTAAGCCTAGTTTACAGACATTGCTTGAATGATTACCTGAGGGTTCACCACACTTGCTTACTAGCCATCGGCGAATATCGGCTTTTGATAAGCCATGCTTTAACGCACCAGTAATCACTTCTTGGTAAGTCACAGCAAGGTTAAAAATCTCACCTTGTTTACCACCTGCGATTTCCTCAAAGTCTGCTTGAGCTTATTCCAAAGCAGCTGCATCCAAATCGTCAGCTTGCTCCACCAAGTCATCCACATGTTGCTCTTCCAAACTTCTCCTCTTTATGAGCTCGATCTCATCTTCTTCTCGCTTCCTCCTTTTCTCTGCGGCTTCCGCAGCTGTCCTTTCAGACTCAGCCAGGATATCCTCGTCTATGGCTTCGCTGGGAGCGCCAGAGTGAGAACCCTTGGTTTTCTTCTGCTTCTTGGCCTGGAGGCCGCTTATGGTTTCAGTGTCATCACCTGCGAAAGAACAAACTGTTCAATAAATATTGCGAGAGCTAAAGTACTGAGAAGATAAATTCGTTTGAGATACCTTCCGAATCTTCCTCTTGTATCTCACCTCTTTCTTCTTCTCTTTCACTTTCGACTCTTTCTTCTTCATCATCATCTCTTCACTTCTCTACTCTCATCCTCCTCTTCCTCCTGACCAAAAGGGACAAAAGTCTCAACTGCGAGCTCTCTCCGCGCTTGGCTTGGCATACGACCTTTGCCCTTGTCCTTAAAAGTAAGAGACTTCGCAAGAGATGAAGCTGGAGCACTCTTGGGAGGAGAGGAGATTGCAATACCCTTCTGATTTTGTCTCTTGGCTCTCGGGGCAACATCTGTTGGAGAAGGCGGAGCATCCCTGGGAGGAGACAGAGCTGGGGTATTGTCTATCAGCGAGTCAGCAAATGCATACATTACCTCGCGAATCCGAGCCTCGACTGCGGGAGCCATTCCCATTGTTAGAAAAAATTTCTCGCCCTGTCTTCTCGCAGCAACAATAATATTGATCAGGGACTTGGAGCGCTCACCAGATGCGAACCTCCTCAGATAGCACTAAAACAGAAAATGGAGTGTAAGTTTCAATGCATCAAAGGAAAGAAACTTAACACGCACAAAGAAAATTGTTTACCTTGGCAAAATCTTCGGTGTACTTGATAACATGCGAAGCACCATCCCTAACTGCGGTCATCTTTTCCTCAAGAATGGTGGATGGGAACAAGTGATTTTCATGATCCAGCAAGGAGTAGCAGCCATATTGGGAGTCATCCAAGCTGCAGTTAGGACGGAATGGGAAGGAATTCCTCTTGATTATAGGAGCTCTGCTGGGCTGAGGGGTCGACTGTGTCTCGAATCTGGCCTGCTGAGTAGTCCAGTAAGAAACCCAATTTTTGGAGAAGCGACCTGCACGGCCGCCAGAAGGTTGAACAAAGGGAAAATTGCTCCTCAAGATCGTTTGACACTCGCCAGACAACAGCCGTTTGTAGCAGCCTCTTACGATTGATCTAGGCCAAACAGAGGGCGCCACTGCATCAAAGCCAAACTGGGGAGAAACGCGAGTTGGATCAACATCGATTGTGATCCTCTCATACCTAGGATTAAGTTCAGGAACATACTCAGCAAGAGCAGGGAGAGAACCCCTTAAACACCAGCAGAAAAATTGGCGATAGCGCTCATGAAAGCGCTCATGACCTTCGAAAAGGAGCTCTTCTGAGAAAGCAAGAGATTTGGTGGGATATAGCTTCGGGAACCATCGCACATTCTCAATACGCGTGGCATAGGGCCTAGCAGTAAACTTGCTCCGATCATCGCATATCAGGCTCCAGGTGTACTTGGGAGGATTGGTTCTAAACCATCGAGCAGCGCTCCCACTAGAAAGTTCATCCTCCGCACCTGGGACGCACCACTTGTTGGGCCTAGAGGGAACTGGAGCATAGGAGGGCCATCGCTCAAAAAACCACATGGTCAGGAATGCGATGTTGACATAGTGACACGCTCCAACTGCAAGTGCACAGTTGTCGGTGTAGTAATAATCGGAAAAGTCCGGTTTGTCGAACCCAAGGGACTTCGTGTAAATTAACTACTAAATTTATTCTTTGTGTGGGCAAAGCGCAGTTGTTTTGTTCTATTTCTACTAATAATTAAAAGTAACAATTATCTCAAATAATTCAAAGAATTATTTCAAGATTAACGAGCACGGGTTGATTTTGACGTTTATCAAGTTTGATTAAATCCAGGATATCTCTACGGATCACTAGGCATCTCACACTACGTTGGATTTATGTTCTACTAACACGATGAGTTCTTGTTCTAGTTAAACGAGCAATTTTATATTGAAGATGTCTCAACCAATAACTATGCCTAAACTATCGTAACTGATTCCTCTAGCTTACTCAAGTTCAAACACGCATTACGATGATAATTCTACTCTTGTTCTTAGCTAACTAGCAAGATTCCTCAACCCTAGATTCGGCTAGTGTGTATTTCAATTTTCCGGGCAACAAACGTAGATTCCTCTATCGTTCATAACCTAGCACAATTCTATTAATACGTCTACCAATAGAAAAGATAAATCAAGAGCATGCAATACACATAACTAGAGAAGAAATCATCAATTAAGCTAAAAAGCATGCAAGCAAATCCATAAACCACAAGTTGTAGTGATCAAACCCTAGTTTCCTACGAGATATCCCAAAATAAGGGTTTAGCTACTCATAATCATGTTTAAAATACAAAGTTTCATGATCCAATATGAAAAACTCGAGAAGAAAAGAAGATTAGAAGCCAAACGGATGATCCAAGCTCTTCAACCTAGCTCCAAGCACTCCAAGCACGTCTCCCAATGTGTGTTCTGATCTCCAATCACGTTCCCCAATGTTTCCTAAGTCTTTCGTGGCTCAAAACTCTCAAAACTATGCCAAAATAGCGAAAATAGCCCAAAAATCCGATCCTGGCCGCAGAAGTAATCGTACGATTACTTTCAAGTAAACGTACGATTACTTGCAAGTAAACGTACGATTACTTGCATTGAAGGTAATCGTACGATTACCCAATAGTAAACGCACGATTACTTCTGAGTGAAGGTAATCGTACGATTACCTTGAGGTAAACGTACGATTACTTCTGGTCTTCCACCAATCAAACTTCATCTTCTTGCTCTTTTTCCTTTCGTCTTCACTTCCCGAGCATCCTTTGAGCCTCCAACTTTTCCGAAGTTCACTTTTGCTCCAACGTCACGTCCCGAGCTCCCGGTTCCTGAAAACCACAACACGAGAAACATACCGGAAGATCAAACGTGATAAAATATAGTCAAAATCAATGCAAAAAGTGCCCGGACTCATCATTAACGTGCAAAGACTCAACATGCTCAAATTTAGCAAGAAATGATCCAAAATCTATCAAAACGCATCGGAATACACGCAAAACGGTAAGGAAACATATAAGAATATAACTCCAAATATGGAGTTATCAACTATCCCCACACTTACCCGTTGCGCGTCCCGAGCAACAATCCAAATCCCAAACTATCAAAATCGTCCGAACCTTCCTCCTCTCATCTCACCTCTCGAGTCAACCATTCTAACCAAGACCATTGCATACTTTTCAACTTACCAATTGCATACTAACCTCAATTAGCCGACTCAATACACACGACGACTCAATACAAGACTCAACGATGCAACAATATGATGCAATGCAAATATACGAATCGATCCTACAAAACACATATATACACAAAACGTCTTTTTAGGCGAGATCGGGCAATCTCAATTAGCTCAAATCGGTTCTCATGGAGTGATGAAGAATCTAGGAACGAGGTATGAATTGTAACTAAACTCGACAACTAGAATTTCCCTTAGTTGGTATAGAAAGCCTAGCTTTACTACGTATAAGAATTACCTACCTCTTCGCGTGTGCCGGTAAATAAGAGGCTACGCTAGGCTAAGCCACATTCAAGGTCCGAGCTCCTATTCCGCTAACAGGTTCAGAATGTTGAGGCTTAGGGACAAAAGGATAATCATGTAATAACAAGTCCTAAGCGTCACATTCTCACGTTAAAGCCCACATCTCACACACCCTCACCACGATGATAGGAACCACAACCCGAAACTCACCATCTCCGGCCCTCGATCCCCTCAAACCCCGGTACAATAACGATTTCCGTGGCCACCGTCGTGAAACATGCACAAGATGAATATCTCTGTCAACGAAATAGATGCTTCCACCACTCGGTCTTCATTAAACTCCAACTTTCTTCCTTCATTTCATCTCTCCTTTTTTTCTCTCTTTTTTTTTCTCATTTTTTTTTTTCTGTTTTTTCTTTTTTTTTTTTCTCAATATCCAAAAACACAACTTCTACAACGTATATCTCGAGTGGTCTTCCATGTGTCAAGCGAAACAAAAACGTTAAGGGGAGGGAGTAAACAATCCAATTAATATATATCACAAGTAAAATCCATCTCCCCCTAACTCAATGAAATACACGGTGCCACCAAACAAAGCCGCAAACAAATCCAAGTACAAGTATGGGGATGGAGTCGTCACAAGCTCAATCTCTATGTCCGTAGTCAAAAGTCGACATCCCCACACTAGAATATATCCATGTCCCCTCTCAAGTAATCAAAGCAATACAAGTCTCGTGCTTAATCCAACCGATCCTCCTACACCAAGATGATGAAAAGAAACGATCCCTAGCACGATCCACCAATTAAATCACCCAACCCAATTTGTGCGTATTAGATGCCACGCACTCACGGCTCTCCACAACTGTGTCCATGGTGTAATGACATGGAACACCGCCACACCGAAGTGCGCAAGCCTACTCTCACTCACCCTCGCATTCCCCTCGATAATCAGAAACGAAGCACATGCGATACTCACTCAAATATATCATGAAGTACTCCCTCATCGAACCCCCTCAACTACAAACACCCTCGTGACGCACTAAAGCGGTGATTCTAACAAATCAATGATGAATGCCAAGAATCGTCACCCTAAGTCCAGAGGTTATCAAAGAATCCAAGGTTCGCAACAGGGTTTACTAGTGGTCCTACAAGGTAAGTTCTAATAGCAGTGAGTGCTCTAATACACACCTCGCACAGCTGTTTCGTGTGCCACTATGAGGCGGGTTGGCGACTACCTAAGACGTACACATGAATGTTCGGCTTGTTTAGCTCACACCTAGCTCAACTCTTGTAAGAAAACAAGGCACACACTTTAGATTTGAAAATCATTTAAGTATCGTAAAAATAGGCAGGTATTCCCGTAAAGGAAGTCTCTCTATACATACTAAGGGGAACTCAAATTGTCATTCTCGGTCACACGTCATACCCTATGCCTAAAGTTCTCACACTCCTCGATTTTCCAATTTCAAGCTTCTTTTGATTGCCCTTTCTCAATTTTCAATTTGTTTTTAATTTTTTTTTTTTTATTATATAATATTTCCTACTCTATATGCATGGGCCGACACGAAAGAAGACTCGAAATTGACTCGATTTGGGTAGGTGGACTCAATTAAATAAAACGTGCTCTAAACATAAACTACTCACAATACGACACACACAATATGTATAAACACGACACGGACTACAAAAACGGACTACAACCTATATGTAACTGGTGAATGCAGACACGGACTTGGCTAATAAAGGCTGAGGAACCCCCCCACACTTGAACGCGTCGTTGTCCTCAACGAATGCATAGGCAAGCGAAAAGACTCAGCATTCAAATGCAGGGAGTGGTAAGTCTACTCGGACGAATCCTCGTCGTCCTGGTCCTGGTCTCCGGAATAGGCATCCGAATGGTACTCGTAGGCACCAGGGTAGGTCTCTTGGCCACTAGGCCACTGATCTCTCGGGAATCCCACATGAGTGGCCAATGCCTCTAACCACTGGTCCTGACGGTGCTGATGCAGACTCACCTGACGTAGTCCCTGACCGAGGTTACGCATGCTACTGCGATGATGCTCAAACTGCCTAGCACTCATGTCAGCAACATAGTCACGGGACCGACCCTGGGATGTGAGGGTCATAGTCCTGGTCAATCTCAACTCGGCCATCAAGTCCGCTAAGCTCACACTCGGCTGGCCAGGGTCAAGGACAAGGGGTGGTACAGGCTGAGGTGGAACGGGAGTAGGAGCTGGAGGAATAGGAGCTGGAGGAGTAGGAGCCGCTCGCGAGGAAGAGGCTCTTTTCTTAGCCTTTCCTGTAGGAGGTCTAGAACTAGCTCCTGCCCCCATCACCACTACATCCTTGAACGGGTCCGGGATTTTGTCAAACATTCTCGGAGCCTTGGGTTTGATGTCTAGCTCTCCATCAGGCACGTCAGCCCCGCAATCCTTAGCTAAGTGCAAAAGTAAGAAACTATGGCCCACAGACTTCCTATTTTTCTCTTCAAATCTCTCATGCAAATACAAGAAAATCCGCCTAGGGATGTCTATCCGATGCCCCCTCGATAGACACAGCCATGAGACACACCTCAAAATCAACGTAATTGGGAGCCGAAACTCCCAACACCCATGACTCCAACAACTCAATGAGCCACCGTGGCTTAGGCAGCAAGTATCCGACTGGGAGCTTCCAATGTCTGATATTGGTTTTAGACCTATCCCAGTCGGCCCCTGGCACTCCCGCAAAACAAAACGCTGACACCTCATTAATGAGCGTCTGCTGGTCTTTCTTCAGATAAACCTTAAATTGACAGGGTGCTGTCAACGGGGGCCACTTAAGCGCTGCGGCGATGTTCTCAGAGGACAAAACTAGCCAGTGCCGACGACAATAAATGACACGAGGGTCATTGAGCCTAGACGTCTCACCCTCATCAGTGTGTCTCGCATTTGCATAAATTTCACGAGTCAGCACAGAACTGGCTTTCTCTTTCACTAATTCCATCCACCCCGCAAAATTTTCGGCCTTCGCGACCTTTTGTAGGTCTTCGGGCAACCCCTCTAGTGGAAACAGTTTCTCAACCTGGACACCTCTATTAATCCTAGGGTTTGACGTGTAAAAACCTTGGGCATTTGCCGAAATAAACCTAAAGTCGCAAAAAACCCCGCCCCTATCAATTGCCAACTTGTTGTCGTCCGGCGCATGACCACAACCCTTTCGAATTGGGGGCAAGGAGGATGGAACGGGTGTACTAAAAACCCTAAGCTCGGGGGATAACGGGATGACCAATTGGGCACCCGAGTCACCCCCCTCAGCAGCAGACTCATTCTCAGACACGTTCACCCCACTTCCCCCAGGTAATGTATAATCGGGGTCGTTGTCACGACTCGTTCTCGCACGTTTGCTCATTTTAACCAAGTAGAACAAGATAAAGCAAGTAACGTAACAAAAGCAAGCACGTGCACAGTGACAAGTTGTGTACAAATATACGGTAATTAAACACGTAAGCACACAATCCTAGGACTTCAATCAATCGCCCCCAAGCACGCTTCTAAGCGCAACAAAAAGTAAATTGGGCTTTTACTCAATTGTGCCTAGACTCGAGTATTGAAATTGTGCGAGAGATTAGGACGTACCTACGTGCCCGGAGCAAGTCTTACGGGCACGAATTTGCAGAATTTCGACAACCCGGGCTGTTTTAGGGTCGCCGAAATTTTTGTTCCGAATTGTTCAATTGACGTGTGCCTTTTGCTCCTTGCGGTGTCCCCGTCGAAACCCTAGAATAGCTCCTTCGAATTCGACCTCAATCGCCCCCAATTTCATATTCTCCCTCAAACCCTAGCCTTGCCTCCTTCTGCGATTTACCACCAATTTGAGTTGTGGTAGTGGTGGTGATGGCCCTGTGATGGTGATGGTTGTGGTTGGAGATGGTGGTCGTGGCGGAGAGAGAGAGAGTTGGCGGCGGCGATGGTGAGAGGGAGAGGGAACTGTCGGGTTGGTGAGAGAGAGAGAGGAGACTGGCGGGTTTGGTGAGAGAGAGAGAAGGCTGTGCGGCGGACGGTGAGGCGGCAGTGGTGACAGGTGGTGGTGGCTGGAGGTTGTGTGCGTGGTGGTGATTGCAGAGGACATAGGAGTCTGGTCGACGGGATGAAGATGGAGAGAATAGTAGAAAAAATTTTGTTTTAACCCGACTTGCTGCCCTTTCGAAAGTAATCGTGCGATTACTTTTAAGTAATCGTACGATTACTTGAAAGTAATCGTGCGATTACTTTGGTACGAATGGGCAGTGAGTTTTGTTGAAAATTCCACCCAAAAATTTGGCTAAGTATGAAGTAATCTAAGTGATCGTACGATTACTTTTAAGGTAACCGTACGATTACTTTTAAGTAATCGTGCGATTACTTTTAAAGGTAACCGTACGATTACTTTTAGGTAACCGTACGATTACTTTAAAGTAATCGTGCGGTTACTTTCGTACGAATGGGCAGTTAGTTTTCTCCAAAATTCCACCCAAAATTTTTTCTAAGGCAAAAGTAAACGTACGATTACCCTAAGGTAATCGTACGATTACTTTTGTGCAGGGAAAAAAAAAATTTATTAGCCAAAGTATAACATTTACCTCGTATTTTGATCCCGAACTCCGATGAGTGTGATTTTTGCACCTTTGGATCCCTTTTCCGACGTATGTCTTTCTCATAAAAATAACGTCCCGTTTCCGGATCGTTTTCCCGTCTTTCCTCAATTATTGCTTAATTACGCGAAAAATATCCAAATTGTGCCAAATTTGTCGCTTTCTTCAAAATTTTGCCATCACCTTCATCAAGATGGGGAGTGCGGGATCTCTTCTCATGTAGAAAGATTCCCAAAGTCCTGGGAACCTTTTATCCTTCAATTTGCTCATTCCAAAGACCCGTTTGGCAATTCCGGATGCTTTTTGGCTCCCTTTTCCTCTTCGCACCATCCTTTTTGGCATAACTTCTTCGTCCGGACTCCGATATACGCGATCTACCCTTCCACAAAAAGCTCTCGAACACCCCCACACTATGGCACTGTTCAATTCAGCTCACAGTCCTGTCTACAAAAATTTACCTCGTAATCCGTGCCATTGTGCCAGCTTTCTCATTTTCTTTACGTCTTCTTCGCGTATATCAAGAAGGGGAGCCCGGGAACTTGATCTTCCCCAGGTGTGTGTATTGAGTACGTGTAGGACTGGCGTCAATCATCCATTTCTTCATTCCGGGTCCCGATACGCGTTTTGGCTTGCTCTTTCTCGTTTTTCGTGCAATTCTTCACTCACGTATCAAGAAGGGGGATCCGGAATAGGCCTTCCACCTAGAATTCCTGCACATACTCATTGAAAATATTAAATCCACTCTCTCGCACCTCTCAAATAGTTATAACAAAATCAAATAACAAAACAGTATTGAAATCTACACTATGCAGTAAATAGGTTGGGTTGCCTCCCAACAAGCGCTTTGTAATTTAAGGTCGACGGCCCGACCAAGTTACCTCAAATGAGCTCAGATATCGGGAATTGGTTTGAGGCTCTCGATAACCCCAATGAAATTCCCGTCCACGTATGGTTTTGCTCGCTGTCCATTTACCTTGAACCTGTTCCCATTCTCAGCTTCTACCTCGAGCGATCCCCATGGGTAAACCTCTGTAATTGTAAATGGACCACTCCACCTTGATTTCAGCTTGCCCGGAAACAGTTTCAGTCGGGCGTTGAATATCAATACCTTATGGCCCACTCTGAAATCTCGTGGAATGATATGCTTGTCATGCCATTGCTTGGTCCTCTCTTTGTATATCTTGGCACTCTGATATGCCATCAACCTGTGTTCTTCTAACTCAAGCAATGCCTGCTTCCTTTGCTCACCAGAGAGCTTAGCATCCAAATTTAATTTCTTTAGCGCCCAAAACGCTTTGTGCTCAAGTTCCACCGGCAGATGACATGATTTCCCGAAAACGAGTTGGTAGGGAGACATGCCAAGGGGAGTCTTGTATGCAGTCCGGTATGCCCATAAACTATCATCCAAGTGTAGAGCCCAGTCTTTGCGCCCTGGATTGACAGTTTTCTCTAGAATCCCCTTTATCTCACGGTTAGACACTTCAGCTTGTCAATTGGATTGCGGATGGTAGGCCAATGATATCTTGTGTGTCTTTACCCCATACTTGCTCAAGGTATTGGCAAAGACTTTGTTCACAAAGTGTGATCCCTCATCGCTAATAATGGCTCTGGGCGTTCCAAATCTTGTGAATATATTCTTGCGTAAGAATCTCTCGACTGTAGCACTATCATTCTTTGGACAAGCCAGAGCCTCCACCCATTTGGTGACATAATCAACAGCCAACAAAATATACAGATTACCAAGCGACGATGGGAATGGCCCCATAAAATCAATCCCCCACACATCAAACGGTTCTACTTCTAACACGAAATTTTGAGGCATTTCATTTCGGTTAGAGATATTACCTGTTCTTTGGCATCGGTCACACTGCTGCACAAATAGATGGGCGTCTTTATGCAAGGTTGGCCAATAGAAACCACTCTGAAGTACCTTCGCAACTGTGCGTGATTTGCCGAAATGTCCCCCACAGTTCAACTCGTGGCAGTGTCTAAGGATCTCTAACGTGTCCGGTTCCGCAACACATCTCCGCAATACATTGTCCGCCCCCAACTTGAACAGATAAGGATCATCCCAGAAATACTGTCGCGCGTCTGCAAAGAATTTCTTCTTCTGGTGGTAATTCAGGTCCTTGGGCACAATGTTGAGTGCCTTGAAATTTGCCAAGTCAGCAAACCAAGGCACAGCTGCAACCACAACCATGAGCTGTTCATCTGGAAAATCCTCTCGAATCGGCAAATCTTCCTGCTTATCGTTCTCCAGTCTTGACAAATGGTCTGCAACCACATTCTCTACTCCCTTTTTGTCTTTGATCACCACATCGAACTCTTGCATCAATAACACCCACCGGATCAATCTTGGCTTGGCGTCCTTCTTGGTGAGAAGGTACTTGAGGGCTGAATGGTCCGTGAAGATCGTCACCTGAGAACCCACAAGATATGGACGAAACTTGTCCAACGCAAATATGATAGCCAACATCTCTTTCTCCGTGGTAGCATAATTAACCTGTGCATCATTAAGAGTACGACTGGCATAATAAATGACGTGAGCTACCTTATCTTTCCGCTGGCCCAGAACTGCTCCCACCGCATAGTCACTAGCATCACACATGAGCTCAAATGGTAAGGTCCAGTCTGGTGTGGTGATGATAGGCGCGCTAATCAGCTTTTCCTTGAGCAAATCAAAAGCTGACTTGCACTCCGCATTAAAATCAAAAACTGCATCCTTCTCAAGAAATCCACAAAAAGGCTTCGTGATTTTCGAGAAGTCTTTAATGAAGCGCCGATAGAACCCTGCATGTCCCAAGAAACTCCTTACCCCTTTAACAGAGGTAGGGTAAGGAAGCTTCTCAATAACCTCAATCTTGGCTCTATCCACCTCTAATCCTTTGCTGGAGATCTTGTGGCCCAAAACAATACCCTCGGTAACCATGAAGTGACACTTCTCCCAGTTGAGCACTAGGTTGGTGTCAATGCATCTATCCAGAACCCGGGCCAACTGTTGTAGGCAGTCTTCGAATCCATCACCATAGAGCGAGAAGTCATCCATGAACACTTCCAAATTCTGCTCCATCATATCAGAGAAGATCGACATCATACACCTCTGAAACGTAGCAGGTGCGTTGCATAACCCGAAAGGCATGCGTCTAAAAGCGAAAGTCCCATAAGGACAAGTGAATGTCGTCTTCTCCTGGTCAGCTGGCTCAATTGCTATCTGGTTGTACCCGGAGTACCCATCCAAAAAGCAATAATGAGAGTGATGTGCCAGCCTATCAAGCATCTGATCAACGAATGGAAGGGAAAAATGATCCTTCAAAGTGGCATCATTGAGCTTGCGGTAATCCATGCAAACTCTCCACCCAGTAACAGTCCGCGTAGCAATTTGGTCACCTTTTTCCCCTTCTACCACAGTTATACCCCCCTTCTTAGGGACACATTGTACCGGGCTAGTCCATGTGCTGTCGGAAATCGGATAAATGATGCCCGCCTCCAACCATTTAAGCACCTCTTTCTTCACCACCTCCTGCATGTGAGGATTGAGGCGGCGCTGAAACTGAACTACCGGCTTCTTATCTTCCATGAGCCGAATCTTGTGCTGGCAAACTGTGGGGCTGATCCCCTTGATATCTGCTATGGTCCATCCCATAGCTGCTTTCCTTTCCTGCAACACTTTCAATAATTGTTCCTCCTGTTCCCTGTCCAAACAAGAAGACACAATCACAGGTAAAGTATCATTAGATCCAAGATATAAATATTTTAAATGTGCAGGTAAAGGTTTTAATTCTAAAACAGGAGCAGTAATAAGAGAAGGAGTAAGAATCTTCCTGCTTCCCTCATTAAAGAGGGGTAGGGGCTGACGCCAATGAACATCTAATGCTTGCTCTTTCTCGCTGGAATCGAGTAGAACAAGCTCCTCATATAGCTGCTCCAATAAAATATCATCCTCTTCGTCCGGCGTGTATGCCTCCACCCCGAAGCATTGCTCACTTACCGCATATGCGGGAAACTTCATAGCCTCAAATACATTGAAGGCCACCTTCTCATCGTTGATCTGCATAGTTAGCTCTCCATTGGCCACATCAATGATAGTCCTCCCAGTAGCTAAGAATGGGCGGCCCAAAATAAGAGGAACATCATCGTCAGCCTCCATGTCTAAGATCACAAAATCCGCTGGGAAGATGAGTCCTTCAACTCTCACTAATACATCCTCTAAAACACCCCTGGGGCATTTTATAGTGCGATCAGCCATCTGCAAGCACATCCTGGTAGGCTTAGGATCTCCCACACCAAGTTGCTCAAAAACCGATGTGGGCATCAAATTAATACTTGCCCCAAGATCACACAATGCCCTCCCATGAAACGCATCTCCCAATGTAACAGGAATGATGAAACCGCCCGGATCTTTCATCTTCTTTGGTAGCGCCTTTTGCACAACCGCGCTACACTCCTCATTCAGAGTCACGGTTTCAAAGTCATCCATGCGCCTCCTATTAGAAGGGAGGTCCTTGAGAAATTTGGCATATTTAGGCATTTGTGAAATGGCCTCCGCAAAAGGTATATTAATGTGCAGTTTCTTGAAGATATCCGCAAACTTCTTGAAATGCTTGGCATCCTCTTGACTCTTCAATCTCTGCGGGTATGGCACTCGCACACTGTATTCTTCCCTTGGCTTCTGTTTCTCATCCGACTTCCTCACCGTGTCCTTTTATTGGGGAATCACGGTAGGCACGGGAATCTCTTCATCTAAGGCTTTTTCAGTGGCCTTAGTCGCCTCAGCTCGCGCATGGGTAGGATATGGGGGATCCTGGGTAGTGGTCCCACTGCGAGTAGTAATAGCCTTCAATTGCTCAGTTGGAGTAATAGTGTTAGACGGGAGTATACCTGGCGGAAGTCGAGGATTCTGATTAGCTATTTGGCCAATTTGTGTTTCATGGCTCTTTAGCGAAGCTTCCATTGCGACAATCTTGCTCTCAATTTTATCATTGCTAGCTAACAGTTTCCTCAACATCGCGTTTGTATCCTGTTCTTCTGAGATTGGAGGTGGAGCCTGTTGTTGTGGAACCTGTCTCTGAGCTTGGTAAGGAACATTTGGCCTATGACCTGGCGCATATAAACCACTATTCGGATTGGCATAGCTGAAGTTGGGGTGATTGCGATTGTTAGGATGATAGGTGTTTGGCCATTGCTGCTGTCTTTGTTGACCCATGTAATTCACGTCTTCAATGCCATCCCCATATCCCTGATTTGCATCTGCTCCCATCTCTCCCACTGACTTCACCTGTGCCGATGGATTCAAATGACTGAAAGCCGACGTCATCACTGCCATCTGATGTTCAAATTTCTGTTCCACCATAGACTCTATCTGACTAACCAATGCCCCATCTGATTTCGTGCTTCTACGAGTTTCAGACCTCGTGGATTCACGTTTTGCTACATTATCTAGCAAATCACGACATCTTTGTAGTCCCATTCCCATAAAATTGCCTTGAGCCATCATATCTAGTTCACTAGCAGTCTCCCTGTCCAAAGCATTGTAAAAGTAGTGAAGAAGTTTATACCATGGCTCTCCGTGAGTAGGGCATCTGCGAAGGAGCTGGTTGAACTTTCTCCACGTGTCACCCAGAGAATCATCTTCCTGCTGTTTAAATTTGGTTATGTCAGCCATCCGTTGAGCAACCTTGGATGGTGGAAGATACTTCCTAAGAAACTCTCTGCTACAATCTGCCCATGTAACTATGCTGCCTGTTGGAAGTTCCATAAGCCATGTCTTTGCCTTTCCCGATAAAGAGAAGGGGAAAAGCATGAGCTTTATCGTCTCGATTGGAACTCTCTGGTCATACATGGTAGAAGTAATTTGCTCGAAATTGAGCAAGTGCTGATGTGGGTCATCACTCGGGGCTCCAGTGAATAAGCACTCGTCCCTAACCATATTGATCAACGGTTGGCGAATCTCGAAATGCGCGGCATTAATCTGCGGCCTGACTATGGTGGGCTGATATCCCTCCGGTGTAGTCCTGAAGTAGTCCACCAAAGGACGTTCATCATCCTCAGCATTGTTGACTTGCTCTACCACATTCCGGCCGTTATTGTTCCGATTATTACCCCCATTGTTCCCATTTCCACCGTTGTTTCCACCATTAACTCCTCCATTGTTCCCATTAACTATTTCTGCACCAGGGAGTTGTTGTGGATTCTGGGGATTCATGCGATAAATCATGGCTTGCATCTCAGCCATTTGAGCCCTAAGCTGCTCAGTTTCCCTTGCTCGATTTGCTGCATCCTCCACAGCTGCAGCTCTGGCTGCTTCCGCATCTTCGAGGCCTTTGCGGAACCTCTCAAACTCAGCTCTAGTTTGCTCGTCCATTTGAACTGAATTTGATTTCCTCTTGTCTCTATTCTGTGCTCGCAATAAGGATTCCGGGTCTTCAAGTGTTGGATGCAAAGGCTCGTCTCTAGAACGTGACATGCACCAAATGTATCAGACCTGAAACACGAATCACACACACAAAACAGGTGAGTAACAGATATAAACTGAAAAGTAAATCCCTAAAGAGAAAACTAATAGCTAATTTGACCGAAGTCCCCGGCAACGGCGCCAAAAACTTGACACGCTCCAACTGCAAGTGCACAGTTGTCGGTGTAGTAATAATCGGAAAAGTCCGGTTTGTCGAACCCAAGGGACTTCGTGTAAATTAACTACTAAATTTATTCTTTGTGTGGGCAAAGCGCAGTTGTTTTGTTCTATTTCTACTAATAATTAAAAGTAACAATTATCTCAAATAATTCAAAGAATTATTTCAAGATTAACGAGCACGGGTTGATTTTGACGTTTATCAAGTTTGATTAAATCCAGGATATCTCTACGGATCACTAGGTATCTCACACTACGTTGGATTTATGTTCTACTAACACGATGAGTTCTTGTTCTAGTTAAACGAGCAATTTTATATTGAAGATGTCTCAACCAATAACTATGCCTAAACTATCGTAACTGATTCCTCTAGCTTACTCAAGTTCAAACACGCATTACGATGATAATTCTACTCTTGTTCTTAGCTAACTAGCAAGATTCCTCAACCCTAGATTCGGCTAGTGTGTATTTCAATTTTCCGGGCAACAAACGTAGATTCCTCTATCGTTCATAACCTAGCACAATTCTATTAATACGTCTACCAATAGAAAAGATAAATCAAGAGCATGCAATACACATAACTAGAGAAGAAATCATCAATTAAGCTAAAAAGCATGCAAGCAAATCCATAAACCACAAGTTGTAGTGATCAAACCCTAGTTTCCTACGAGATATCCCAAAATAAGGGTTTAGCTACTCATAATCATGTTTAAAATACAAAGTTTCATGATCCAATATGAAAAACTCGAGAAGAAAAGAAGATTAGAAGCCAAACGGATGATCCAAGCTCTTCAACCTAGCTCCAAGCACTCCAAGCACGTCTCCCAATGTGTGTTCTGATCTCCAATCACGTTCCCCAATGTTTCCTAAGTCTTTCGTGGCTCAAAACTCTCAAAACTATGCCAAAATAGCGAAAATAGCCCAAAAATCCGATCCTGGCCGCAGAAGTAATCGTACGATTACTTTCAAGTAAACGTACGATTACTTGCATTGAAGGTAATCGTACGATTACCCAATAGTAAACGCACGATTACTTCTGAGTGAAGGTAATCGTACGATTACCTTGAGGTAAACGTACGATTACTTCTGGTCTTCCACCAATCAAACTTCATCTTCTTGCTCTTTTTCCTTTCGTCTTCACTTCCCGAGCATCCTTTGAGCCTCCAACTTTTCCGAAGTTCACTATTGCTCCAACGTCACGTCCCGAGCTCCCGGTTCCTGAAAACCACAACACGAGAAACATACCGGAAGATCAAACGTGATAAAATATAGTCAAAATCAATGCAAAAAGTGCCCGGACTCATCATTAACGTGCAAAGACTCAACATGCTCAAATTTAGCAAGAAATGATCCAAAATCTATCAAAACGCATCGGAATACACGCAAAACGGTAAGGAAACATATAAGAATATAACTCCAAATATGGAGTTATCACATAGGTCAACACACCAAGACGACCGCGAGAGTCCTTGATCGCCACTACCAACTGGTCCAGCATGTAGTATAAATTGCCTAAGACCAGAGGCCCAAGCCGAGGGCCAACTTGACGGCAAGGGGGAGGACATGATAGAAAATACCATCATGAGGGTGACCATCGATCAGGTACCTTGACAGCCAGGCACAGAGGAAGCCGCACAAGGTTAGATGGAATCCTTTACCATTTACGTAATTTTTCGCATTTGAGTTCTTGTCCAGAAGTTTCTTGGTGATACTACTATTCGCATAGTCGCGAAAGAAGTATTGCACCCATTTTTCCCAGGTGTTCTTCGCAGATGTATCCACAAGCTGCCAGTCAGGAAGAACTTTCGCAGATGTCCACCGAGTGGAGATTTTCTTTACCTCGGACAAGCATTCCTCCATCTGCTTGTATAGAGCAAGTTCTGGATCAGTCCTCAAAGGGCTCAGGGGATCCACTTCACCAACGGGTGAAAGGTCATACAACATATGCACATCCTCCAAAGTGGGAGCAGCCTCGAACTCAGCAAAGTGGAAGGTATGAGTCGCAAGTGAGTAGCGAGAGAGAAGGTTTAGAAGCATGGACGGATCCAACTTCACGGCAGCACCCTTCATAGCACGAACTGCGAAGTAAATACCAGCATTGTTCAATGCAATGGCATGGTGGGTCAATACATGGTCGATCCACCCATCCATAAAGTCCAATTTTTGAACAAACGCCTGGGTAGAAATTGCAGTATGGGGGAAAACCCATTTTCAACCCCTAACCTAAGCACATCCTTAGAGTTGATTAACTCTAGCATGGCTGCATTGACAGGCGGGGTCAATGTCTGCAACTCTCCAGAAGAAACAGGAGTCGGTAGATTCTTCACCTTAACCCTAGCATGATATAAATCTTTTCCACCCAAATAGGGGGCTTTTCGCCACAACGTCTGGGGAAGATCAGGTATTTCTTCGGTCTCTTTAATGGGTTTGGATCCTTTTGTCTTGGCCATTCCTGCGGAAGAGCAAGAAAAAAGGGGGAGAAATATACACACTTTCAGTTTGAATTTCAAGAAGCAATTATGTTTTGGCAATTATGTTTTGTCAAAAGAAGATGAACAGTCCGGGGTCAATTTTGGGTTTAGACGTTCAGAATTCGTCTATATTGCTCAGAATTTCAGAAGTTCTACATTCAAAATCGTCACAATCTGGTGATTGGATCAGTTCTGGGTTTAAGAAAAAAGCCTCTTTTGCAGTTCTCAATGAATGATATATCTCAAATAGCCATGGGTTTACAGATCCAAGACAGTTCAAATAACATTTGAGTACATTAAATGGAATTGAGCGAAGCCAACCTTGTTTTGGTAAAGCTTGTTTTAATGAAGCAAGTTGAAGGAGACGATTGACAAGGAAGAACTGATGATTAATCACTTGAATCTGCTCTTGAAGGCTTCCGGGTATCATTCACTTTAGAGAGAGAAGTGATGCTTTGCAAAAATGGAGAGCACGGAGTATTTATCCAAAAACAATGAGGAGTCGCGTCCTTTCAGTAGTCGAATCGCAACCGTCACCGTCGAATCGCGCAATCACATGACAAGCTGACGTCACGCCTAAAACCCTAAAAGAACAGACGGCACGACTCTAGGTATTTAGGTCAAAATGGCACGCACGGGGGCTGAATTCGCGTTTATTGGAATTGGTGCGTGGCTGCGACGCGTACATTGGTTCCTGCGCATTGAAGCCTATCCGGCTGTGCGTCTTCACGCGCAGAAAGGGGGCTAATGTAGATAGTGCTTTCTAGACAGGCAGATCCTAGCCACGTGGCGATCATCCAGCACACCTAGCTGTGCTCCACACACACTGGATCACCACCCGCGCTGATCCACGTGGGGGCTGCGAGACAGGGCCCTCGCATACCACCACACGGGACTTGTAGGGACTTAGTGGTTTGGAGGCTAGAGTAAGTCCTGTCGCGCGCGAGCGACAACAAAGCCCGCGCGCGACCTTGGTAATTGTTTTGAGAGATTTATGGCACGAGCTCCATAAACCCGGTCAACCTCCTAACGATTCCGGTATACGCGGACGAACGTGCCGTAACGGTCCCCATATACGCGGACGAACGTGCCGTTGTGGTTAAGCTAATTAAGTCGCCATTAATGGGCGCATTAACCCACTACAACGGTCACATTCTCCGTTATATATAGGATCGTTAACCCTTCCATACAAGGACGAATCACCTGAGATACGCAGAAGCTCTGCCAAAATCTTGTCTCTCTCTCTCATACAGTACTATTGTCTTACTCTCTCCCTACACACAACCATACTCTTCATGTGTTCTTTCTATCCCCTACTCTTGGTGTATATTGAATTCTCTCTGCAGGATTCTCTAATACACAGCATCAAAGACAACTCTCGGCATGGCAAGGAGATTCAAAAATGGAAACTTCAAAATAATCTGCCGGCATACAGTCCAAAACAATCTAAACTTCAAATCTTGCCTCAAACGCCGGCACACCAAACATTATTAAAATCATCTAAGTTGTCGAAATACTAAATGTCAAAATCATCAAATCGAACATCTACAGTTCACGCTTCCTCGCCCTTCACGCATTCCCAACATCATGACCGGTGGCGATTTTAAGAGAAGCCAAGCCGACACCACAGTAAAGAGATGACGAAGTATGAACAATAATTTAAAAGAATGTCATTCAAAACATACTCCAATTGTTAAACAACGGAAGCATTTTCAATAACAATCCCTTTTCAGTTATCAGTCCAATTCCATACTTTTTCAAGTTCCACAAGTTGTCCAGGGAACAATGTCCCTATCAAAATGACTTTAGCCCGAATTATGTCTCTCATATCAAGATGTATCCATGTTAACCATAACCAGGCAGGTGTCATGTTCAAAAGATCCATTTAATTAAGTTGTAACGGGTACCAATCACAATCCAAATAAAATTTTCCGCCACCTATATCTTAAGTGTCGACACCCCCTAAAGGAGAAGTTACTATCCCAAGAGAGTAGTGTTAGGGGCAGCCCAGAGCCAATTGCAACTGGACTTAGTAATTATGTAAGTGTATGCCCCTATTACGGCCATAGCCCAAAAAAAATTGGGTGTGCGCACCCACCGATGGCCGGAGCCATAACAATAGCATATCATATTCCCCCGTACAACAAAATTCCACTTTACGTTACGTACGTCTTTTAATTCGTGTTCCAGTAAAAAAAATCCAAAACTGGTAGTGGTTTCCAAGTATAGCATGATTTCGCAAATAACACGGGTAAGACATGACGAGAAAGAACGGCAAGCTAGGCAAATCACCCTTACTCATGTAATGCAGAAATGTAGCTCCTAAACGTAGCCTTCGTCTAGGAACTCGTCCCTACAAGTTTATAAATTTTAATCAGTTCCAAGCTCACTAACACGTGTAAATTCAAAAATGCTATGCATGATATGCATGCCCTAATTCCTAGTCGACTGGGTAAGGTGAGGTCAAACTCGATTACAAGACAAACCAATTTCTCTTTTTTTTATTAGGAAAAGGATTTGTAACTAGTTAAACAATACCCATAATATATATTTATAAAAACGCATTAGTTATTATTTATAAATAAAAGAACGCTATATTTATATTGCAACTATTTAATTCTAATGTTTGCGTTTCGGAGAAAGGGTCATTATTCATTAGTTAAGAAAATAACAACTAGTACTACTTAATATTTACTATATACAGGGGCGGAGCCATGTAGGGGCACGTGCCCCCCCCCCCCCCCCCAAATTCCCAAAAACACTAGATAATCCTTAATTTGTAAAAAAAAAAAAATTAACCCAGCCTTAGTACATATAGAAAAGTGCCCCCATTCTTCCAAAGGTGTGCCAACGGAGTTGGTAAAAGGTTTTGCCTAAAACCAAAGTGTCGCAGGTTCGAGTCTCCCAATGTGCACTTTCTATTTTTTTTCCACAAAAATTTAAAAACAAGAAAATTAAAACATGCCCAAGGGAACTCGAACCCTAGTGGCCGAAGTCAATAGAGAAGTGCTTTACCAACTGAACTAGAAGGCTTATAATGTATTTGGTGATAATTAATGTTACTTTATCTTTGAATAAGAGTCCAAATACTAGCTGAATTTGTGGCGATGGCGCTTGGCATACCTATTCTGCTCGGATGGGGTGGCGTAGTTAGGTGAGTGATGTCGTGAGTGGAGAGATATGGACGAAGCTCATAAAATTGGCCTCCGTTGTCAATAGAAAGGGTTTTGAGAGTAAGATTGTATTCGACGAGTGCGCGAAATTGAATGAAGGTATCTTGAGATTTATGTCTCAAACAGTAGAGTCAAACGTATTTGGCAAAATGATCGACAAAGCTAATGTAATACTTCATTTCATCATGAGAAAAACCATGAGACGTCCAAGCATCAGAAAACACAAGTTCTAGAGGTCGCAAGGTCTGTAAACTCGAATCAGAAAAGACTAGCTTCTGACTCTTCGTGCACTCGCACACATTATAGGATGAAAAGAACGATTACAACCTGACAGAGAACTTAGAAAACAAGTACTAACAAATTGGATGAGCAGGATGCCCAAGATGATGATGCCGCTACAGAGCGGACAGACAAGACTGAGAAACGAGTGCCATGGAGGAAGAAGAAGCTGGCCACTCGTAGACACAGTATTTAAGTGGACTGTTAGGAGGATCACCGTTGTGGTATGATCCTTCAAGACAAAACCAGAAGAAGAGAATTCAGCAGTGAGGTTGTTAGAAGAGCATGACTTATAAATACAGATAACATTTTTTGGTTGGAACACAAAGAGCATCACATCATAAAAAGGAACGGGAGTATAAGGAGAGTGACACCAATCTAGTATGTGTGATTGTTAGGGTTGTGCCATCACCAATCATGACATCAGCAGAGTGTTGATAGGGCTGATGCAAAAATAGATTATCCAAGTCAGCTCTAATGTGGTGTGTAGCCCTCGCATCAAGTAACCAAGTAGGAGTCCAATAGGATGGACCAGCAAAATCCGTGGCTACATGAGCCCTTGGGATCCATTGAGAGGAGGCCGAGTAGCTGGAAAAGGGACACAAAGGTTGTGGCACAGGTGGACGAGTGGTAGTGGAGCCACGTTGTAGAAGCCAACCAAATTACGAGAACTTATGATACAATGTCGTTGAGTCCTGCATCTTGGTAAATTCCCAAGCACGGATGCGGTTGGCATGAGAAGGAGTCCTGTGTTGATGGGGTCCAAGGCCGGGTCAGAGATACTGGTGCAAGAAGGCCCCCTAGAAGGGATTGCGGCTGTTGGGCAAAGTGCCCACGACCTGTTGGGTTCTTGTCTTGATTCTGCTGATTTGGAAATATTAGGAAATCATTGTTTTTGGAAACTAGTAGAAATATGAAATCTGCTAGTATTCCTAATTTGGGTTATTTCCTAATATTAGTGCTATTAGGATTACTTGGAGAGCAAGTCGGTGTGCCTGTTTATAGGCGGCTCTACAAGAAGTTCTAATTGAGGAGAGGAGAGGAGTGGTGAGAGAGAATCGGTGAGAGATATCTTTGAGCGGATGTGAGAGGTTAGGGTTTCATAGATGTAGTCTATGAGGATGAGAGTACCGCGTCGACGTAGTCCGCAGATTGAGTTGTCTCTCCCCTACGATGTATTCCCTCATTGATATAGTAAAATTCTCCTCCTCCCGTGGGTGTAGGCTGTTTTCCGAACCACGTTAAATTCTTGTGTGTCGTTTTTCTTCTCTTATATTGCGTGTATTGAGTGTGTGATCGTGAGGCGTATTTTGCTTCCGTTGCAGCGGGAATTCGACTGACGAGTAATTCCCAACACGGCCCTGTCCTCGTCCAGTCAGACTAAAGCCGGTGTGGGCGGAGAAAGGTGTCGAGAGATCGGCTGCCAAAGGAGGTTAAGAGATGGACATCTCCTTATGAGTAAGTTTTTGAAACAGTTCTTCGAATCAACAGGTGCATAGATTTCATTTAGGCTTTCCAAGATTTTTTCAGTTAAGTATGTTTCATACATTGGTCTGTCAAGAAGGGCTAACTCATCTGCCTTTTGCTTGACAAAGTACATGTCATCGGAGACCGACTTGTTACCTCTGAAGTGGTCGTTTTACATGACTCGTTGCCGGCAGTCTGCAGGAAGAAGGCGCCGATGTTTGATGGAGAAGAGTGGTTGAGGACGACGTCTGTGCACGGGTTCAATAGGGAACATATTGTAGCAGGAGATAGATTTTACTATCTGCTCTGATACCATGACAAGGTTTGGAGAATTAGGTTTAGATACTCCTAGGGATACACAGGTAAATTTGTAATTACTACTAATATAATTATTTATCTCCTATACCTCATTTACTTCCATTGTTGTCCTGATGGAAATTTTTGAGAAGAGACGATAATGCTAACAAAGAAGGTAATGGAAAGCCTTATAGACATTGTCAAAGTATTGAGTCCTGAAAAGGATCTCTTATAAACAGATGATTGCTTTCTTTAGTAGCACAATGGTCTTATTTGCATTTGCACCGAAGTGGTAGCTGAACATTTAGTGCCAGTGGAAGATGCTAATGCAAATTACACAATGGTGCTAGTAAAGTAATTATATGTGGTTACAATTTTTCAGAACAATCTACAATATTTATTGTGGTGCCGCTGATTTCCAACTATTCTTATGTAGATAGTAGACAGTTACATAACACACATTGCTCCAAACTTTTACTAAGTAGGCACTTATTTTCTTTACTGAACACCATTGTCTCATTCGCAACTAAATGGTAGCAGATCATTTACTGCTAGTCTAGTTGAAGAATGTTTAGATGAGTCTCTTATACGTAGGTTCTATTTTTTTGAGATTGGTATAGTTGTTAGCTGAACTTTTCATTTGCATATGTTATCCTTGGGTCATCTATGAATTTCTACGGGAAGCTCGACGATTGTAAACAAACTATATATATGTGCTGCACGTTTTGCAGGACATTATGGAAGTTGTTGTTTTTTTGTCTTGCTGTATGATTATACTCCTAGATGTTATATCCAGAAGTAGAGTGTTATTTCCCGTGCTTAAGCCAATGTACTTGGAAATATGAATTAATCTCTGTCCAGGTGAAGAGATGCAACTATGTGTTCACTCTTGAAAATACTAATTGGTGTTGCCAGTTGATCTCAGAATGTCTGTTGGGCGCCACGTTTTCAGTTTCCTTGTGAGCACGTCATTTATTTCCATTGTTGTCCTGATGTACCTTTTTGAGAAGAGACGATAATGATAACAAAGAAGGTAATGGAAAGCCTTATAGACATTGTCAAAGTATTGAGTCCTGAAAAGGATCTCTTATAAACAGATGATTGCTTTCTTTAGTAGCACAATGGTCTTATTTGCATTTGCACCGAAGTGGTAGCTGAACATTTAGTGCCAGTTGAAGATGCTAATGCAAATTACACAATGGTGCTAGTAAAGTAATTATACGTGGTTACAATTTTTCAGAACAATCTACAATCTTTATTGTGGTGCCGTTGATTTCCAACTATTCTTTTACTAAGTAGGCACTTATTTTCTTTACTGAACTCCATTGTCTCATTCGCAACTAAATGGTAGCAGATCATTTACTGCTAGTCTAGTTGAAGAATGTTTAGATGAGCCTCTTATACGTAGGGTTCTATTGTTTTGAGATTGGTATAGTTGTTAGCTGAACTTTTCATTTGCATATGTTATCCTTGGGTCATCTATGAATTTCTACGGGAAGCTCGACGCTTGTAAACAAACTATATATATGTGCTGCACGTTCTTGCAGGACATTATGGAAGTTGTTGTTTTTTTGTCTTGCTGTATGATTATACTCCTAGATGTTATATCCAGAAGTAGAGTGTTATTTCCCGTGCTTAAGCCAATGCACTTGGAAATATGAATTCTTCTCTCTGTCCAGGTTAATTAAGAGATGCAACTATGTGTTCACTCTTGAAAATACTAATTGGTGTTGCAAGTTGATCTCAGAATGTCTGTTGGGCGCCACGTTTTCAGTTTCCTTGTGAGCACGTCCACACATTTGATTGGATGCACGAGCAGAAATACCTTCTATTCATATAAGCGTAGCATTGGTCGCGCGAGGTATTTTGGGTTGTGTTAACCCTCATTTATATAACTAGACAAGTGCAGGTTCTACTTGATGAACCCACTAGGTCTTGCGATGGAAATGGAACAGGGAACTTCCTGTAGAAAGCACGATTAGTACTACCTCCGTTTCTCCTGAAACTTACAAATTGACTTTCGAGGGTCACTTTGACCAGGTGATTTGGATAGCAAAACGATGCAAGAATTTGGTAATCTTTTCACGGTGTTGTAGAGTGAGAATTTGGTAATCTTTTCAGGGACTCTACAACACCATGAAAATATCACCAAAATCTTGCATCGTTCTACTATCCGAAACATCGGTCAAACAGAGAACTTCCTCTTATTGTCATTGTGCAGGTAGTATTTTGGTGGATGCGGCCTGGAAAGCGGCTTCCTTTGTCAGGATAGCATTGGGTGTCATTCGTCTTGGATGGGCAGGGAAGAGCTGACTCTATGTCCAGGATAGCAATGCTTCTGCTTTACACATTGTGGATTTCACTATTTGTCCGAACGTCTCAATGCTGTTCTTTCTTCTCCTGCAGGACACTTGACTCCGGTTCTTGGGAGGATGAACCCATCATTGCCAGACTTCGACAGGAAGCTTCCGAGTTGGTATTTTGCTTGATCCAGAAGATCCCTAGGTCCGAGGTAGCTGATGCTCATGGCCTAGCATCCGGCATTCGTCTTAGTGACATCTGGGTTTTGGTTTGTACTATGTTCATAGTATTTCCTTTTTGGGCTGATGTGCATAGTTATGGGCTGGTTCTGGGTCTTGGCCTCTTAGGCTGGTTGTAGTTTGTGTAGTCTCTTTTGGTCCTGTCGTTGTTGGTCCATCATTAGTAGTGCACTGATTCTCAACAAGTTTTCTTTATCTAGAAGTATCTGTTAAGAGGCATCAATTTTAGTATTTTTGTTGAACTATATTTACTGTTTTTGAACGGATACAAAAAACGTCAAGTGTAGATGCTATATTTGGCACACTATCTACTACTAGTGGTAGCTGAGATTGATCTCCCAATGCAATACATTCTCAGTTGCTACAAGCCTACAATTGTCTTTGCTTCTTTTGGTATGTATATAATTTTTCATTTTACTGAAAGATTGGAGTATAATAAGGTGATCTTTCACATCAGTTCTGGACTTCAGAACAAAAATTATCGAGATTGCAAGCTCAAACCCTAACTTGCCATAACACGAAGAACACTAGAGAGAGAAGAGAGCAGAAAGCTCTGAAAATTAGATCCAACCTCGAGAATGAAAAGTTACAGAGAAGAAACCAATTTGTTACACATCAACCAATCAGAAAAGAGATTAATAACTAACTCTCTGATTAACCTAACGACACCGTTCTAGTAAAACAAAATGAAAGGCTAAGATTAGAAGATAGAATCTTCATCGAACGACAGCTGCTCAATCGGGCATTCAGGTCAACAGTTTGGCAATGAGTTCAAATCGGTCCTTCTTCATTTCTTTATTGATGATTTAGAAGGAAATGTAGGTGTCTAATACGCCCCCTCAAGTTGAAGGGGGTGGCAGCATAACACCTTCTGCAATTTGGTCTTCACTAGACAAGTGTTGAAGCTGCCTCAATGGCTTGAACTAGGTCTATAATGGTGTGGCAGTCAAGCTCAACATGTTTGGTTTTATCATGACAAATGGGATTATGAGCCATATGAATAGCAGAAGAGCTGTCAGAGAAAAGAATACCAGTGATAGGAATGTGCAGCTCTTGAAGAAGAGACATAATCCACTTGACTTCACACACCAAATGAGCCAAACTCCTGTATCCAGCTTCAGCTGAGCTTCTAGCTAACACAGTCTGCTTTTTTGAGCTCCATGAAACCAAGGCAGTGCCAAGAAACAAAATGTACCCAGAAATTGATCTTCTAGTATCCAAACAACCTCCCCAATCAGCATTTGCATAGGCTGTGAGGGTGAGAGAAGAAGTAGAAGCACATGAGAACACAAGGCCATAATCTGGAGTAGCTTTGAGATATCTGAGAACATGATGTGCTGCAGATAAGTGTTCTTTGGTGGGATGAGCAACAAACTCAGAAAGTTTGTGAACTGAGAAGGTGATGTTAGGTCTACTGTTGCAGAGATACAATAATTTTTCAATGAGCTTCCTGTAACTACTAGCTGCTTCATCATTTAAAAGATCTCCAATAGATTGACTGAGCTTACAAGCAGGAACCATAGGAGTGTAAGCCAATTTGCAGTTGTCATAACCAGTCTGTGCAAGAATCTCTAAGAGAAATTTGTGCTGACTTAAGAAGAAACCTTGAGGCATTCTTTGCACTTCAAAACCAATGAAATAGGCAAGATGAACCAAATCTTTGAGTTTGAAATGGTCATTCAGTGAGTGTTTGAACTTGTCTAAAGTTGTGACATTGTTACCTGCTAGTAAAATGTCATCAACATGGACTAGCAGTAACATAATGATGTCTCCTGAAATCTTCAAAAACAAGGTGTAGTCTGATTTGCATTGCACAAAGCCAAATTGTAAAATAGTAGTAGATAATTTCACAAACACTTGTCTTGAGGCTTGCTTCAGACCATATAGTGATTTCTGCAGCTTGCAGACTAGTGTCCCTGAACTAGAGTTTTTGACATTGTAACCATCTGGGAGCTTCATTTAAACTTCTTCATGCAAATCTCCATTGAGAAAAGCATTATTAACATCCAATTGCATAATTGTCCAGCCTTGATAAACTGAAAGTGCAAGCGAAACCCTGAATGTGACAAGTTTAGCAGCTGGAGAAAAAGTCTCAAAATAGTCTAATCCCTCTGTTTGAGTGAAGACTTTGGCAACAAGTCTTGCCTTATACCTCTCAATTGTACCATCTGCTCATACTTGATCTTGTATACCCATTTACGCCCCACCGCAGAGTGAGTAGGAGCCAAAGTAGTGATAATCCATGTATTGTTAGCTTGAAGAGCTTGAATCTCTAAGCTCATGGCTTGAACCCAGGCTGGTTCTTGTGATGCCTGCTTGTGGGTAGAAGGTTCTGTGAGAGAACAAACACTATCCAACACAAAACTATTACATATTGGAAAATTTGTGACTTTTGCAAGACCCAGAACATAATCTTGAAGGTGAGCTGGAAGCTTTGAAACCCTAGTGCTTTGTCTGAGAGGAACTAGATGAACTAACACTTCTCTGTATGATCTGGTAGATGAAGCAGGAGGTGATATACTTGTGTGAACAATCTCTGTAGGAGAAGAGGAGGAAGAAGAAATGGAAGGTGTAGTAGTTATAGGATCAGTGACATTGTGAGGAAAACTCCAGATATCACAAAGGTCTTGAGAATCTGTCTCCTTCTGAGAAAATGGAAATAGATCTTCATGAAACACAACATTTCTGGAAATGATAAATGTGTGGGTTGAAAGATCATAAACTTTGTAACCCTTGACTCCAAAGACATATCCCACAAACACTCCTTCAACAGCTCTTTGATCAAATTTGCTTCTTCCTTGAAGAAGGGTGGAAGCAAAACATAAGCTGCCAAAGACCTTAAATTGGCTGTAATCAGGTACCTTGCCACAAAGCAACTCATATTGAGATTTGCCTCCAGTTTTGGGAGAAGGCTGTCTATTTATCAAATATGTTGCAGTAGGCACACAATCACCCCAAAATCTAATTGGCATCCCAGACTAGAATTTAATTACTCTAGCCACATTCAAAAGATGTTGATATTTTCTCTCCACCACAGAGTTCTGTTCTGGTGTTTCAACACAACTGTGCAGACATTATTCAGTACTAAATCATGAGTGAGTTTGAATGTCCCAACATGAGTTACTTGAGCAGTTAGACCATCAGGTAGATGCACCACAGTGTTAGCTATACCTCTAGCATTTGTGAACATATTCAAACGGGTGCACATATGATCAGTTGCCCCACTAGCCAGAATCCATGAATTGGGTAAAAAATCTCCATTAATGCTAGCATAAGTCTGCAAAGAACAAGAGTTGATGACACCTCCCATAAAATGAGAATGATCAAATGGAGAATTAGCATGATGAGAGGGTGATTCCACAGAAGTAACAGAATAAGGAGAGACTGATCCTGCATCACTTGCAATACTTTGACCACCACTCTTTGAGCCCAAATGTGTATTTAATAGAGTCATGAGCTGTTGACACTGATTTTTTTTTCAAAGTGACTGTCTTGTTAACAGTGTCACCAGATGTGGTATTGAGATGCTGATTAACTGTAGATGTTGTAGGTGATCCAGAGAGAGTCACATTGTGAGCTCTTGACTTGGTGAACTTGAAGTCAGGTGGGAAACCATGTAACCTGTAGCATTTAGCTTTAACATGACCCTCATGTCCAAAATGATGACAAACTAATTTTCCATTAGAACCTCTACCACCAAAACGTTGCCCTGAGCCTTGATCCATGATGCTTCCACCAGAACTAGTACCACTGGAATTAGGACTCTTGTGAAAATTGACTGAGTTAGAACTAGAATTATGAGCATACATAGCCATGTTTTGAGAGGCATTGGACACATGCTTAAGCTGCATTTGTCTTTCTTGTTGAATTACTTTTGCAAAAAAGCACATTAAGTGGAGGAAGGGGTTCTGTAAGAAGCAATTGAACTCTAACAATTACATAATGTTCATTAAGGCCCATTAGAAACTGCATCACTCTATTTTCCTGTTGAGCTTGTTTAAGCTTGCTATTGACATTACAACTGCATGCAAGACATACACAACTAGGTAGTGGCTTATAATTGCTCAACTCATTCCAAAGTGTCTTCAGCTTTGTGAAGTAAGCTGTGACAGACATACCTGACTGTCTCAAGCTTGAGATAGACAGTGAAATCTGAAATAAACTAGGAAGATTTCCTTGAGAGAACCTTTCCATGAGATCTAATCATACTTCTCTAGAGTTAGATCTGAGAATTACACTACAAGCAATATCCTTAGAGATTGAATTGAAAAGCCATGACCTGATCATTCTATCACACCTCCTCCACAAAGAGTACATCTCATATCCAATTTCAGGTGTTGAAATGGTTCCATCAACAAACTCCAATTTGTTCTTTGCCTCGAAGGCCACAATCATTGACATATGCCAAGAATAAAAATTATCACCAGAGAGAGGTATAGTAACAAGGACATTACCCGGACTATCTCCATGATGAAGATAGAAAGGAGAGTGCATATCTACCGCTACCGTCGTCGAGCCAGAAGAATCGACTTCGGTGGTGTGAGCGCCATGACCGAATCACCAGAAGCAAGTTAAATTCAAACTCAAATCTCAGAATGATGAATCAATCATCAACAACAAATCAGCAACCTCTCGAACCAGGCTCTGATACCATATCGAGATTGCAAGCTCAAACCCTAACTTGCAATAACACGAAGAACACTAGAGAGAGAAGAGAGAAGAAAGCTCTGAAAATTAGATCCAACCTCAAAAACGAAGAGTTACAGAGAAGAAGGGAGGGAAAACCCTTTTAAACCAATTCGTGACCCATCAACCAATCAGAATAGAGATTAGTAACTAACTCTCTTATCAACCTAACGACACCACCGTTCTAGTAAAACGAAGTGAAAGGATAAGATTAGAAGATAGAATCTTCATCGAACGACAGCTTCTCAATCTGGCATTCTGGTCATCAGTTTGGCAGTGAGTTCAAATCAGTCCTTCTTCATTTCTTTATTGATGATTTAGAAGGAAATGTAGGTGTCTAATAAAAATAACTTATCTTTACGGGTCACAAGGTGTGAAGGTCGGACAAATTTGTCACTCACTCCTCCCTATGTCAAAAGGGCAACTGAAAGAGGTAGTAGTACTAAACTTTTTTAAAATCATCAACTTCCAAAATCCCCGTAAGAGAAGTTTTCATAGATTACAAGGTAAGACTAAATTGTTACTCACTTCTTGCTAGGTCTAAAGGCCATTGAAAAGAGGTAACAGTTTTGCTGAACTTGTATTGTTTCTTTCCACTTTTCAACTGTTGCAAAGGAAGTTTTGTAGATTGTAGGTCAAAAGAAGAAAGAAATGAAATGAGCTTAAGGTAAGGAGTAACATTGAATTTATGGGAGCAATGTAAAGTACTTTCTAACTTAATTTTTATTTTATTTAGAAGATGGTGCTAATAAAGAAAGTAATACTAAGAAAAAGGAAAAATAAAGAAAGGAAGTAAATTCTCCTTCAAAAGAAAGAAAGTAGATATGACTAACATCTACTTACAACCATGTAGAAGGAAAGTCATACTTCATTCATGTTCACAACTTAGGGCTACTATATGGATGCTGCGATGTTCTGAAAATTTCTTTTGAAAATTCACATAAAACTATTTAGTAGAGTTCTTTTTGAAATGAAAACTAAATAGTGAAGTTAAAATATAACCAACTGCGCAAAACTACTTCTAACATTTGTTTTTCATAACTATTGTTTTATACTCGTTGAAAGGGTGGGAATGACGCTAGCAAATATGATAGAGTAAATACAATATGCTATTAATATAAATAACATCATTTATCCCTGCATATGTGTATCAAATGTTATAGACTGCATTTCCTAAAAAAAATTATAGACTGCATTATTTATCCCCGCACATATTAATGATTAGTGATAATAGTATTAAAAATGTATTTGGGTCTCTTTTTTTGTGAGGGGTAGTGCTCTAAACGCATAGAGAGTCCCCTAATTAATAATATAATACACATATTACTTAAAATTATATAACTGTACTCTAAATCATTTTGGGATCCCATAGATTTAGGGGAGATGCGTGCAATTCGACGGAGCCTTCGAGAAGACGCAAGCAATGGTTGAGAATTTGATAGCACACTGAATTGTCATCCACCACCGCTTCATTATTCTATTAGCGATAAATATTGAAGCAGATCTACTTCACACCATTGGCCCAAAGCATGTCACAGAAGGCTGGTGTTTACTTAAGGAATCCAGCCCAAATATCTCTCTAAACCCATAACAATGTAATGTAATTAGCCCACTGTTATAAGGGCACATATGTAATTTTCCATCTACTACAAACCCGCATCTCTACCGTACGATCCTACCGTTACAATCCAGTCGTTGGATTGCCTTGTATATAAACGCCTCTTCGGCGTTAGGGTTAATTAAGTCGGCTGTAAATATACACTGCACCGTTTGCTTTCTCTCGATTGTTCTTCATCTTCTACGTTTGTCTTCAAGACCCGAACGATTCTTTCATACTCATATTGGAAAAGATGGATCTCTCCTTCTCTCTCTCAAACGGTTTCAGAGAGATATAAGTGATTTCGAGTAACTCTAAAAAATTGCCGGCGAAATCTCCATTTCCACCACCAGTATAACACCTTCAAAGATCGCTAAATCTTCTGCCTCTCTCGGAGCCGAACCGAACGGCAGTCTGGTTCCTCTACCGGTGATGAGGAGACCGTTTTCATCTCGTACAACCACTCCGACACTGGAAAACTGCATCTCCTAGTTCCAGCTAGCGTCTGTGGATCTCGAGCCAATTTGGAGGCGGTTTAGACCAGAGATTTGCCGGAGAAGGGGGAATGTGAGCTGGTGGAGCCTCCCCTGAATCATGCAAGTTAAGATCTATAAAAGCTAAGTTTGCCAACACTTCTTCTTTTAACCGATCTGCTTCCTTTCTTGTATTTTATGGATCACTTGGTTTCTGTTGTGCCAAATTGAAGAAATTCCCAAGCAAAATGTGATTATGTCTTCTTTTTGTAGATGAATGAAAGTGGTCGGGAACCACTCTGAGAAGGGAACGGCTGAATTATCACAAACTGGAAGATGAAGAAGGCTTTTCCACAGGTCCTTTGAAGTTTGGCATCTGCGAAACAAGTGGGTCTCGATCTCTTCCTCTACACCACATATCGGACAAGCCACAGGTATCTCCACTCCTCTTCTTTTCAGATTCGATCTAATAGGGAGCCCCTTATGCATGCCTCTCCACATAGGATAAAGAAATCTTTTTGGTACCTTCTGTTTCCAAAAACTGTTCCACCATGAATTTCCTAGATTGGAAGAACCTTCAATCTTGTCCGAAGATTTCCTTTCAGGCATTTGGTACCCAGATCTAACAGAATAAATACAATTTTCTTCATGATGCTAGAGAAGATTATCCGGTTCTGGAGATGGGGGAAGGCTGATGCGCAGGACTTCGGCCACATCCACATGTTAAAGGTGAAGCTGGAGGGCAGAGTTATTCCAGGTATGTGCAGGACTTTTGAGTAAATCTTGAATGGTTTATTTTTTGTTTTTTTACAGTTGTAGTAACATGCCTTTTTATGTGAAGATAGTAGACTAAATTGTATTTGTTGCAACAGAGTGCGACACGAGCACGACAAACGAGCAGAACAAACACTGAGATTTAACGTGGTTCACTAACGATCACATTATCTACGACAAAGAAACCGCTTGTTTATTACGAAATGAGGAAACTAGAATATAACTACTGATCCACTCACTACTCTATACAAAGCGAGAGTACACACACACACACATATATATAGGCAAATAAACCCTAACTCGATATGCGAGTAAAGACAAGCCCCGAACCAACACGCGAGAGTTCCTACTACTCGTTCGAGTTGGAAACTTGATCGCACAAGTTCCTACTCCAACTCGTGCGAGTTGCAGTAGAATTTGTGCGAACTCGCACGAGTTCCTGTTGTAGGTCCACTTATGCAGCTTCTCCAGATTCGTCTTCTTCCCTCTCTAACTAATACGAGTACTTAGAGTTGTCAAACGGGCCCGTTAACTGCAATTAACCGGAAAACAACCCTGAATAACCGAGTTTCGTGTAACCGAAACCGAGCCCGGGCCCGATATGAATGACCTTTTGGCCAATAATTGATAAGAGGGACAGTACAAAAATCAGTAGTATTGTAATATCTTTTCAATAGTCTTTTAATCTCGGGAGGAGTGAGCAAGAAGGGTACAAACGAGTTTTAAATATAATTGTTGCTACTAAACTCGTTTGTATCCTTCTTTCTCACACCTCCCGAGATCGAAAGACTATAGAAAAGAGATTAGAGTTTTACTGATTTTTTTTTTTTGTATCCCGTTATCATTTATTGCGAAAAACGTTTTCACATATTGTTTCCATCTACTTATACCTACTTCAGAATAAGTTTCACAGGTCTAGGTCAAAAAAGCAGGGACATTAAATACTTTCCTCTCAGTATTGCCATTTAATGCCAAACGGGAGTTGAAAGTAACCGTTTTATTAAATAGTAGTAATATATACAGTTAGTTAAAAAAAATTCAATGAATCAAATTTCTGAAATATAGATAAACATATTGGGCATAAATTTAATATTTGATACAGAGAGGAAAGTATTTATTTTCCATGACATCAGTTTATAATTACCTCTACATAACTCTAAACATAGAGCATTGATACATTATAACTAAGATTTTATGTTGGATACAATCAAGTTGGTTTCATACTGAGGGTTCACTAGACTTCTAAAATCAACACATTCAAGAGTCCCAACTGTCTACCAAGAGGCATTGTAGTACAGATACATCCCAGGTGGACTTTACCCAGGATCGTCCCTCCCTTTAGGCCAAGTAAGACTCCACCAAGGGCCCTACTAGAGGGAGGGGCCTCAAAATTGTAAAACTTTTGGGGGTGCGGAGGCACCCTCCGACGAGGCAGTCGGACCTT
The DNA here is from genome assembly GCA_023055425.1 of Linanthus parryae. NCBI lineage: Eukaryota > Viridiplantae > Streptophyta > Magnoliopsida > Ericales > Polemoniaceae > Linanthus > Linanthus parryae. The sequence goes on from JALGPY010000006.1 coordinate 8,226,540, forward strand.
CTTCCGCCCCATCCCACACCACCCCTTGGCGTTTCCCCCCGCCGTGTTGTTCACCCTCCTATAGCTGAACCCTCACGGCAGAGGCAATCTCTTCTCCCGTTTCTGCCTCATCCGGTGGTTGATTTCCCACCGGGGGGTAAATCGCCCAATTTGGCTTCCCCTAGCCGGTTTAAGTTTCGGGTGCCTAATCCCGCTCGGCGGAGACAATCTCCTCAAGTTAGCCACCCAAATCTTAATCCGGCGGAGCTCCGATGCAGACCCAGCCAGTCTCCGGTCACTGGGTCTGCATCGGAGACGGATCTGGTTGTCGACAACCTCTTCTCCTCTCCTCCTCCTCCGCCCGAGCAGGTGGACGGGAACTCTCCTTTGGTGCCTGCCATAGTGGCACATGATTACCGAATACTCAAACGCAAACAAGCTTCCCAAACAGAGCCGCCACAACAAATCTAGAAGACGGCGAATGATGGTGGTGGCATGACAGCCCAAGAACCACCACAACCAATCAATAAATGCCAGAAGACGGCGGATGATGGTGGCATGACAGCCCAAGAGGCACCACAACAAACCAGAGAAGGGGCGGAGGATGATGGTGGCAAGAAGAGAGCCAAAGAGCCACCACAACCAACCAGTGAAGGCACGGCGGAGGATGGTGGCAAAGCTTCCCAAACAGAGCCACCACAACCAACCAATCAAGCCACTCTGGATGGATCATCCAGCGGTGGAGGCGAAGCTCCGGCGACCCAACCACCTGCACCTGAACCTAAGGTGAAGGTGCCTAAGCTGTCACTGGCCCTTACGCCGAGGAGATTGCGGAGGACCTGTACTCAATGGGCATAATAACAAGGCCTACGCGGAGGAGGACTAAGAAGAGGCCCACAATTGTCCAGAACCACCTTGATGTAAGTACCCTTTTTTCTTTCTTTGATCAAATCTTTTTTTAGTGTTATTATCATTTCCCTTGTTACTGAAATTGTTTGTTTTTCTCTGATATGCAACGTCTCGTCCCTGGATCGCAGTTGGGAGATGTCACTCCGTCGAAGTACAAGGTGTTCGAACCCAGATCAAATGTATAAAAGATTTCTTTCCATTTGAATGAATCATAGTTCTATGTTATGCATTGTGGGTATATGAAATGGTGGTGTGCAGGGTTACTAGATGGAGAGCAGCGGCGGCGGCAACCCCTTTGGAGTTGTTATAGATTCGTGTTGATGAATGCATGTTGCTTATGTTCGTATGAGGTTTCTGGCGGCGTAATGTTAGTTATTGACCGTTTATTCCGTTAATTGTTGGATGGTCGGTATAAATGAAGTAGTATGAGGTCTACTGCTTATGTTCGTATGAGGTCTACTGCTTTTGGTAAATCTACTACTTCATTTATACCGACCATCCAACAATTAACGGAATAAACGGTCAATAACTAACATTACGCCGCCAGAGACCTCATACGAACATAAGCAACATGCATTCATCAACACGAATCTAGAACAACTCAAAAGGGGTTGCCGCCGCCGCCACCGCTCTCCGTCTAGTAACCCTGCACACCACCATTTCTAATACCCAAAATGCAAAACATAGAACTATGTATGATTCAAATGGAAAGAATCTTATACCTTTGACCTGGGTTTGGACACTTTGTTCTTGGACGGAGTGACATCTCCCAGCTGCGAGCCAGGGACGAGACGCTGCAGATCAGATCAGAGAATAACCAAACAATGTCAGTAACAATAGAATGATAATAATAATAAAAAAAAGCTTTGATCAAACTCTACATCAAGCTGCCTCTGGACATTTTAGGGCCTCTTCTTAGTCCTCCTCCTTGTAGGCCTTGTTGTTATCCCCATCGAGTACAGGTCCTCCGCAATCTCCTCGGAGTAAGGGCCAGTGACAGCTTAGGCACCTTCACCTTAGGTTCAGGTGCATGTGGTTGAGTCGCCGGAGCTTCACTTCCACCGCTGGATGATCCATCCACAGTGGCTTGATTGGTTGGTTGTGGTGGCTCTGTTTGGGAAGCTTTGCCACCATCCTCCGCTGTGCTTTCACTGGTTGGTTGTGGTGGCTATTTGGCTCTCTTCTTGCCACCATCATCCTCCGCCCCTTCTCGGGTTTGTTGTGGTGCCTCTTGGGGTGTCATGCCACCATCATCCGTCGTCTTCTGGCATTTATTGATTGGTTGTGGTGGCTCTTGGGCTGTCATGCCACCATCATCATCCGCCGTCTTCTGGATTGGTTGTGGCGGCTCTGTTTGAGAAGCTTGTTTGCGTTTGAGTATTCGGTAATCATGTTCCACTTTGGCAGGCACCGAAGGAGTATTCCCCGCCACCTGCTCGGGCGGAGGAGGAGGAGAGGAGAAGAGGTTGTCGACAACCGGATCCGTCTTCGATGCAGACCCAGGGACCGGAGACTGGCTGGGTCTGCATCGGAGCTCCGCCGGATTAAGATTCGGGTGGCTAACTTGAGGAGATTGTCTCCGCCGAGCGGGATTAGGCACCCGAAACTTAAACCGGCTAGGGGAAGCCAAATTGGGTGATTTACCCCCCGGTAGGAAATCAACCACAGGATGAGGCAGAAACGGGCGAAGAGATTGCCTCTGCCGTGAGGGTTCATCCATAGGAGGGTGAACAACACGGCGGGGGAAAATGCCAAGGGGTGGTGTGGGATGTGGCAGAAGAAGGTCAGATTGCCTCGTCGGAGGGTGCCTCCGCACCCCCAAAAGTTTTACAATTTTGAGGCCCCTCCTACTAGTAGGGCCCTAGGTGGAGTCTTACTTGGCCTAAAGGGAGGGACGATCCTGGGTGAAGTCCACCTGGGATGTATCTGTACTACAATGCCTCTTGGTAGACAGTTGGGACATCTTCCGCCGTGAGGGTTGGAAAACGCAAACAAGGAAAATGTCCCCATTTCATGCTTACAATATTCAAGACATCTGTTTATAATTACCTCTACAAACTCTAAATATAGAGCATTGATCAATTATAAACTAAGATTTTATGTTGGATACAATCAAGTTGGTTTCATACTGAGGGTTCACTAGACTTCTAAAATCAACACATTCAAGAGTCCCAACTGTCTACCAAGAGGCATTGTAGTACAGATACATCCCAGGTGGACTTTACCCAGGATCGTCCCTCCCTTTAGGCCAAGTAAGACTCCACCTAGGGCCCTACTAGAGGGAGAGGCCTTAAAATTGTAAAACTTCTGTGGGTGCGGAGGCACCCTCCGACGAGGCAGTCTGACCTTCTTCCGCCCCATCCCACACCGCCCCTTGGCGTTTCCCCCCGCCGAGTTGTTCACCCTCCTATGGCTGAACCCTCACGGCAGAGGCAATCTCTTCGCCCGTTTCTGCCTCATCCGGTGGTTAATTTCCCACCGGGGGGTTAATCGCCCAATTTGGCTTCCCCTAGCCGGTTTAAGTTTCGGGTGCCTAATCCCGCTCGGCGGAGACAATCTCCTCAAGTTAGCCACCCGAATCTTAATTCGGCGGAGCTCCGATGCAGACCCATCCAGTCTCCGGTCCCTGGGTCTGCATCGGAGACGGATCCGGTTGTCGACAACCTCTTTTCCTCTCCTCCTCCTCCGCCCGAGAAGGTGGCGGGGAACTCTCCTTCGGTGCCTGCCAAAGTGGCACATGATTACCGAATACTCAAACGCAAACAAGCTTCCCAAACAGAGCCGCCACAACCAATCTAGAAGACGGCGGATGATGGTGGTGGCATGACAGCCCAAGAACCACCACAACCAATCAATAAATGCCAGAAGACGGCGGATGATGGTGGCATGACAGCCTAAGAGGCACCACAACAAACCAGAGAAGGGGCGGAGGATGATGGTGGCAAGAAGAGAGCCAAAGAGCCTTCACAACCAACCAGTGAAGGCACGACGGAGGATGGTGGCAAAGCTTCCCAAACAGAGCCACCACAACCAACCAATCAAGCCACTCTGGATGGATCATCCAGTGGTGGAGGCGAAGCTCCGGCGACCCAACCACCTGCACCTGAACCTAAGGTGAAGGTGCCTAAGCTGTCACTGGCCCTTACGCCGAGGAGATTGCGGAGGACCTGTACTCAATGGGCATAATAACAAGGCCTACACGGAGGAGGACTAAGAAGAGGCCCACAATTGTCCAGAACCACCTTGATGTAAGTACCCTTTTTTCTTTCTTTGATCAAAGCTTTTTTTAGTGTTATTATCATTTCCCTTGTTACTGAAATTGTTTATTTTTCTCTGATATGCAACGTCTCGTCCCTGGATCGCAGCTGGGAGATGTCACTCCGTCGAAGTACAAGGTGTTCGAACCCAGATCAAATGTATAAAAGATTTCTTTCCATTTGAATGAAGCATAGTTCTATGTTATGCATTGTGGGTATATGAAATGGTGGTGTGCAGGGTTACTAGATGGAGAGCGGCGGCGGCGGCAACCCCTTTGGAGTTGTTCTAGATTCGTGTTGATGAATGCATGTTGCTTTTGTTCGTATGAGGTCTCTGGCGGCGTAATGTTAGTTATTGACCGTTATTTCCGTTAATTGTTGGATGGCCGGTATAAATGAAGTAGTATGAGGTCTACTTCTTATGTTCGTATGAGGTCTACTGCTTCTGGTAAAAATACTACTTCATTTATACCGACCATCCAACAATTAACGGAATAAACGGTAAATAACTAACATTACGCCGCCAGAGACCTCATACGTACATAAGCAACATGCATTCATCAACACGAATCTAGAACAACTCCAAAGGGGTTGCCGCCGCCGCCACCGCTCTCCGTCTAGTAACCCTGCACACCACCATTTCTAATACCCAAAATGCAAAACATAGAACTATGTATGATTCAAATGGAAAGAATCTTATACCTTTGACCTGGGTTTGGACACTTTGTACTTGGACGGAGTGACATCTCCCAGCTCCGAGCCAGGGACGAGACGCTGCAGATCAGATCAGAGAATAAACAAACAATGTCAGTAACAATAAAATGATAATAATACTAAAAAAAATCTTTGATCAAACTCTACATCAAGCTGCCTCTGGACATTTTAGGGCCTCTTCTTAGTCCTCCTCCTTGTAGGCCTTGTTGTTATCCCCATCGAGTACAGGTCCTCCGCAATCTCCTCGGAGTAAGGGCCAGTGACAGCTTAGGCACCTTCACCTTAGGTTCAGGTGCATGTGCTTGGGTCGCCGAAGCATCGCCTCCACCGCTGGATGATCCATACAGAGTGGCTTGATTGGTTGGTTGTGGTGGCTCTGTTTGGGAAGCTTTTCCACCATCCTCCACCGTGCCTTCACTGGTTGGTTGTGGTGGCTCTTTGGCTCTCTTCTTGCCACCATCATCCTCCGCCCCTTCTCGGGTTTGTTGTGGTGCCTCTTGGGCTGTCATGCCACCATCATCCGCCATCTTCTGGCATTTATTGATTGGTTGTGGTGGCTCTTGGGCTGTCAGGCCACCATAATCATCCGCCGTCTTCTGGATTGGTTGTGGCGGCTCTGTTTGGGAAGCTTGTTTGCGTTTGAGTATTCGGTAATCATGTGCCACTTTGGCAGGCACCAAAGGAGAGTTCTCCGCCACCTGCTCGGGCAGAGGAGGAGGAGAGGAGAAGAGGTTGTCGACAACCGGATCCGTCTCCGATGCAGATCCAGGGACCGGAGACTGACTGGGTCTGCATCGGAGCTCCGCCAGATTAAGATTCGGGGGGGCTAACTTGAGGAAATTGTCTCCGCCGAGCGGGATTAGGCACCCGAATCTTAAACTGGCTATGGGAAGCCAAATTGGGCGATTGACCCCCCGGTGGGAAATCAACCACCGGATGAGGCAGAAACGGGCGAAGAGATTGCCTCTGCCGTGAGGGTTCAGCCATAGGAGGGTGAACAACACGGCGGGGGGAAACGCCAAGGGGTGGTGTGGGATGGGGCGGAAGAAGGTCAGACTGCCTCGTCGGAGGGTGCCTCCGCACCCCCAAAAGTTTTAAAATTTTGAGGCCCCTCCCTCCAGTAGGGCCCTAGGCGGAGTCTTATTTGGCCTAAAGGGAGGGACAGTCTTGGGTAAAGTCCATCTGGGATGTATCTGTACTACAATGCCTCTCGGTAGACAGTTGGGACTCTTGAATGTGTTGATTTTAGAAGTCTAGTGAACCCTCAGTATGAAACCAACTTGATTGTATCCAACATAAAATCTTAGTTATAATTGATCAATGCTCTATGTTTAGAGTTCTGTAGAGGTAATTATAAACAGATGTCTTGAAGATTGTAAGCATGAAATGGGGACATTTTCCTTCCCGGGTGATTTTTGGTACTGAAGCACATTGGAAAAAGCTAAGGAATGGTTGATGAATGAAACTCATTTTGCTGAAAATCTATCATATACACAAATAATTAAATTATAAATTTTACTATTTTATAATTATTTTAGAACTGGGGGTAAAAGTTGTGATTTAACAAAACTTTGTGGGTGAGAATAAGGGTACATTGATCATCATACACATTTCGGTCCAATATATGGATGGAAGTTAAGGGAAGGAACCACTGTTTCAACAAAACGTAAAAACGTGGGCATCAAATCCGCACAATCAAAACTTTGGGTACCGTGGATGCAATTTATCTTGATAGTACCAATGTTCTTGCCTTTTGTTGGTGGTACTATTAAGCAAAGTTTGAAAAACCAGACCGAACGTCGAACTGGTAAGGCATTGTTTTGAGGTTCAACAGGCTGAACCGGGTGGTCCAACTGGTAAAACTGCACATCTTTTTATTATGTATAGCTAAATATTTTTTTATGTATTACAAAGTAATTGAAATATAACCTGAAAACTTAAATTTCAAATCACATGAAAATATATCAAATCTAGTGTTGACTCAAAGACTTCTAAGTGTGTTTTGAGAAGTGACTGTTTTGAGTGATGAAAGACAAAGACAAAGTGTTTCTGAGGCTCCAAGGCCTTGAGATACTGATCAGAGCTTCAAAGCTTTGAGAGTAACTTTATTATGCTGAATGCTCTAACAATCTTGTGTTGCAGGTTGTATGTCTGATAATTAAGATCTACATATCTAACACAATTGCAGATATCCTGATCAGAGAGAATCAAATATTTCTGGTCTTAATATTGAAAGACTGTGAAGCATGTTCAGAGCTTCAAGGCCTTGAGATGTGCCTTGAGCTGCTGATAGTTTTACAGAGTTAATTGATTCTTTCTTACAGGGTTTGATCTTTATTATTATGATTGTTTAATGAATTCTAAAAGTCTTAAACTAGTTTATCATGAGTTATATGTTTCAGAAGTTAATCAGATTATTATTTTATTCAATCATCCAGTTTTTATTCAGAAACTGGAAATCCAAACAGACTTAGTGCTGTTATATTTCTGGATTTTGTTGTTGCTGTGTTTTAATGTTGTTGCAGGTTTGTTAAACGGGCAAATGCAATCTCAACAAACTCCCACGGATATCTATTCAAAGCTGTTTGAATTGTAGTTGGAAAGGATGAGGATTTGCAGGAATTGAGATCCTAAAATCTTTCATTTAGTTGCAGAGAGTGGATAAAAGACTGGTTTGAATTTTGAAAGAAGATGGAAGCTTGCAGAGAACTGAGAGAGGTGTGGAAAATCCGTGGGAGATCAGACATTCAAACACACATACATTCAGGCTTCAATTACAGCTTACAGAAGATCAATCATTCCAGTTTTCTGAAGAACACATCCAGGCCTTCACAAGCTTATTCTTCTACTGTGTTCTTCATCTGTTTTGTAATCTGATTATCTTTTGTATATCTAAAACCTCACTAAACCTAGTGGTTGGTTGTTCAAGTGACAACAAGAGGTTCTTGTTAGCTCAACAGTTAGTATCTGGTACTAGATAGGTTTGGAACCACAAGCTGTATAGGTGTAAGGGAATTCATTTAGGCTTGGAGATCTAGGGCTGTTTCTGTGTGAGTGATAAGAAGTGTTTGCCCAATCCTGGTGGGATTAGATCCCTCAGGCAGAGATTAGGTCCATTGGGACTAAACTCTGTAAATTTCCTTGTGTTCTTTACTTTACAGTTTTGTTCTTTTCTGTTGCAAACAACTCAAATCAAACTAGGGTTTATAAATTGTTCAGAACTGGTTGTAGTTCAAGGCCTTGAAGCTTTCTGTTTTGCCTTAGAAAGTTTCTGACCAGTTTTCTAAATCTCAAGGCCTTGAGATTTAAGTTTCTCACATAGTTACTTAGTTAAAATTCGTGTTTAGCAAAAAGTTTCCATACTCTATTCACCCCCCCCCTTATAGAGTATTTTGGTCCTGTATTTAGTCTACATTACAAACTTTCAATTGGTATCAGAGCTTGGGTCACTAATATAGATTTAACAATCTTGTGACTATGAGTAATGTAGGAGTTAATGGATTCTCACAAGGAAGGGCAGCAAACGTACCTCCATTGTTCTGTGGTGATAACTTCATGTACTGAAAGGTAATGATGAAGATGTTCATCATAGATCAAGACATGGAACTGTGTTCAATAGTTCAGAGTGGTCCTCATGAGTTTTACACTACCATAGATGGAGTTAGATGCATCAAGTCTGAGGAAAACCTCTCAGTTATGAACTGGAAAAGGTATCAAAAAATTACAAGGCTATGAATCTGTTATACTGTGCTCTTAATGCAGATGAGTTCAACAGAGTGTCAAATTGTAAAAGTGTCAAAGAAGTATGGGACAAACTGGTTGTGACATATGAAGGAACAAGCCAGGTTAAACAGACCAAGATTAACATACTTCTGAGGCAATATGAGTTGTTCAAGATGAACTCAGATGAGACCATCAAAGAGATGTTCAAAAGATTCACTGATGTGGTAAATAATCTGGAGTCATTGGGAAAGAAGTTTTCAAATGAAGAAAAGGTCAGGAAAATTCTGAGGAGCTTGCCAAAAGCCAAGTGGGAGCCAAAGACAACAGCTATTGAAGAAGCTCAGGATTTAAGTCTTCTTCAGCTAGATGATCTACAAGGAAAGATGTTCACTCATGAAATGTCTATGAAAGATGTAGAAGGTGATCTGAGTGAAAAAATCTCAAACCCTTGAGACTGAATATGAGCATGATGATGAAGAGGCTTTAGAATTGATCTCCAAGGCCTTGGCCATAATTCTCAAGAAGAAAAGAAACTCTGGATACAGGGACTACAACAGTGAGAGATCAAGACCTTCAAGCAGCAAGGACTACAAAGGTAAGTCTTTATCACAGTTACATAAAACTAAGGTAATGAATTGTTTTGAATGTGGTGATGCAGATCATTTAGTAAGGGATTGTCCACAAAAGAAGAAGAACTGGAACTTTCAAAAGAAAGACACTGACAACAGAAGGAAGAAAGCCATGATGGCCTCTTGGAGTGATTCTGATTCATCAAGTGATTCTGACACAGAAGAAGATCATGAAAATTTGTGCTTCATGGCTAAACATGATGAAGAAAAGTCATCAGACAGACATATTGAGGAAATGGTAAAAAATCTTCTTGCTAGTCCTTCTGATGTACTTCCAGAAATTCTCAAGAGTATGTTTTTAAATGAAGAAAGTTATAGAAATGATATTTCTTCTTTAAAGATTAAGATTCATGAGCAGGTAAAAGAAAACTTGGACCTAGTTTTTGCCAACAAAACTGTTGAAGTCTCTAAGACAAAAATTGAAAACGACTTCAAGGCCTTGGACAACAGGTTCAAAGCCTTGAAGAATCAGATAAAATAGATTGTTGATCAAAACACTCTTTTAACTGAAAGATATGCTGATCTAAAGACTCATTCTGAGGATTTAGAACAACAAAACTGTTCTTTGACTGAGAAACTTCAAGAGTCTAAAAAGGTCTAGCCAGTTTTACAGGCTCAGAACATAATCTAAATCTCATTCTTGGAGGAAGTCTGAAATCAATGCATAAAAGTGGGATTGGCTATAATCCAAATTTTCCAAAGAAAAGGCAAACTACTTTTGTCAAATCTGGTAGCAGACATTCTCCAAAATGTCATTACTGTGGAAAAATTGGCCATATCAGATTAAATTGTCCCTTCAGAAGATCAGAACCTCACATTATGAGGAATACTTATCCTTATCAACTTAAGGGACAGGTTAAGCAGATTTGGGTTCCAAAATGAATTAGACCACCAAACATGGCTGATTCTGAGTATGACTCAAAGTTCTGCACTTGGTCTAACAGCCTGTTAAGGCAATGATTTACTTTTGCAGGATGTCACCAAGGCCTTGAAAGATCAAAAAAGGGTATTAGACAGTGGTTGTTCCATACATATGAGTGGAAAGAAATCTCTCTTTACTGAGCTTACAGAAAAATCTGGAGGAATAATCACACTTGGTGACAAAGCAAATGCAATATTATTGGTATAGGTAGTATTGATAATGGTTCTACCAACTCTATATCTGATGTTTATCTTGTGGATGGACTTAAATATAATCTGCTTAGTATCTCTCAGTTATGTGATAAAGGTTATAAAGCTATATTTCACAAGGAGAAATGTGTGGTGCATGATGAGAAATCTGGAGATTGCATACTCACTACTCATAGATCATATAATCTATATGCTATGAGTACTAACAGTGTTGCGGGTGACAAGTTAAAATGCCTCAAGGCCTTGAAGGAAGATTCAAATCTTTGGCATAGAAAGCTTGGGCATATTAGCATACACACCTTGAATAAACTCATCTCAAAGGATTTGGTAAGAGGATTACCATCACAAAAATTTTCAGATGATGAGGTTTGCAAGGCATGTGTACAAGGTAAACAAACAAGAGCTCATTCAAGCCAAAGAACTTTGTAAGTACTTCTAGACCCTTAGAACTATTGCATATGGACTTGTGTGGTCCTATGAGATTTCAGACCCTAAACGGTAAGAGGTATATGCTTGTTATAGTAGATGATTATTCTAGATTTACATGGCTGATGTTTATTAGAGACAAAACTGAAGCTTTATCTGAATTTTCTAGACTGTGCAAAGAGCTTCAAACTATGAAAAATTTGCATGTTGCATCTGTTAGAAGTGATTATGGTAGGGAATTTGATCAACTTGACTTTAATTTATTTTGTGCAAAGCATGGTATATCACATAACTTTTCTGCACCCAGAACTCCACAGCAAAATGGAGTAGTTGAAAGGAAAAATAGTACACTTGAGGATATGTCAAGAACCATGCTACTTGAAAGTAATTTTCCAAAGTTCTTGTGGGCAGAAGCTGTTAATACTGCCGATTATGTGTTGAATAGATGTTTGATTAGACCTATTTTGAAAAAGACTCCTTATGAAGTGTTTGAAAAAGACTCCTCCTCCGCCCGAGCAGGTGGCGGGGAACTCTCCTTTGGTGCCTGCCAAAGTGGCACATGATTACCGAATACTCAAACGCAAACAAGCTTCCCAAACAGAGCCGCCACAACCAATCCAGAAGACGGCGGATGATGATGGTGGCATGACAGCCCAAGATCCACCACAACCAATCAATAAACGCCAGAAGACGGCGGATGATGGTGGCATGACAGCCCAAGAGGCACCACAACAAACCAGAGAAGGGGCGGAGTATGATGGTGGCAAGAAGAGAGCCAAAGAGCCACCACAACCAACCAGTGAAGGCACGGCGGAGGATGGTGGCAAAGCTTCCCAAACAGAGCCACCACAACCAACCAATCAAGCCACTCTGGATGGATCATCCAGCGGTGGAGGCGAAGCTCCGGCGACCCAACCACCTGCACCTAAACCTAAGGTGAAGGTGCCTAAGCTGTCACTGGCCCTTACGCCGAGGAGATTGCGGAGGACCTGTACTCAATGGGCATAATAACAAGGCCTACACGGAGGAGGACTAAGAAGAGGCCCACAATTGTCCAGAACCACCTTGATGTAAGTATCCTTTTTTCTTTCTTTGATCAAAGCTTTTTTTAGTGTTATTATCATTTCCCTTGTTACTGACATTGTTTGTTTTTCTCTGATATGCAACGTCTCGTCCCTGGATCGTAGCTGGGAGATGTCACTCCGTCGAAGTACGAGGTGTTCGAACCCAGATCAAATGTATAAAAGGTTTCTTTCCATTTGAATGAATCATAGTTCTATGTTATGCATTGTGGGTATATGAAATGGTGGTTTGCAGGGTTACTAGACGGAGAGCGGTATTAGACAGTGGTTGTTCCATACATATGAGTGGAAAGAAATCTCTCTTTACTGAGCTTACAGAAAAATCTGGAGGAATAATCACACTTGGTGACAAAGCAAATGCAATATTATTGGTATAGGTAGTATTGATAATGGTTCTACCAACTCTATCTCTGATGTTTATCTCTGAAGCTTTATCGTAATTTTCTAGACTGTGCAAAGAGTTTCAAACTATGAAAAATTTGCATGTTGCATCTCTTAGAAGTGATTATGGTAGGGAATTTGATCAACTTGACTTTGATTTATTTTGTGCAAAGCATGGTATATCACACAACTTTTCTGCACCTAGAACTCCACAGCAAAATGGAGTAGTAGAAAGGAAAAATAGGACACTTGAGGATATGTCTAGAACCATGCTACTTGAAAGTAATTTGATTAGACCTATTTTGAAAAAGACTCCTTATGAACTGTTTAAAGGTACGAAGCCTAGTGTCTCTTATTTCAAACCTTTTGGTTGTATCTGTTTTGTGCATAATAATGGTAGAGACAATCTTGGTAAATTTTATGCTAGAAGTGATGAAGGTGTATTTCTTCGATATTCTCAAACTAGCAAAGCTTATAGAATTTACAACAGAAAGACCAAGATTGTGGAAGAGAGTATTCATGTGTTTTTTGATGAAAGTACTAAGGATTCTCTGAGTGAAAGTTTTGCAGATCTAAATTTGAACAAGCATGAGTCTGATGATGATGTTGTGAAAGAGGACAACGGCAAAACTAAAATGCAGAATCAATCAGTAGAATCTCAAGGCCTTGAACCCCCTGCAGAGCCAAAGTCCCAGCCTTGAGACTGAAACTGAAACTTTCTATGATGCTCCCTCTACTGTTTCAAGAACTCAAAACCTTGAAGGAACATATTCCTGGATACCAAGGAAGAAGTTTAAGTATCTTGCATATCATCCAGGTGACAATATCATATCTGATCCATCAACTGGAACTCAGAAAAGAGGACAGTTGAAGAACATGTGTGCTTTTAGTGCCTTTGTATCATTGATTGAGCCTAAGAATACTAAGGAAGCACTTGAAGATGCAGACTGGATCATTGCAATGCAAAGTGAGCTGAATGAATTTGAAAGAAATAAGGTATGGAATCTGGTTCCCAGACCAAAAGAAAAGTCAGTTATAGGAACCAGATGGGTGTTCAGAAATAAGCTTGATGATAATGGCAAAGTAGTAAAGAACAAAGCCAGACTTGTGGCACAGGGATACAATCAGGAGGAATGTATAGACTATGAGGAGACATTTGATCCTGTTGCCAGAGAATTTGAGATAAGCTTAATGGGAGAACTGAATTTCTTTCTTGGACTTCATATTTTACAAATGAAGAAAGGAATAATTGTACATCAAGGAAAGTATACCCAGGACTTATTGAACAAGTACAATATGACACAGTCCAAGGTACTTAAAACTCCTATGAGTTCATCACTCTCATTAGACAAGGATTCAAATGGTAAGAGTGTGAATCAAAAGGAATATAGAGGTATGATTCGATCTCTTTTGTATTTAACTGCTAGTAGACCTGATATTATGTTCAGTGTTTGTATGTGTGCTAGATTTCAAGCAGATCCTAAGGAAAGTCATTTAACTGATGTCAAAATAATTTTTAGATATTTGAATGGAACCAAAGACTTGGGGCTTTGGTATCCAAGGAGATCTATTATGTTGAGTGGCTATTCAGATGCAGATTTTGCAGGATATAAAGTAGATAGGAAGAGTACTTCTGAATGTTGCCAATTTCTTGGATCTTCACTGATCAGTTGGCATTCTAAGAAGCAAAATTCTGTAACATTATCAACTGCAGAAGCTGAATACATTGCAGCTGGAGCTTCCTGTTCACAAGTGTTATGGATTGCACAGCAACTTAGAGATCTTGGCTACAATTTCAGAAATGTGCCTATTTATTATGACAACACAAGTGCTATTTCAATCTCTAAGAATCCAGTACAGCACTCAAGAACCAAGCACATAGATGTGAGACATCACTTTATTAGAGATCATGCAGAACAAGGTGAGGTTGTTGTATCTTTTATTTCCTCTTCAATGCAAATTGCTGATATTTTCAATAAACCTCTGCCAGATGATATGTTTTCATCCCTAAGGCTTGAACTGGGTATGTTAAACAAGGATGCATTGGTTTAGGGGGAGTATTGGTACTTACTTGTGTTTATGTGTTGAAATCTCAAAGCCTTGAGATTCTACTTTCTAAAGCCTTGATAGTATAGTTCAAAGCTTTGAAATTTCTAAGAATGCAGAAAATCTCAAGGCCTTGAGATTGTTCTCCAGGTCTTGAAACATCTGTATTTTAAAAAAAATGGATCATCAAATATTATATCCATATATTTAGACAATTGTATAATATTTGAATTACTTAGAATTTTTTTTAAAATATCTAAAAATATTTTCAAAGATTCTTTTTGCATGTTGATTTCAGTAGAGTCCTATTATAACTCATTCTTTCAACCTACTTAAGTTGAAAGTCAGGGCTTATTCTTCTTCATTCTCTCTCATTTCTCTACGTCTCTCGGCTCTCTCTCTCTCTATTTCTCTCAATCTCATTCTCCTCTCAAAAGCCTAAACCCACAATGGAGCTCAAATCAGCCAGGATTCAACAACAGGGAAAGTCTTCTGGCAGATCTAAGAAGAGGGCAAACAAGAAGGAGAAGATTGTGATATCAGATTCAGATTCAGAGAACACTCAAAGTTTTCATGAGGACACTCCTCCTGCAAAGAAGATTAGAACAGATCAGGGAGATGAAGGTTCAATTATTGATCCACAGAAGGAGACAGAGACTCAGGGTGGTGATCAACCTAGGTCAGAAAAGAAGAAATGGGGAGAGAAGAAAAAAGGCTGGTGATTAAGAAAAGGGGAAATCTGCTCAGGAAAGCAAGAAGAAGTCAACTGAAGGAGAACAAGAGAATGACAATCCACTAAGAAGAAAACAAGGGTTAAGCAAGTTGCTGCTGCAACCAAAAAGGGTTATCAAGGTAAAAATGCACTTCCCTCAGACTGGTTTGTTAGTTCTGAAGTTAGGACAGTTTGGATGCAAGGGTATGCTTCTTCTAAGGTTGCTTTTTGTAGTATGATATCTGAAGAGTTATTAGATAAACTGGATATTGATTGTATGAGGAAGTTATGGGATTCTGAAGTTTGGAAGGTGTTAAATCCTAGTTAAAAAGCTTATTCTAGGTTAACTAGGTTGTTTTATCTGAATCTTGTTCAAGAAGAAGATGATAAATTGGTGAAAACTTCTAAGGTGGCTGGGATAAACTTAAGGCTAGATCATAGGACTTTTGCCAAAGTCTTGGGCATTCCTAAGAAGTACAATGTTAGTGATTATCCTGATAGGAAGGAGTGTCTAGAAAAGGCCAAAGCTATGTTTTTCATTGATGGTGTTCCCTCTGGTCCCAAACAGTTGACACACTCTGTGCTCAACTCTGAAGCTAAGATTTTGTTTACAATTCTGATGAGGAGTGTTGTTCCTAGGGAAAACTCAAGAGAGTTGGTTCCTGATAAAGTTCTCATCCTGATGTACCTGATATGTCAAGGGTTTGAGATTGACTTGCCAACAGTGGTTATGGAGCATATGATCTACTGTGCTACTAGAACTAGAAACCATCCTCTTCCCTATGACAACCTATTACCTCTTTTCTTTGAGCATTTTGAGGTACCTGTGAAAGGAGAGGAAAAAATATTGGTGGTTTTCGGTTAATTGATGAGACTGTTTTACTGAGGATTGGAGTGATTCAGCCAGGAAAAGGTCATTGGAAGTTCTATTCAGAATTCTCCAAAGCTGAGCTTGAAGAGAAAGATTCTGTTAAACCTAAGGGGGCTACAACAGCAAAAGGACAATCAAATGAGGATTACTCTTTGTTGGTTGAGAAGTTTGAAGATCATCAGGTTGAGATTGAAGATCTCAGACAAAGGTTATTTGATCTGTCTTCTGAATTTAATTAGTTCAAGAGTTTTATGAATGTGATGAATGGCAAACTGGATGTTGTCATCTCAGGTTTGAACTTGGAGAAGATTCCTTCTGCTTCTAGTCATGACACCAGTGTCGACTCAGATGAAAGGCTAGGTGATTTCTTGAAGAAGAAGAAGAAGAAGAAGAAGAAGAAGAAGAAGAAGAAGAAGAAGAAGAAGAAGAAGAAGAAGAAGAAGAAGAAGAAGAAGAAGAAGAAGAAGAAGAAGAAGAAGAAGAAGAAGAAGAAGAAGAAGAAGAAGAAGAAGAAGAAGAAGCCTATTCCAGTGGTGCTCACTTCAAAGGATCTGTATGAGCAAACTGATGAAGAAGAAGCTGGTGAAGACACAGGTGTTGATGCAGCTAAAGAGGGTGAATCAGTACAGGTTAAAAACAAGAAGGTGGATGAGATCATTGAGGAAGTTGTTGCTGAGGTAGATGTTGAACAAGAAGAGAATCAGTCTGCTGAAGATGCTGATAGTGATGAAGAAGTTGGAGAAGGCTCAAAGAAAGGCCAAACATCAAAGAAGAAGTGAAAATCTGAGAAGGCAAAAGCCTTGATCCTCTCTTTCTATCTTTGTCTTTTCTTCTTTTCTGTCTTCAAGGCCTTGACATTCAGTAGGAATTTCTTTTTGTTAAGTTTTTTTTTAAAACACTCTGAGTAATGATCCAACATTTCTTCACCTTTATTTGATGAAAGTCAAAAAGGGGGAGAAATTATGTGTTTTTTGTGTTATCTTCAGTGTTTGGATAATAAGTTTAGTTAATAAATAATATTTTGGAGTTTTTGTGTTACTGATTATCTGTGTTGTGTTAATGTGGTTTGACTGGTATTACTGTTTATTGTCTCTGCAAAAATTTGATATATAATTCTTACAAGGAGTTGTAGGGATATTTACACATGATTATGGGTTTTGTCTTTCATCAAGGGGGAGATTGTTGACTCAAAGACTTCTAAGTGTGTTTTGAGAAGTGACTGTTTTGAGTGATGAAAGACAAAGACAAAGTATTTCTGAGGCTCCAAGGCCTTGAGATACTGACCAGAGCTTCAAAGCCTTGAGAGTAGCTTTATTATGTTGAATGCTCTAACAATATTGTGTTGCAGGTTGTATGTCTGATAATTAAGATCTACATATCTAACACAATTGCAAATATCATGATCAGAGAGAATCAAAGATTTCTGGTCTTAATATTGAAAGACTGTGAAGCATGTTCAGAGCTTCAAGGCCTTGAGATGTGCCTTGAGCTGCTGTCAGTTTTACAGAAATAATTTGATTCTTTCTTGCAGGGTTTGATCTTTATTATTATGATTGTTTAATGACTTCTAAAAGTCTTAAACTAATTTTTCATGATTTATATGTTTCAGAAGTTAATCAGATTATTATTTTATTCACTCATCCAGCTTTTATTCAGAAACTGGAAATCCAAACAGACTTAGTGCTGTTATATTTATGGATTTTGTTGTTGTTGTGTCTTAAATGTTGTTGCAGGTTTGTTAAACGTGCAAATGCAATCTCAACAAACTCCAACGGATATCTACTCAAAGCTGTTTGAATTGTAGTTGGAAAGGATGAGGATTTGCAGGAACTGAGATCCTAAAATCTCTCATTCAGTTGCAGAGAGTGGATAAAAGACTGGTTTGAATTTTGGAAGAAGATAGAAGCTTGCAGAGAACTGAGAGAGGTGTGGAAAATTCGTGGGAGATCAGACATTCAAACACACATACATTCAGGCTTCAATTACAGCTTACAGAAGATCAATCATTCCAGTTTCCTGAAGAACACATCCAGGCCTTCACAAACTTATTCTTCTACTGTGTTCTTCATCTGTTTTGTAATCTGCTTATCTTTTGTATATCTAAAACCTCACTAAACCTAGTGGTTGGTTGTTCAAGTCAACAAGAGGTTCTTGTTAGCTCAACAGTTAGTAGCTGGTACTAGATAGGTTTGGAACCACAAGTTGTATAGGTGTAAGGGAATTCACTTAGGCTTGGAGATCTAGGGCTGTTTCTGTGTGAGTAATAAGAAGTGTTTGCCCAATGTTGGTGGGATTAGATCCCTCAGGCAGAGATTAGGTCCATTGAGACTGAACTCTGTAAATTGCCTTGTGTTCTTTACTTTACAGTTTTGTTATTTTCTGTTGCAAACAACTCAAATCAAACTAGGGTTTATAAATTGTTCAGAACTGGTTGTAGTTCAAGGCCTTGAAGCTTTCTGTTTTGCCTTAGAAAGTTTCTGTCTAGTTTTCTAAAATCTCAACGCCTTGAGATTTGAGTTTCTCACATAGTTACTTAGTTAAAATTCGTGTTTAGCAAGAAGTTTCCATACTCTATTCAACCCCCCCCCCCTCTAGAGTAATTTGGTCCTGTATTTAGTCTACATTACAAACTTTCATCTAGTAAATTATGTCATTTGATCAACATATTTATATAATTACATAAAAATATGTCATTTAAGCGATGCAAACATGTGATTTTAGTGATTTTAAATTTGGTGAAAAGAATACACACGCACAATTTATGCTCATGAGTTTTACAATAATTACAATCTGAACATTTAATACAAAAATTGATTTGTATCTTTTGTAGCCTTTGAGCACTAAATTCGAATTACATGAAAATTATTCAAATTTTCTAAATTATGTCATTTAATCAACATATTTATCAAATTACATAAAAATTATGTCATTAAAAGCGATGCAAACATCTGATTTTTATGATTTTTAAATTTCAAATTTGGTAAAAGATTACACTCGCATAATTATGGTCACGAGTTTGACAATAATTACAATTTGAACATTTACTACAATAATTGATTGTGTGTTTATTTAGTAGCATTTGAGCACAAAATTTCAACATATCTAGACAAATTTGACTCAATAAAATGCAAGTGTTTTAATCAAATAAAGTTAGCTGGCATGTAAATATATATATATACGTCGACTCCTTAACAGGCTATTGGTTTGGCGTACAGTGGTTCAGCCATCCCACTTGTTGGTCACGGGTTAAATACTCAAGTGGCTATCCGAAAAAAAATAATTTTTCGGAAGCAGTAAACTAGCCTATTTCAACCCGCCTGGTTGGCCATTAATCGGCCTGTTTTGACCCGTGCATAAGCGATTTTTGAACACCAAACAAGACAAACAAGACTTGAATGTAACAACCAACATCTATGTGCACGCGCATGTAAAAGCTTATCTAATAATGAATTTGATTTATTGAATTTATGAAATTGCGTATAAATGCATCTGTAAATTTTGTTAGATTTTGAGTAAATATAGAATTATCTCATGAGAAGGTTTAGAGAATTAGGTTTTCATTGAATTGTGATTACTTAGAGTGCATGAGTTTATATAGGATACTCCTAGGAGTACACAGGTAATTATGTAATCATAATTCTCATATACACCCCCACAAGAAGGAGGATTTGGAGGAGACCAATCTCGTAGTGCAAGAGACAGCCCTGGTGAGACAATCAGCCAATTGATCTGCGGAGGAGACATGAGACACTACTCTAAGAGTACCACAAGCCTTAACCTTTTGCGAACAAATTGAAAATCAAGGCTAAATACTTCATGCGAGAATGAAAGACCGGATTGGAACGCAAATACGTGGCACCAATGTTGTCACAATAGATAGTCGAGCAGACAACGATGTAAAACCCGAGCTGAAATAGCTTAGAGGAAATCCAACAGAGCTGAGAAGAGGCAACGAGGACAGCCAAATCCTCAGCCTCGGTGGAGGAGCGGGCTACCGTATGCTATTTCTTGGAGCTCCAGGGGAGCCACCAAGATAGACAATGTAGTAAGATGTGGAGGAGTATTCATCCTTATTTCCAGCCCAGTATGCATGGGCTAAAGCATATATACGGACCCCATCAAATGACTACCCCGTATCAGTAAGAGACGTGTGACAGCGTTCCGGTGAATGGATGTCCGCCGGTGCATAAACAGACATAGCTTGTTGACAACAAAAAAAATATCTGGGAGCGAGAGAGATAGGTATTGAAGGCTGCCAACTATCATATGATACTCACTCTCGTCTGGTAGCGCAGAACCTCTCTGCTGGGAAAGAGTCACGACATGGAAACAGGGTTAGCAGCAGTCATGCCAGTCTGATGTAACATGTCATGATTATAGTTTTGCTATTACATATGTAATCCCTGCAGGTGATTCGGAAACTCGAAAATAACAAAAAGATTACCTAGATCCTTTAGATCAATAAACCGTCTTGAGCATCATCATATCTTGTAACACATATACAAGTACATAAATGGTAACCCCTGAGTGGTGTAGCAGAAGGGGAGACGTATCAACCCGAGAATTAGAGAAGTCGTGATGAAGGAGTACTATGCCCGTGGAGCTTGCTTCAGGCCATACATCGCCTTCCTAAGCTTGCAAACATAGTCAAGATGGTCCTATTTTAGGAAGCATGGACACTCCAAAACAGGGGCCGTATCCGTGTCAGACACTTGGGATACTCGGACACCCGTACGATTCTCCTAAATACGTGTCGGACACTCCGGCTCGCGTCTCGTATTTTAGAGAATTTTATTAGACTGGACACTAGGGGGACACATGGAGGACACTGAATGAGAGACGACAGTTGCACCTTAGTGTTTATTAGACTTTCACACGGGTTGTTTTATGAGAAATGTGAACTTTAAATGGGTTAAAATATAACTAAGCTAAAGTAGATACGGTATATATGAGTAATGGTTTATATGAGTAATTGACGTCTCAGTATATATGAAAATGTTACTCTTTTGAACGAAAATTTCAAGTAAGGTTTTAACTTCTCACATGTGACAACTTCAAGAGTGTATTCCCAGACACAACTCATCAAACTCGAACCTACCTAAGCTACTCTTTTTTCTCTTCTCATTCGTTTACTTTATATGTGCTTTCCGTGATATTTAAGCTATAAACATAAAGAAGTTGGATGGAATATTTTATCACGTCTCTTAGTATAACAATTCAAATACATATAAAAAGATAATAATAATCTTGACGTGTCCGTGCCGTGTCGTATCCTCATTTTTTTTAAATGACGTATCCCGTGTCCGTTTCTGTATCGTATCTAATACATGTATCCGTACCCGTGCTTCTTAGGTCCTAATCAATGAACTCGGGAAACTAATCAATGAAGACGTCCTCATAGAGAGTGCCCTGCACGAAAGCGTTATCAACATCCATCTGCTCAAGAATCCACTGGAGACTAACTGCAAGAGATTGGACCGGGCTAAAGGTATCGACATAGTCAGCACCGGGTCTCTGATGAAATCCCTTAGCCACTAACCGTGCCTTGTAACGATCAACAAACTTATCAGGAAGCTACTTAATCCGAAAGACCCATTTGCAGTCAATGACATTCTGCTTAGGTTACGGAGGGACTACATCTCATTGCAGAGTGCCACTGGGGATTCGTGAGAGTCTGTAAAATAGTACCAGTTCGATGTCAAGACCATACGGAGAGTGTATTTCAGAATTGATTCAAGGACCCCATATTTGGATCGATTGATCATGGGATGAGTGGAAGGAGGATGAGGGGTTGGTTTGGTTAGTAGAACTGGTTGCTGGTAGAGAGCAAGAAGCCTATTGCTGGGGAGAATGTGGGGAAGCGAGGATGAGTAGTGACAAGGTCCTGCCCTGGAGGTGCCGCAGGCAAGAGTGCCGAAGGAGTGGTGGGAGATGACGGGGGGGGGGGGGGGGGGGGGGGGGGGTAACCCAGTCGGAGATTGATATGGAGGAGGGAAACGAGGAGGGGAAACTCATAGATTGGAAGGGGAAAGAAAGACTCCACAAAATGAACGTGGCGTGAGACATATAGATGATGTAAAGTAAGATCAAGACAAAGATATGCACTTTGCGTAAGAGAGTAGCCCAGATATACACAAGGTGATACCCGATGGATATCGTAACAATTTGAGAAGTTGCGATCTCCAAGAGACTAGAAGAATAACGGGATTAAACTTGATTAAAGTAATTGTCTCCAACAGACTAAGCATGTTATTTATACTACTAAAGCAATTATTTAATAATTACCTAAAAACCCCATAAGTAATATCAAAATACTAGTTCCCCAATACGACCATGATTGTAATTCCTTAGAACTTGTTTCTTAGTTTCATTAATGAGACGCTTCGGTTCGGTGTGCACGCGCGTCCCTTGTCTAACAAAGTGACTTGTGGCGTTGTCTCTGCAACTGTATCCGAACCAGTACTAGCCGTTTCCGGTCCCGTGTCTTCCAGTTTGTTCGTGCTTGTATCACAAGGCATAGAGCAATCGTTGAGTTTGACGGACGGAGCATTAAAGAAGGCATAGTGTATCACCCTTGTTTTCAGGATCGGAAATCGGGCCAGTGTCACTCTGCATCAAAGATAACTCTCGGCATGCAAGGAGATTCAAAAATGGAAACTTCAAAATAATATGTCGGCATACAGTCCAAAACAATCTAAACCTCAAATCTTGCCTCAAACGCCGGCACACCAAACATTATTAAAAATCATCTAAGTTGTCGAAATACTAAATGTCAAAATCATCAAATCGAACATCTACAGTTCACGCTTCCTCGCCCTTCACGCATTCCGAACATCATGAACGGTGGCGATTTTAAGAGAAGCCAAGCCGACACCACAGTAAAGAGGTGATAAAGTATGAACAAGAATTTAAAAGAAGTTCATTCAAAACATACTCCAATTGTTAAACAACGGAAGCATTTTCAATAACAACCCCTTTTCAGTTATCAGTCCAATTCCATAATTTTTCAAGTTGCACAAGTTGTCTAGGGAACCATGTCCCCGTCAAAATGACTTTATCCCGAATTATGTCTCTCATATCAAGATGTATCCATGTTAATTATATATAACCATAACCAGGCAGGTGTCATGTTCAAAAGATCCATTTAATTAAGTTGTAACGGGTACCAATCACAATCCAAATAAAATTTCCAGCCACCTATATCTTAAGTGTCGACACCCCCTAGAGGAGAAGTTATTGTCCCAAGAGAGTAGTATTAGGGGCAGCCCAGGGCCAATTGCAACTGGAGTTAATAATTATGTAAGTGTCTGCCCCACAGACAGCCATAGCCCAAATAAAGTTGGGTGTGCGCACCTAGCGATGGTCGGAGCCATAACAACAGCATATCATATTCCCCCATACAACAAAATTCCACTTTACGTTACGTACGTCTTTTAATCCGTGTGCCAGTAAAAAAAAGTTTTTCCAAAACTGATAGTGGTTTCCAAGTATAGCATGATTTCGCAAATAACACGGGTAAGACATGAAGAGAAAGAACGGCATATCACCGTTACTCAATAATGCAGTAATGTAGCTCATAAACGTAAACCTAGCCTTCGTCTAGGAACTTGTCCCCACAAGTTCATAAATTTTAATCAGTTGCAAGCTCACTAACACGTGTAAATTCAAAAACGCTATGCATGATATGCATGCTCTAATTCCTAGTCAACTGGGTAAGGTGAGGTCAAAATCGATTACAAGACAAACCAATTTCTCGTAATTTATTAGGAAAAGGATTTGTAACTAGTTAAACAATATCCATAATATATTTATAAAAACGCATTAGTTATTATTTATAAATAAAAGAACGCTATATTTATATTACAACTGTTTAATACTAATGTTTGCGTTTTGGAAAAAGGGTCATTATTCATTAGTTAAGAAAATAACAACTACTACTAGTTAATATTTACTATATACAGGGGCGGAGCCATGTAGGGGTACATGCCCCCGAAATTTTTAAAAAACACTAGATAACCCTTAATTTGTATAAAAAAAAAGAATTAACCCAGCCTTAGTACATATAGAAAAGTGCCCCCCTCCACCCAAGGGGACTCGAACCCTCGTGGCCGAAGTCAATAGAGAAGTGCTTTACCAACTGAGCTAGAAGGCTTATAATGTCTTTGGTGGTATTTAATGTTACTTTATCTTTAAATAAGAATACAAATACTAGCTGAATTGTGCCCCCTCCCCCCTTCGGTGAAATCCTGGCTCCGCCACTGACTACATATGTGAAATTTGACAACACTGTCTTACTATATATGTAATGTTCTTTTTTCGAAACCCAAACATTAGTATTAAATAGTTTTAGTATAAATATAATGTTCTTTTATTTATAAATAATAACTGGCGCGCTTTTATAGATATTACGAATATTGTTTAACTAGTTACAAATATTTTTGTCCTAAATAAGTAGAACTTGGTTTGTCTTGGAATCGAGTAAGAAGCGACCTTACCAAGTCGACTAGGAATTAGGGCATGCATAGCATAATTTCATTTACACGTGTTAGTTGAACTTGGAATTGATTAGGAATTATAACTTTTTAGGTGACGAGTTCCTAGAAGAAGGCTACGTTTATGTTTTGGAGCTACATTGTTGCCATACTTGCATTACTCGAGATAAGATAATATGCCTGGCCTAACTTGCAATTCTTTCTCTTCGTGTCTCATGTTATTAGCAAAATCATGTTATACTTGCTTTACTTGGAAATCACTACCTGTTTCGAAAAAACCATTTTTTGGTTGCTGTCACACGAATTAAAAGACGTACACATCTTCAAGTGGAAGTTTGTTGTACGGGATACAATTTGTTATTGTTATGGCTCCGCCCGTCGATGGTGCGCTCAACCGACTTTATTTTGGCTCCAACTGTTTGTGGGTGCGCCTAGCAGACATTTACATAATTATTAAGCCCTGTTGCAATTGGCCCCAGGCTGCCCATATTACCGAGCAATTTTTTAGTGCTCCACTAGAGCACCACGTGGTGCTCTCCAACCAATGAAAGTGCAGCACTTAAACAAACTGTGAGTGATTGGCAGATACTCATTGGTTGTAGAGCACCACGTGGTGCTCTTTTGGAGCACTAAAAAATTACTCCATATTACTACTCTCTTAGGGCATCCCCTGTAGGTAGGGAGTGTCTACACTTAAGATATAGGTGACTAGGGATTTTATTGTGATTGGTACCCTTAAGATATAAGTAGATTTTACTTGTGTAAATGAATATTTTGGGCATGACAACTAGCTTTGGCTATATAGATTTGACATGGATACATCTTGATATGAGAGCCTTAATTCTGGCTAAAGCATTTTGATTGGGACATGGTTCCCTGGACAACTGGAAAAATTATGAAATTGGACTGATAATTGAAAGAGACTGTTATTGAAAATACTTCAGCTGTTTAACAATTGGAACATGTTTTAAATGAACATCTTTTTAGATTCTTGTTCATACTTCATCATCTCTTTACTTATCACGGGTATCTACTTATTCAGCCGTTTGCTTTTTTGTTGTTGAAAATGTGGTGTCGGCATGGTTTCTTTAAAAACCACCACATGTCATGATGTCGGGAATGCATGAAGTGTAAGGAAGCCTGAACTAGTAGCCGTTTAAGTTGATGTGATAATTAGTACTTAGACGATTTTAACAATGTTTTGTATGTCTGAGTTTGAGGCAAGATTTGGAGTTTAGATTGTTTTGGGCTCGTGCACTTAAATGTCTTATTTGGATGCATTTCTTTGATGTTTCGACTTTTGAATCTCCTTGCAATGCGAGAGTAACCTTTGATGCGGAGTGATACCGACGCGGTTATCGGCTTGGAAACCCGGGGTGTTACACATAGGAAGTTCTACGGGAAGCTCGACGCTTGTAAACAAACTATATATATGTGCTGCACGTTCTTGCAGGACATTATGGAAGTTGTTGTTTTTTTGTCTTGCTGTATGATTATACTACTAGATGTTATATCCAGAAGTAGAGTGTTATTTCCCGTGCTTAAGCCAATGCACTTGGAAATATGAATTCTTCTCTCTATCCAGGTTAAGAGATGCCGCGTTTTCAGTTTCCTTGTGAGCACGTCCACACATTTGATTGGATGCACGAGCAGAAATACCTTCTATTCATATAAGCGTAGCATTGGTCGCGCGAGGTATTTTTGGGTTGTGTTAACCCTCATTTATATAACTAGACAAGTGCAGGTTCTACTTGATGAACGCACTAGGTTTTGCGATGGAATTGGAACAAAGAACTTCCTGTAGAAAGCATGATTAGTACTACTTCCGTTTCTCCTGAATCTTCCAAATTGACTTTCGAGGGTCACTTTGACCAGGTGATTTGGATAGCAAAACGATGAAAGAATTTGGTAATCTTTTCACGGTGTTGTAGAGTGAGAATTTGGTAATCTTTTCAGGGTGACCCTACAACACCATGAAAAGATCACCAAAATCTTGCATCGTTCTACTATCCAAAACATCGGTCAAACAGAGAACTTCCTCTTATTGTCATTGTGCAGGCAGTATTTTGGTGGATGCGGCCTGGAAAGCGGCTTCCTTTGTCAGGATAGCATTGGGTGTCATTCTCTTGGATGGGCAGGGAAGAGCTGACTCTATGTCCAGGATAGCAATGCTTCTGCTTTACACATTGTGGATTTCACTATTTGTCCGAACGTCTCAATGCTGTTCTTTCTTCTCCTGCCGGACACTTGACTCCGGTTCTTGTGAGGATGAACCCATCATTGCCAGACTTCGACAGGAAGCTTCCGAGTTGGTATTTTGCTTGATCCAGAAGATCCCTAGGTCCGAGGTAGTTGATGCTCATGGCCTAGCATCCGGCATTCGTCTTAGTGACATCTGGGTTTTGGTTTGTACTATGTTCATAGTATTTCCTTTTTGGGCTGATGTGCGTAGTTATGGGCTGGTTCTGGGTCTTGGCCTCTTAGGCCGGTTGTAGTTTGTGTAGTCTCTTTTGGTCCTGTCGTTGTTGGTCCATCATTAGTAGTGCACTGATTCTCAACAAGTTTTCTTTTGTCTAAAAGTATCTGTTAAAGAGACATCAATTTTATCAATTTAGTATTTTTGTTGAACTATATTTAGTGTTTTTGAACGGATACAAAAACGTCAAGTGTAGATGCTATATTTGGCACACTATCTACTACTAGTGGTAGCTGAGATTGATCTCCCAATGCAATACATTCTCAGTTGTTACAAGCCTACAATTGTCTTTGCTTCTTAGATATGTTTAGAATTTTTCATTTTACTGAAAGGTTGGAGTATAAGAAGATGATCTTTCACATCAGTTCTGGACTTGAGTACAAAAATAACTTTTCTTTACGAGTCACAAGGTGTGAAGGTCGGACGAATTTGTCACTCGCTTCTCGCTATGTCAAAAGGGCAACTGAAAGAGGTAGTAGTACTAAGCTTTGTTTAAATTATTGTTATGACAAAACCACCTCTCGAACGAAGAACGAATAAAAGAAGAACACAAATATTTTACGTGGTTCGCTAGCAAAATATTTGCTAACTACCTCCACGGCGGAAAAGCACTCTTTTTTCACTTAAGATGAACAATTATAATGTTTTTGCATACCTAATAATGTGACTACTAGGTTCTTTATATAGTGCTAGAAAATTCCTAAAGTTTCCAAATCCAATTTGGAAACAACTTGTTTCCTAACTAATCCTCCACCGCCTTTGACTTCCAATGTTTCCTAATCAAAGTTGGAGACAAAGAGTTTGGCCGCCTTTGACCAATTCAAGGCACCAACTCAACAAATCTCCACCTTGACTTGAATTGTCTCGTCAACAGCAGCTGCTCCTCTTCTCGTAAATAAAGCTACGTCTTCTCCGCTCCCAATTGTCTCTCGTCACAGAGACTCACTGGACCCCCACCGGGTCCGACATGCCCCGAAGGGCTTCACTGGCTCAAGATGTTGAGCAATTTCAGGCAATGCTGGAACTTGCTCTCCGGAACCGGCTTGGTGAACATATCCGCGAGGTTATCAGCAGTCCCCACCTTCATCACCTTGATCCTGCTTTCACTTCTCAGAAAATGATACCTGACGTCGATATGCTTGGTCCTTTCATGATGAACCTGGTCCTTAGTCAAGCAAATCGCACTCAAGCTGTCACAGTAGACTATCGCCCGATCTTGATGTAGCCCTAGATCATTGACCATTCCCTTAAGCCAAATTGCCTCCTTTGCTTCTTCCGTTAGAGCCATATACTCCGCCTCCGTGGTGGACAAAGTCACCGTCGGCTGTAGCGTAACCTTCCAACTCACAACCGATGCTCCCAGAGCAAATACATAGCCTGTCATTGATCTTCTACTGTCAATATCCCCTGCATAGTCCGCATCCGAGAAACCAGCTACCAAGATGCTTTCACTAGCCCCATAGCATAGGCCAATGTCTGACGTACCCTTAAGGTACCTGAATATGCGCTTCACCGCCTGCCAATGGTCCCTACCCGAATGAGCCATAATACGACTAACCACACTAACAGCGAATGCTACGTCCGGTCGAGTGCAGACCATAGCATACATGAGACTTCCAACTGCGCTAGCATATGGAACCTTGGACATGTACTCCTTCTCCTCCTCGGTCTGAACGGTGTACATTCCTAGCTTGCTGTTAGTTAGCTTTAGCTGATAACATCCCGAATCTTGCCAAGATCTTCTCGATGTATCCCTGATGTGATAAGAAAAGCTTCTTCTTCTTCCTATCTCTATAGATCTCAACTCCCAATATCTTCCGAGCAGCTCCCAGATCCTTCATATCAAATTCCGCGCTAAGGGACCTCTTCATTTCTCTGATGTCCTTGATACCCCGAGTTGCAATCAGAATATCATCCACATACAGAACTAGGTAAATACGTGATCCACCATGCAACTCTTTGTGGTACACGCAGCAATCATACTCGCACTTGTGGTAACCAATCTTCAACATGAAGCTGTCAAACCTCTTGTACCATTGCCTCGGTGACTGCTTAAGTCCGTAGAGAGATCTCTTCAGCTTGCACACGTGGTTCTCTCTTCCGGGAACTTGGAACCCCTCCGGTTGGCTCATGTATATTTCCTCCTCCAACTCTCCGTGCAGGAAAGCTGTCTTGACATCCAATTGCTCAAGCTCTAGGTCGTGGTGTGCCACTAAAGATAGTAACACCCGGATAGAAGTATGTCTGACCACCGGTGAGAATATCTCGTTGTAGTCAACTCCCTCTTTCTGACTGAACCCTCTTGCAACTAGCCTTGCCTTATACTTGACGCCCTCTCCAGATGTAGTTCCTTCCTTTCTTCTAAAAACCCACTTGCAGCTGACTATCTACCTTCCTGGTGGCAATTTAACAAGCTCCCAAGTCGATTTCTTGCTAAGAGACTCCGTCTCCTCTCCCATTTCGGCAATCCATTGTGCTGACTCAGAACTAGATATAGCGGCCTTGTAGGAGGATGGTTCGTCCTCTACCTCTTCCGCTACCTGTAATGCATATCCCACCATACCGTCATCTCTGTATCTCGCTAGAGGCTTTATGACTCTCCTTCGTCTCCCTTCAGCAATACTTTGATGAACCGGTTCCTCTGGTGTAGACGCATCCTCACTATCAGACTCTTCTGCTTCTTCCTCTTCGGCTTCCGGCGACGGTGTAAGGATTTCGAAATCCTTAGGATCAATAGGATCCGACTCTCCCTCCACCTTCTTCTTTGCATCCCCAAGCTCCACCTCCACGGAGTTTTTCAACATATGAGACTCATCAAAGACTACACTTCTGCTAAGTATAATCTTGTTGTCTGCCCATATCTTGTATCCCTTCACACCTGTTCTGAAACCCATGAATACTCCCTTCTTAGCTCTTGGTTCTAGTTTGCCATCATCAACGTGATAATAGGCAACACAACCAAAAACTCTCAAATCCGAGTAATCCACTGCATTACCGGTTCTGACTTCCATAGGAATCTTGCATCCTATACCTGTGCGCGGGCTCCGATTTTATGAGATAGCATGCCATGGAAACTGCGTCTCCCCAGAAACCTCTAGAAAGACCTGCATTCGAAAGCATGCACCTTGCTTTCGCTAAAAGTATCTGATTCATTCTCTCGGATACACCGTTCTGCTGCGGTGTGTGCCGAACGGTGCGATGGCGTGCTATTCCCTGATCCTTGCAGAATTCATCAAACTCTGATGAACAGAACTCTAAGCCGTTGTCCGTGCGCAGCCTCTTCACCTTCTTTCCCACCTGATTCTCTACTAGTGTCTTACACTCCTTGAATCTTGCGAAGGCTTCACTCTTGTGCTTCATCACGAATATCCAAGTCATCGTGGAGTAGTCGTCTATGATGATTAGGAAATACCTGTATCCTCCAATCGCCTCGACTCGAGATGGACCCCAGCAATCCGAATGGATATAATCGAGAGTACCTTTCGTTCTATGAATCGCCTTAGAGAACTTGCTACGCTGTAGCTTCCCATACACGCAGTGCTCACAAAACCCTCGGCTCTTGGGCGCATGCCCGGTGAGATACCCCTTCTTGTGAAGTTCCTACATTCCACGTTCAATCATATGACCGAGCCTCATATGCCACAGCTTGGTTAGATCAGCTTCCTTAATCTCGGCTGAGACAACTCCAGCAGAACCTGTGATCGTCGAACCTTGCAACATGTACAAAGTCCCATTCTTGAATCCCCTGAGAATCACCTTAGAACCCTTGCAGACTTGTAGATCTCCACCTTCACCTTTGAAACTGTATCCCTTGCTGTCAAGTAGACTCAAGGAGATCAGATTCTTCTTAATATGTGGTACGTGCCTGAATTGCTCTAAAGTACACAACTTTCCTTCATTCGTCTTCAATCTAACTGAGCCGCTCCCAATCACCTTACAGACGGCTCCGTTTTCCATGTAGACAGACCCTCCATCCGTTTGATTGTACGTCGAGAATAGCTCCCTGTTAGAGCAAATATGATAGGAAGCTCCGAAATCAAGGACCCACGCATCCTGAGAGTGCGTGACAACATCCTCCATTAGAACGTAATCATCCTCAGACGAGTTACCTTGTTCAGCTACGGCTGCAGATCCATTCTGCCCCTGTTGACCTCGTTTCGGGCAATCTCTCTTCCAGTGCCTCTTTTTCTTGCAAAAGGCACAGACATCCTTGGGTAACTTAGAACCTGAGAACTGCTTCTTCTTGTTGTTCTTCTTACCCTTCTTGCTTCCCCCCGTTGCCATCAGTCCGGAAGCATGGTCCTCTATACATGTGCCTGCACCCTTATGGCGCAGTTCCCTAGCATGGAGTGCCGATCTCACCTCCTCTAGGGATAAGTCATCCTTGTTCACAATGAACGACTGCACGAAGTTCTCATATGATGGAGGTAACGAGATCAATAACAAAAGTGCAGCATCCTCATCCTCCACCTTCTCGCCAATATTACGCAAATCTAACAGAATTGTGTTCAATTGATCAAGATGGTCCTTGAGAGTCGTACCTTCGAGCATCCGCAGGGTGAAGAGTCTTTGCTTTAGCATCAACTTGCTAGTGAGACTCTTCGTCATGTAGAGACTCTCCAACTTGAGCCAGAGCTTCGCTGCTTCCTTCTGATCTGCGATCTCGATGATTACGTCATCCGATAAGCACAGCATAATCGTTGCGTGTGCCTTCTCCTCCATTGCCTTAAACTCCGCTGATGCAACATTCATGCCTCCCTTGTCCGCGGTCAAAGGTGCCCACAAGCCTTGCGATTTGAGCAAAGCCTCCATCTTTATCTTCCACAGACTGAAGTTGTTCCCTCCTCTGAACCTGTCGATCTTCAACATCGATCCGGACATCGTTCTTGGTGGATCTTGAACTCTAGTCGCGTGCTCCACCTAGATCGCAAAACCATAACTTTGATTTCACCAAGTTGTGAAACCCTAGCTTTGCTCCGCCTTGATCTTGATCTTGAAACACTGTCAACCTTGGCTCTGATACCAGTTTGTTATGACAAAACCACCTCACGAACGAAGAACGAATAAAAGAAGAACACGAATTCGCTAGCAAAATATTTGCTAACTACCTCCACGGCGGAAAAGCACTCTTTATTCACTTAATAGGATCAATTACAATGTTTTTGCATACCTAATAATGTGACTACTAGGTTCTTTATATAGTACTAGAAATCCCTAAAGTTTTCAAATCCAATTTGGAAACAACTTATTTCCTAACTAATCCTCCACCGCCTTTGACTTCCAATGTTTCCTAATCAAAGTTGAAAACAAAGAGTTTGGCCGCCTTTGACCAATTCAAGGCACCAACTCAACAATTATCAACTTCCAAATTCCCAAAAAGAGAAGTTTTCATAGATTACAAGGTAAGACTAAACTGTTACTCACTTCTCGCTAGGTCTAAAGGCTGTTGACAATAGGTAACCGTTTTGCTGAACTTGTTTTGTTTCTTTCCACTTTTCAACTGTTGCAAAGGACGTTTTGTAAATTGTAGGTCAAAAGAACAAAGAAATGAAATGAACTTAGAGGTAAGGAGTAACATTGGATTTATGGGAGCAATGTGAAGTAATCTCTAATTTAATTTTTATTTATTTACAAGATGGTTCTAATTAAGAAAGTAATTCTAAGAAAAAGGAAAAATAAAGAGAAAGTAAATTCTCTTTCAAAAGAAAGAAAGTAGATATGACCAACATCTACTTACAACCATGTAGAAGGAAAGTCATAACTTCATTCATGTTCACAACTAAAGGCTACTATATGGATGCTGCGATGTTCTGAAAGTTTCTTTTGAAAATTCACATAATACTATTTAGTAAAGGATTTTTTAAAACTAAAACTATTTGGTGAAGTTACAATATAACCAACCGCGCAAGACTACTTCTAACATTTGTTTTTCATAATTATTGTTTTATACTCGTTGCAAGTGTTGGAATGACGCTAGCAAATACGATAGAGTAAATATAGTATGCTATAATATAAATAAAATCATTTATCCCTGCATATGTGTATCAATGTTATAGACTGCATTTCCTAAAAAAAAAGTATAGATTGCATTAATTATCCCTGCATATATCAATGATTAACGATAATAGTATTAAAAAATTATTTGGGTCTCCTTTTTTCGAGGGATAATGCTCTACACGCATAGAGAGTCCCCTAATTAATAATATAATACACATTTTCTTCAAAAATCAATAATATAATACACATATTACTTAAAATTATATAATTGTACTCTAAATCATTTTGGATCCCATAGATTGATTTAGGGGAGATGCGTGCAGTTCGGTGGAGCCTCCGAGAAGACGCATGCAACGGTTGAGAATTCGATAGCACATTGAATTGTCATCCTCATTACTCTATTAGCGATAAATATTGTAGCTGGCCTCCTTCATAGAATTGGCCCAAAGCCCATCACAGAAGGCTGCTGTTTACTCAAGGAGTTCATCCCAAATATCTCTCTAAAACCCATAACAATGTAATGTAATTAGCCCACTGTTATAAGGCAACATATGCAATTTTCCATCTACTACAAACCCTAGCATCCCTACCGTACGATCTTACCGTTACAATCCAGCCGTTGGATTGCCTTGTATATAAACGCCTCTTCGGCGTTAGGGTTCATTAATTGGGCTGTAAAACTATTTAGTGAAGTTAAATATAACAAACCGTGCAAAACTACTTCTAACATTTGTTATTTCATAGTTATCGTTTTATACTTGTTGCAAGTGTTTGAATGACACTAGCAAATACGATTGAGTAAATACAGTATGCTATTAATATACATAACATCATTTGTCCCTGCATATGTGTATCAGATGTTATAAACTGCATTTCCTAAAAAAAATTATAGACTGCATTAATTATCCCCGCACATATTAATGATTAATGATAATAGTATTAAAAATTTATTTGGGTCTCCTTTTTTTTAGGGGTAGTGCTCTAAACGCATAGAGAGTCCCCTAATTAATAATATAATATAAATTTTCTTCAAAAGTAAATAATATAATACACATATTACTTAAAATTATATAATAATACTCTAAATCATTTTGAGATCCCATAGATTTAGGGGAGACGTGTGCAGTTCAGTGGAGCCTTCGAGAAGACACATGCAAGGTTGAGAATTCGATAGCACATTGAATTGTCATCCATAATCGCTTCATTACTCTAAAGCGATAAATATTGAAGCAGGCCTACTTCACAGCATTGGCCCAAAGCATATAAGAGAAGGCTGGTGTTTACTCAAGGGAGTCCAGCCCAAATATCTCTCTAAACCCATAACAATGTAATGTAATTAGCCCAATGTTATAAGGGCACATATGAAATTTTCCATCTACTACATACCCTAACATCCCTACCGTACGATCCTACCGTTACAATCCAGGCGTTGAATTGCCTTGTATATAAACGCCTCTTCGGCGTTAGGGTTCATTAAGTCGGCTGTAAATATACACTGCACCGTTTGTTTTCTCTCGATTGTTCATCTTCTACATTTCTCTTCAAGAACCGAACGATTCTTTCATACTCATATCGGAAAAGATGGATCTCTTTCCTTCTCGCTCTCCCAAACGGTTCCAGCGAGAAATAAGGGATTTCGAGTAACTCTCAAAAATTACCGGCGAAATCTCCATTTTCACTGCCAGTTTAACACCTTCAAAGATCGCTAAATCTTTTGCCTCTCTCGGAGCCGAACCGAACGGCACTCTGGTTCCTCTACCGGCGATGAGGATACCGTTTTCATCTCGTACAAACACTCCGACACTGGAGAACTGCATCTCCTGGTTCCAGCTACCGTTTGTTGATCTTGAGCCAATTTGGAGGCGGTTTAGACAACAGCTTTGCCGAAGAAGGGGGAATCTGAGCAGGTGGAGCCTCCCCTGGAGCATGTATGTTCAGATCTATAAAAACTAAGTTTGCGAAAAATTCTTCTTTTAACCGAGCTGTTTCCTTTCTTGTATTTGTATGGATCACTTGGTTTCTGTTGTGCCAAACTGAAGAAATTCCCAAGCAAAATTTGATTGTCTTCTTTTTGTAGATGAATGGAAGTGGTCGGGAACCACTCGGAGAAGGGCACAGCTGCATTATCACAAACTGGAAGATGAAGAAGGCTTTTCCACAGGTCCTTTGAAGTTTGGCATCTGCGAAACAAGTGGGTCTCGGTCTCTTCCTCTTAACCACATTTCGGACAAGCCACAGGTATCTCGACTCCTCTTCTTTTCATATTCGATCTAGTAGGGAGCCCCTATGCATGCCTCTGCAGATAGAATAAAGAAATCTTTGGTACTTCTGTTTCCAAAAGTTGTTCCACAGAAATCTGTTTATACCTTTGACTTGGGTTCGGACACCTTGTATTTGGAGGGAGAGACATTTCCCAGCTGCGAGCCAAGGACGAGACGCCGCAAATCAGAACATATAAGAAACAAACAATTTTCAGTGACAAGAAGAAGAAAATAATGATAATACTACTAAAGCATTTGATTAAACTCTCACATCAAGCTGGTTCTGAACAATTTTGGCCCTCTTCTTAGTCGTCCTCCTGGTAGGCCTTGATATACTACCCATTGAGTATAAGTCCTCTTGGATCTCTCTGGGCGTTAGGGTAAGTGAGAGCTTAGGAAACTTCTCCTTAGGTTCTTGGGCTCTCTTGCCACCATCATTGGAGGGATTAGGTGGTGGCTCTTGGGCTTTGTTGCGTTTTCGGAACTTGAATTTGAGTTTTGGGTATTCATTTGCCACTTCGGCAGCCACCGGAGACTGGAACTGCTGACCAGAATTGGGCTTAATTCGGCGAGGGGGAAGTTGCGAATCAGTCACCGGAGGTGGCGAATGCCTCGCCTATGGGGAATCAACCACCACCGGTGGCAGATACTGGCGAGGAGATTGGTTGTGCCGTGAGAGTTAAGGCTGAACACGACAGGAGGAAATAGCGAGCGGTGGTGTGGTATGAGGCGGAAGAAGGTGTGACTACCTCGTCAGAGGAGGCGGCGGAGAAACGGCGGAGGTCTGGCGGCGGTGGGCATTGCGGGACTAGTGGTGGGACCATTTAGGCAAATAGAGGTCAGAGAGGGGTTTTGATTTGGTGGGAGTAATAAGGGGAAATTATTTTCAGAAACGAAGAAAGGTCACAAAAATTGGTCCAACACCAGTCCCGCAATTTTCTTAGTCCTCGTCCTGGTAGGCCTTGATAATATTCCCATCGAGTATAGGTCGTCCGCGATCTCCCTCGGCGTAAGGGTCAATGACAACTTAGGCACCTTCACCGGAGCTTTGCACTCCGGCGATGGCTTAGGTGGCTCAAGAGCTTTGTTGCGTCTTCGAAGCTTCATTTTGAGTTTTGGGTACTCGTATGCAACCTCGGCAGCCACCAGAGGAGAGTTCTCCGCCACGTGCTCGGGCGGAGGAGGAGACGAGAAGAGGGTTTCGACAACCGGAGCCGTCTCCGGTGCAAATCCACGCACCGGAAACTGAAACTGGTGACCGGAATTAGTAAACCGAGGCTTAATCCGGCGAGGGGGATTTGACGAATCACCCACCGGAGGCTGAAAGAGGCGGGGGAAGCAAAATTTGGCGGTTGCCTCTCCGGCGAGAAATCAACCACCGGAGGCAGGCGGGGAGATTGGTTGTACCGTGAGGTTTCAGCCATCAAACGCTGAACAACACATCGGGTGGAAACACCAAGCGGTGGTGTGGGATGGGGCGGAAGAGTGAAGGCGAGAAGGTGAGACTGCCTCGGCGCCGCCGTTTGGGGAGGAGGCGGCGGCGCATAGGCGGAGCACGGGCCGCGGTGGGCATTCCGACGAGGCTGGTGGGTGGACCATTTTGTCAAATATAAGTCTGCGACAGGTTTGGATTTGGTGGGAGCCATTAGGGGAAATGATTTTCACAGTCTCAATCACTCACTCACTATCTGGAGAGTGAGTGAGTGGTTGAGACTTTGAAAACCATTTCCCCTAATGGCTCCCACCATATCCAAACCTGTCGCAGAATTCTATTTGCCAAAATGGTCCACCTACCAGCCTTGTCGGAATGCCCACCGCGGCCCGTGATCCGCCGATGCGCCGCCGCCTCCTCCCCAAACGGCGGCGCCGAGGCAGTCTCACCTTCTCGCCTTCACTCTTCCGCCCCATACCACATCACCGCTTGGTGTTTCCACCCGCTGTGTTGTTCTGCCTTCGATGGCTGAACCCTCACGGTACAACCAATCTCCTCGCCTGGCTTCGGTGGTTGATTTCTCGCCAGAGAGGCAACCGCCCAATTTTGCTTCCCCGCCTCTTTGAGCCTTTGATGGGTGTTTCGTCAAATCCCCTTTGCCGGATTAAGCCTCGGTTGTCTAATTCCGGTCACCAATTTTAGTTTTCGGTGCGTGGATTTGCACCGGAGACGGCTCCGGTTGCCGAAACCCTCTTCTCGTCTCCTCATCCACCCGAGCACGTGGCCGAGAACTCTCCTTTGGTGGCTACCGAGGTGGCATACGAGTACCCAAAACTCAAAATGAAGCTTCGATGACGCAACAAAGCTTCTGTGCCACCTAAGCCATTGCCAGAGTGCAAAGCTCCGGTGAAGGTGCCTAAGTTTTCATTGACCCTTACGCCGAGGGATATCGCGGAGGACCTATACTCGATGGGAATAATATCAAGGCCTACCGGGACGAGGATTAAGAAAATTGCGGGAATGGTGTTGTATCAATTTATGTGACCTTTATTCGATTCTGAAAAAAAAAATCCCCTTATGCCTCCCACCAAATCCAAACCCCTCTCCGACCTCTATTTGCCTAAATGATCCCACCACCAGTCTTTCAATGCCCACCGCCGCCACACCTCCGCCGATGCTCCGCCGCCTCCTCCGAAGTGGCAGTCTCACCTTCTACCTCCTCATCCCACACCACCGCTTGGTGTTTCCCCACGCCATGTTCAGCCTAAACCCTCACGGCACACCCAATCTCCTCGCCCATATCTGCCTCCGGTGGTGGTTGATTCCCCATCGGCGAGGCATTTTCCTCCTCCGGTGACTGATTCGCAACTTCCCCCACGCCGGATTAAGCCCAATTCCGATCGGCAGTTTCTGTCTCCGGTGGCTGCCGAAGTGGCATATGAATACCCAAAACTCAAATTCAAGCTCTGGAAACGCAACAAAGCCCAATATCCACCACCTAATCCCTCCAATGATGGTGGCAAGAGAGCCCAAGAACCTAAGGATAAGTTGCCTAAGCTCTCACAGACCCTAACGCCCAGAGATCCAAGGGGACTTATACTCAATGGGTAGTATATCAAGTCCTACCAGGAGGACGACAAAGAAGAGGGCCAAAATTGATCAGAACCAGCTTGATGTGAGAGTTTAATCAAATGCTTTAGTATTATTACTATCATTTTCGTGTTCTTCTTACTAACAATTGTTTGTTTCTTATCTGATCTGATCTGCGGCGTCTCGTCCCTGGCTCGCAGCTGGGAAATGTCTTCCCTCCAAGTACAAGGTGCCGAACCCAAGTCAAAGGTATAAAAAGGTTGATGTGGAACAGTTTTTGACCTTGCCGTGAGTCTCTCTGCTCAAAAATGGAAAGGTTGAAGAAGATGGGATAAGCGATTAGATGTGGATGGTGCGCGTGCGCAGTGGCTGACTACGTAAGAAAAATTAAAACTACACTTAGACACGTTATAAACGTTACACGACTCGCTACACTTCACCCACTAATTTACAGACAACTAACCATAAACAATAGTCATAAAAAAATACTTTTGATAGAATGAAAGAGTGTTTATTAGAGTTCCATTATTAATACTCGGCTTTCAACATGTGTATAAGACTAGTTAAATACCATTTGTTAATTCTTATAGACGTATGTACGTAGATGTGAGATGCTATTACTTATTACTTCCTTTGTTAGCACTAATTTTCTCACCTAAAAAAGTATGTCGAACATCAATGGAAACAAATAAAATAGTCATATATTTACTCAAATGTACGAAAAATTACAAACGTGTTCACAAATTATGTTCAAGTATGTTATTCCAATAAATCCAATTAATTGAGTGATAACCATCTGCATGTATGTACATATTGTCCCAAAACTATAACTTGGATGGTTCATAAGAGAAATAAGACGTTCTATAAGGGCATGATTGCAATTATCCCCAATGTGTACGTGGGGCAGGTCACAGGTTTTCAACCATTTTTAAATAATTCATTTTAAAAAAATGTTATTTTTTATTTTAGAAAAATTAGTTTTATCATTATGTTATTAAAAGGAAAATGTATTGTGAATTTAAAATTTACACCGTTTGATTATCTATATTGCATAAGGTGATGGGATTTGGTGCGGTTTTAATCCGTGTTTTGTATGTGAATTGATCATCCAACTGCCTACAATATGCCACCTAGCCTAAATGAAAAGAGACGGAAACCATGAATACAAATGCTCACAAGCCTCTCTCCTCTCTCTTTCACATGTTCCCTTTCGACTCTCTCTATCAACCTGTGAAATCAAAGTTCAGACCCAAAACCAGAGAAGCCGACCTCCTCTCTCCGACCCTTTTTCGACCAAACCATACTCCATAGAAGTTGATTTGTTACATTAACTTTCACTAAAATTGCAGATCTGGATATATTTATATATATATATATATATAGATATATTTTATAGCAATTTTTTTACGGATCTATGTTCCATCAAACTTAGCATTGATATCATCCAATAAATACTATCGGAAAAATTATACATAAGCCGGAGTTGAAATCAACGCAGGCAGAGCTTGGTGTGCAATTGGGGGATGAAGTCGGCCTTCAGGGCGTTTCAAACAGAGGAGATAATGAAATATTAAAATAACACACTCAGGCCCCGTTTTCTTTACATAAATTTAGCCGATTTTTTATCTTTTGTTAAGTCATAAAAAAAAGTTATAATCAGGTCATTTTCGTTAAAATTTATGTCTGATAACTCTTTTATCTTTTTATAAGACTAAAAAATATTAGTATTTTCTAACTTCAACTTTTTTATCTTTTTACTCCTTAAAACTATTTTTTAGGAGATAAAATAGAAGTTAAGTAAACAACATTTTCTACTAAAAATATAACTAAAACTTTTTAGAAAACTTATTCGGCACAAAGTAAACAACTTTTAGATTTTTGGGCACAAAGTAAACTTATTCGGCACAAAGTAAAAAGTCACCTAAATTTAGGTAAAGAAAGCAGGGCCTCAGTTTCAAAGAGGAGAGGAGAGCAGGGGCGGAGCCATGTAGGGGCCTGGGGGGCACGTGCCCCCCCAAAATTTTCCGAAAACACTAGAGAACCCTTAATTTATAAAGAAAAATTAACCCGATCTCTATAGAAATATTAAAGTGCCCCCCTCAACATGAATGCCCCTCTAGCGCAGTTGGTTATACTCTCGCTTCATCTCCAAGTAGACGCAGGTTCGAGTGTCTCGCGGTGCACTTTTAAATTTTTTTTTCTACAAAAATTAAAAAACGTAGTAAATAGAACGCCCCCGGGGCGATTCGAACCCTCGCGGCCGAAGTCGACGAACTGTCGCGTTCATCCCCGTCTACAAGGAGCCCTTGCCCTTTGGAGCTTCTGCTTGCCTGTGGATCGCCGGAACCGGTGGTTCCTGGGGCAAATGTTATGGGGTGCAGATCTGACAACGGTCTTGTCGAATACCGGGATCTTGAGCGTATGGCTTCATGTGGCTCTTTTAGAGCAAGATCCACCCCGCTACAGATGTTCACCCGCAGATCTGGGCGTTGCGTAGCCGGTGTTGAAACCGGTGGGTTCATCCTTTTCTAGTCGGAATTCCCGTAGTGTGTTTTTGGCTTGTCAGACATTTTTCGAATGTATTGTAAGCCATGTTGGCTGCGTAGTTAGATTCGAGTTCTTCGCTTGTAAGCTGCTATCTAGACAGATAAATTGTAAATCATTTGACTCGTAATGATAAATAGCTTTTTGTATTATCTGCTGTCTCTTTACAACAAAATACAATTTCGCATGCGTTTCGGCATATTTCGCCTTGCATAGTGCTGTGTAATTGTTTCGCATCTGCGATATATTGATTCGCGGGTGTTTCACTAGATCGTTCGAGATCGTATCTTCGCAGTTGTGCCATCCGGCAGATGGGCTTGTGGTTGGCCATTGTGGGTCATTTAAGATCATTTCCACAATGTTGTTATCGTAGTAGATAGTCTTTAGCAGATCAATTAAGATCGTTAAGTAGTGCGAATTGCTATCATGGCAGATAGGCTTTATTAGAGAATCGATTGATATCATTTCCCACATAAACTGCTATCACAACAGATAGACTTTTAGAAGATCTAATAAGATCATTTTGCGCATGCGTTGCCATCGTAACAGATAGGCTTGACCGATCAAGTAAAATCGCTTTGCATATAAGTTGCTATCGTAACAGATAGGCTTAGATGATTAACTAAAATCACTTTGCATATAAGTTTCTATCGTAGCAGATAGGCTTGGGTGATCAATTAAGATCGCATTTAGACAGGCTGCTATCGTAAGAGATAGGCTTATATGATCAATTAAGATCGCATTTGTACAGGCTGCTATCGTAACAGATAGGCTTAGATGATTAACTAAAATCCCTTTGCATATAAGTTGCTATCGTAGCAGATAGGCTTGGATGATCAATTAAGATCGCATTTAGACAGGTTGCTATCGTAAGAGATAGGCTTATATGATCAATTAAGATCGCATTTGTACAGGCTGCTATCGTAAGAGATAGGCTTATATGATCAATTAAGATCGCATTGCATTGGCTGCTATCGTAAGAGATAGGCTTAGATGATCACTTAAGATCGCATTTGCATTGGCTGCTATCGTGAGAGATAGGCTTAGATTATCACTTAAGATCGCATTGCATTGGCTGCTATCGTAAGAGATAGGCTTAGATGATCACTTAAGATCGCGTTTGCATTGGCTGCTATCGTGAGAGATAGGCTTAGATGATCACTTAAGATCGCATTGCACTGGCTGCTATCGTAAGAGATAGGCTTAGATGATCACTTAAGATCGCATTGCATTGGCTGCCATTGCGGCGAATAAACCATTGTTAAAAGTAATAACAAACTGAATAGAGCAACATAAACAGCTAGAAATGTGAACTTCTCATTTGGGAGAATTCTTTTATTACAACGCTCTCATATGGGAGAGATGAGATTACAATCCTCTCATATGGGAGAGGAGATTGCGTAAATCGTAGCCACATGAGACATTAAACAACGTTATCATAGAACGTATGAAATGAGAGAAGTCAGGGATAGTACTTCTTGATCCAGCGCATGATGACTGAACTCGGAGTTGAGGTTGTGCCGTGCAACCTTCGTATGCTGCAGTAGCCACTGTCGAAGACTTCTGTGACTTCGAAGGGTCCTTCCCAATTAGCTGCGAACTTTGGGTGAGTTGCTTCTCGCATACAGTGGTCAGATGCACGCAAGACCAAGTCTCCGACTGCGAAATCCCTTCGCTGGACTGTCTTGTTGTAGGCGCGAGCGATTCTTTCCTGGTACCGCTTGTTAGTCCTTTTGGCTTGTTCTCGCTTTTCTTCCAGCAAGACTAAGTCATGATCGCGTTGATTTTCATAGAGTGCATGGAAGGCCAGCCTTGCCGAATTGACTCTAACCTCCACAGGTACTACAGCTTCGGCCCCATAACACAATAAAAATGGCGAGGCCCCTGTGGGTGTCCTTGGAGAAGTTCTGTAGGCCCACAGAGCTATGCTTAGAGAGTCGGCCCACTTCTTGTGGTCATCTGCGACCATCTTGCTCAATATTCTCAACAGCGTCTTGTTAGTCGCTTCGGCTTGTCCGTTTCCCTTTGGGTAATAAGGGGTAGAACATATCTGCCTGATATTGTACTCCGCTAATTTCGCAGCTACCTGGCGATTAACAAAAGGAGTACCGTTATCTGAAAGAATGGTGTTTGGGATTCCGAACCTGCATACGATGCTTTCTTGGATAAAGTTGACCACAGCCAGCGCATTTGCCGTCTTTAGTGGTATTGCTTCCACCCACTTGGTGAACAGCTCAGTTGCAGTGAGAATGAAATGATTCCCGTGCGACGTCGGTCGGATGGGACCGATGAAGTCCAGAGCCCATGTGTGAAATGGCCATGGCGTCCCTAGTGCATGTAGATCCACAGCAGGAGCGTGCACTAGGTTCCCTTTGAATTGGCATTCCTGGCAGCGTCGCACTTTGGTACGGCAATCGACCTCCATCGTGGGCCAGAAATATCCGATTGAGAGGAGCTGTCTGCATAATTTCGCACCTCCTTGATGTTCCACCTGATGAGAAAGGTCCATGACTTCTTGTGCTTCTCTGTCGTCTAGACATCGCAGCAAGTTGCCCTCGTGGCCTCTTCGCCAAAGTAGGTTTTCCTGTACCACATATCGAGACGCTTTCCTTTTCAATTTTTCGGCTTCCTTTCTCGATTCGGGCACGGTGCCCTGGGTGAGGAGATCGAACAGTGACTTCCTCCAGTCCGTGTCGTCATCGATTAAGGCGACGAGTAGAGAATCTTTGATTAGTGCGCAATTTTCGCACTTCCCTTGTATCAGGGCTGCAGCTGTCGACATGTCTGGCCAATGAATGCCATATCTCTGAGCCTTTCTGTAGATTGACACCTCGCTTTCTCCGCAAGCGTGTTGGTGAATCTTTTCTAACAGCTGTTGTCCCTCTTGCTCGGAGACACATCGCATGAGTATTCCCCCAGGACCCTTGTAGTAAAGGGTGTTGTCGTGGATGCAGTATCCTTTTGTGAGTGCCCAGCTTTCGTTGCTGGTGCCCTTCGCAATAGCTTGCAAGATTGGTTTTCGCCAGTCTGCGTCATCCATGTGTTCGTCGTCGCACGCATCTTCTGTCAATGCCGACGATGTTCGCACTTCGATGGAAATCCTTGCGGGGCACTTGTCTATGCTGACCTTAGACCCCAGAGTTGCTAAGGCGTCTGCGTGCCTGTTGTCTGCTCGGGGCTTGTGCTCGTACTTCACATCGCAGAATTGTTGCATCAGCTTCTGTACTACGGTGCGATAAGACAGGAGGTTGATCTCCTTCAAACCATATTCGCCCGAGGCTTGCTTAACAATCAGCTTGGAATCTCCCATGACTGTTAAGTTGCTTACTTCCAAAGCTTTCGCCGCACGGAGCCCCACAATGAGAGCCTCGTATTCTGCTTCGTTGTTTGTGACTGCGAAGTTGAGCTTTGCGGACATCTGTATGACTTCCCCATCTGGCTTTGTCAAGACTATCCCAATGCCTCCGCCTTTCCGGGTTGACGAGCCGTCGAAGTGGAGAGTCCAATAGGGCACGTCGATTGCGTAGATCTCAGGGCCTTCAAGCTCTTCTTAGATCACGGGCTCATGGCTGTTATCGGGGAACTGTGCCAACAGATCTGCTACCGCTTGCGACTTGATCGCTCGTGGTCGTACACATGTGATATCGTATTGGGAAATGGTCATGTACCATTTCGCCAGTCTTCCTCCCGGAGTAGTGTGAGTTAGCAAGTATCTTATGGGGTCGCTCTTGGTGACCACTACTACTTTGTGTGATGCAAAATAGTGCTTCAATTTTTCTATCACAAAGAATAAGGCAAGGCAATGACGTTCGATGT
Organism: Linanthus parryae; assembly: GCA_023055425.1. Classification (NCBI taxonomy): domain Eukaryota; kingdom Viridiplantae; phylum Streptophyta; class Magnoliopsida; order Ericales; family Polemoniaceae; genus Linanthus; species Linanthus parryae. The sequence goes on from JALGPY010000006.1 coordinate 8,271,008, forward strand.
CTGTGTACCTCGATTCAGCAGGCTGCACGATGCGGGAGATGTAGTAGATAGGCCTCTCTTGGCCTTCATACTCTTGAGCCAAGAGCGCTCCTATAGATCTCCTTGTAGATGTCAGGTATAGCAGAAGCGGTGATCCCAGTTGAGGCGCGATCATTATCTTTGAGGACGTAAGCAAATCCTTCAGCTTTTCGAATGCGGTTTCGTGCTCCGGAGCCCAGTTGTACGCGGCGTCCTTCTTGAGAAGAGTGCTGAAACAGCATGTGATTTTGGCAATTGCTGGGATGAATCTCCGCAGATAGGATAGCTTTCCTAAAAATGTCTTCAATGCACTCTGATTATGGGGCGGCGTCATGCCAGTTATGGCCGATACTTTCGCAGGGTCGGGTTCACCAAAATGTGCACAAGAGATTCCGGCGGGGAGACCTCCGTGTGCACCGTGTGTAGTGGATCAAGGATCGCACAGGAAGAGTGGGGTTGTGTGTAGGGAGAGAGTAAGTCAGTAGCAATGTCTGAGAGAGAGACAGAGGTTTGGCAGAGCTTCCGCGTATGGCAAGTGTGTTCTCCTTTGTATGGAAAGGTTGACGATCTATATATACTGGAGAACGTGACCGTTGTAGTGTGGTTAATGCGCCCATTAATGGCGGCTTAATTAGCTTAACCATAACGGCACGTCCGTCCGAGTATATAGGGACCGTTAGAGCACGTGGTGCGCGAATACCGGAACCGTTACGAGGTTGACCGGGTTTGACCGGATTGACCGGGTTTATGGAGCTCGTGCCATAAATCTCTCAAAACAGTTACTAAAGGTCGCGTGCGGGTTCGGCTCGCACGCGACAGGGCTTACTCTAGCCTCCAAACCACTAAGTCCCTACAAGTCCCGTGCAGTGGTATGCGAGGGCTCTGTCTCGCAGCCCCCACATGGATCAGCTCGGCTGGTGATCCAGTGTGTATGGAGCACAATATGGTGTGCGGGATGGCTGCCACGTGGCCAAGATCTGTCATGTCAGAAAGCACTATCTACACCTGGCTTGTAACCGCTCGGTTGATTGAACCGAATTGGTCCCTTTACCACCACTTTTGAGTTGTGACCATCCAAAAATCGATTTTTAACCGGCCCGATCCGAACCGAAACGGTATACCCGGTTATTGTTACACGGGTTGGACAAGTTAAAGGGTATGTGAAAGTTTCCAGGCCAATTAACCTTAACTGAGCCTGAATCGAACCGACCCCGAACCGAGTCGATTGATTTCAAAGGTTTATCGGGCCGGTTTCAGGTTTTGTTAACCGAATTTACAAGTCTACAAGTATCTGCTGAGACTTGATTCAAGGCATCCCAACAGTGTCGGTGGGACCCATTGTTTGAATTTTGTGTGGATTGGTACACTCATTTTTAATGACAGCGTCCGTGCTACTTATAATTTCAATTTTTTGCAACGGTACACTCCGTCGACTTTCATATATGTACAATATTGGACGGAAATAAGCCAAAAGACCAATGTAGCCCCCATTCTCACTCCCCAATTTCTATAAAATTGCATTTTTGACCTACGAATCAAAAAATGTTATAAAAATTACTTTTTAATTTAATTATTTGCTTACATAATTAATAATGTCATAAGACAAAGATATGTACATTGAACTTTTGACATAATTTCTTCCAATATTGTATGTTGGTGCTAATTAACGGAGTGTACAACCGACTTTTAAAAAATGGAGTGTATCACCCTTTGCAACAAATTGGAAGTATAAACATCACGAATGCTACAATTGAAACTGTTTGTAACACCCTTGGAAATTATTAGGGGTCAAAGTGCAATAACTCAATACATAGAACTCGTTTTAGAGTTCAAAGAATGAGGGTTTGGCCTCCCCCACTCTTTAGACTTCCTCGCTTGATTTGGAAGTTCAGTTGGTCAAAACTTATTCTGATAGATTTATTAAATTTTCTAACTTGATTCTTCCATTGAGAGAGCTTAATTATGAATGTTTCTCAAAAAAAAATTAATTATGAATTAAAATACTTATTTTCTCTCACGTATGTGGGATACGTCAATGTGGACATTTCAGTTGAAACAGCCCGAAGGACCACAGTTCATAGCTAGTACAATTCAACCAAATCCCAAGTACATTATTTATAAACAAAAAGGAGAAACCCTCCAACAACGTTTGGAAACAAAGAAATAACAATGACTAAAAGTCTGAAATGTCTAAGTGACGAAATGAAAACTAAACTTTATTTGCTGATAAAATCCTAAGCTTCATCGTGTGCGCGTTTCCCCCGCCTCAATGCCAACCTGCGGGTTTTACAATAGACAAAGCCGACCGCAGGAAAATTTTAATTAGTAAAAACTAAGTAAGATATACCACAACACGTAAAGACGGAGTTTTTGGCTAACACGAAAGTATAAGCAGGAAGATAAGCAATAACCACAACTTTATTCTTTTTATTTGGTTGAGGCATAACACGAGCCCCAACAGGTTCGATGTGGACAGAGGGGTCACGATGGAATAATAATAAAGTAGGGTGCTTCTACGGGATATCACAGTCCATCCCGATTCTCCCTGAAATAACTAGTGAGACCTTAAGTGTCGACACCCCTATACTGTTGTGACCCACACTAGCATAGGTAGTACTCCTAGTTTTCACAATAAATAAGAGGGTATATACCCTAGGGGAATCAACGCACATGTGTCCCCGGCCGTAGCCTTCACACGCATCCTCTGTACACCGTTCCCAATTCTATTATCGTGCATTCAATATTTCACGAGGGTAAAAGATCACAATTTGGATAGTAACCACATTCTTCTCAAAACGTTCATGATAAATTACTAGGAAGGCTCAAAGTAGTGTAAAGAGGAAATCGAATTTACAGTTTGAGATAACACACACGAAATAACACATTTTGATAATTTAAAGA